>CM069905.1:37602992-38202992 GCA_036172215.1 Camellia granthamiana
ATGAGAGTCCAGATTTGGCAACGTTTATTGAAAATCCATTTTATTGCAATTTTGTCAAAAATGGACTGCGTCATCAGATCTCAGAGTCGCCACCTAATATTTTGGGAAATTAGGAAACCCATGACTCGGTGCCAAGGCCACTGTTCGTCCTAACCAAGGATGCTTGGCTCGGAACCTTAAGTATAAGAGGGGAAGGTCAATAATGAGCACCCCCGCTCACCCGATCAAAAGATCGGCCTCTACTAAACCATGATATGACTTTTATTTTCTTTATATGTTTATGTTCTGATTATTTTAGTAAATCCTAAAATTTACTATGTGAAGCATACAAGTATAGACTAGTTTGCTCAAATTGGAACAATTCAACTTCATGTTTGTTTTGAAAAGGGTTTAAATTTGCCACCATCAAGTGGGCTTAAAGTTTGTGAATTGGCCACTACTAAGTGGGCTGAAACATACAGTCGTTGAATCATTTCAATTCAGGCAACAAGCCTTCATCCACAGGCATTCAAACAGTTATGTCAAGTAAGCAAATAGCCACATGGTAGGATGCTAAACATAATAAGAAAATCACACACAAATGGGATGCTAAAGCATAAAAACTCACAGATTGACCGACGTCCCTCGAACAACTACAAAACAAAGTTAGTAAAATATGCATGATCTTATATACAGAATCCTAATGCAATTCACTCATGAGATGCACTAAAGATTCGACTTCTAAAATATGGCATGTGAATCATCTCAAAACATACGATAGCACACAGAATCACAGAAGAATTGATTAAATCTACACATGTAAATATAGCCGAATCTTAATGCATGAGACATAAATGTAAAGTATGGATATGCATGGCATGTCAGATATATACATACACACAGTTAAGGAAAGCGAGTAAAGAATGGGATA
Organism: Camellia granthamiana; assembly: GCA_036172215.1. Taxonomy (NCBI): domain Eukaryota; kingdom Viridiplantae; phylum Streptophyta; class Magnoliopsida; order Ericales; family Theaceae; genus Camellia; species Camellia granthamiana. Next base: position 37,603,903 of record CM069905.1, read on the forward strand.
GAAAGAAACGGGGTGGGGGAATTATTACAATACTTGAATTATTACAAATCCGAATGAGGGAGAGATGAGAGAATAATAATAAAATAAAATAAAATCTCACGAAACACTCAAAATCAAAATAAAACATTTTAAGAAAACCCGGCCACCCATCAATTATCAAAGATCCATGTGTCTTCAATGTTCAGGATCACGCCACCCCACTGTTCTTGCTGGAGCATCGCACATGCTGTTGCGGTCAAGAGTCAATGTTCCAGCTGGGGATTGCCTTTGTTCTCCTCTTTGTGGACCCCATTCAACAAAAGGTTCTGCCTCATTGATTCCATATCCACTTGTCCAAGTCACAGTCATCTCATTCCACATCTTTCCTTGTGCCAAACGCGGGTAAACTGGTGAGTTTGGATTTGCAAAAGTAATTGTATTTGACACTGTCACCAGCTTCGGAGTTGATAATCCGCCTTGGTTAACAAAGTGATCAACACTTTATCAACTGAAATGAGCTCACGAAACAGTAATCAAGGAGGGAGAGAGAGAGAGAGAGAGTGGTGCATCTGTTGAATCGATGATCAGTGGGTCTCCATGCCGAGAGGGAGAGAGGTCTGTTTGTGGGGAGAGAGAGAGCCGTGCTTCTGTGTGGGTCTGTGGGTGTATCATGTATGTCTCTGTGTATGGACTCCCATGTGCATGTGAGTGAGAGAGAGGTGTGTCGGTGTGTGTGTGACTGTGTTGTGTGTGATGTCCACGGTGGTGGTGCTGGGTCTGTGTGGGTTTGGGGTGGTGGTGAGTGTTGTGTTAGAGTGTGTAGTGTGAATCTGTGGGTGTGCTGGTGTGTGTTGCTGCGTCTGTGAGAGGTGGCTGGTGTGTGTTTTACAGTGTGGGTGTGTGAGTGTGTGATCTGCCGAGAGGGAGAGTGAAGTTGGTGGGTGTGTGCTCTCCTTTCTCTCTCTACCCGTGTGTCCCCCCGAAGCTGTGTGTGTAGTGTGTATGGTGTCTTCCCCCTCCGTCACCGTGTGTCTGTGTGTATGTGGTGTATCGGTGGTGTGCTGGTGAGAGTGTGGGACTGTGTGAATATGAGCTCGTGTGTGCATGTGTCTATGGAGAGAGCCGAGAGGGAGAGGAGAGGGAGAGAGAGATCAGCCCATCCCCCCCGTGTGTCCCTCAAGCCATGTATGTCATCCTTATGTCTATGTGAGCTGTGTGTGTGTGATCCTTGACAGTGCCGAGTGTGTTCTCACGGCTGTGTGTGTGGGTGGTGTTATCCCCGTGAGAGATGGTGTGTGTTGCTGTGTTATGCCGACAGAGAGAAGAGAGAGATCAGTGCCTCTCCCCCCTTATTTTTTATTCCCCCACTCACTCCACTCTTTTTTGAAAATCTTCTCCCCCACAGCTATCCTTTTTTTTTCTTTTTGTTAAACAAAACAAAACATCCCCATGTGCCACTCTCACCTGCTCCTTTTTTCCTTTTTTCAATCTTCACCTGCCCCTTTCTCTTTTTGAAAATATTCCTTCTAACAACATTTTAATCACCTACCTCCTCAAATGATTTGGCATCCATTGTTTTTGAAACTAACCCACGCCCCTTTCTTCTTTTTTTTTGTTTTCTTTTCTTTACAAGTGTTCTCTTTTTTTTATTTTGGTTTTTTATTATTTTCTATTTTTTGTATTTTGTTTTTATTATTTTTTATTTATAAAATACACCACCTCAAAATATATACACACACATCAAATTATATAAAAACATATAAAATTATAAAATACAACAAAATAATAAACTATATGATATAAACTAATTTGGCCACAATAAGTGAGGTTTGGGATTAAAATTTCAATTTGATTTTTTTGGTGAGGATGGTCAAAACAAAGTGCCCAAGTCTTAGGGCTGGTCAAAATGGGGTGTCTACAGTTGCCCCTCTTTGACAGAGCTCGAAGTCATGAAGTGATGTGAGTGAATGTCAAAGTCCGAAGACGACCCTTTTGACAAGGCCATAAGACTTGGGCAATCAAACAAGATGTAATGCAAGTGGTTGAACCCGAAGGTTGCCTACGTATCCTTTTGCAAGGAATCAAACCAGCGTAGTTCAGGGGCAGATTGCAAGTGATATGCTCAAAATGCAGTTTGAAAGTTGGACTTACACGCTTCGCGAAGCCAATTATTTTTGAAAAACTTATGATCATGCAAGAAAGGGAAGACCTCAACCAAGAGAAATCAACATCCTAACATGTGTCACGCGAAAGGAGGAAAGATGGTGTAAACAACAGGCGCACCTGATTTTTTAACCGAGTGAATCAAAGACCTAACACGTCTCACGCGAAAGGAGGAAAGATAGTGTAAACAACAGGCGCACCTGATGTTTTTAACCGAGTGAATCAACAACCTAACGCGTTTCACGCAAAAGGAGGAAGGATGGTGAAAACAGACAAGCGCACCTGACTGTATTTTAACCGATTTGTAATCCAAACGCGTTTCACGCGAGAGGAGGAAGGGTGGTGTAAACAGACAGGCGCACCTGACTGTATTTTAACCGGGGTGAATCAACATCCTAACGCGTCTCACGCGAGAGGAGAAGGGGTGGTGTAAACAGACAGGCGCACCTGTTGTTTTTAACCGAGTTGCAATCCAAACGCGTTTCATGCGAGAGGAGGAAGGGTGGTGTAAACAGACAGGCGCACCTGACTGTATTTTAACCGAGGGTGGTGTAAACAGACAGGCGCACCTGACTGTATTTTAACCGGGGTGGTGTAAACAGACAGGCGCACCTGACTGTATTTTAACCAGGGGTGGTGTAAACAGACAGGCGCACCTGACTGTATTTTAACCGGGGTGGTGTAAACAGACAGGCGCACCTGACTGTATTTTAACCGGGGGTGGTGTAAACAGACAGGCGCACCTGACTGTATTTTAACCGGGGTGGAATAACAATGGTGTAACCAACAGGCATATCTCAACGTATTTCATACGGAGAGAGGGAAAGTTTTAACCAAGGAGAAAGACAATGGTGTAACCAACAGGCGTATCTCAACGTATTTCATACGGAGAGAGGGAAGGTTTTAACCAAGGAGAAAGACAATGGTGTAACCAACAGGCGTATCTCAACGTATTTCATACGGAGAGAGGGAAGGTTTTAACCAAGGAGAAAGACAATGGTGTAACCAACAGGCGTATCTCAACGTATTTCATACGGAGAGAGGGAATGTTTTAACCAAGGAGAAAGACAATGGTGTAACCAACAGGCGTATCTCAACGTATTTCATACGGAGAGAGGGAAGGTTTTAACCAAGGAGAACGACAATGGTGTAACCAACAGGCGTATCTCCACGTATTTCATATGGAGAGAGGGAAAGTTTTAACCAAGAAGAATGACAATGGTGTAACCAACAGGCATATCTCAACGTATTTCATACGGAGAGAGGGAAGGTTTTAACCAGGAAGAATGACAATGGTGTAACCAACAGGCGTATCTCAACGTATTTCATACGGAGAGAGGGAAGGTTTTAACCAAGGAGAATGACAATGGTGTAACCAACAGGCGTATCTCAACGTATTTCATACGGAGAGAGGGAAGGTTTTAACCAAGGAGAATGACAATGGTGTAACCAACAGGCGTATCTCAACGTATTTCATACGGAGAGAGGGAAGGTTTTAACCAAGGAGAATGACAATGGTGTAACCAACAGGCGTATCTCCACGTATTTCATACGGAGAGAGGGAAGGTTTTAACCAAGAAGAATGACAATGGTGTAACCAACAGGCATATCTCAACGTATTTCATACGGAGAGAGGGAAGGTTTTAACCAAGGAGAATGACAATGGTGTAACCAACAGGCATATCTCAACGTATTTCATACGGAGAGAGGGAAGGTTTTAACCAGGAAGAATGACAATGGTGTAACCAACAAGCGTATCTCAACGTATTTCATACGGAGAGAGGGAAGGTTTTAACCAAGGAGAATGACAATGGTGTAACCAACAGGCGTATCTCAACGTATTTCATACGGAGAGAGGGAAGGTTTTAACCAAGGAGAATGACAATGGTGTAACCAACAGGCGTATCTCCACGTATTTCATACGGAGAGATGGAAGGTTTTAACCAAGAAGAATGACAATGGTGTAACCAACAGGCATATCTCAACGTATTTCATACGGAGAGAGGGAAGGTTTTAACCAGGAAGAATGACAATGGTGTAACCAACAAGCGTATCTCAACGTATTTCATACGGAGAAAGGGAAGGTTTTAACCAAGGAGAATGACAATGGTGTAACCAACAGGCGTATCTCCACGTATTTCATACGGAGAGAGGGAAGGTTTTAACCAAGAAGAATGACAATGGTGCAACCAACAGGCATATCTCAACGTATTTCATACGGAGAGAGGGAAGGTTTTAACCAAGAAGAATGACAATGGTGTAACCAACAGGCATATCTCAACGTATTTCATACGGAGAGAGGGAAGGTTTTAACCAAGAAGAATGACAATGGTGTAACCAACAGGCATATCTCAACGTATTTCATACGGAGAGAGGGAAGGTTTTAACCAAGAAGAATGACAATGGTGTAACCAACAGGCATATCTCAACGTATTTCATACGGAGAGAGGGAAGGTTTTAACCAGGAAGAATGACAATGGTGTAACCAACAGGCGTATCTCAAGGTATTTCATACGGAGAGAGGGAAGGTTTTAACCAAGGAGAATGACAATGGTGTAACCAACAGGCGTATCTCAACGTATTTCATACGGAGAGAGGGAAGGTTTTAACCATGGAGAATGACAATGGTGTAACCAACAGGCGTATCTCAACGTATTTCATACGGAGAGAGGGAAGGTTTTAACCAAGGAGAATGACAATGGTGTAACCAACAAGCGTATCTCCACGTATTTCATACGGAGAGACGGAAGGTTTTAACCAAGGTAAACGTCACATCCTAACACGTTTCATGTGAAAGGAGTAAAGGTGGATATCGATGTCCAAACGCATCTTAAGCGAGTGGGAAAAGTTATGGTAGAATGATAAGGGGTAACCTCTATATGTAGAAGCCACAGATGCCGCTTTTCTTCATGATCATATTCACAACTTTCCCTATTCTCCAATGGGGTGACAGACTAGGTTGGTTCAGTATCCAGAATTGAGGCGTATACACGTTACCTCAACCTATGGGGCTGCCATACAGATTTCAAGCCGGGGATACACCCCTGGGTATTTAAACCAGACTTTAGTCTCGGAAATTCCAAACCTTTTGCGTTCTAGGCCTTGGCCATTCGAACTCTAGTTTTCACCGTCGCAATTGGTCTCCTAGGAACTCGTTGCAAACACAACCAATATAATACACAAATATCTACATATAAATACACACATATATGTACATATGGTATACACATATACATATACAGACAATATACAGACAGATATATACAGATATATACACAGACATATACAGTATATATATAGGTATATACGACACAGACATATACGGACCTATACACAAATATATACGGATATATACACAGATGGAGAATATTCTGTTTGCAACCGTCAGCGAGAAGATGCCGTTACTGAGAAGGCATATTCTGTTTGCTGACGTCAGCACACGTACACAAAATACGCAAAAAGAAAGGAAAAACACAAAATGCATGGATATGGAGATATGGGGTTTCGAACCCCTGACCTTCGGCCTGGTCTTCGAGTCCTCGACTACTGAACCACGCCACTCTTGTGACAAGATATGCAAACAAATATATATACATATACGAGACATATATACACAAAATCAAAACAAACCAAAAGAAACACTCGATGTAGGGTTCGAACTCCTTACCTCAGGCTCAGCCTCTCACTCTTCAACCATTGGGCCAAACCACTGAACCCAAGCCACACCTGTGACCCAAAATGTTCAAAAAAATATATATATTACATAGCTATACAATACATATACACATATATGCATACACAACTCTCCCGCGTCTCTCTCTTTTTTGTCTTACTCTCTCTTTCTTCATCTTCTTCGAGCGTTGTGTCTGGCGCACGATTTCAACAATCTCGGCGCCTGATCGACAGGCTATCCAATCATACCTCGTTTGTCAAAGATCATCTCGAGCCTTTCTCCCTCTTTGTCTTCTTCTTTGGCTTCATCCTCTTCTTAAGTTGAGGCCTGCGAAAGAGAGAGGCAGAGCAAAAGCTTGTAAACTTCCTCTGCCACCACTCTGCAACCTCTTTCTTTTGCATTACTCTCCTCTGCCATGGCTTCTTCACACGGTTCTCTCAATCTTTTTCCAGACCTGAATGAGTCCACAATAGAGATGACCAATTCTGACTCCTCTGGACCTCAACCACGAGCTCCTCCTCCTTCTCCTGTTTTTAACTTTCCAGCGATGTCAGTTGAACAAATCATGGCTGCACAGTCTGACATCGAAGCAAACTCGTATACGCTGAGGTCATGTGTGGAGACCGTGACAGCGGTCTCCAACTTGTCCCGTCGGCTGCAGAACAGAACATGTGAGGTGCATCGATTGAATGCACAACTTTCTTTACTTCAACATATGTACAAAGATTCTCGAGGGGAAGTTAGCGGATTGAAGAAACAAATCAAGGAGTTGAAACGACAGGTGACCGTCGCAACTCATCATGGGACTACCTTTGACGGCCAGCGAGGGATAATCTCCTTCGGAAGCTCTGCCAAGGCCGAGGCAGAGTCTTCAAGAGCTTCGAAGAAGTAAAGATGAAGCGAGGCAGCTGATGGTAAAGTCAGCAGCGAAGATGTGTGCAAATGAAGCCAGTTGTAATCTTCGCCATCGCCAGACTGCTGCCGAAAAACTGAGAAAATGCTACTCTCTCTTTTTGCTTTTTTTGTTTTTGTTTTTGTTTTTTTTTTTTTTTTGGAGTTTCTGTAATCGGGGATGTCCTCCCCTGACTTCAATAAAAATCAGTTTCTTTTTTGCTCATCACTGGCATGACTAGCATATCACTTTGAGTTTGAAAACAATTTGTTTGATTGAATTTGAGAGTGATTGAATTTTGAATTCTGAATTGAACATTGATTCTATACCGACCTGAATCCAAAAATGACTTAACGAAAGAAGAATGAAGCAAAATGATCCAAACACACTTATATACACTGACTAGTATAAATACACCGATTGGTATAAATATACTGACTGGTATAAAAGGAACACACTTATATACACTAACTGGTATGAATACACTGACTGGCATGAATACACACTTATATACACTGACTGGTATGAATACACACTTATATACACTGACTGGTATGAATTCACACTTATATACACTGAATAGTTGACTCGAGCGGTGGAGAAGACAGAATCTCTAACTCGACTATGCCCCTAGTTCATTGCCTTGACCCTTTTTTGTCTCTTGATTTTTTTGTAAACATGTTTTGATCAACATGAGAGTTAGATTAGCATACTTATTCCATTTTCTGTTTCAAATCATGTAAGCTAAACTGTGAGCACTGAAAATTTTCCCTTTTCAAATCCAAAAAATGGTCCAAGTTTTGCAAAAATGAAACAATTTTCGAGAAAAATTAATCAGCTTCATTCAAATTAATCAAAACCTATTTTTGCAAATGGCCACTACTCAACTAACATGGAATCAACCATTGGGGTGCATAGTCCCAAACCAGATAATCAAAGGTGATATCTGAACCAAGCCAACCGAACCAAGCCAATCCGAACCGAATGAAGTTGAGTAAAACTGGACCGGACTGAACCGAACCGCCAAACCGAATCGAACCGAACTGAACCAAGTTAAATCAAACCAATTGAACTGAGCAGAATGAAGATACACCAATCAAACACGGATAGGACAACCAAGTCGACTAAAGATACACCAATCAAACATGGACAAAATGAATGAGTTGAAAAATTATTGGGGCCGAACTTCGAGATGAAGCTACCTACGTATCCCAAAGATAGGAATCAGGCCATCGTAGTTCCGGCGAAGGTTCACTCGGGTATTGACACTCTCCTTTTGTGCTCTAACTTTTGCCAAAGCCGCCCTTTTGGGTTTTCAACCTTGCGAGCTTTTTATCATTTTTTATTTTTGTTTTTCATTTTGTTCATTTTTTTTTATTTTTTTTTTTGAGTTTCTATTTTTTTGTTTTTCTGCTCTAACTTTTGCCTGGGTCGCCTTTCCAGGTTTTCAGCCCAACGAGCCTCTCAAGGGTTACTTTCATTCTAACTTGTCCATGTTGATTGGGTGTGAAATCTCTAGACCACCTATAAAAACAACTGCTACACTTGACCAGTAGATATGGTGATGTAGGGACTAGACTGAATTGGATCCGAATTTGCCCCTAGTGTTGCCCCTAGTGTTGCCCCTGGTGTAGTGGATAGGAACTCGACTGTCCTTCAATAATAAAATTCATTCTTTCAAATTCTGGGTTTTGCCTTTCTAGGCGGTCTTCATTGGGAAACGATTCAGTTTTAACTCTTTGATCACATCCAACATTTTGTCCCTAGTTCAAGGGCTGCTTTAAATCTAAATCACATCTGACCTTCTTGCCCCTAGTTCAAGGGTTGCTTCCAATCTGAATCACAGGCCCTATAGAGTTGTGGCTAAGGTTCACTCGGGTATTGACACTCTCCTTTTACGCTCTAACTTTTGCCAAAGCCGCCCTTTCGGGTTTTCAACCTTGCGAGCTTTTCATTTTTCTTTTTATTTTTCTTTCTTTTTTTTTTCTTTTTTTTTATTTTTTATTTTTTTTGTGCTCTAATTTTTGCCTGGGTCGCCCTTCTGGGTTTTCAACCCAGCGAGCCTCTCAAGGGTGGTACCTTATTGCCCCTAGTTCAAGGGTTGCTTCCATTTCAGCTATGCAAGCCTCACACTTTTGCTCTTAGTTCAAGGGCTGTTTCAAATTGAAATCACATTCTCTGCCCTGAGTTCAAGGTCTGTTTCCAATCTAGATCACATCATTGCCCCTAGTTCAAGGGCTATTTCCAATCTAAATCATATTCGACCTTATTGCCCCTAGTTAAAGGGCTGCCTCTATTTGAATCACATCATGGCCCCTAGTTCAAGGGCTATTTCCAATTCGGCTATGCAAGCCTTACACTTTGATTGATCATGAGATACTTCAAATCACGGTTTGAAAACTAAGGAGCTAAGGAGGTCGGACCACGAGTCAAGAGGGATCCTATGCTGTATAACTAATTCCAGGCATGTCTTCGTAGAACCACGCAAAAACAGTTTTTGAAATCTTTTCACAAAGTGACTAATCACTCATACTTTTATGAAGATAAGATAGAACCAATTTGGACCAAGCCAGGATCCTTCTCAGTACCCATATTAACAAAAATGATTTTCTTCATCAAAGGCTTAGCACACCTCTCTTCCTCTCAGTTGATCAAAATTTGCAAATCCCGAGGAAATTCTTTCTCTTCGTTTTTATCAGAGTTTTGGAAAAAGTTTTGAAAAACTTTGGTCAATGCGATGAATTAAGGCACAGAGAAGAAGGCAGACTCTATGGCATTTTGTTTTTTTGTTTTTATGTTTATTGAAAAGAGATTATGACTCAGCAATGGCAACAGACTTTTGACAACATACTCAAAAGAAAATGACAAAGAGGACCTGGACAAGACAGAGATATCTAGGTTAGCACTATCGAAATCAACAGATTCTGACTCATTAGGCTGACTCGAGCCTGACTCTAACTCTACAAACTTGGTGGAGTCAAACTCAGACTCAATACTCAATTCAGAACTCAGAATAAAACCATTCTCAAATTGCCAGTCCAAGTGTGGGCCATTGACAACATTCAAAATAAAGCCCGTGCAATCAACAGGTGGTCAATCCCCAATCACAGAAACAAAATGAAACTTCCAATTATGCCTCTCACTAAAAACACACTGAACCCCACAAACTGAAATGCCTGAACCACTCACTTGAATTGGAGAACCCCTGTATAGATCCAATATATTGCACATAACACATAGCATGAAAGAGAACAAACACTCCTATGGAGGGTAAGGTTATCCTGTCCTAACTTTTGAAATGATCTAGGGTTTCACTATTCAAACAAGCGGTATCATACATCCTAGAAATGGGAAAGCATCCTGTCCTAATTTGAAAGGTACTATAGCTCACTATATGTACAAGGTTAGCTCTACCCTAGAGGTTGAAGTCAAGGTGACGTTACCAAAGAGTCCTTTGAGTCATAACCAATAAAGATCCCAGGAAATCAGAAGAGTCAAATAGCCTCTCTTCGGAGTCTGAGAACCTTAGATAGCAGAGCTAGATAGCAAAGCTACCCTTTTGACAAATCTCAAAAGGATACAACACAAGGCCTCTAAAGTAACGTAAAGATAGGTGTAATGTCACAAAAAGTATGCATGTGCTCCCACCAGTATCTAGGCAACACAGGAACTTTAAGTGCACCAATGCATGCAATGCAATAAATATATAATTGAAAATAAAAGTCATATCATGGAGTTCGAGTCAAGGTTTCATAAAATCCCCAGCAGAGTCGCCAGAAACTGTAACATGCCCGGGGGTTACCCGCGCGCGTTAAACAGTTCGGACTCCCGAGATCTCTTTGATCTCAAGTCTCACGAGTGCAATGTGAAACATAGATGAGAGTCCAGATTTGGCAACGTTTATTGAAAATCCATTTTATTGCAATTTTGTCAAAAATGGACTGCGTCATCAGATCTCAGAGTCGCCACCTAATATTTTGGGAAATTAGGAAACCCATGACTCGGTGCCAAGGCCACTGTTCGTCGTAACCAAGGATGCTTGGCTCGGAACCTTAGGTATAAGAGGGGAAGGTCAATAATGAGCACCCCCGCTCACCCGATCAAAAGATCGGCCTCTACTAAACCATGATATGACTTTTATTTTCTTTATATGTTTATGTTCTGATTATTTTAGTAAATCCTAAAATTTACTATGTGAAGCATACAAGTATAGACTAGTTTGCTCAAATTGGAACAATTCAACTTCATGTTTGTTTTGAAAAGGGTTTAAATTTGCCACCATCAAGTGGGCTTAAAGTTTGTGAATTGGCCACTACTAAGTGGGCTGAAACATACAGTCGTTGAATCATTCCAATTCAGGCAACAAGCCTTCATCCACAGGCATTCAAACAGTTATGTCAAGTAAGCAAATAGCCACATGGTAGGATGCTAAACATAATAAGAAAATCACACACAAATGGGATGCTAAAGCATAAAAACTCACAGATTGACCGACGTCCCTCGAACAACTACAAAACAAAGTTAGTAAAATATGCATGATCTTATATACAGAATCCTAATGCAATTCACTCATGAGATGCACTAAAGATTCGACTTCTAAAATATGGCATGTGAATCATCTCAAAACATACGATAGCACACAGAATCACAGAAGAATTGATTAAATCTACACATGTAAATATAGCCGAATCTTAATGCATGAGACATAAATGTAAAGTATGGATATGCATGGCATGTCAGATATATACATACACACAGTTAAGGAAAGCGAGTAAAGAATGGGATAGAAAGAAACGGGGTGGTGGAATTATTACAATACTTGAATTATTACAAATCCAAATGAGGGAGAGATGAGAGAATAATAATAAAATAAAATAAAATCTCACGAAACACTCAAAATCAAAATAAAACATTTTAAGAAAACCCGGCCACCCATCAATTATCAAAGATCCATGTGTCTTCAATGTTCAGGATCACGCCACCCCACTGTTCTTGCTGGAGCATCGCACATGCTGTTGCGGTCAAGAGTCAATGTTCCAGCTGGGGATTGCCTTTGTTCTCCTCTTTGTGGACCCCATTCAACAAAAGGTTCTGCCTCATTGATTCCATATCCACTTGTCCAAGTCACAGTCATCTCATTCCACATCTTTCCTTGTGCCAAACGCGGGTAAACTGGTGAGTTTGGATTTGCAAAAGTAATTGTATTTGACACTGTCACCAGCTTCGGAGTTGATAATCCGCCTTGGTTAACAAAGTGATCAACACTTTATCAACTGAAATGAGCTCACGAAACAGTAATCAAGGAGGGAGAGAGAGAGAGAGAGAGAGAGTGGTGCATCTGTTGAATCGATGATCAGTGGGTCTCCATGCCGAGAGGGAAAGAGGTCTGTTTGTGGGGAGAGAGAGAGCCGTGCTTCTGTGTGGGTCTGTGGGTGTATCATGTATGTCTCTGTGTATGGACTCCCATGTGCATGTGAGTGAGAGAGAGGTGTGTCGGTGTGTGTGTGACTGTGTTGTGTGTGATGTCCACGGTGGTGGTGCTGGGTCTGTGTGGGTTTGGGGTGGTGGTGAGTGTTGTGTTAGAGTGTGTAGTGTGAATCTGTGGGTGTGCTGGTGTGTGTTGCTGCGTCTGTGAGAGGTGGCTGGTGTGTGTTTTACAGTGTGGGTGTGTGAGTGTGTGATCTGCCGAGAGGGAGAGTGAAGTTGGTGGGTGTGTGCTCTCCTTTCTCTCTCTACCCGTGTGTCCCCCCGAAGCTGTGTGTGTAGTGTGTATGGTGTCTTCCCCCTCCGTCACCGTGTGTCTGTGTGTATGTGGTGTATCGGTGGTGTGCTGGTGAGAGTGTGGGACTGTGTGAATATGAGCTCGTGTGTGCATGTGTCTATGGAGAGAGCCGAGAGGGAGAGGAGAGGGAGAGAGAGATCAGCCCATCCCCCCCGTGTGTCCCTCAAGCCATGTATGTCATCCTTATGTCTATGTGAGCTGTGTGTGTGTGATCCTTGACAGTGCCGAGTGTGTTCTCACGGCTGTGTGTGTGGGTGGTGTTATCCCCGTGAGAGATGGTGTGTGTTGCTGTGTTATGCCGACAGAGAGAAGAGAGAGATCAGTGCCTCTCCCCCCTTATTTTTTATTCCCCCACTCACTCCACTCTTTTTTGAAAATCTTCTCCCCCACAGCTATCCTTTTTTTTTCTTTTTGTTAAACAAAACAAAACATCCCCATGTGCCACTCTCACCTGCTCCTTTTTTCCTTTTTTCAATCTTCACCTGCCCCTTTCTCTTTTTGAAAATATTCCTTCTAACAACATTTTAATCACCTACCTCCTCAAATGATTTGGCATCCATTGTTTTTGAAACTTACCCACGCCCCTTTCTTCTTTTTTTTGTTTTCTTTTCTTTACAAGTGTTCTCTTTTTTTTATTTTGGTTTTTTATTATTTTCTATTTTTTGTATTTTGTTTTTATTATTTTTTATTTATAAAATACACCACCTCAAAATATATACACACACATCAAATTATATAAAAACATATAAAATTATAAAATACAACAAAATAATAAACTATATGATATAAACTAATTTGGCCACAATAAGTGAGGTTTGGGATTAAAATTTCAATTTGATTTTTTTGGTGAGGATGGTCAAAACAAAGTGCCCAAGTCTTAGGGCTGGTCAAAATGGGGTGTCTACAGGTACGTTAGTAATATTTGTTGGCAGGCAGTGGCAGTCTTGCTTGTTTCATTGTCACATACAATTGATGAAACTTGCTTGGATGCCCGGAAAAGTATTCTTCTGTGATCTGGCCACTATCTGAGCACCCTGAAGGTAATGGAGCATGGGCCAGGATGCAGCCATCTCGATTCTGTGCAACGAAGTTGCTCAGTAGGAAATTGAAGCCCTGAACTTGATGGCTGGCCTTTCCAACCACTTAAGCGGCCGGAGACGATGGCTGAAAACCAATACCTTCTCCCCACCTGACTCGGACAAGCCTAACAGATTAAGGAAGAAGTTTGCCTTCAGTCCTTCTCTAATATCAAACTTTTCTAAGATGTGGTCCATCCGGGCATCGTCAATGCCCTCTGTTTCTGTGGTTGACGTGTCTGTAGGTGAACTCTTTAGGAGGGATGTCAACTGTGCGTGCACATACAGTGTGCTCCCATCCCAGGTGATGCTCAACTTCTGAACGAAGTTGTTCAGTTCTTCAAGTTCACGAACTGTCGTAAGGAGGAGGTGAAGAAATTCAGAAAAGTCAAGAAGCCTAGGCAATTCACGAAGAAAATCTCATTCGTAGAAATGGACAACCTTGCCTGTAATTGCACGCAACTTTTGAATGACGGTTACCTTTGTCTTGAAGTTATCATCTTGCATATATATATATAGCAGTTACATTTGAAGAGGAAGGTAGCTGTCATTCATGGGTTGCGGGCTGTCTGGACTTTATTGAGCGAGTTCATGAAATGCGTACTGTCATTTGTCTTTTTTATGACATTCGTGCAGAATGAGAATGGATGGGTACGTTAGTAATATTTGTTGGCAGGTAGTGACAGTCTTGATTGTTTCATTGTCACATACAATTGATGAAACTTGCTTGGACGCCCGGCAAAGTATGCTTCTCTGATCTGGCCACTGTCTGAGCACCCGAAGGTAATGGACCATGGGCCAGGATGCAGCCACCTCGATTCTCTGCAACGAAGTTGCTCAGTAGGAAATTGAAGCCCTGGACTTGATGGCTGGCCTTTCCAACAACTTAAGCGGCCGGAGACGATGGCTGAAAACCAATAACTTCTCCCCACCTGACTCGGACAAGCCTAACAGATTAAGGAAGAAGTTTGCCTTCAGTCCTTCTCTAATATCAAACTTTTCTAAGATGTGGTCCATCCGGGCATCGTCAATGCCCTCTGTTTCTGTGGTTGACGTGTCTGTAGGTGAACTCTTTAGGAGGGATGTCAACTGTGCGTGCACATACAGTGTGCTCCCATCCCAGGTGATGCTCAACTTCTGAACGAAGTTGTTCAGTTCTTCAAGTTCACGAACTGTCGTAAGGAGGAGGTGAAGAAATTCAAAAAAGTCAAGAAGCCCAGGCAATTCACGAAGAAAATCTCATTCGTAGAAATGGACAACCTTGCCTGTCATTGCACGCAACTTTTGAATGACGGTTACCTTTCTCTTAAAGTTATGATCTTGCATATATATATAGTAGTTACATTTCAATAGGAAGGTAGCTGTCATTCATGAGTTGCGGGCTGTCTGGACTTTATTGAGCGAGTTCATGAAATGCGTACTTTCAAGTGTAAGTTTTTTATGACCTCGTGCAGAATGAGAATGGATGGGTACGTTAGTAATATTTGGAAAGCTGGCAGTGGCAGTCTTGCTTGTTTCATTGTCACATACAATTGATGAAACTTGCTTGTACGCCCGGAAACGATTACCTTTCTCTGATCTACCCACTGTTTGAGCACCCGAAGGTAATGGAGCATGGGCCAGGATGCAGCCACCTAGATTCTCTGCAACCAAGTTGCTCAGTAGACTGCCACTGGAAGCCAACAACTATTACTTACGTACCCATCCATTCTCATTCAGCACGAAGGTCATAAAAGACTTACAATTGAATGTACGCATTTCATGAGATCGCTCAATAAAGTGCAGACAGCCCTCAACTCATGAATGACAGCTACCTTCCTCTTGAAATGTAGCTGCTATATGTATATGCAAGATCATAACTTCAAGAGAAAGGTAACCGTCATTCAAAAGTTGCGTGCAATGACAGGCAAGGTTGTCCATTTCTACGAATGAGATTTTCTTCGTGAATTGCCTGGGCTTCTTGACTTTTCTGAATTTCTTCACCTCCCCCTTACGACAGTTCGTGAACTTGAAGAACTGAACAACTTCGTTCAGAAGTTGAGCATCACCTGGGATGGGAGCACACTGTATGTGCACGCACAGTTGACATCCCTCCTAAAGAGTTCACCTACAGACACGTCAACCACAGAAACAGAGGGCATTGACGATGCCCGGATGGACCACATCTTAGAAAAGTTGGATATTAGAGAAGGACTGAAGGCAAACTTCTTCCTTAATCTGTTACGGTTGTCCGACTCAGGTGGGGAGAAGGTATTGGTTTTCCGCCATCGTCGCTGGCCGCTTAAGTTGTTGGAAAGGCTAGCCATAAAAGTGAACGCTTCAACTCTTGATTCAGAACTGGGTCTGGAAACGAATAGCTCTCTACAAAATTTGGAAAGCGTCATCCTCATTTCAACTCTTTCAATTGGCTTTCCTATGTTTTAAGTTGAATACCGTCAACTATGCATGAAATTCAGCACTAAAAGAAAGAGTTGTTTACTGTGTTACACGGACTCGGGTACGGGTGCCGGGTGCGGTATGTATGTACAGGTCCGACTCATTAAATCTTAACCCTACATTAAATGGTACGCGGTGTGGGGAAAAAATATCATATTTGTAGTCTAATATGTGACATAAAATGGTACTATATGTAACTCACAGTGTCGAAATCACATTTATAGTAATTTCACAATAAGTTGCACATATAATAAGTGTGTTATATACAATTATATAAGAAGTGTGGGTTCAAAAGTATCCGACACATATCCCATACCCTTGTCCGACTCTCAGGTGTCCGACACAGGTATTTGATCTATTTTGAAGAGTCCGTGTAACACAGATTGTTTCTAAACATAAGTTCCAGCAATATAAAATCAGCGAGTAGTACAAAATTGAAAGCAGAATTCAACCGATTGTGCTACCCGTTGCGGAAACAAGATTAGTAATTGTTTGTTTATCGAGTTTCTTATTTTTCCTTTTGTTGGTAACTCAAAAAAAAACAAATTTTGTTTTTCCCGTGCCAACATTACACAAATTTTTTTCCAACTCTTCTTTCGTTATATATAACCCAACGTAACAAGTTCCCCATGTAAATGCAGAACACCTTTTATGCTTGTTGCTAACTACTATGATACCTATGTTCAACTTGCAGCACTGATAGCAGAGGGAAGTCTTCCTATTCGAAAGGGAGAAAATACAAAAAACGAGTACAGAACAGTTCCTATTGGGTCCATTTTGGTTAGCAGAGGGAAGAGTTCCTATTCGAATAGCACAAAATACGAAAATGGAGTACAGAACAGCTCCTATGGTGTCGATTTCGGGTTGGGTGTGAAGGTATATGCGAATGATAGAAGACAAACAAGGAGACAGATAATGTACCAGCACGAAATAAAGGAAATACCTACCGGATCAGACGAACCGACGGTGTTGCTCGATTAACCCTTGCGGTTGTGCTCCACCGACAAAAATCAACTTAAAAAAAGTATTTATGCATCCACTTCCATGGCTAGCCTTCCCAAGAACTTAAGCTCGGCCCTCAAATATTTTTCTCTGTAAAACCCTACAGGTACGGGGAAATAGAACAACGGAGAGACGGGCAGAGAGAAAGACAAACAAAGAGAGAGGTTCGAGATGGAAGAGAGACGGACGGGCCGACGGAACTTACACCTCTTCTGAACACTTCGGCATTTTTTATACTTGTTCTGACAACTTACACCTTTTAATGAAAACTGACATCATTTATAAATTATTTTTGTTCATAAAAGTTACACCTTGGAACTTATATCTTTAAATTAATTTTCTTAATAAAAGTTACACCTTGGAACTTATATCTTTTCTAAAAACGAAGCATTCACCGTTATTGGGATTGGTCTACTTTGGGAACTTATATCTTTTGTAAAAACAAAACATTCAGCTTCGATGATTGGTCTTCTTTGGGAACATATAGCTTTTGTAAAAACTCACAAAGTTTACAACCATTAAATTAATTTTACACCTTTCCTAAAAATTTACACCATCTCTCGGAAATATTTACAACTTCTTGAAAAATTACACATTTTGTGGAAAAACCTTTTTCATAAAATGTCACTTCTTATTTTCAAGTTACACCTTTACTGACAAACAAAACTTACATATTTTCTATGGTAATTTACATCGTCTTCGGACAAACATACACCATATTTGAAAAGGTTATACCTTTTCTCAAATAATTTGTTTTAACAAACTTTATGACAAAGCTTATTTCCCATAAAACGTTTAAGTTCCGTTTTTTCCCCCGAAAACCTGTAAGTTCCAAAAATCCAATCACACTGGTTTTGTCTTCTGGCAATGTGAGAGAGAAGGGCGTTTGGGAGGGCTTGGCCTTTCTCCCAGTACAACTCCGTTTCAGAGAAGACGAGTCTGCGAGGGCTTGAAATAGCGACTCCGACTCCAAATCCAACCAAGTATGTCAATGTAAAAGAGAACCGTTTTTAATATAGAGCAACGGACAGAGAGAGAGAGAGAGAGAGAGAGAGAGAGAGAGAGAGAGAGAGAGATAGACTGACATCAACGGACATAGAGACCTAGATGGACAATGATCGACAGAAGGACCGAAATAGACAGAGATCGACAGAGAAGAACCCACATGGACACGGACAGACCAAGATCGCTGGAGACAGAGCGAGATAAACAGGGATCGACAGAGAGAGACCGACATCGACGGAGAATAGGTCGACATCGACACAGAGAGACCAAGATCGATAGCAAATCTTTCAAAAAACCTTTCATTTGCGGCGGCGGTGCCGTGGAGGTGCCGATCTCAGAAGCCTGTGAGCACCGGAGCCCACCGACGGTTGGGTGGTCACCGGGGGTCACGAACCCTTTGATTTGTTCAGTGGTTGTCTCAATTTGTGTTTACTACTTTGAAATGAACATATGTTACTCCTTCTGTGTTTACGAACATTTTCAAATGAACCCTTTGTTACTCCTTTTGTGGTTAGGAACACTTTGAAAAGTTTCTCCTTCATAGTTTTCATCAAAATATTTACACCATTTTTGAAAAGTTACTCCTTTTGTGTACGAATTTTTGGCATAAGATTTACACTTTTTCCTCGAACTTACACCATTTGTGAAGGCCCAACTCAAAGCTATTTCGGAAGTCACTTATACGTTTGTGAAAAATAAATTTCATTCGTTTACACCTTCCCTTTAAGCTTACACCTTTACCTGAAAATACTTACACCATTTTTGAAAAGTTACTCCTTTTATGTAAGAATTTTTGGCATAACATTTATAGTATTGTGCTTATATACTCTTTCACAAAAAGTGTAAGTTTGAAGAAAAAGTATAAATCTTATTAAAAAAATTATTTCACAGAAGGAGTAATTTTTTTAAAAAAATATAAGCACTTCCACGAAAAGGTATAAGCTTAAGCAAAAGGTGTAAATTTGATGAATTTATTTTTCCACAAAGTGTATAAGTGACTTCCGAAAAAAGCTTTAAGTTGGGCTTCCACAAAAGGTGTAAGTTCGAATAAAAGGTATAAATGTTATGCCAAATATTCTCATAGAAAATGAGTAACTTTTCAAAAAAAATATAGGCACTTCCACGAAAAGGTATAAGCTTAACCAAAAGGTGTAAATTTGATGAATTTATTTTTCCACAAAAGGTATAACTTACTTCCGAAAGAGCTTTAACTTGAGCTTCCACAAAAGGTGTACGTTCGAAGAAAAGGTATAAATGTTATGCCAAATATTCTTACAGAAAATGAGTAACTTTTCAAAAAAAATATAGGCACTTCCACGAAAAGGTATAACCTTAACCAAAAGGTGTAAATTTGATGAATTTATTTTTCCACAAAAGGTATAACGTACTTCCGAAAAAGCTTTAACTTGAGCTTCCACAAAAGGTGTACGTTCGAAGAAAAAGTATAAATGTTATGCCAAAAATTCTTACAGAAAAGGAGTAACTTTTCAAAAAAAATATAAGCAGTTCCACGAAAAGGTATAAGCTTAAGCAAAAGGTGTACATTTGATGAAATTATTTTTTCACAAAAGGTATAAGTGACTTCCGAAAAAGCTTTAAGTTGGGCTTCCACAAAAGGTGTAAGTTCGAAAATAAAGTATAAATGTTATGCCATAAATTCCTACACAAAAGGAGTAACTTTTCAGAAATAGTATAAGCATTTCCACGAAAAGGTGTAACCTTAAGCAAATTGTGTTAATTTGATGAATTTTTCTTCCCACAAAAGGTATAACTGACTTCCGAAAAACCTTTAAAGTTGGGCTTTGACAAACGGTGTAAGTTCGAAGAAAAAGTATAAATCTTATGCGACAAACAGATGTAAGTAACTTCGCAAAACGTCTAAGTTCCGTTTTTTCACCCGAAAACCTGTAAGTTCCTGAAATCCAATCACACTGTTTTTGTCTTCTGGCAATGTCAGAGAATGGCGTTTCAGAGGGCTTGGCCTTTCTCCCAGTACAACTACGTTTCAGAGAAGATGATTCTGGGAGGGCTTGGAATAGCGACTCCCAGTCCAAATCCAACGAAGTATGTCAATGTAAAAGAGAACGGTTTTTAATATAGAGCAACGGACAGAGAGAGAGAGAGAGAGAGATAGACTGAGATCAACAGACATAGAGACCTAGATGGACAATGATCGACAGAAGGACCGAAATCGACAGATATCGACAGAGAAGAACCCACATGGACACAGACAGACCAAGATCGCTGGAGACAGAGCGAGATAAACAGGGATCCACAGAGAGAGACCGACATCGACGGAGAATAGGCCGACATCGACACAGAGAGACCAAGATCGATAGCCAATCTTTCAAAAAACCTTTCATTTGCGGCGGCAGTGCCGTGGAGGTGCCGATCTCAGAAGCCTGCGAGCACCGGAGCCCACCGACGCTTGGGTGCTCAGCAGGGGTCACGAACCCTGTGATTTGTTCAGTGGTTGTCTGAATTTGTTTATGAACACTTCGAAATGTTACTCCTTTTGTGTTTACTACTTACAAATGAACATATGTTACTCCTTCTGTGTTTAAGAACATTTTGAAATAAACCCTCTGTTACTCCTTTTGTGGTTATGAACACTTTAAAATGAAATGTTACTCCTTTTGTGTTTATTACTTAGAAATTAACATATGTTACTCCTTCTCTGTTTACGAACATTTTGAAACAAACCCTCTGTTACTCCTTTTGTGGTTAGGAACACTTTGAAATGTTACTCCTTCATACTTTTCTTCAAAATATTTACACCATTTTTTAAAAGTCACTCCTTTTCTGTAAGAATTTTGGGCATAAGATTTACACTTTTTCCTCGAACTTACACCATTTGTGAAGGCCCAACTTAAAGCTATTTCGGAAGTCACTTATACCTTTTGCGAAAAATAAATTTCATTCGTTTACACCTTCAACTTAGTTTTACACCTTTTCATGAAAATACTTGCACCATATTTGAAAACTTACTCCTGTTGTGTAAGAATTTTTCGCATAACATTTATACTATTGTGCTTATATACTCTTTGACAAAACGTGTAAGTTTGAAAAAAAGTATAAATGTTATTACAAAAATTATTTCACAAAAGAAGTAACTTTTCAAAAAAAAATATAAGCACTTCCACTAAAAGGTATAAGCTTAAGCAAAAGGTGTAAATTCGATGAATCTATTTTTTCACAAAGGGTATAACTGACTTCCGAAAAAGCTTTAAGTTGGTCTTCCACAAAAGGTGTAAGTTCGAAGAAAAGGTATAAATGTAATGAGAAAAATTCTTACAGAAAATGAGTAACTTTTCAAAAAATATATAGGCACTTCGACGAAAAAGTATAAGCTTAAGCAAAAGGTGTAAATTTCATGAATTCATTTTTCCACAAAAGGTATAACTTACTTCCAAAAAAGCTTTAAGTTGGGCTTCCACAAAAGTTGTAAGTTCGAAGAAAAGGTGTAAATGTTATGGCAAAATTTCTTACACAAAAGGAGTAACTTTTCAAAAAAAATATAAGCAGTTCTACGAAAAGGTATCAGCTTAAGCAAAAGGTGTACATTTGATAAAATTATTTTTTCACAAAAGGTATAACTGACTTCCGAAAAAGCTCTATGTTGGGCTTCCACAAAAGGTGTAAGTTCGAAAATAACCTATAAATGTTATGCCATAAATTCCTACACAAAAGGAGTAACTTTTCAGAAATAGTATAAGCACTTCCACGAAAAGGTGTAACCTTAAGCAAATTGTGTTAATTTGATGAATTTTTTTTCCCAAAAAAGGTATAAGTGACTTCCGAAAAACCTTTAAAGTTGGGCTTTCACAAACGGTGTAAGTTCGAAGAAAAAGTACAACTCTTCTGTGACAAACAGATGTAAGTAACTTCGCAAAACGTCTAAGTTCCGTTTGTTCCCCCGAATACCTGTAAGTTCCTAAAATCCAATCACACTATTTTTGTCTTGTGCCAATGTGAGAGAGAAGGGCGTTTCGGAGGGCTTGGCCTTTCTCCCAGTACAACTCCGTTTCAGAGAAGACGATTCTGGGAGGGCTTGGAATAGCGACTCCGAGTCCAAATCCAACCAAGTATGTCAATGTAAAAAGGGAACCGTTTTTAATATAGAGCAACGGACAGAGAGAGAGAGAGAGAGAGAGAGAGAGAGAGAGATCAACGGACATAGAGACCTAGATGGACAATGATCGACAGAAGGACCGAAATCGACAGATATCGACAGAGAAGAACCCACACGGACACAGACAGACCAAGATCGCTGGAGACAGAGCGAGATAAACAGGGATCGACAGAGAGAGACCGACATCGACGGAGAATAGGCCGACATCGACACAGAGAGACCAAGATCGATAGCCAATCTTTCAAAAAAACCTTTCATTTGCGGCGGCGGTGCCGTGGAGGTGCCGATCTCAGAAGCCTGCGAGCACCGGAGCCCACCAACGCTTGGGTGCTCAGCAGGGGTCACGATCCCTGTGATTTGTTCAGTGGTTGTCTGAATTTGTTTATGAACACTTCGAAATGTTACTCCTTTTGTGTTTACTACTTACAAATGAACATATGTTACTCTTTCTGTGTTTATGAACATTTTGAAATAAACCCTCTGTTACTCCTTTTGTGGTTAGGAACACTTTGAAATGCTACTCCTTTCGTGTTTATTATTACTTAGAAATGAACATATGTTACTCCATCTCTGTTTACGAACATTTTGAAACAAACCCTCTGTTACTCCTTTTGTGGTTAGGATACTTTGAAAGGTTACTCCTTCATACTTGTCGTCAAAATATTTACACCATTTTTTAAAAGTTATTCCTTTTGTGTAAGAATTTTGGGCATAAGATTTACAGTTTTTCCTCGAACTTACACCATTTGTGAAGGCCCAACTTAAAGCTATTTCGGAAGTCACTTATACCTGTTGTGAAAAATAAATTTCATTCCTTTACACCTTCAGCTTAATTTTACACCTTTTCATGAAAATACTTACACCATATTTGACAACTTACTCCTGTTGTGTAAGAATTTTTGGCATAACATTTATACTATTGTGCTTATATACTCTTTGACAAAAGGTGTAAGTTTGAAAAAAAGTATAAATCTTATGACAAAAATTGTTTCACAACAGGAGTAACTTTTCAAAAAAATATAAGCACTTCCACTAAAAGGTATAAGCGTAAGCAAAAGGTGTAAATTTGATTAATCTAATTTTTCACAAACGGTATAAGTGACTTCCGAAAAACCTTTAAGTTGGGCATCCACAAAAGGTGTAACTTCGAAGAAAAGGTATAAATGTAATGCGAAAATTTCTTACAGAAAAGGAGTAACTTTTCAAAAAATATATATGCACTTCGACGAAAAAGTATAAGCTTAAGCAAAATGTGTAAATTTCATGAATTTATTTTTCCACAAAAGGTATAACTTACTTCCAAAAAAGCTTTAATTTGGGCTTCCAGAAAAGGTGTAAGTTCGAAGAAAAGGTATAAATGTTATGCCAAAAATTCTTACACAAAAGGAGTAACTTTTCAAAAAAAATATAAGCAGTTCCACGAAAAGGTATAAGCTTAAGCAAAAGGTGTATATTTGATGAAAATATTTTTTCGCAAAAGGTATAAGTGACTTCCGAAAGAGCTCTAAGTTGGGCTTCCACAAAAGGTGTAAGTTCGAAAATAAGCTACAAAATGTTATACCATAATTTCCTACACAAAAGGAGTAACTTTTCAGAAATAGTATAAGCACTTCCACGAAAAGGTGTAACCTTAAGCAAATTGTGTTAATTTGATGAATTTTTTTAACAAAAAAAGGTATAAGTGACTTCCGAAAACCTTTAAAGTTGGGCTTTCACAAACGGTGTAAGTTCGAAGAAAAAGTACAAATCTTCTGTGACAAACAGATGTAAGTAACTTCGCAAAACGTCTAAGTTCGGTTTATTCCCCCGAATACCTGTAAGTTCCTAAAATCCAATCACACTGTTTTTGTCTTGTGCCAATGTGTGAGAGAAGGGCGTTTCGGAGGGCTTGGCCTTTCTCCCAGTACAACTCCGTTTCAGAGAAGACGATTCTGGGAGGGCTTGGAATAGCGACTCCGCGTCCAAATCCAACCAAGTATGTCAATGTAAAAGGGAACCGTTTTTAATATAGAGCAACGGACAGACCGAGAGAGAGAGAGAGAGAGAGAGAGAGAGATAGACGGAGATCAACGGACATAGAGACCTAGATGGACAATGATCGACAGAAGGACCGAAATCGACAGATATCGACAGAGAAGAACCCACACGGACACAGACAGACCAAGATCGCTGGAGACAAAGCGAGATAAACAGGGATCGACAGAGAGAGACCGACATCGACGGAGAATAGGCCGACATCGACACAGAGAGACCAAGATCGATAGCCAATCTTTCAAAAAACCTTTCATTTGCGGCGCCGGTGCCGTGGAGGTGCCGATCTCAGACGCCTGCGAGCACCGGAGCCCACCGACGCTTGGGGTGCTCAGCGGGGTCACGAACCCTGTGATTTGTTCAGTGGTTGTCTGAATTTGTTGATGAACACTTCGAAATGTTACTCCTTTTGTGTTTACAACTTAGAAATGAACATATGTTACTCCTTCTGTGTTTACGAACATTTTGAAATAAACCCTCTGTTACTCCTTTTGTGGTTATGAACACTTTGAAATGTTACTCCTTTTGTGTTTATTACTTAGAAATGAACATATGTTACTCCTTCTCTGTTTACGAACATTTTGAAAGAAACCCTTTGTTACTCCTTTTGTGGTTAGGAACACTTTGAAATGTTACTCCTTCATACTTTTCGTCAAAATATTTACACCATTTCTTAAAAGTTAATCCTTTTGTGTAAGAATTTTGGGCATAGGATTTACACGTTTTCCTGGAACTTACACCATTTGTGACGGCCCAACTTAAAGCTATTTCGGAAGTCACTTATACCTTTTGTGAAAAAGAAATTTCATTCGTTTACACCTTCAGCTTAGTTTTACACCTTTTCATGAAAATACTTACACCATATTTGAAAAGTTACTCCTGTTGTACACGAATTTTTGGCATAACATTTATACTATTGTGCTTATATACTCTTTGACAAAAGGTGTAAGTTTGAAGAAAAAGTATAAATCTTATGACAAATTATTTCACAGGAGTAACTTTTGACAAAAAATATAAGCAGTTCCACGAAAAGGTATAAGCTTAAGCAAAAGGTGTAAATTTGATGAATCTATTTTTTCACAAAGGGTATAAGTGACTTCCGAAAAAGCTTTAAGGTGTAAGTTCGAAGAAAAGGTACAAATGTAATGCGTAAAATTCTTACAGAAAAGGAGTAACTTTTCAAACAAAAATATAGGTACTTCCACGAAAAAGTATAAGCTGAAGCAAAATGTGTAAATTTGATGAATTTATTTTTCCACAAAAGGTATAATTCACTTCCGAAAAAGCTTTAAGTTGGGCTTGGAAAAAAGGTGTAAGTTCGAACAAAAGGTATAAATGTTATGCCAAAAATTATTACAGAAAAGGAGTAACTTTTCACAAATAATATAAGCACTTCCACGAAAAGGTATAAGCTTAAGCAAAAGGTGTAAATTTCATGAAATTATTTTTTCACAAAAGGTATAAGGGACTTCCGAAAAAGCTCTAAGTTGGGCTTCAATAAAAGGTGTAAGTTCGAAAATAAGCTATAAATGGTATGCCAAAAATTCCTACACAAAAGGAGTAACTTTTCAGAAATAGTATAAGCACTTCCACGAAAAGGTGTAACCTTAACCAAATTTTGTAAATTTGATGAATTGTTCTTTTCACAAAAGGTATGAGTGACTTCCGAAAAGTTAAATTACATGGACAATGATCGACAGAAGGACCGAAATCGACAGAAATCGACAGAGAAGAACCCACATGGACACAGACAGACCAAGATCGCTGGAGACAGAGCGAGATAAACAGGGATCGACAGAGAGAGACCAACATCGACGGAGAATAGGCCGACATCGACACAGAGACACCAAGATCGATAGCCAATCTTTCGAAAAACCTTTCATTTGCGGCGGCGGTGCCGTGGAGGTGCCGATCTCAGAAGCCTGTCAGCACCGGAGCCCACCGAAGTTTGGGTGCTCAGCGGGGGTCACGAACCCTTTGATTTGTTCAGTGGTTGTCCCAATTTGTTTATGAACACTTCGAAGTGTTACTCCTTTTGTGTTTACTACTTTGAAATGTACATATGTTACTCCTTCTGTGTTTACGAACATTTTGAAATGAACCCTTTGTTACTCCTTTTGTGGTTATGAACACTTTGAAATGTTTCTCCTTCATACTTTGCGTCAAAATATTTACACCATTTTTCAAAAGTTACTTCTTTGGTGTAAGAATTTTTGGCATAAGATTTACACTTTTTCCTCGAATTTACACCATTTGTGAAGGCCCAACTTAAAGCTATTTCGGAAGTCAGTTTTACCTATTGTGAAAAAAAAAGTTTCATCCAATTTACACCTTTTGCTTAGGCTTACACCTTCTCGTGAAAATACTTACACCATTTTGGAAGAGTTACTCCTTCTGTGTAAGAATTTTTGGCACAACATTTGTACTTTTGTGCTTATATACTCTTTCACAAAAGGTGTAAGTTTGAAGAAAAAGTATAAATCTTATGACAAAAATTATTTCACAAAAGGAGTAACTTTCCAAAAAAATATAAGAACTTCCACGAAAAGGTATAAGCTTAAGCAGAAGCTGTAAATTTCATGAAATTCTTTTTTCACACATGGTATAAGTGACTTCCGAAAAAGGTTTAAGTTGGCCTTCCACAAAAGGTGTAAGTTCGAAAATAAGCTATAACTGTTATGCCAAAAATTCATACACAAAAGGAGTAACTTTTCAGAAATAGTATAAGCACTTCCACGAAAAGATGTAACCTTAAGCAAATTTAGTAAATTTGATGAATTTTTTTTTCCACAAAAGGTATGACTGACTTCCGAAAAGTTAAATTAGATAGACAATGATCGACAGAAGGACCGAAATCGACAGAGATCGACAGAGAAGAACCCACATGGACACGGACAGACCAAGATCGCTGGAGACAGAGCGAGATAAACAGGGATCGATAGAGAGAGACCGACGTCGACGGAGAATAGGCCGACATCGACACAGAGAGACCAACATCAATAGCCAATCTTTCAAAAAACCTTTCATTTGCGGCGGGGGTGCCGTGGAGGTGCCGATCTCAGAAGCGTGTCAGCACCGGAGCCCACCGACGTTTGGGTGGTCAGCGGGGGTCACGAACCCTTCGATTTGTTCAGTGGTTGTCTCAATATGAACACTTCGCAGTGTTACTCCTTTTGTGTTTGCTACTTTGAAATGTACATATGTTACTCCTTCTGTGTTTACGAACATTTTGAAATGAACCCTTTGTTACTCCTTTTGTGGTATGAACACTGTGAAATGTTTCTCCTTCATACTTTGCGTCAAAATATTTACACCATTTTTCAAAAGTTACTTCTTTGGTGTAAGAATTTTTGGCATAAGATTTACACTTTTTCCTCGAATTTACACCATTTGTGAAGGCCCAACTTAAAGCTATTTCGGAAGTCAGTTTTACCTATTGTGAGAAAAAAAGTTTCATCCAATTTACACCTTTTGCTTAGGCTTACACCTTCTCGTGAAAATACTTACACCATTTTGGAAGAGTTACTCCTTCTGTGTAAGAATTTTTGGCATAACATTTGTACTTTTGTGCTTATATACTCTTTCACAAAAGGTGTAAGTTTGAAGAAAAAGTATAAATCTTATGACAAAAATTATTTCACAAAAGGAGTAACTTTCCAAAAAAATATAAGAACTTCCACGAAAAGGTATAAGCTTAAGCAGAAGCTGTAAATTTCATGAAATTCTTTTTTCACACATGGTATAAGTGACTTCCGAAAAAGGTTTAAGTTGGCCTTCCACAAAAGGTGTAAGTTCGAAAATAAGCTATAACTGTTATGCCAAAAATTCCTACACAAAAGGAGTAACTTTTCAGAAATAGTATAAGCACTTCCACGAAAAGATGTAACCTTAAGCAAATTTAGTAAATTTGATGAATTTTTTTTTCCACAAAAGGTATGACTGACTTCCGAAAAGTTAAATTAGATGGACAATGATCGACAGAAGGACCGAAATCGACAGAGATCGACAGAGAAGAACCCACATGGACACGGACAGACCAAGATCGCTGGAGACAGAGTGAGATAAACAGGGATCGACAGAGAGAGACCGACGTCGACGGAGAATAGGCCGACATCGACACAGAGAGACCAACATCAATAGCCAATCTTTCAAAAAACCTTTCATTTGCGGCGGCGGTGCCGTGGAGGTGCCGATCTCAGAAGCGTGTCAGCATCGGAGCCCACCGACGTTTGGGTGGTCAGCGGGGGTCACGAACCCTTCGATTTGTTCAGTGGTTGTCTCAATATGAACACTTCGCAGTGTTACTCCTTTTGTGTTTGCTACTTTGAAATGTACATATGTTACTCCTTCTGTGTTTACGAACATTTTGAAATGAACCCTTTGTTACTCCTTTTGTGGTATGAACACTGTGAAATGTTTCTCCTTCATACTTTGCGTCAAAATATTTACACCATTTTTCAAAAGTTACTTCTTTGGTGTAAGAATTTTTGGCATAAGATTTACACTTTTTCCTCGAATTTACACAATTTGTGAAGGCCCAACTTAAAGCTATTTCGGAAGTCAGTTTTACCTATTGTGAAAAAAAAAGTTTCATCCAATTTACACCTTTTGCTTAGGCTTACACCTTCTCGTGAAAATACTTACACCATTTTGGAAGAGTTACTCCTTCTGTGTAAGAATTTTTGGCATAACATTTGTACTTTTGTGCTTATATACTCTTTCACAAAAGGTGTAAGTTTGAAGAAAAAGTATAAATCTTATGACAAAAATTATTTCACAAAAGGAGTAACTTTCCAAAAAAATATAAGAACTTCCACGAAAAGGTATAAGCTTAAGCAGAAGCTGTAAATTTCATGAAATTCTTTTTTCACACATGGTATAAGTGACTTCCGAAAAAGGTTTAAGTTGGCCTTCCACAAAAGGTGTAAGTTCGAAAATAAGCTATAACTGTTATGCAAAAAATTCCTACACAAAAGGAGTAACTTTTCAGAAATAGTATAAGCACTTCCACGAAAAGATGTAACCTTAAGCAAATTTAGTAAATTTGATGAATTTTTTTTTCCACAAAAGGTATGACTGACTTCCGAAAAGTTAAATTAGATGGACAATGATCGACAGAAGGACCGAAATCGACAGAGATCGACAGAGAAGAACCCACATGGACACGGACAGACCAAGATCGCTGGAGACAGAGCGAGATAAACAGGGATCGACAGAGAGAGACCGACGTCGACGGAGAATAGGCCGACATCGACACAGAGAGACCAACATCAATAGCCAATCTTTCAAAAAACCTTTCATTTGCGGCGGCGATGCCGTGGAGGTGCCGATCTCAGAAGCGTGTCAGCACCGGAGCCCACCGACGTTTGGGTGGTCAGCGGGGGTCACGAACCCTTTGATTTGTTCAGTGGTTGTCTCAATATGAACACTTCGCAGTGTTACTCCTTTTGTGTTTGCTACTTTGAAATGTACATATGTTACTCATTCTGTGTTTACGAACATTTTGAAATGAACCCTTTGTTACTCCTTTTGTGGTATGAACACTGTGAAATGTTTCTCCTTCATACTTTGCGTCAAAATATTTACACCATTTTTCAAAAGTTACTTCTTTGGTGTAAGAATTTTTGGCATAAGATTTACACTTTTTCCTCGAATTTACACCATTTGTGAAGGCCCAACTTAAAGCTATTTCGGAAGTCAGTTATACCTTTTGTGAAAAAAAAAGTTTCATCCAATTTACACCTTTTGCTTAGGGTTACACCTTCTCGTGAAAATACTTACACCATTTTTGAAAAGTTACTCCTTCTGTGTAAGAATTCTTGGCATAACATTTTTACTTACTCTTTCACAATAGGTGTAAGTTTGAAGAAAAAGTATAAATCTTATGACAAAAATTCTTACACAAAAGGAGTAACTTTTCAAAAAAAATATAAGCACTTCCACGAAAAGGTATAAGCTTAAGCAAAAGGTGTAAATTTGATGAATTAATTTTTGCACGAAAGGTATAAGGGACTTCCGAAAAAGCTTTAAAGGGGCCTTCCACAAAAGGTGTAAGTTCCCAGAAAAAGTATAAATGTTATGCCAAAAATCTTACCCAAAAGGAGTAACTTTTAAAAAAAAATATAAGCACTTCCAAGCAAAGGTATAAGCTTAAGCAAAAGGTGTAAATTTTCGTTTGTTTACACCTTTGGTAAGTCAACTTAGAAAAGGAGTAGGTGTTCATAAAAGGTGTAAATTATTTCACAAAAGGCGTAAGTACTCATAAAAAGGTGTAAGTTTTTACAAAAGGCGTAAGTTCTCAGAAATTAGTTACGCCTTTTTCTGAAATTCCTTACGCCTTTCTTGAAAATATACGGCTTTTGTGCAAACTTATACATTTTTTATTATTTTATTAATTTACCTGGAGAGTGACCTGCCTAGCAGGTCACCAATGTGTAAATTTCCAAATATTTTGATATAACCCAACACATACAAATGTGTAAATGCAACATACAAGGGTGTAAGTGCCTTGCATACCATATGCAAGGCACACTAAAGAAAAGTCCAAAAATAAAACATAAGCATAGAGAGAGGAGAGAACAGGTCCTAATCAGAATTGGTATAAATAAAATAAATGTAAGACAAATTGATTTCTTTTGGGAAATGGGTTAAAAATCACTTCCCACCTTTTAACTCATTTTGAGTCACATTATCTCTTACATTTTTTACACGTTTTTCCAAGAAAATTAAAAAATTAACTTTTAACCATCTTCTCAAAACATCTCATTGTACAAGTGAACAGATGACAGAGTGGTTGCCAATGTTGTCTGATTGTATTCATTTTTTCCATGACCCATTACAAACCCGCGCCCAACGTACCCGTATAATCAAACGGGGTTATGTGTTATTACCCAATTATGACTTGTTTGATAAACAAGCAAGTTTAAACCCCTAAATTGTGGGCGAGTATGAGTGGGTTCGTGGATCCGGGTTAGGATTGCCACCTCTACTTGGAACCAAACAACAATCACAACCTTCGTAGCCTTTATCCCATCCACTTCTCAACCCTCGGCTACAACGCCACCTGTTCTCTCTGCGGTGATGGCAGCCTCCGCTACTGTAAGAGCGTCAAGTCTAGATCGGACGCCATCAAGTCCAAATCCGCCTCAACAAACCCAACTTCGGGAACTCGATCTTCGCTACGACATGATCCAAACCAAACCCTCTCTTGATCATCTTCTCTGGCAAATGCTCATCAAGCTTTTGTGCCGTAGAGAACGGAGGTATGGCGGACATAGAGGAAGATAATGGCATCGCCGGGGCAGAGGTAGTGATGGATGCCATTGCTAAGATCGACGGCAAAGGCAAAGGCAATCTCGTCGCTTTAACAGTGAAGGCGATCTCGTCGTTGGGATAGACAGCGATCCGATGCGGCATTCGGCACCGACGGTGGAGGTTCTGCCCTCCCTCAACTTTAGAAAGAGAGAACTAGGGTTTGTGTATGTGTGTGTGTGTGTGTGTGTGTGTGTTTGTGTGTGTGTTTGTGTGTGTGTGTGTGTGTGAGAGAGAGAGAGAGAGAGCAGAGGGTTGGGTTTGGTTTGGTTTGGAAAATATTGTTGAGAGTTGACACTAACTCTCTTCACTCTCTAGAATCTTCTCTCTAGAATATTTTAGAAGTTTCCATATGAACCTAGAATACTCCGGAAAGATCCAGAAGATTCTAGAAAGACCTAGAGAAATCCAGAAGATTCTAGAATATCCTAGAAGGTTCCGAAACATTAAAGAAGTTTGGAGAAAACTAGAGAAATCTAGAAAGTTCTAAAATATTTTAGAGAATAATAGAAAGCTCTAATATGTACTAGAGTAATCTAGATTGTTCTAGAGTGTAGGGAGAGTATGAGAGTATTCTAGAAAGTTCTTTAACTAGTATAAATATGAGATGGGTGCATGTACTAAGTAATTGGATAATTGGACAATTGAGTGAAAGAAGAGTGAGTCCAAAATGAGTGGTCAAGCACTATCTAGTGTAAGGTGTCTCAAGGTCTTGTGTGAGGAAAACACAAAGTGTGACTGCTTGAATGTATGTGTGAATGGATAAGTGAAGTGTATTAGTGTGTGATTGTGTACAAGTGTTTTGTCTACTAGAGTATTATCAATAAATGTTGTATTTCTAGGTCCACCAGTGTGTCAAACTCAACAATTTGATATCAGAGCTTGGTTGTTCAAGGACCGAAACGAAGAATGATTGAGATTAATACAAGAGATTGTTGAAATCAACGAGCACAATTGTTATGGAGGATTTCATAAACTTTATCGGTGGTATGGAGAAATTAAGTTATTATAATTATGATTATTGGTGAATATGCATCGAGGTATGTCTTCAAGGGCAGGACCTATGGGAGATTGTTGACGGCAAGGAAATTGCATCACCTAGAGAAGAAAATGCAGAGGTCTTGCGAAAGTGGTGGATTAAGGCTGGAAAAGCGATGTTCATGTTAAGGACAACTGTTCAAAAAGGGTTATTGGAGTATGTTCGGCAGGCTACTACTCTAAAAACAGTCTAGAACACATTTGAGGCGTTATTTTCGAAGACAAACGATGCACGACTTCAATATCTAGAGAACGAGCTTGCAATGGTGACACAAGGATCAATGACTATCAGCCAATATTTTCTCAAGGCAAAGACTCTTTGCAATGAAATTTCACAACTTGACCCCGAGTCAAAAATTAGCGAGTCAAGAATGAGACGCATTATTACTCAAGGTTTAAGACCCGAGTATAGTGGGCTTATGGCCATTGTTAGAGGATGGTCCACTCAACCATCACTGGTCGAGCTCAAAAGTCTATTGGTGAATCAAGAAACTCTAGCAAAGTAAATGCCTAGAGTCACACTGAAGAATAAAAGTAAAGAAGATGCGTTATTTAGTAGCAAGAGAAGAGATGGACTAAAGTGGCAAAAATATGAAAAATCAAAGAAAGAAGAAGATGAGCAATCACAAAATTATCAAAATTATCAACAAGAAGGAGTTCGACATGATGAAAATGATCGAAGAGCTACTAGATTTGGACGACGCAACATAGAGTGCTTCAAATGTGGCAAAATTGGCCACCACGCAAAAGATTGTCCGTTAAGAGGAAGATCAATTGAAGGTAATATGGTAACATCTAACAGTTACCAAGATAAGAGTGAAGAAGAATGAGATTTCTAAGCTTCATATGCAATGTTCGAGACCATGAAACAAGGTTACTTAGAAGAAGTGCCAGAATTTGAAGAAGAATGGGATTTTGAAGCATCTCCTACAATGTTCGTGGTTACTGAAGTAGATTTAGAAGAGGAGATAGACTTCGATGAAGGCGTACCTGAGCAGTGCAGTGCAATTACCAAGGAAATGAATGCACACTCTATCACAGATAAGTCCATTCTTGCAGTTAAGTCTCAGTCTTCAACATTTAAAGATCCAAAAGCTCACCTACTAGAGAAGTTGGGGGAGCAAACAGAAGAAGTAGTAGTTGAAGAAATGATAAAGTTGCAACATCTAACATCTACAAGGCAATGCCAACCTAATCCAAGGTACGTTGATGCAACCTTTGCTAAGATGGATGATATAAATGAACCAATAACATTTCAGGAAATAACAAAATTTAACAATTGGAGAAAGACAAAAAGAAGATATTGATGCATCAACACATATTCAAACGTGGCAGTCGCTATCTAAATTGGAGGATGACAATCCTACAGCTGGCCAAGGACGTGGTGTTCTATGGAAGAATAAATCATTTCAAAAGAAAGAAGTCAATATTGGAAGAGATGGAGACAAAGTTTATCATGGTAGAGGACCAGGGTGCAGATATACTCACGAAGAGTTTCTGAAACAACGTGGCATGGTTACATAATCCAGAAAAAAGAGTTAGTGTTGATAGTCATCACTAACTCTCCTTACTCTCTAGAATCTTCTCTCTAAAATATTCTAGAAGTTTCCACATGAATCTAGAATACTCCGGAAAGATCTAGAAGATTCTAGAAAGACCTAAAGAAATCCGGAAGATTCTAGAATATCCTAGAAAGTTCCAGAACTTTAAAGAAATTTGGAGAAAACTAGAGAAATCTAGAAAGTTCCGGAAGGTTCTAAAATATTTTAGAGAAGAATAAAAATCTAGATTATTCTAGAGTGTAGAAAAAGTGTGAATGTATTCTAAAAAGTTATTTAACTAGTATAAATATGAGATGGGTGCATGTACAAAGCAATTGGACAATTGAGTGAAAGAAGAGTGAGTCCAAAGTAAATGGTCAAGCACTATCTAGTGTGGTGTCTCAAGATCTTGTGTGAGGAAAACACAAAGTGTGAGTACTTGAATGTATATGTGAGTGGATAAGTGAAGTGTATTAGTGTGTGATTGTGTACAAGTGTTTTGTGTACTGGAGTGTTATCAATAAAAATTGTATTTCTAGGTCCATCAGTGTGTCAAACTCAATAAATATATACATATATATATATATATATGGATAGTTTAATCATTATGTACGAGCTTGTCTTTATGAACAAAGTATTTTGAGTTATGCTAGGGATCCCAAATAAATTATCAAATTTTTTACCAAACCTCTCACATGGGTGTGGGACCCACACACAGCTCACACTCGTGTTAAAAAATTGATAATTTATTTGGAATCTATAACATTTTCTAAGTATTTTAGAAAGGGTAGACTTTTGGACCAAAAAAATTTAAAATTAAATTTATGGACTAAGTGCCCTTTTCAAAACTACAAGTTGATAAATTTAAAATTCCACATCCAATAAATAACTACTAAATGGGTTTTCAAATTCAATTCATCACCCGCATATTCAAATCACCCAAAGATTAGATATAAAATGTAAAATGATCACATCTGCACCCACCATTTATATATGTATATAAATGTATATGGAGCAAGAGAAAGAGAAAGAGGGGAGAAAGTGATGAATTCACTAGTTTTCAAATATTTCACACCAAAAAAAATATTTTAAAAATAAATTGCGTAAATCAAATTTATTTTAGGTCTAACACATATCACATTAAATTTAAATTTACGTTAAACACTTTATTTTTGTGTATTTTTCAAGATAATTTTTAGTTAAAAAAATAAATAAATAAATAAAAATAAAAATAAATGGAGAAATGGTGAACGGTATGAATCCCTCAAGGATAGAAAGTCGTAAAAACAATCCCCCATTAGTATAGAGTGACAAATTTAAATACTCAACTTTTGTCAGAATTTTGTGT
The DNA here is from genome assembly GCA_036172215.1 of Camellia granthamiana. Lineage (NCBI taxonomy): Eukaryota > Viridiplantae > Streptophyta > Magnoliopsida > Ericales > Theaceae > Camellia > Camellia granthamiana. The sequence continues at coordinate 37,639,312 of CM069905.1, forward strand.
GTGTGAGTACAATTCTTCCAAGAGCGGACAATATGAAAAAGCGTTATGGAACGATCAAATTTCAATTGCTTCGATTTTAAAATGTCAAAATGAATCCCAAGAAGAAGAAGCTCAATTTTCCTGCATCGAACTGTATCATGGCTACAGGGCTCCCAATGAGCACATACATAACATAACCAAATACTCTAGGCAATCCATCAATTTATTTTTTATCAATAAGATGTTTGCAATATTATGCGTACATTTAAGACTCATTATTTTTTACATAAGACTCATTATTTTTTACATAAGAATGGCATCAGCTATTGTGCCACCACGTCGTACCTGGAAGAGATCATTCAAGCCAAAATGTGCCATGAGAAGCCAAACATGAGTGAGAAACTCGCCTCCACGTCTTAACTGCTGAGCATGATATCTTCCTCTGCATTGGCTAGCCGCATGACCCAGCATTTCAATCCAAATGTCAACAATGACGCGCCACCTATTGCTTCTATCGTCAATAGCATCAAGTTGTGATGCAAGCTTACACCCATGCAATATCAATAAATTGCTTCTGCCCCCAAGTTTGGTGTCTTTACAATTGCTAATAAACAGCTTGTGGTTGCTACCTTTCGAAATCAATAGCTTGGATATTTTGGTGTTTTTGTTGGCTTTCAACGGTTCTTCAATGATGTCCCCGAGCTCATAATAAATGTCCTGGAACCTGATGTGCCCCATCCCAAGTGGCAACATATAAGGATGCTCGACTAAGAGGTATAGCATATATTGTGACAACCTCTTGCCTTTTTCATGTTCTTCGTCCAGAACATAATCTTGACGATCTTGGTGCTGGTGGTACAAGATTTCTGTAGCAAGGTGCCAAACAAGAATGCTCTGGTTAAACTCCAAATCGACAAGACTCCATTTCAGATCAGGATACTGTTTCTCTTCAAGTGTTCGGCATTCCCTACGGCCGTACAAAGCTTTAAGATCTGTGTCATAGCTATGCTTTCCCAACAATTTCTTAACACTTTCCTTATATCGCTTTGAAGACTCTCTCTTTTAAGATTCCGTCCACTGATATGGGGCTAGTCTTGTATAGTTGAATCTCTAGAGCTTTATCAATGCGTAACATCTTCAGGATTTGATGGCAGGGCAGAGGTTTTTCTTTTAATCTGATGGAAAAGTTTAGCAAGCTATACTGGTTCATCGAATATGACCACCTGCGTTTTGTTTTGATTGATGACCCGCAAGATGGTAAAATACGCTTGATGGCTCGTGAGATGATGGTTTTCGCATGCTTAATTAACCAATGAGTTGCTTGGTCAGAGACAAGTAGTTGCCCAAATGCCCATAACTCCACAAGAAGAGCGACCGACAACAATATCAGAGTTATGGTAAAGTCGATGTTGGAGTGGCGGTGGTGGTAATGTTGATGAAATTTCTCTGTCACCAGTTTGATCTCACTCAAAGATACCATCATCAATACAAGAAAGGTTATAATGATTCCAACAATTCTTAGGGAGATCCCCAAATAAGAGTAGACAACCTTGGCCTTTGTGAACCGCAAATCGTATATAATCCCGAGTTCAATCTCAATTATCTTGAATGCCTCGTCGGCTGATATCTTGTCAAAGATTGACCGACTTGTATGCCCATCTCGGATGCCAAGTATGAGATCTGCAAAGAGACGCTTGACCATGTCAAGGAATCCATATGCCGCAAGGAGTTCATTTTCAGCATTTGGAATAGACTGATCAACCTCAAGCACCTGATGTGTTGTGACATGGTACCCCTCTAGCTCTTTAAGGAATGCATTTGGAATAGACTGATCAACCTCAAGCACCTGATGTGTTGTGACATGGTACCCCTCTAGCTCTTTAAGTTTGCATTCCTTCATTATTTTGGATTCATTGGCAGTGATATCCTGAATGGAGTCTCTAAAATTGTTGTCGGTTGATAAGTAGAGGACACAAACTCTTTCACAGTACTTGACTAGCCCCACAACAAACATGAGAATGAAGAGTAGGGAAAACAGAGAGCCTGTCCAGGCCATGAGAAAGATGTACACTGTGGTCACAGATTGAGTAACTACTTGAAACGAGTGCCTTCTCCACAATTCGTTGTCTTCCAAGGAGTAAGCAGTAATGGCATCTGTACCACCAAAGTGAACTAGCATTAGGGGCGCCCAGAATGCTGTTAGCTCCACATTTGGATCAATAAAGCCATCCACGTCGAATTTTCCAAGATCGTTGGACAGTATGCCAGCTGCCATTGCTGCTACAGAGTCGGCGAGTAAGTAAGTTGACCAAACAATAACTCTGACCCGAATTCCTGCTGAATTCTTTCGACGATTGCCCAGAATGACGAGAAGGACTTGGGTAGTGAGGCTGATTAAAACCATTCCTCGCACCTCCCATTCGTTCCGAAATTTCCTCCATCTTAGAGGAAACAACTGCATCATCATCTCTCTTTCTTATTATAATTGCACTGCCAAATACTGATCCAAAAAACAAAAAATAAAAAACTTTTGTTAAATGCAGAAAGAATTATTAGAAAGAATTATTAGAAAGAATGTACATTTTCAACAAAACACCACCCCATCATCAACACGACACTTAATTGATAAATGGCAAATTGTACGAATCATCACTCTAATTTGCATCTTATGTTAATTTGGTCCATTTAACTCTAATTGTATCAATTAATTTTTCACATTCGTGTCAATTTAGAAAAATTCATAACAACCGTTAAGAAATTGAACATTAATCAAGGCCAAAATGATCAAAATTCAAAGGGAATGTCTTATTTCAAATTGGATAGTAACCCTCAATCATTTTTGGAGAGTGAATTCACTATTTTGCTCATTGATTTTAATTCAAAATTTAAATAAAAAAAAAACATTATTAATTGAACTAAATTGACACGATGTGAAACAATTTAAGGGTAAAATTGATGCAAATAAAACTACGAGAATCAGATTAATAGAAGAAGTAAACCACAAAGACTACTAGTACAATATGCCTTTGTATAAATGTCAATACCACATTATTCTAGTAGCACTTTCTGTATGCTCGATTCAATCAAAGTTTCGATTCTTGTGATGTAGATAAACGGATGTTGTTAGGGTTTTGATTGGTGATCCCAATCCACCAATCAATTATGTTAGGGTTTTGATTGGCTATCTCAGTCGACCTACTCTAGAAATTACTACTCTCTCTACATCACATCCAAGTTGTTGTCACCGGTTGCGATCCCTCATTATTTCCCTTCTAGAGAACTAAGAAGGCCTAGGGTTAGGGTTCTAACAATGATGGTAAAGGTTTCCACCATTCTTCCTATCTCTCTGAGTTTTTTATTTTCTTAGTTGCATTGCAGCCAGCTTTTACATAAATTGCTTTTCAGCTTTGCCCTTAAATCTTACTTCGTGAATATTTTACCTTTTAATTTTCCCTAATACCTTGGTTGTATGATATTCTAACTTTTAAAAATATTGGAATGTGCATACTCTTGTCTGATAGTCTTGCATAAAAACTTTTACATAAGAAAATATACATATATATGCTACATACTTACAAAAGATGAGTTATCAAATCATACTTCGAATCGGGCCGGCTTTGGGCACAAGTAGGAGAAGCCGCCGCTTTGGCTCCCAAAAAATTGACTAAAAAAAAGCCTCAAAATTTTGTTAATTATTATATTAGCCTAAAAAAAATCTCACTAGAATTTAAAAGGCCTCAACAAAATTCAGTTATGATTTAAAACTAATAGATAGTTAATATGATAAATTATTTAAAACTAATAGTTATTTTTTATCAGAAGAAATCAAAAAACTTATTGATGTATTGAATTGTTTAAAATTATTGAATGGTTATTTTCCGATTGTATGTATCATATATAGAATATGACTTTTTGTTCAATATTTCACATATTAGAAAATGTATAGGTGGAAGGTTATGAGGTGCTCTGTAAGGCTTTGGGAGTTTCTTGTTCTGTTTGAGTTGGAATCTCTCTTATTCATTTTGGGGGTTTGAGAATGCACATGATTGGTCTAACTTTGGGTGTTAACATAGTTGTGATGTTTAGTTTTAACAATGATGTAACTTTTTCCCTAAGCCATGTTGTAATCCTAATTTACTTTAATAAAATGTTATTTGTTTGCTGCTCAAATATATATATATATATATAATACGATTGATTATATTACAATTACTCTTTTCAAATTAAAATTGATTAAATCTTACATTTACTCAACTATGTGAAATGAACGATTAAATAGATTAGCAATTTTATCTATCGAAAATGATTTAGCTTATAAGTTAGTTTATGCAAACTAGATTAGTAATTTTATAGCTAAATATGTCAGAAAAATAATATTTAAGTGATTTTTGTTACATTTTATTTATTTTTTATCTGATACTTCAGTTTAGACTATTTTGATCATTTTTGTTATTGTAAACTTTAATATATATTTAAGTAAATTTTAATAGATATATACTGAAAGTAACTTTTTTACGAAATACCAAAAAAAAAAAAAAAAAATTAGACACATAATTATTTGTTTTTTAAATATGTATGAAAAGACCCGTGTTGAAAATTTGTTTTGAACCCCAAAAAAGTCAAAGCCGGCCCTGCTTTGAATATAATGTCGTTCCCATGAAGTTTGCAATGAATAATGTATGAAATTAGCAATGAATTTAATATATTCACTGAATGAACCCTATTATTTTTATATTCGGCAGTGATAGGTAGCTCGAATTCGAGCGGCTCGAAATGGCTCGAATTCGAAGGTGAAGCAGAACCAGAAGCAGGGGAGGAAGGAGGAGGAGGAGGAGGAGGGGAGGGGAGGAGGAGGAGGGACTGGACAGGAGGGGGCCCAACATTTGGGGCTGGAAGCGGGGGGCGGGGGGCGGAGGCGAGGCAGAGCCGGCGATCGCTGGTGTTGCGATGATCGGCGGCAGCGAGGCGACGGCGGTGGCGGTGGCGGTGGCGGTGGCGAGCATCGACGATCCTCTCTCCCTCTTCTTCCTTCTCTCCTCTCCTCTCTCTTTCTCCCTCTCTCCTCCTCTTCCCCTCTGTTTCTCTCGCCTGTGTTGAACAAAAACGAAGAAGAAGAAGAAGAAAAGAAAGAAAGAAAAGGAAGAAAAAGAAAGAAAAAAAAAATCGACAGCCCAAAACGACGTCGTTTTGGGCTGTCGAGCCAAAAATCGAGCCACCCTCTCGAGCTACCAGTCATTTTCCTTTTATATTTATGTCATAATTGGCCAATTTATTTTGAATGTTAAAGTGATTCGAGTGTATTAGTTTTATCGGGAATTGTGAAATTTGAATTTTGATTTTTCTAGTTGAATAAATTGTTCATATTTTTTCATTTGGTGATATGATTTGGTTTTATGAAAAAAAAATTATTAGATTTTTATAACAAATTTTTTTTTTTTTGGGTGCAAAGGAATTCTCACAGAAAGTTGTGAGAAGATTGTTTTTAGCAGAATTTAAATAAAAAAAGCATTGTAAGTCAATGTGACATCATTCATTAGTGCGGCGTGTGGCAAAATGTTGGAATGACGTTTTTAACATGTCGCTAACTTATATCGATGGCCTTGTCATTAGTGTGTGGCAAAACAACTCCAAAAAGATTAGCACAACGTTTGTAAATGTCACTAACCTACAGCGAAGGCCACGTTATCAGCGCTTCTATAAACGCCACTAAAATGTTTTATAGGCGTTTTTAATAGTTTTAGCAACATTTCTAAAATGCTAGTAAAAATCAATTTTATCAGCAGTAAATATAACTATATATTTCATTCATATTTCATCCATCTTTTTTTTGTTTTCTCTTTTTAAATTTATAAACCAAACACAGCCTAAATATAATTCACTTCATATCATTGAAAAATAATGATAATAATAATAATAATTACTTAAATTATAGAAGTACCTGCATGCATCATTAAGAGCAAACCTTAAGGTGATACGAGATGTCTGGCATTGACCCCGAGGTCACTTGCCACAAACTGAATGTGGACAGGTCGGCCAAACCTGTCATCCAGCGGGTAAAGAGGCCTACGCTGATGCATGTTGAGACAGTAGAAGAAGAAGTGGATAAATTTCTGGAGGCTAGAGCCATTCAAGAGCTAAACTACCCAACATGGCTATCAGACACAATTGTTATGAAGAAGAAGAATGAGAAATGGAAGGTCTGCGTGGACTTCACCAGCCTGAACAAGGCTTGTCCCAAAGACAGTTTCCCACTCCCCAAGATTGACCAATTGGTAGATGCTACTTCAGGACATGGAAGGATGAGCTTCCTGGACGCTTACAGGGGGTACTATCAGATAGCCATGTACCCCCAGATGAGGAGAAGACTGCATTTATCACCCCAAAAGAATTGTATTGCTACAGAGTGATGCGTTTCGGGTCTTTGAATGTTAAAGTGATTCGAGTGTATTAGTTTTATTGGGAATTGTGTAATTTGAATTTTGATTTTTCTAGTTGAATAAATGGTTCATATTTTTTCATTTGGTGATATGATTTGGTTTTATGAAAAAAATTTATTAGATTTTTATAACAATTTTTTTTTTTTTTTGGGGTGCAAACGAATTCTCACAGAAAGTTGTGAGAAGATTGTTTTTAGCAGAATTTAAATAAAAAAGGCATTGCAAGTCAATGTGACATCATTCATTAGTGCGGCGTGTGGCAAAACGTTGGAATGACGTTTTTAACATGTCGCTAACTTATATCGACGGCCTTGTCATCAGCGTGTGGCAAAACAACTCCAAAAAGACTAACACAATGTTTGTAAATGTCACTAACCTGTGGCCTATAGTTATCAGCGCTTCTATAAACGCCACTAAAATGTTTTATAGGCGTTTTTAATAGTTTTAGCAACATTTCTGAAATGCTAGTAAAAATCAATTTTTTCAGCAGTGAATATAACTATATATTTCATTCATATTTCATCCATCTTTTTCTGTTTTCTCTTTCTAAATTTATGAGCCAAACACAGCCTAAATAAAATTCACTTCATATCATTGAAAAATAATGATAATAATAATAATTACTAAAATTGCAGAAGTACCTGCATGCATCATCATAATTGGCAATTTTTGTTTCCAGAAGAGCTGAACTGAAATGCAACCTTTTTTTTTTGCCAGGTGGATACTTTCTGATTTATATAGGGTTTCTTCTATGATCACGAGCGTGCGTGTATCATCTTCTGTCTTTGATCAAGGCTCAAGCCTCCCAGTCGCAAAAAATATCACAAAATACATATATTACTTTCCCTTCTTTTCTATTATTATAGAACACATAAGCAGAATACGGAATGTAGACACAGAATTCACTTGGACCTATTAACAAATGTTGTACAGTGAGTCTACAAATTCAGAAAATAAAACCAGAAATTTACACAGAATTTCCAAATCAAAGGACAGGGACAATAGACTTTTCCAATATCACAACCCCTAAGGTATTAACTCAAGTTCGACTCTCATCGATACCCCCGTTTTCCGGATCATGTGATTAGGAATGTCCCTTAATTTTTGAGTTTTACACTGGTGGACTGGACCTAAAAGACATTGCCTAAGACATGGTTCCGATAAAATATATATATATATAAAATCATGGGGGTCTATATGAATTCCGTGTCCATTTCTGTCTCCTCTATCATTTTTCTTTTGAAGTAGATCTAAAGCAAGAAAACATCGAACTATTGGAGAAGTAAACTCTAAATCTACATCTATAACAGTGTTCTTGGGTGTTGTTTATTGCAAATTAAAAGTTGATAATCTAAAAAGTCAAAATTATCCGTCATTCAGGTTTTAGAAAAAAGTTTTTCCAGTATATTTAAGTTATTTCTGCCCAATAAATTAGTAAATATTACACCAAGCAAGTCTGACACAAATTTTTTTTAAAAAAAAAAAAAAGATAAAGAAAAAGAAAATATAAACAATTCAAATAAACTACACTAAAATAATCCCATTTCATAAAACTTACATCAAGTTTCCGGCTTGGGTTGGAGAAGTTTGCATGAAATACTCTGACAAGTTGAAGTGGATGATGACATCGAGCTATGTTTTCATGTCTCATCCTTGTGCTTGTGTTTGGAAAGAAAGAGGAATAGAGAGTGTGTCATATAATAGTTATTTTCTACCATAAAAATGGAGAGGTGAGATCGGAAAAGAAAATGGAAGACTTTCTGTACTATGTTTAACTCTATTTGGAATAATTGGAATAACAATGCTACAAACTTAAAAATATTACTCAAAGAAAAATGATTTGTAGCACTAAAAAAATGGGCACTAATGCCCCTAATTTCTATTTTGAGTAATTGTTTTTGTTTTTTTTTTTTTTTTTGCCTTAACTGTTTTTCTGTTTTTCTATTTTAGGAAATTTCGGGGCATTAGTGCCCCCCATATTCGGGGCACCAATCACAATTGTTACTCAAAACAATATATTTATGGATTACAATCATTTTCAATGTGACTCATATCTCATTAATTTTAAATTTGTACCATATAATTTATTTTGGAATAAAATTTAAAATATTTTTTTACAGCTCATAGCATATATCTAATTACTATGGTGGCGTTTCACAATTTTATTTTAAAATTAATAATTACAAATATGATAATACGAGAAATATAATATCAATTAGACTGCTAGTCCCAATTTTCTTTTAAAATTAATAATTACAAATATGATAATACGAGAAATATAATATCAATTAGACCGCTACTCAAACAATAGTTAGAAAGCCAACAATTATCACAAACTACATACAACCCTCATACTAGGGGAGAAATATAAAGATCGCAAATATGTAACTCATCTCTATAGGATTTGAAACCGGAATCTTGTATTTAACAATTGTTATTTTACCTTCTTTTTTTTTTTTTTTGTATGCCTTTTCAATCTTACTTTTTAGTGAGAAATTATCATATTATTTTTATAGTAGTATGGAGCATTTGTAGGGATATGGTGATGAAAAATCTAAAATCCCCAAGATATTGATTTGTGATTATATATCAATATTAAATAGTAAATCTCAATCAAACAATCAAAGACAAATCAACACAACGATTTAACGTAAAAAAATCACAATTGGAGCGCCTCCAATTGTGATAAAAAAAATCACAGGCCAAAAGCACAAAACAATCCGCTAAGAAGACAAAAAGGAATTACGCAAGTGTACCCTCAATTACTTAATGAATCCACGCCCGAATTGAATTGACCCCAATGTGCCTCTTCCACCACCGTTTTTACTTCGGAATTGTCTTGCCCAACGTTGAACCCACAACGTTGATGTCGAATGCACGACGATGAGCTACTATGGAATCCACCAAAGCTTCAGGCTCGAATTCCCTGAAATCCACCAAAGAACAACTCTCTATTTTTTATTGAATCAATAAAACAACCCCCTTTGATATAATCCAATCAATTTATGATATAAACTCCTACATATATCAAATGAAACAAGCAAAGAAGCTCCTGATGAAAACCTTAATATCCAAGAAGAAAATCTAGAAGTCATACCCTAGAAACTGAATAAATCGCAGATTTATAGCAAACAGAATTGAGATCTCCGCTCGAGTACAGGAAGTGCCGCTCGAGCGCAAAAACACAACTCCCAGTACTTTTGTAGACAGTTCAAACTTCTAGAACCAAAGATTCTTCGCTTAACCTCACAAATGGCCGCTCGAGCAGTCAAGCAACTTTGACTACATTTTTTCTTTTTGCTTCGAGGGCGTTGCCCCTCGACCCCGCCTAGGCGCTACCCTGGACTTGCCATGGGGCACTACCCCTTGGACCCCCACGAGCTGACCGAGTAGCTCGATCCCCGACATAGTTAGGGAAGTGGCAAACATGATATGATTAAGATCACAAATTCCTCTACATAGGCACAATTCAGGTTTTGGGTTGGATTCGCATCTAAAAACTCATAACCTCACTGAAATAAACGATGCAATAAAATTACAACTTGTTAGGTTTTTATTTTTGGCAATCCCGTTTGACAAAACTCCTTTCAGTTGTAATTGTATTTGATCTTTTATTTCAGTGAGGCTATGAGTTTTAGATGTGAATTCAACCCGAATTGTGTCTATGCAGAGGATGTTTCAGAAGTTAATTCTTTCTTGTTTGCCGCTTCGCTGACTATGTCAGGGATTAAGCTGCCCAGTCAACTCGTGGAAGTCTAGGAGGCAGCGCATTCAGCTTATTGACAGTGTATTGCGATACCCCAACTGTGTGTTATGTTTGTTTACGCTGTTATGTTGTCCGTTTGTCTGCTCGTTTATTTTCTTATTATTGTTTTATTTATCTTTTTGCTAGGGTAGTTTAGCACGATTGCTTCTAACCCAGGAGATATTCCCCAAGCAATCTGGACTAGAGGTCGTCGACTTCATCGATCTGAGAATCTGATAGACGGACAGCCAGTGTACCACTCTGTACCCCCGGTTATTAGACGGAGGACAGTCAGGCAAAGGGCATCAATTCAGCAGTTAGTTCAGAGGGCTTTGTCTACCCCATCGGTGTACAGTAGGGATCAGGATTTAGTTTCTCCCATAGAAAGGGAATATATACCAGTAATTCACTCAGAGCAGAACAGTATGGCCGGCTTGAAGGAAATGATGCGTCAACTCCAAGAAAGTATGAAAATGATGCAACAGGATGCTGTCCGACAGGCGGAGTTCGCCAAGCAGCAAGCTACAGTTATGAATGAACAAGCAGAGTTAATCGTAAGGTTACAACAGCAAGCCGGAGCATCTGCTTCGCAGCAAGCTCCTCCCCCACCAGGAGCTCCAACCCTCGGGGAAACAACTAATGTTTAGAATGATACAAACAATCCCACAGGACCCCCTCCGCCCCCGGTCCTACCCCAAATTCAACCCCAGTTGTCTAAAACACCTACCAACCTACCGGACTCTCCTTTTGAGTTCAAGACAGATCTCACAGCATTGAAGTTGAGCAAGCTTGAAAAGCTGTTCAAGAGATCCCAGGGAGTCAAGACCATCCCTGACATTGAAGATGGATATACTGATGCAACTGTGACGCTGCCTGACAGATTCAAAATGCCTCATATCGACCGATTTGATGGGTCCGGTGACCCCATGGTCCACCTGAGGTTGTTTTCAGATATTCTACGACCAATGGGCCTTACCAGGCTGCAAAAGCTATCTCTGTTTGGCCGGACCCTGTCGGGTGTGGCGGCCATATGGTATGCCAAATTAGAAGATGACGTCAAGAGGAGTTGGGACGAGATGGCTGAGGCCTTCATCGCGCAGTATTCATATAATACACAAATCGAGATTACGACCCGTGATCTCGAGACAACGAGGCAAGAGCCTAAGGAGAGCTTCTCAGAATTCGTGACTAGATGGAGAGCCAAGGCTTCGATGATGACCTTAAGGCCCACAGACAAGGATCAGATTCGGATGATTGTACGCAATCTTCAGCCGAAGTTGATGCAAAAGATGATTGTGCTCCCATTTCCTACTTTTTCTGATCTACATGAAATGGGGGTACAGATTGAAGACGCCTTGAAGCAAAGCTTAATTGATAATGATCGGGAGCAACCCCGAAGGACTTTCAATTGCAGCAGCAATGCGGGCCCGAGTGGCGCTACGACTACAAGAGCTTCCGAGGTAGGCATGGTCACCACCACCCCCCCTTCAAAAACCGCGGCAGCTACGCCATTCTCCGGCGCGTCCGGAAGTCATACTCAAACAGCCAAGTACCCACCCAAAAACACAAGAACCTTCGCTCCACTATATATGCCCCTATCCAAAGCTTTAGGGGTTTTAATTAGAAAAGGGCACTTGAAACCCTTAGAGCCACGGCCATTACCGGAAACACTCCCCCTTGCCCACAACCCAGCCAAGTACTGTGCATTTCACCAACAGCACGGTCATGATACCGATTTGTGCTTCCGGTTACGTCATGAGATTCAAGATCTCATCGATAACGGGGTGATTCTGCCGCCCGAGAAACCCAATGTTACAACAAACCCTCTTCCCACACATAACCAAGCTCCACCTCCGAAAAGAATCAACCTTATCCAAACTGGGGTCGTGTCTTACGATCCTAGTATCTATATCACTCCTTCTCACCTACCTAAGCCGAAGGTATTCCTTCTTGATTGCACCAACTTGTGCATGATGGATATCCCCATAACCCAATCTAAGCCCATGGTGGTGGCAGTCAAGGACAGAAGGTAGGAGATTTCAGAGGAAAAGAAGGTTGTCGAGCCAGAGTTTGAGCCAGAGTTTGAGAAGCCTGGAAGTTCTGTTGAGAGAATGTATAGTCCGAGGGACTACGTTTCGTTAATAGGCCAGGATGGGCTAAATGCGGGGTTATCAACAGAGACAGAGCTGTGTGTAATCCAAGGGGATGATCCGGAACGGAGAATGGATGATTTGACGGCAGTGGAAGAAGACCTTGCCAATCTCCAGTTTTGCAGCGACCAAGATCCAGCAAACACAACAGTCAACTGGTTCGGTTATGAGGAATCGGCAGAGGCTACCGGGTGGTTAGATGATCAGCCGGATGTGGTAGAAGAGTTCTAACCAGAACAGGGCCCGACAGGGGCAAGAATGTCAGTGGCGGCCGGAAGGGTCAGAGAACAGAGGACATCGCCGGAGAGCGTCGGTGTCGAGAATTTCGCTCAGGATCGGAGCATTTCAAATATGGGAATTGTTGAACAGTCAGCTGTATTGACACAGCCGGAACCAGAAAGATTTGAAGATTCCGAGAGAATCAGGAAGGCAAAGGCCCATGTGGAGACGGAAACTGCTGTGTGCACAGGAATAGAGAATGCTGCGGGCATGTCAATAGGAGATGCTGCAAGCACGAGGACAGTCATACCAGAGCTGGACAGGTGTCTGTCGGCCGCAGATGGAATGTGGTGGGAGGATGAAGATTTATGTCTTGCCCACACAGACGAAGATTGGGGGAACAACCAACCTGATGACACTTGGTACCTTGGAGAGGTCGACCATATGACGCGGAACGGACGGTACTACAAACCCCCACACCTAGATCAGCCAGAGGCTTCTGGGAAGGATAGGGAGGTCGAGAAACAAAAGGAGAAACAACTTGAAGAGGAAACTGTGCTCAAACAGTTGAAGAAGATACAAGCAGACATCTCCATCTGGGGACTGCTTATGGCATCACGAACGCATAGACAGGCTGTCTTATCAGCCATGGACAAAGCAAAGCTTTCGATAGAAACCACGCCAGAACAGCTGGTAGGATTAGTCTTCCCGAGAGGAGCTACCCCGACGCTGACCTTTTCCGACAAGGAACTACCACCCGAGCGGGCAGACCATAACAAACCACTCTACATCTCTATGGAGTGTAGAAATAAATGGATACCGGTGGTTCTTGTTGATACCGGATCCGCCATCAACGTCTGCCCGGCAAGGACAGCGTATGCAACCGGTCTAAAAATCACAGATTTTGTACCAACAGCCCAGGTGATCCGGGCGTATGACAACACAAGCCGAGAAGTGATGGGAACGGTAAAAGTTCCGACTAAAGTTAGGCCAGGACTGCATGAGATAGATTTCCATGTCCTAGAGGTCCCTGCAACTTTCAACTTGCTTTTGGGAAGGCCGTGGCTGCATCAGGTAAAGGCGGTGTCATCCACTTTGCATCAAGTGGTGAAATACCCCTTTGGAAAGAGAGTAGCCATTGTCTTTGGGAATTCATCAATTCATCCACTGTCGGAGATATCTACACCTGTTCTAGAAATCGAGCATGGCATAGAGGATGTGTTCATCTCAGGTTTCACCCTGGCCGAGGCTCAGGTCGTACAGAATGTCATGGCTGCTAACGAGGGGATATATGTTAGTGCCCAAGCAGTGTATCTTATGAATAAACTCCAACACGTCCCCGGGATGGGATTAGGAAGAAGTGGTCGGAAGGGAGTCGCAGCATTGGCCGAAGTGCCACACAATCCCCATACCTTTGGTTTGGGCTATCTGCCCACTAAGGAGGATTGGGTAAGGAAGAGAAAGGAAATGGCTGGAAGAGCCAGAGCGAAACAAATGGGGAGCCCTTTTGACTTAATGCACCAGCCCATTCAGGGTACCCTAAACGGACGCTTCGTCCGGGAGGGGGAGGACTTTCCGTTTTGTGGCTTCCCCGAGCCGTGGCTGAACACGGAAGAGAAGCGAGTGCCAGGGTTCGAAATTTTCTTTGACTTAGAAATATCTGGGGATGAGGTTGCCGAAGAGCGCACAGACCCGACAGTTGAGGCTGAACAGAGCAGTGAAATGGAGTCTGAGGACACTGAACTTGAAATGGGGGTAGCACTGGCATGTCTACTTTCAGATCCTCCGATCGACCAGAAGTGCTTGGGGGATAACTCCTTGGTGTCTATGATTGGGGATGAAACGGCTGCGGGCCTACCAGCGACTATTTTGGATGCATCTATCGCACCCTCTCTCACTTGGCAATACGATGAGGGATTTTTGTCCAGTACCGGGTCAAGTAGTGAGCCGGAATCTGATTCCACCAAATCTTGTGAGTCGGAATCAGGTTCCAGCTCGACTGAGTCTGAGTCCGGTATTCCTGGGGGTGACAACCCGGATGCCACAGTCCTGTCCAGGTCGTCTTTTTCTTTCTCTTTCGAGTTTGTTGTAACAGAAGAATTGGACGGTTCGGAAGCACTTAATGAGAATGAGGTGAATGTGGTTTCTGAGTACTTCTCTGTGCCTTTGATTTATTACTTGAATCAGGACTTTCAAAATTTTGATAAAAACGACGAGGAAGAAATTCCTCCGGTTTTGCAACATTTAATTGATCAAGAGCAGGAGAGATTTGTTTAACCTTTAGTTGATGAAATCACTACCGTGAATGTTGGTACAGAGGAGGACCCGCAGTTGGTCCAGATCGGGTCCACGTTGTCTTCGGAGGAACGCGAGCGCTTGGTCGCTTTATTAAAAGATTTCAAAGATGTTTTCGCGTGGTCCTACGAAGACATGCCTGGAATTGATCCTGAGATTGTACAGCATCGGATCCCTCTTGACCCCGAGGCCCAACCCGTCAAACATAAACTCAGAAGGATCCGCCTAGACTGGGCTCTCAAAATTAAGGAAGAGGTCACCAAGCAAATCGACGCAGGCTTCCTGCTGGTATCAGAATAACCGACCTGGTTGGCCAATATCGTTCTGGTGCCAAAGAAGGATGGTAGGATCCGAGTATGCGTAGACTTCAGGGATTTGAACAGAGCTAGTCCGAAGGACAATTTTCCCTTACCGCATATTGATGAGTTGGTGGATTTCACAGCGGAGCATGCTTTGCTTTCTTTTATGGATGGCTTCTCAGGCTACAACCAGATAGTGATGGCACCCGAAGACCGGGAAAAGACTGCATTCACCACCCCGTGGGGGACATACTGCTATAGAGTAATGCCGTTTGGGTTAAAAAATGCTGGAGCTACTTATCAACGGGCTGCGACCACAATATTGCATGATATGATCCACAAGGAGGTTGAGGTGTACGTGGACGACATGATTGTCAAGTCCAAAGACAGAGAGGGCCACTACACCGCCTTACAAAAGTTCTTTCAAAGGATCAGAGAGTTTCGGCTGCGGTTGAATCCTCAGAAGTGTACATTTGGTGTTACAGCGGGAAAAATGCTAGGGTTTCTTATTACACAAAGGGGTATCGAAGTCGACCCTTTCAAAATCAAGGCCATCTTAGAAATGCCACCACCAATGACTGAAAAGGAGGTGCGAGGCTTTCTGGGTAAAGTGCAATTCATAAGACGGTTTATCTCAAAATTAACCTTGACTTGTGAACCACTTTTTGGTCTCCTGAAGAAAGGAAAGAAGTTCCAATGGGACGGCCGATGCCAAGCTACGTTTGAACAGATTAAGGAGTATTTACAGAACCCGCCCGTGTTGTCACCGCCAGAGCCGGGGAAACCGTTGATATTGTACCTTTCAGTGACTGAAACCACAATGGGCTGTATGCTCGCACAAGAGTCAGAGGACAAAGTGGAAAGGGTCATCTACTATCTGAGCAAGAAGATGCTGGATTATGAGACCCGCTACACTCCGCTGGAGAAGGCTTGCTTAGCTTTGGTATGGGCTACCAGGAAGCTGCGGCACTACCTGTTAGCTCACTCCGTAATGTTGGTTTCACGACTCGATCCCATCAAATATCTTTTCGAGAAACCAGCACTTACGGGTAGGCTAGCTCGTTGGTTGCTGTTGCTCTCCGAATTTGATCTGAAGTATGTGACGCGCAAGTCAGTAAAAGGAAGAGCGGTAGTAGAGTTCCTCGCCGACCACCCGGTTGAAGGGGATGAAGCAGTTGAGTACCTATTCCCAGATGAAGCCATTTTGCACATCGACGATGAAACTTGGACGATGTACTTCGACGGAGCGTCAAATCAGCATGGGTATGGGATAGGAGTGTTGCTGATAGCACCCGACAATTCCCGTATCACCCTAGCCTTCAAACTCCGATTCAAAGTCTCGAACAATGAAGCAGAATATGAGGCATGCATTGCCGGTCTGGAAGCAGCCCTAGAACTAGGGGCAAGACAGTTGGACGTCATTGGGGACTCGAATCTTGTTGTTTCTCAAGCAAAAGGAGACTGGAAAGTCAAAGAAGAGAAGATGATAATGTATCACCAGACCTTGGATTTGTTAATTCCTCGGTTTGAGAAGCTAAATTTTGCTTATCTACTAAGAGAGAACAACAGGTTTGCAGATTCTTTAGCAACTCTATCCTCCATGATAGACATCCCATACGGAGTCCGAATGCGTCCGGTCATCATTGACCAGAAGTTTACACCAGCCTACGAGTCGATTGCTGCTATAGATGAAGTTCAGGACGAAAATCCCTGGTATTACGACATTTGGAATTTCCTAGAGAAGGAAGCATACTCGCCAGGGGTAAACGCCAAGAATAAAAGGGCGATTAGAAGAATGGCCGTTCAGTTCATCATCTGTGGGGGTAAGCTGTATAAAAGAGGTCATCTGGGAATGCATAAGCTTTGTGTCGATGCCGAAGAGTCGAAGCGTCTAATGGAAGCCATCCATGGAGGAGAGTGCGGTGCGCACATGAATGGAGTAATGCTAGCACAGAAGATCCTCAGACAGGGTTAGTACTGGTCCACCATGGAGGAGGATTGTATCGGTTTTGTCCGACGATGCCACAAGTGTCAAATTCACGCAAATTGCATGAACATTCCGCCGTCGAAGCTATACAATATGACTTCGCCATGGCCATTTTCAGTCTGGGGGATTGATGTGATCGGGGCTGTCACTCCGAAGGGATCGAATGGGCATGAGTTCATCCTGGTCGCGATAGATTATTTTACCAAGTGGGTTGAGGCCCAATCTTATGCGGTGTTGAAGGCTTCACATGTTGCAAAGTTTATCAGAAACAACATCATCTGTCGCTACGGAGTCCCAAACGAGATAATTTCAGATAATGGTTCCCACTTCAAGAAGGAAGTGATTGACTTGTTGGAGAAATACAACGTGGCTTTTCATAAGTCATCTACCTATCGACCGCAAACCAATGGAGCGGTTAAGGCCGCCAACAAGAACATCAAGCACATATTGCAGAAGATGGTGGAAACCTACCGGGACTGGCCAGATAAGCTGCCGTTCGCTCTGTGGGGCTACCGGACTTCAATTAGAACTTCTACTGGGGCGACTCCGTATGTATTGGTTTATGGGATGGAGGCCGTTCTACCTATTGAGATTGAGGTTCCGTCACTGCGAGTATTGGCTGAGTGTCAAATAGCTGAAGCAGATTGGCAGCAGAGCAGATTCGAGGAACTCATGCTCTTCGATGAAAGAAGACTGAAAGCACTGTACCACGTTTAAGGCTATCAACGCAGAATTGCCCGGGCTTTTAACAAGAAAGTTAAGTCCAGGAATCTAAAGGAAGGAGATTTGGTGCTCAAGGACAACCGAGCTCCCATCCACGACCCAAGGGGCAAGTTCAGACCCAATTGGACTGGTCCCTATATCATCAAGTCTATCTGGTCAGGTGGAGCTGTGGTTCTGATGGATCTAGATGGCTTGGAGTTCTCACAATCGATCAATATGGACAAATTGAAGAAATATCACCTTTGAGAGGCTCGCTAGGCCGAAAACCCGAAAGGGCGACCTAGGCAAAACTCAGAGCACAAAAAATTTGAAATTATAAAAATTGAGCTCGCAAGGTTGAAAACCCGCAAAGGGCGGCCTTGGCAAAAGTCAGAGCGTAAAAGGAGAGTGAAAATACCCGAGTGAACCTGAGCCGGAACTACGTAAGGCTTGATTCCCATCCTTGGGATACGTAGGCAACTTCATCCTGAAGTTCAACCGTAAACTTTTCCCCGATCAACTTTGTCCATCTTGATCATCTCAGTCATCTTTGTCTATCAGCATTCATCGTAATCTCAGGTGTAGTGCTTCTCAGACTAGGGGCAACTTTTCGTTGCTGTGTCGTGCCGCGGCGCTATGCAGACTAGGGGCAACTTTCCAGTTGCTAGGATCCTGGGTTGTGCATCTCAGTGATAGATCTTAGGCATGTCCAGTTCTGATCCATATCGAAAATAGTTTTGAAAAGTTTTAGTAAAAGTTGACTTTGGTCAAATTAATCTTTTTACAACTAAGACCATTTCTCGACCAAAACGGAGAATTTTCAGTACCACAACCTTCAATTTCTTTGATTTCAAAACAGAGTTCTCCTGTTCTTGCATACAATCGAAGTTGCTTTTTATTACATTCATAACGAAAACTTGAAAGTACTAATAAAGCAATAAATCCGGGGCATAGTCAAGTCAGGTGTCCCTGCGCCCCCTCCCAGAGCTGGTCGAAGCCTCTGATGCCAAGCTAGGCCCAATCTGTGCCTCTTCATTGAGCCAATCCCAGCACTCATCAGACAAAGTGCAACTGAAAGTGGGAGCGGGGGCCAGGAGCTCTCTCGTCCTCCATGCTACGGCATGTCGGGCGAGCTGTGTGCCTCGGACCGGGAATGCAGCCGGGTACTCTATCCCCTCTGGCGGGCAAGTCTGATCATGGCCCAACTGGCGCCGGATACGGAATGGGAAGTAGAAGACACAGTGGGTCAGGCCAATCAACTGGATCCCAGTCTGCCGGGACATACTATAGCTCATTGTCGGGAGATTGAGCCAAGGGCAGCGCCAAGCAATGCGGTCTGCAGACAAATTGCACATCCAGTCGAACCACTATCCCTCATCAAGGGCATCGACTAGGCGTTGACGAAAGAAGTAGCCGTGGGCTGAGTAGGCCGGGCAAGAGTCCACAACCTGCAATTTATCCATCAACCATACCTGGAGAGGGATGAAAAATGAGAGAATAAAGAATAGAGAGATGTATGATGAGGGAAAAGTAAGTAAAGGGTTTTGTGAGAAAAACCGAGCCTGAGGGCCGAGTGATGTGAGCAATAGATATGTGAGATTGGGTGGGAAACATTACCTGCAGTAGTAGTGGACTCCCCGCAAATCTGGTCGTCTCCTGACGATAGAAAGCGTCCAAGCCCATCAGTGTTTCGGCCAATGCCATAGCGATGCAGCTCTTTCCTTCTTTCAAGCCTTGAGCAACTTCAATTAGACGAATGCTAGATCCACTAAACCCTGGGGCAAGCAAAAAGTGAGATAGCATGCACAAACAAAGGGCGTGTTGCCGAAAACCTTGCCGATAATGGTTGCCGCGGTCACCGGGATCAGAAAAGCGATGAATCAAGCCGAGGATATCTAGTTCCCCATTGCAGATCAGAGACCGAGCGTCATGCGTGGTAAACCCACACATCTCTCCTAAAGCTTGGGCGTGGCCAAAGCGAATCTGGGGCAAGATTTCTTCATAACGTTCAGATTCCATCAAAACTTGAAAATCTTCGAAAGTTAGACATACCTCTTGCCCGCCGAAGCTAAAGACGTGCGTTACCGGGTTCCAAAACCTCGCCGCGGCATGGAGGAAGGGAAAGTGCAGTGGAGTGCGACTCAGTGTGAATAGTGCATTCAAGCCGAAGCCCCGAAAATTCAGCTTTTCCGAGCCATCCAAGTTGGCAATCGAATTTGTGAGGTTTTGAGCAAGGAATGCTTCCATTTGGTGCAAATTTGAGCTGGAATGAAGAAAATCCCGAAGCTGGAACTCATATAGAAGATAAGGTAGTGAGTGGAGGACACGTGTCATCATTTTAGAGATTCTGCCATCGATGGCCGGCGGTGGCACACCGGTGGCCGACAGTGTGCTGTCGATGGCCGGCGGTTGATAGAGATGGCCGACGGTGGCCGGCAGTGCTTCCCCCCTTGTCCCTTGTCTCCCTCACTGAGACCCAGTTATTCACTTGAGTCCTTTTCTTTGTGTCTTTCAAGGTCTTGTTTTTTTGGACTCTGTCGTGTCTTGTTTAAGATGTATTGGTTCCTTTTTCTTTATGTCAGGTTGTAATTATCTTCCTTTCATTCATCGAGTTGTTGCAATTTGTTTATCGAGTTGTAAATTTGTTAAGTTTTGATTTGTTTATCGAGTTGTTTTGTTATTAGTCGGTTCACTACCTGATTAGTGCATTTGAGCGTTTGGTTTTCAAAATAAAACTGTGATTTCGTTTACATTGTTGTGTAAAGCGAAAGTTATGCGATGCGATGCGATGCAAGGAATGCACAAATAAAACACTTTTTCAAACAAAAGGGTTGTTTTCATTCCGTCATAGTTTTCCGTTTACAAAAGTAATTGGTTCCAAAATAAACCAGCAATGTGCAAAACTACTAGTAAAAAAAGGAAAATAAAACAAAAGAAGATCATCATCTGAAGTAGCAAAATGTCTGGACCAGTGCTAGCAGTCTCAAGTGTGGGAGTCCGTCCTGGTCCTCTTCCTGGACGAAGGTCCAGGAGCTCCGCCGTCAGTATCTGACTCTGACTCTGACTCTGAATGTGGACTCATCGCCTCCTCGTCGGACTCGTCATCATCAGAGACAGGTCCCTATGAACTAGTCCCCCGTCCTGCTCCCTCTGCTGCTCGAGGAGGTACAGAAGGGCCTGCCCCTGCTCCTACGGGAACACCCGATGGGCCTGGCGGCAAGAAAGGAATCTGAAAGAGGGCAATCCACCAAAATGCATTAGTAATCGAAATGTATCAGATGCAGGAAAGGTGATGTACTATGAATGGTGAATGATTTGCAGTGAACGCGCACTATGAATGGTGTATGGGAACAAAGTATCAGATTAATGCAGTGCGTAAGCTGTAGTGGTGAGTTAAGAAAGGACTTCATGACACGAAGTGCGATTTGAAGGGACTTACCGGAATGCCATAAATACTGAGTAGGTCCATGCTTGTCTGCAGCATCCCTATCGCCGAAGCCGTCATCGTTAGAGACTGACGAGTGTACTCAACGGGAGCCTACAAAATGGTCAAAATCATTAGTACTCTGTATAATATCAAGGGAAATCAAATAACAGTACAAGGGGAGGATAGTGTAGCACATATAGGAGTCGAGCCGTAACTCCCGATAAGCTCGTGGTCAACTGGAGGAGGGGCAAAAAGAACCTGATAAATCTCTCATGCTCGCCCACGAAGTGTCATAGTAGCAGGCAACGCTGGCCATCCAGACTCCTGTCTCTCCTCGGGACCTCGCCTCCTACGAGACCGGGCTGATCCGCCTCTACCTCTCATAGCTAGAGCCCTCGCTCCCTCTCCTCCTCGGACACCAGTCAAGGGTGGCATCAAATGTGTCTGAATGAAGGTCGCGTAGTCGCCCTCGGCACGAAAGTAATCTGTCTCCAGCCCTACCGTGAACTGGATCACCTAGTCAGCAGATAACCTGTGTGTCTCTCTCATCGATGGTGGAGGCGCCATCGGTACAAATGGAACAGGCAACCCCAAAGTCTGACGCACAAAGCGCTCACTCAGAAACCACGCCCGACAGATCGGCCCCTCGAAGAGGATGCGGTACTGAGACATAATCTGAGCAGTGCGATACTGATCCCGGAATCCTGATGGAATCACCTCCCATGGTCGCCATGTAATCTGAGAAAGGGAACCAACAAGATGATTAGTCATCAAAATAACTAAAGTAGGTGCATTGGGCTATTTGAAATGGTCTTAGTGCAGACTTGCCTCACGCGCCGCGACTGTGTCAAAATACTGCCGGAAGAACATGAAGCTCTCCCGGGTCCTACGACGGAGCGGGCGGTCATACGCCTCAGAAAATGGGACCGTCACTACCGTCTCCTCCACCAGATCTAGAGCTAACCTCGGGAAATATGCATATACCCAGAGCTGTTGAACAGATGTGATCAGTACAGCGCATGAGCAAGAATACAGAAAACAGAATACGGAATGTAGTATTGTACATAACAGATGCAGGCCTAGACGGGCAGACATTACATCCTGTGCATGTAATGTATCATGAGTGGTGTGCAGTGTATGGTATATAGAGTGCAGCATGTATGGTGTACAGAAAATGCAAAGCAGAAAGCATATGGTATGACAGTAAGTACAGAGAATACAAATGTTGAACCAAGCGAAACGTGTGAAGGCTAAACAAAGTAATGAAAAGGGGAACCGGATCATGTACCTCCCAAGCTCGCCAATAACCTCCAATCAACCTCCCACGCATCCGAGAAGTGGAGCTCATGTACCCATAAAGAGTAGTGAGGCCGGCTGCGCCCCAGTTGTAGGAGCGGACCCGCGGAAGCACTACCAGGGCGCTCAAGAAGTACAAACCCACGGTATTCCACCTGTTTGAAAACAAGGTGGCGCCGAAAAGGAACAGAACGAAGCCTCTGGCATACTGCTCCACTCCCTCATCAGTCTGAGGATCCTCCCCACGGAACTACTCCTCGAACCAAGAGTATCTAACCATGCCCGCTCGAGCAAGAGGTTGATGGGCTCCAAGCAATACCTCCCATGCAGCCACCCACTCCCCCATGTCGAGATCCATGGGGATCGGATCACCTCCCACTCCCAGACCGGTGATCATAGCGAAGTCGAAAGGGGTCATGGTCATCTCCCCTGCTGTGGAAAAGTGGAAGGAATTGGTGGTGTCCCACCACCTCTCCACCAGAGCCCCCAAGAGAGGGGGACTCGCTGTAACTCGCGTCAGCCCGCGACAAAATATGCCAAAGCCAGTCTCGTTGACAATCCGGCGGACCCTCGTGGGGAGCACATCGTACCAGTCGCGAGCAGTCGTAGCGCCGTAGCCTCGGAAAGAGCGAGATCCCTCCTGTGAAAATACAAGTTCAAATCAGATCAACAGTGTATTGAAAATGCACTTTCAAAATCAAGTCAGGGGAATATCGAAAATGCAGCTTTAAACCAAACCAGCACGGTTCGAATCAGATCAGCAGTATGTTGAAAATACAATTCAGCTCAGAATGGTAGTGTATTGAAGATACAGTCGCATCCGGAGCAATGATGTGTTAAAGATGTATTCAGATTTAGAATAGTGACGCATGAGATACAGTTATGTGCAGTATATGCAGGGTAGTAATGTGTAAGGTGCAGTCAAGTGCAGATCAGCAAAGTACGAAATACAATCAGATCAAAGCATGCGATGTAATCAGATCGAAACAGTGCAAGAGATACAGGTATTTGAGAATAATACTACACAAAGGGTAAAGTTGGTACCTCTACAGCAATGGCCGACAAGTGAGACATCGGCTCCCTCAGTAAGAGGTCGTCTGGCACGTCCTCGTCAAAATCGGTAAAAATATGGATGCCTCCCGCCACCGGGATGATGTGAGTCTCCGGATGGTATACCGCAGGGTCGAAGGGACGTACGTCCAATGGTAACGGCTGAGGCTCGACCTCTGGCTCAACCGCAAACTCCGCCGCTAACTCTACTGGAGGGAGTGCCGGGAAGCCCTCATCATGAGGTACATCGTCAGCCATCTGAGATGGATGCACAGGAATGATGCAAAAATGAGCAAAAATGAGCAAAATGGTGCAATTTGGAATAAATTCAAAACCCTAAGAGAGAGAAAATGCAAGAAAAGTTGAAAAACCCGGAAAAACGAACTAACCTTGAGAGAAGATCGGGGGAAATGATCCTTGAATGCGGAAAATGGTAAAAGAAGCCTCGGATGCAATTTCTGATCGGTTCAAACCAAAG
This sequence comes from Camellia granthamiana, assembly GCA_036172215.1. NCBI lineage: Eukaryota > Viridiplantae > Streptophyta > Magnoliopsida > Ericales > Theaceae > Camellia > Camellia granthamiana. The sequence goes on from CM069905.1 coordinate 37,663,376, forward strand.
GAAATCAAGAATCCTTCGCGATGTAAAGTTGAATAGGGTGTTGGGAAACGCGCAGAATGCGCGAATCTAGAGAGAAGGCACACCTAGGAAGGAAGAAAAGTGATTTCTATGGAAGGATTTGTGAGGAAATGGAGTAATTTTGAGCCAATTTAAAGACCCACAGCTTGCAAGCCGAGTTTGCCTCAATCCGCCACCGATGGCCGACGGTGGCACATCGATGGCCGGCAGTGTGCTGTCGATGGCCGGCGGCCGATGCTGATGGCCGGCGGTGGCCGGCGGTTGTCTCTGGTGACCAGAGAGTCTTTTCCAGCTTTCCTGCGTATTTGATCTTGAGAATATGTTTCTGGGTCTCAATAATCCTGTGGAATGCTCAAAACTTGATTCGAAATGCTTCCGTGGGAGCTCAGGAGTCATGTCTCCAATATGCGATGGTCTACAATCATCAAGGCGCACGAGGTGTATCCTTTTGACGCAGCCCAAACCCTTCGGAAGTAAACCGGAGGAGATGTCTTTATTAAGCATCTTTCTCTTTTATTAATATCAATTAGCATTCATTTGTTATAGTAAGCAACAATCCAGTTCATGTGCATTGTTTTGCATATCTCCAATATATATTGTCATACGTCTTTCTTACCACACATCGTCAGGCGCAGCCATTATGCATTGTTTTGCATATCCTTAACATGCATCGCCATGCATTCCCCTTTATCGCGCATTGTCATGTGTACTTTACATGCATTATCATGCATTCTCCTCATCACGCATCGTCATGCGCACTATTATGCATTGTCATGCATTTTCTTTATCGCGCATCGTCATGCGCATCTATTATGCATTGACATGCATTTTCTCTATCATGCATTGTCGAGCATTCTCCTTACCACGCATTGTCATGCGCCTCTGTCGTGCATTGTCATGCATGTCCCTATCTCTATTATGCATTGTCATGCATTCTCTTTATCAAACATCGTTATGCGCTCCCACAGGAGGTTACACATTGCTTGCATTAATCGTGCTTGCTTTACTGACATGTGTTCATTCCTGCTATACACATTGCTTGCATTACTGCATGCTTTACTTACATGTGTATAATGTATCTTTCAGGTGGTTACACATTGTACACGTTTCGGCGTGTGCTTTACTTACATGTGTTCATACCTTGCTTGCTTTACACATTGCTTACGTTAATCGCGTATGCTTTACTTACATGTGTTTATGCATCCCACAGGAGATTACACATTGCTGGCGTTAATCGCGCTTGCTTTACTGACATATGTTCATTCCTGCTATACACATTGCTTGCATTACTGCATGCTTTACTTACATGTGTATAATGTATCTTTCAGGTGGTTACACATTGTACACGTTTCGGCGTGTGCTTTACTTACATGTGTTCATACCTTGCTTGCTTTACACATTGCTTACGTTAATCGCGTATGCTTTACTTACATGTGTTTATGCATCCCACAGGAGGTTACACATTGCTTGCGTTAATCGCGCTTGCTTTACTGACATGTGTTCATTCCTACTATACACATTGCTTGCATTACTGCATGCTTTACTTACATGTGTATAATGTATCTTTCAGGTGGTTACACATTGTACACGTTTCGGCGTGTGCTTTACTTACATGTGTTCATACCTTGCTTGCTTTACACATTGCTTACGTTAATCGCGTATGCTTTACTTACATGTGTTTATGCATCCCACAAGAGGTTACACATTGCTTGCGTTAATCGCGCTTGCTTTACTGACATGTGTTCATTCCTGCTATACACATTGCTTGCATTACTGCATGCTTTACTTACATGTGTATAATGTATCTTTCAGGTGGTTACACATTGTACACGTTTCGGCATGTGCATTACTTACATGTGTTCATACCTTGCTTGCTTTACACATTGCTTACGTTAATCGCGTATGCTTTACTTACATGTGTTTATGCATCCCACAGGAGGTTACACATTGCTTGCGTTAATCGCGCTTGCTTTACTGACATGTGTTCATTCCTGCTATACACATTGCTTGCATTACTGCATGCTTTACTTACATGTGTATAATGTATCTTTCAGGTGGTCACACATTGTACACGTTTCGGCGTGTGCTTTACTTACATGTGTTCATACCTTGCTTGCTTTACACATTGCTTACGTTAATCGCGTATGCTTTACTTACATGTGTTTATGCATCCCACAGGAGGTTACACATTGCTTGTGTTAATCGCGCTTGCTTTACTGACATGTGTTCATTCCTGCTATACACATTGCTTGCATTACTGCATGCTTTACTTACATGTGTATAATGTATCTTTCAGGTGGTTACACATTGTACACGTTTCGGCGTGTGCTTTACTTACATGTGTTCATGCCTTGCTTGCTTTACACATTGCTCGTGTTGACCACTTGCTTTACTTACATGTGTATTTTCCAGTTTCGTTACACATTGCTTGCGTTAATCGCCACTACTACAAAAACAGATAAAGATCACACTTTTTTGGTGTGATGTATGTTATTTAATCACACTTTTTAAGTTTTATTAAAGTGTGATCTTTGGGAGTGTGATTAAAAGTGGTCATTTTTAATCACACTTTTTAAGTGTGATTAAAAATATTTAGATCACACCTTTTAAGTGTGATTAAAAGTATTTAGATCACACTTTTTAAGTGTGATTAAAAATATTTTGATCACATCTTTTAAGTGTGATTAAAAGTATTTAGATCACACCTTTTAAGTGTGATCTTTGGAAGTGTGATTAAAAAGGATCATTTTTAATCACACTTTTTAAGTGTGATTAATAACATTTAGATCACACCTTTTAAGTGTGGTGAAAAACTTTTAGATCACACCTTTTAAGTGTGATTAAAAACTTTAGATCACACATTTTAAGTGTGATTAAAAACTTTAGATCACTCCTTTTAAGTGTGGTTAAAAACTTATAGATCACACCTTTTAAGTGTGATTAAAATTTTTAGATCACACCTTTTAAGTGTGATTAATAACTAATAAAACCTGTAATAAAAAAAAATTGACATATTTAAATAATAATCAATATTATTTTTGTGCGCACATTTGAAGAATATAATACACACTATATACTATATTTTGAATCACAACCATATATTGAATGAAATAACGTCATATATTTCATAAATGAAAGTTAAATGTTTACAAGTATATACAAAGAAATTAATAAAAAAAAATTAACTGTGATTACATATATTAAAAAATAAAAAATAAAAACTTGAAAAAACTAAGTTCTTGAATTCTTTGACCATATTTTGCATCTCTCCAAGAAATTTCTGACCTGAAAAATAAAAAAACAAATTAATTTAAAAACCGCTAAAAACATAGGAATAAACTTACTAATTAATTTATAAACTTACATTTAGATCACACCAAAAATAATGTAATTTATCCAGTTGTAAACTTACATTTTCAAATTTCTTGCCATACACAAGACCAACAGGCTCGTGAGCTATAGTAGAGTACCTATTGGGCTGAGCTCAAACATAAATGTTTTTACAGCTCGATAAGCTCAAGCCAAGCTTGAACATGTCCAAATATAACCAAGCAACACCAAGATACTTTGTAGCCCTGTGTCTAACATGACCTATAAAAACATATTTCCAAGCAGAGAAGGGAGAACAGTACCTCTTTCACAATAAACTTCAACATGTTTGAGAATTTTCCGACTGTTGGGACTCCTTCTGGTTTCTCAAATACCACAAATGTTTGTCCTGGCAAATCATATGGAAGAGATCTTAGAGGCTTTGTTGACACTTCAGTCAATTCCTCGGCGTCAGAAGCATCCACAATAACGGTAACCTGGCAGTAAGCACAAAAAAAATTGAGAAATAATCCCAAAATAATTTAGAATAAAGGAACTACTACTTTTTTTAAGACAGTCATTACATTTTCCAGTAATTGCTCGGGAATTGTATTTGTGCAGTTGTACTGGAACACCACATGCCTATCAAAAATGTGCTTAACAACATTAACTGCATATTCTGTTTTAGCCTCTGTAAGCTCCACATGTGCCGAGGACTGGTACAGGAAACAAAAAATTTACATGAAAAAAAAACCAGAATCAGCAGAATATCAACAATAGTCAAAATCAGTATATACAATGGAGGGAGTGTCCGGTAAAAAACCTTGAAAAGCTTCCCAAAGCTTGAGAACTCTGGGATAGAGGAAAGAAGCTTTTCATAAGCATCAACAGTGGACGTGGGAGCAGTTAGAGCAGCACCTAAACCAGTTGGCTTTTTACCAGGGGCCTTCTTCTCGGCAAGTGGAAGAGACTTAACCTCCTTAGGTACAGAATCAATAGCAAAAGGCTCTTCTGAAGGTTCTTGAACCTATATTGAACAAACACGTGAGAATATGATAACAAACACTGCACAATGCATAAAGAGACTGCCAACTCTCTGGGAGCACTCACGTAGTTCTTCAAACTCGTCTCCAGGTTGACTAATGGCACATCCAAAGACCTAAAAAGGAAGTTCTTCACATCTTTATCAGTTTCAACAATTGCACCATCAACTTCAAGCATATTCAGATATAGAGTAGCCCTATCACGAACCTGCAAACAGATGGTTAATCATTCCTATTCTCAGAATAAAGAATACATAGAGAATTATGAGATATCGCAAAATTCTAGACTATAATGAAAATAGCGGTGAAGGATTGGCTCTGTTTCACCTATGCTACTTCTCACATAGCAACAGAAGTAGAAGAAATAACCAAAAGGAAAACGGTGAAACAACTATGACTATGAGGGAATATGGACACATTCAGGTACACTTGAAGAATACGATGATAGGAAATTAACAAATTGCAACAGTAAGTAACAATTATTTACCAAGCTCTAAGAATCAAGACCAAACACTAATTCATTGGATAACAATAAGGCACAAAGCAGATACCTTTCTTGCTATTTTCAGGACAAAGGAAAATGAAACTGGGAAATGTTAGAAAGCAATTTCTCAGACTCTGACCATTTTGGACACAAAAAAAAGAAAGATGGGCCACAACAACTATTTCTTGACCAATTTCCTGACAAAAACCATCTCATGGCGGATTATACAGACCAATCTAAAAGATGAAATGTTGTGACAACTAGAAAAGCTTGTCAGACAAAGCTTCACAACTTTTCCTGATAAATCAAACATTTGATATATATTACTATAACACCACAATCTTAAAAAATGAAATAGAATACAAAAACTCACCTCATCATCACTGTCAAAGAGGCAGCGTCTCAGCAAAACAAATATACGGGGCTGCAACACAATATAGAAAGAATGTCAAGTTAGTAACTCATAACTCACCTAAAATTGATGATGATGGAACAGAAGAAAGCAATCTTACTTTCAAGGAATCGACCATAGCACCAAACTTAGCTAACATGCTGACAGCACTGGCCCGAACAGTTGCATTCTCAAGAATTACTCGATTGTAAATGTAACGTATATATTTGCTAGGATCTGATGTCTTTGGCCCCTCAATTCCAAGAAAATGGAGTATCTAATAATATACATAAATGAAAAAAAAAAGTTTACCCGACAATAAAAAAATAAGCAAAAAAAAAATGTGAAGTAAGAAAGAAAAGCCAAGAAATAAGTGAACTGCACAGCAACAAAATGATGAAGCAAAAAGCCAACCTGTGTAGAAAGATATGTGAATTCACAATCCTCAATAAATTCACAAAGGTGAAGTAACCCATTTTCTTTGGCATCTGGGATGTCTCTTATAAGGATAACAATTGAATCAACAACTGCTTTCTTGTAATCAAAACCGCCCTCTTCCCTCAAAATATTGCTTAAGAAATTCATCCTTAAAAAGAAGGAAGACAAAAAAATAAATAAGAATTGCCCAAGAAGAAAAAGCATAACATGAAAAATAAATTTAAAAAGTAAAATGGAGCACGTATGACATAAATACACTCCACTTTCTAGACAAAGTTCCAGCTCACTCACAGAGATCTGTACTTGAGTCGGAATTTTAAACACAATGATCTAATAGCTTCCACTACAACAATCTTAAACTCATCAGCAATGTCAGACATGAAATTGGTAATTTGTTTCATCAATCGGTCTACACTTGACTCATTGCCAGTTTTCAACAGTGTGGTGATGGCTAGAGTTGCTACGCTTCTATTTTGATCATAAATCAAGCTCTCCATGTCTATATTGCAATTTGTTACAGCCATTGGATGGGTCATTGCCACCTGTAGATAATTCAAATTCAATCATTATAACATAAGCTCCATTCAGAAATAAACTAGCAGGGATGGATTAGAATCAACAGAACCTTCATTAGGAGAAATAGTAGAAAAAATAATTGAAGATTACTGGAATAGATGTCAACACATGAACCCTGATTTATTTTTTCTTTGATAAGTAAAAAATTGTATATGAAACCTAATTTGAGAAGAACTACAATTAGATTCTTGCCTTTAAAGAAATTTAATGAAAACAATATATTACATTAAATATTCCAAGAGTAGAATTCACCAATTGGATGCAATTTAATATCACAATGACAATGAGGCTGTTATTCCATAATTAAACTAGGAGCAAGTAAACAACTCCCCCAAAAAAAAAAAAAGGGAACAAGAAGAAGCTCATTCTCTATGATTGTCCTATAATTAGATCATTATTTAGTATAAAAAAAATAAAAATAAAAAAAATAAAGTGGATACTTGGATCTTCCTCCATCTTATCCAAAACTACAAAAGGATCCCCAGTCAAAAATTGCTGCTACATGAAATTATCAAAAGTTAAAATACTTACTGTGAAAGGTTATTTTTAACAAACTTAACTGTTTTGTTCAAGTATTAGATTTAGATTGCATTTACATGTCAACTTCCACGCAAAGCATTATCTCTAAAGATCAAGTGAATGTAAACCATACAATACATTTTTGACTTACAAAAGAACAGCTCATGTGTTTTCAACCCTTATTATTAGCTTCATCTCTTCAGATATATGATTTCGTCGGTTTTCAAAGGCAAGTTTCTGAATTTCAATTTTATTTTTTGAAAAAACAAAGAGATCATGATCATCAAGTCACTGACAAGCAAAGAGATACAGGTTCTGATTTCTGACTCTTCTCACCCTAGGACAAGCAAAGAGATCAAGTCATGGACAGCAAAGGAGAACAAAGAAAACTAGTCACTAGAAATCACACCATCAAGTCATGTTCTTTTCACTCTTTCCAAAAATTTCATTCCAAAACAGTTGATTTCCAAGCAAACCCCAGCCATAGCATATGGCAGTATGGCACCGTTCTTTTCCTCTGCAATATTGCTTTCTCACATTTTCTATCACACAAGAAATCTTCTTAAGTTTTATGTTTTGTTGATTTTTGGCCTATGCTCAGTGCACTTAAAATTGCTTGTCTAAGTGATTGTTGGTAAAACACTCAAAATGCATTTGATCTCTACAGATATGCTTTCCTCTAGACAATATGATTTACATCATAGTTAAGTTGTTCTAGCTCAATTATGACAAGTAGTTAATTAAGTCCCATGCCTAAGCTATCTACAATAAACGCAGTCAAACAAATCGTAATTGAAATGAAAGGGATTTTGCATCATTACAAGTCATAATTTTCCACTTAATTCTGATGCACATCGAGATTCAATCAGAACAGTATAATTGCTAGACTAGGTTTTGGAGATGCTATACTTCAATTCATAATGTAAGCAAAATTACCCATTGAAATATATTAAGCAAAATCTGTTTAATGGAGAATGAATCAATTCTCTGAAAAACTACATCCAGGAATAATTTTCTGCTTAATTCCGATACACATTTAAGATTCAATCAAAACGGTATACTTGCTTGACTAAGTTTTGAGATGCTATATACTTCAATTCAATTCACAATATAAGCAAAACGATGGTTGAAATATATATTGAGCAAAGTTTAATGCCAAACAAAAATTTAATTCAAATGCATAACTTACATGTCTACCTAATAAATGCACCTCAAACATATCATAAATCGAAATTAATTGGGTTTCGCTTCATTACAAAATAAATTCTATGACAAACTACATCCAGTCATAATTTTCAACTTAGTTCTGATACTACATCAAGAATCAATCAGAAAAGTATAGTTGTTATGAGATGCTATACTTCAATTCATAATGTAAGCAAAATTACCCATTGAATTACCCAAGAAATCCCACCAATGAATAACTTTCCAGGCTACATTTCTCTCTCCATATAACAAGACAAGAGCACCATACCTGAATTTAGAGGTATATAGTACAGTGCACCAACAGTAGCATTATCAGGATTGTCAATTCCATTGACAGTTTCAATACTATCCATACTAACCCCAAACCTACTCGCCAATGATTGAATACTATCCCCATCAGTCATCACATAACTCATCAAGTAATTCCACAACCCACTCGAACACCCACAAAACAACTCCAACGACACCACGGCACCTGCTCGAGCGGCGCGACTGAAATTGGGCAACAAGGCCAACCCATCATAGGCCTCAATCACCATTTCGTGTACAGATCCAACATTTTCCCTCACAGTGTATGTAGTGTTAGTCAAATATTTGTAGGCAGTCGAAGCACAAGAACAGTTCTTTCGGATGAACACGTAGTCTCTGACATTGCCTTCGACGGTTACGTCTTCGGGTAACACATCGAACATGCTCTGAATCACCGAAAGGGTTTCGTTTGAATTTGGTTTGAAGGCCAAGAACGATGTGCATAGACGAGTTGTGTCTGTACAGTTCAATGGAGTTGGGTACGAAAAACAGAGTGTGTAGAAATGAAGAACAGAGTATAGCAAAACCCAGAAAGATTTTGTCACGAGATTCATGGTGGAATGATCAAATCTATGGGGGGGGGAAATAGCAGAATCAATGAAGGAAGTTGAGCTAAATTTAGAGAAAGTTGAGAGAGAGAGAGAGAGAGAACTGTTCTTGTGTTTCGCTTCATTAGGGTTTTTTTTTTGGGGGGGAGGGGGGGAGCGGGGAATGGGAAAAAAATAAAGAGGAGAGCGGGAATAGAAAAAAACTAAACGGCGGGAATGAAAAATAAAAACAAAATAAAAAAATAATTAAATAAATTTATTTTTGTTAAAATATATTTTTTTTTGTAGTTAATGAATTTTTAAAAATTTTTTTTTTTTAGTTACTAAAATTTAAAATTTATTTGTTTCATTTTTATTTTAATAAAAAAAATATTATTATTTTTTATTTTGTAGAAGTTGGGGTAATATATATTTTAATGAAAAATATTTTCCACTAAAATAAAAGTTAATTTTCTGTAGTTAATGAAAAAATATTTTTCTACGGCCTATTTTTTTTTATTACTAAAAATCATGAACTAATTTTTTGTGGTAGAGGAAAAGAAGCGGCAACAGTAGTGAAGGTGGTGGATAAGAGATGATGGTGGTGGTGGTAGTGGTGGTGGTGGTGATGGTGATGGTGATGGCGAAAGAGATTAGTGGTGAAGTTGTGGTAGTGTAAATGGAGTGGTAGGGGTGAAAGAGAGGTAATGGTAGTAGTTTGTGGTGGCGAAGGAGATTAGTGACGAAGTTATGGTAGTGGTATGAGAGAGAGAGAGAGAGATGAACGACAGAGAGAGAGAGAGAGATGAGTGCGAGACAGATAGAGGAAGTAGTGGTGGTGGTGGAATGGCGTTTGCAGTAGTGGTGGTGGTGGAATGGCGTTTGCAGTAGTGGTGAAGGTGGTAGAAGAAGTGGGTGGTGAGAGAGAGAGAGATGAGTGCGAGACAGATAGAGGAAAGAGAGAGAGAAAGAGAGACAGAGTAATGAGCGAGAGAGAGAGAGAGAGAGACAAAGTGGTCGCTAAAAGTACATTTTCTTGTAGTGGATCGATAAATTGAGAGGGAGCTCAGTAAATAGAGAAGACGGAAAGGAGAGAGTGAGCAACGCAAACATAGTGGAAGAGAGAGAAAGAGAGAGAGAAAGAGAAATAGATAGAGAGTGAGAGACAGAAAAGAGACAGAGAAAGAAAAGAGATGGACGAGAGAGACAGAGAGAGATAAAAAGAAAAGAGATGAACGAGAGAGACATAAAGAGAAAAGAGATGAACGAGAGAGAAGAGAGAAAGATAGAAAGAAGAGAGATGAGCGTGAAAGACAGAGAAAGATGAGAGATAAGAGAGATAGAGAGATAGATGAGAGAGATAAAGAGAAGAGAGATGAACGACAGAGACAAAGAGAGAAAAGAGATGAGAGAAGAGATAGATGAGTGAGAGACACTGAGAGAGAGAACGACAAATATACTGACAGACAGACAAACAAAGAGAGAAGAGTGATAAGTAAGAGAGAGAAAGAGAAGAGAGAGATGAAGAAAATTGATGAAAAGATATAGACAGAGAGAGAGAGAAAATAGCGAAAAGAGATAAACGAAAGAGAGACAGAAAGAGATAAGCGAGAGAGAGAGAGATAAAGAGAAGAGAGAGAGAAAAGAGATGAGAGAAATAAAGAGAATAAAGATGGACGAGAGACACAGAGAGAACAAGAGAGAGACAGACAAACAGAAAAAATGGGGATAGCTTTGAAGTTTGACGCTTTGACTTTTTCCATCACTGTCTGTAAGAAAGAGACAGAGACAAAGACAGACAGAGAAGAGTGATGAGTGAGAGAGTGGGTGGGTGGGTGGGTGGGTGACAATGGCGGGTGGTGAGTGGTAGAGAGTGGGTGGTGGTGGTGGTGGTGACGGATGGGTGACGGATGGCAGGTGGTGGTAGCGGGTGGTGGGTGGTGGTGGTGGTGAGTGGCGGTGGCAGGTGGGTGGGTGGTGGGTGGTGATGGTGGGTGGATGAGTGGGTGACAGTGGCGGGTGGTAGTAAGTGGGTGGTGGTGGTGGCGGGTGGTAGGTGGCGAATGGTTGGTGGTGACGGATAGGTGGCGGGTGGTGGTGGTGGTGGGTGGGTGACGGTGGCGGGTGGTAGGTGGTAGTGAGTGGGTGACGGATGGCAGGTAGGTGGCGGGTGGTGGTGGCAGGCGGTAGATGGTAGTGGCGGGTGGTGGGTGGTGGCGGGTAGATGGTAGGTGAGTGGTGGGTGGTAGTGGTGATGGTGGCGAGGGGTGGGTGGTGGTGGCGAGTGGGTGGTGGCTGGTAGTGGGTGGTGGGTGGCTAGTGGGTAGTGGTGGCGAGTGGTGGGTGGAGGCGGCAGGTGGGTGGTGAGTGGTGGTGGCAGGTGGTGGTGAGGGGTGGGTGGTGGATGGTGGTGGCGGAAGACGGTGGTGGAAAATGGTGGCAGGTGGTGACTAGTGTTGGGTGGTAAAAAAAAAAAAAAAACTCAAAACTCAAAACAGAAACACATTTTTTTGTGTTTCAATTACCAAAAGCGTAAATTCAAAAAATGAATTTACGTTGGTTTTTAAACAGAAATTTAAAAATTTTACTAATAAATTTTTTTCAATTAATTTTTTTTCAATGAAATTTTTTTCAAACTGATACTAACCAAGGGGGCAATTGGTAATGCTACTTTAAACCTTAGGGAGGGATTGTAATTTCCAAAATGTGAGGGGTGTCAATGTAATTTACCCACTGAGGGCAAAATTAGTATTTAAAAAAATTAAATTGCTAAAGGGGAAAATATGTAATGAAACTTTAAATCTTAGGGGGAAAATGTAATTTTCAAAAGGTGAAGGGGAACTGTAATAAACATAAACTTCAGGGGGTGTTAGTGTAATTTACCAAAAAAAATTAATTGGAAAAAAATTATTTGAAGAAAAATTAATTGAAAAAAAAAATTAATTAAAAAAAAATTTTGCTAGTAAAATTTTTAAATTTCTATTTAAAAATCAACGTAAACTTATTTTTTGAATTTACATTTTTTTCTCAAATTTACAAAATGAGACAACCATTTATAAACCAAAAAAATTATCAAACAAGTTTTTATAACAGTTTTTTAAATTTTTGTAAATATAAATTGAAAACTGAAAATGAAATGGTGTCTGTTTGGTAACGTTTACGTTTTCAGTTTATATTTACAAAAATTTTATAAACTGGTTTTTGTTTATTTTTAGAAAAACATAAACTACAAACGCGTTTGGTAATTGACAAAATGTTTAACAAAATTTAAAAATACAAAATGTTAAACATATATGGATTGATTTTTAGAAAAAAATTTAAAAAATTAAAAATTAATTTGGTTAAGAAATAAAAACTAAAAAATAATTATCATTTAAGGGTAAAAAATAATTATAATTTTAATTTTTGAACTGGTTATATACATACATATGACTGTTTCAATTTAATTTGTAAAAAATTATTTCTAACCACTCGAAAGATAAAAATTATATAAAAATGATAATTATTTTTTATTTTTTATTTCTTAACCAAATTAATTTTTAATTTTTTTTCTAAAAATCAAACCATACATAGCCTAAGAATCTTTTGATAAGTCATTTCTTATGTTGGTAACTTATTTAATTATTTATTAATTTTACGACATTTTTACCATCTGAAGCCTGTTTGGTAACCATTTCGTTTTCAGTTTTCAATTTATATTTACAAAATTTTTTAAAATTGTCATAAAAATTTATTTGATATTTTTTTTGATTTATAATGGTTGTCTTAATTTGTAAATTTGAGGAAAAAACGTAAATTTAAAAAATAAGTTTATGTTGATTTTTAAACAGAAATTTAAAAATTTTACTAACAATTTTTTTTTCAATTAATTTTTTTTCCAATTGATTTTTTTTTCAATGAATTTTTTTTCCAACTAATACTAACCGATGGGGCAATTGGTAATGCTACTTTAAACCTTAGGAAGAGAATTGTAATTTCTAAAATGTAAGGGGTGTCAATGTAATTTACCCAGTAAGGGCAAAATTAGCATTTAAAAAAATTAAATTGCTAAGGGGGAATTTGTAATGAAACTTTAAACCTCAGGGAGGGAGATGTAATTTCCAAAACGTGAAGAGGGAACTGTAATAAACATAAACCTTATGAGGTGTCAGTGTAATTTGAGCAATGATTCATCCCCCCTTTTCCCCCACCCCCTTTGACCCCCTCTCTCTCTCATTGGTTACATTTTCTTTTTCTTTTTCTTTCTTTTTCTGCTCCTCCAATCACCACCCGCCACGTGGCAAAAGGGTGAGGGGTGACCCCCACAATGGGGTCCCAAGCATTATTCGTGTAATTTACCCTATATATATATAATCGCACTTAATTAGAAAGTGACATAAAAAATAAATAATATCACACTCAATCAGATTAAGTGTGATTAAAAATTTGGGAATTGTATATTTTATATAAAAATCAATTTGAAATATTTTATACAATCACACTTATTTAAAAAGTGTGATTAAAAAGTAGTAATGTATATATAATCACATTTTAATTACCTTAAAAATATATAAATAATCACACTTATTTAAAAAGTGTGATTAAAAAGCAATAGTGTATATATAATCACACTTTAATTAGAATGTGTGATTAAAAAATATATATAAATAATCACACTTTAATTAGAATGTGTGATAAAAAAGTATATATATAATCACACTTATTTAAAAAGTGTGATTAAAAAGTAGTAGTGTATATATAATCACACTTTAATTAGAAAGTGTGATTAAAAAATATATAAATAATCACACTTTAATTAGAATGTGTGATTAAAAATATATATATACAATCACACTTGTTTAAAAAGTGTGATTAAAAAGTAGTAGTGTATATATAATCACACTTTAATTAGAAAGTGTGATTAAAAAATATATAAATAATCACACTTTAATTAGAATGTGTGATTAAAAATATATATATACAATCACACTTATTTAAAAAGTGTGATTAAAAAGTAGTACTGTATATATAATCACACTTCAATTAGAAGGTGTGATTAAAAAATATATAAATAATCACACTTTAATTAGAATGTGTGATTAAAAAATATATATACAATCACACTTATTTAAAAAGTGTGATTAAAAAGTAGTAGTGTATATATAATCACACTTTAATTAAAAGGTGTGATTAAAAAATATATAAATAATCACACTTTAATTAGAATGTGTGATTAAAAAATATATATACAATCACACTTGTTTAAAAAGTGTGATTAAAAAGTATATAATCACACTTTAATTAGAAGGTGTGATTAAAAATCTATATATATAATCACACTTAATTGAAAAGTGACATAAAAAATAAATATTATCACACTTAATCAAATTAAGTGTGATTAAAACATCAATCTAATTTTTTTTATCACACTTCTAATAAAAGTGAGATCTTTTTTTTTGTCAAAGTGTGATCTTTAACTATTTTTGTAGTAGTGCGCGCTTGCTTTACTGACATGTGTTCATTCCTGCTATACACATTACTTGCATTATTGCATGCTTTACTTACATGTGTATTTTCAATTCTTATTTTACACATTGCATGCGTTGTCGCGCACGCTTTACTTACATGTGTTAATGCATCTTCACTTTGTATGCGTTGTCACGCACTTTTCAAATGCATTGTTATGCATCTTCCTAACCATATTGTATCTGTTAAGTTCATTTCTTTTTCAGGCACGATATTGTATGTACGGCTCATTTGAAGTTGGTGCAACCCGACGAGCCGCACATGTATTGTATTCACTCCGTGTGAAACAGGGTAAGAATTGCATAATTCTTTTACATCCTTTCTGCATTGTAGTGTAGTTGGATTCGTGTTCATCTGCTTAAAACTGTCACATGTTTGCTTCATTACAGCATCCGTGGCATGATTGTTAATCATGCCCTTGCATCTTGTATATCATTTGCACTTTGCCCCAGCCTTCGGGCACATCGCTGCATGCTTATGCTAATTGATTGTCTGAGTCTTCGGCCTTGTCAAAAATGGGTCGTCTCTGGGCTTTGACACTCACTCCCGTCACTTTGTGACTTCTGAGTTCTGTCAAAGAGGGGCAACTGTAGACACCCCATTTTTGACCGTCCTCAAGACTTGGTTGTGCTTGTAGGTACACCCAACAACTTGTTCGATTGCTCGCCCAGCTTTCGACTGTCACGGCGGAACGTCACCGGTTCGAGTTTCCGGACCCTGTATCCTTTCTGCCTCATTTTTGGACCCTGACTAGGTCCTGTCAGAGTGGCCCTCCTAGTGCACTGCCAGCCATAGGCATGGCACTGCTGGCCATGGCTTTGCCCCTGCCGGCCACTGATGAGCACTGCCGGCCATCAGTGTGGCACTGCCGGCCATTGCTGATGGCCGGCACCCCCCCTATCTCAGCTGGTTTTCAGGCAGATCTTTTGAGCCAGCTGGATTTTCTTTTGCTGCCCTCCATACACGTGTATGGAGGGATCAAAGCCAAGAAAAGCTTGTTCAACAAGTTTAAGCTTTGCTTTGCTCTATATAAGGAAGGGTCCTCTTCCTTAGAGCAAAGGTTCTGAGTTTTGAGAGGGAAAAGGGCTGTCTCTCTCTATATTGCTTGTGTTTCATGCTTTAGAGTTGGATTTCTTTGCCCTTTTGCACTACAACACCAAGATACATACCTCCATCCTCCATTCAAGCACTTTGAGGCTGATCTTCAGAGGCTAGAAGCTCAGATTTTTGGACCAAAAGGCTACTAAAGACTTGTTCTTCAAGGGTAAGCATCTATTTCCCTTAAACTAGTCTTTCTTTGTTTCATTTCTAAGCCTTGCTTGCAAGCATTTTTGGGCTCCGACCCTAACTGAAAATAATCATATTTTGAGCCCCTTTTCATGTTTGATTAAGGGTCTTTCTCTGTTTGAGGCTTCCTTCTATCACTTGCCTCTTTAACTCTCTTTTAGGCCTATTTTTGCATAGTATTTTAGGCTTATTTGTAACTGTTTTGAGCTTTGATGTAAACTGTAAAGTGGCTTGTTTTGAGCCCTTCTTCAACTTTGTTGAAGGGCTCTCCTCTGTTTGAGGTCATTTTGCTACCACTTGCCTCTTTACCCCTCTTTTAGGCCCTTTTCTTACATGCTAGTTTAGGCCTACTTGTGTTTATTTTCGTGGTTTGATATAAACTGTGAAATACCTTATTTTGAGCCCCTCTTCAACTTTGTTGAAGGGCTCCTTACTGTTTGGGGTCGGCTACTCCCCCTTGTCTCTATTCTCACTTTTAGGGCCATTTTTGCATGATAGATTAGCCCTATTTTTGTTCATTTTTGAAGCATGTTGTAAACTGAAAATAGTTTTGTTTTGAGGCCCTCTCCATGTTTGATTAAGGGTCTTTTCTTATTTGAGGTCATATGATAGCTTGTATGCTTGGTTGCCTCTTGTTTTGAGCCTTATGCCTAAGCTCTTGTTGCATGCCTTGGTTGGCCTTCTAACCACTGAAATCCAGTGGATTTTCAGTGGCTTGGCCCCTATTTTGAGCTTCCAAATCAGAGGGGGGTGACCCCCTCTCACCTTGACTTGCTTGATGGCCATTTTAGCCTTCTAAGGAGCCCTTCATTTTGGCATGCATTGGCTGCATCATGTTTTATTCACTGATTTTCGATGGTTTGGTCAGATTCCATGTGCATCATACACTTGCCATGTAAACCATGCTAGCTAGTCAAATTTGCATGCTAATTTAGTCCATCTTGTTAGCACTTTTTGGCCATGCTTAGAACTGGAAAAGTCCATGTTTTGGGACTGCCTTGACTCTGTCTTCAGACTTCATAGTCCAATAATGCATGCTTTGTATAGCTGTAAGTCATTCTATGTGCCTAGTTTTGCATTTCGGGATTCATCTCATGCATCGGGTGCCATGTTGCCATGTTTCGGGGCTGTTTAGCATCATGTTTAAGTGTTGAAATTTGCATGATTGCATACCATGTTCCATGCCTTACCATGCTTTGGTAGAGTGGCATTCGTGCCTTAGGTTCGGTCCTCGGTTTGCATGCACGCGTGCACGTATTTCGAGTGTCTCTTTTTTCATCTCATGGCTACTAATTTGGACCTAGTTGAGAGCTGTCCATATTGGTGTAAGCCCATTTTACCATGTTGTCGCATGCTTGTTACACATAATATGTCATTGCATACTTGCTTAGCTTTACATGCATCGCATGCTCGCATGTTCACATTGCATTTTGCCATGACTATCTAAGGTTGTCGCCTCACATTATGTTCATATGCTTGTCGCATGTTTGGTTTAGTTGCATGTTTGCATACTTAGTCCATATTGTATGTTTGCCATGCTTATGTGTTGCATTGTTCGGGTTAAACGTTAATCTGAGCACGGGAAACGAGGGGTATTTCATACTTCAAGTGATGGGATGCGTCTCAATTCTCGGTCGCCGAAGCTCTTGATGATTCATGATAGAGTTCTAGGCTTTATTTGCTTTGTATGTGCATTCATTTCATATTGAGTCGTGCAATTCGACTCCTCGGCCATCATGCATCGATATACGTGATTGGTGGCACGAGGATCGAGGACTACACTCCCTAAAGAGTAGTCATGCAAGGCAACCTGAATGTGCATCATTCATCATCTGGATCAGAGCTGAGGCGGTCCCTGGCTTGCATGCCAATTTATTGCTTTCCTAGATTAATTTGTTAATTAATTAGGATTTTGTATTATTTATTCGGACTGTATTTATTTGGGACTGTATTATTATTTCGGACCCTCCGAGTGAGGGCCAATTGTTGTAATAAGGGTGCGTGCGTGTGTGCATGTCTTCCAATCCCCTTTCTTTCTTCCTTTTATTTAACCACTTATGATGGTTAGATTAGGGCATATTTCACTTAGCATACAGTATGATAGCATGTTTGCATTCATTCATCTGTTTTGCATGCACCGGGCTCGGCGCATCATACTAACTGCATTTGAATTTCAATTCCAAATTGAATATGTGATAGTTGTAGCATCACCATATGCCATGTTTAGTAGCCGAGCCTACTAGATTGCATTTTGTATGCGTTGCATTAGCCACTTAACATGAAATTAGAGTTATGCATGTTTTGCTAACTAGTTTCATTGTTTTGGCACGGAGTACGATGTAAGTATTTATGCTTTAGCATCTCGCATGAGTGTGAATGTTAACATGACAGCATGCTTACCATGTGGCTAAATGCTTAGTTGATATAACTGCCTGAGTGCCTGTGGATGAAGGTTGGATTACTTGAGTTGGGATAATTCATTGAAATCCGCGTTTTAGCCTACTTGCGAGTAGCAAATTTCAAACATTTTCCAAACAAACGGATATGCAATGCTTTGTTCCAAATTAGGCGATCTAGTCTATACTTGTTGTGCTGTGCGCATCACATAGTAATTCTAGCTAATTAACCGAAATAAGAACGCATGTGTTTTCAAAAATGAGATATCATGGTTAGTAGAGGCCAATCTTCGGATCGGGCAAGAGGGGGTGCATCATAGCTGACCTTCCCCAATCGTACCCAAGTTCCCGAGCCGAGGCAACTTTGGTGATGACGGACACGTGGCCTTTGGCACCGAGTCAGGGTTTCCTAAATTTCCCCATTAAAAAATATTTAGGTGGCGACTCTGTATCTGGCGAAGTAGTCCATGTTTGGCACTTCTTTCTAAAAATCTGTTTTCTCAAAACGATTTGCCGGATTTGGACTCTTTGGTTCAAGATTAAGAACCGTGACAAATTGAGTCCGAACTGTAGTGAACCCCAAACTGAACAGAACGGGACTCACCCTCCCGGGCGTTCGGGGGACGTCTACAGGTTTTTATCTAGAGCTTCTTTACTTGTTTTCTTTGATATCTGTAGGAGTTTATATCTTGAATTGAGTGAATTATATCAAAGGGGGTTGTTTTATTAATTCAATACAAAACACATCTAACAAATAAAATCCTAATCACGGTCACACCTAACAAATAAAATCCTAATCACCCCAACAAAACAAAATTCTTTCTCAAGGTCATGATCTGCAAAACAACTATTATTGCCACAAGAGTATATAAAAAAGCAATAGACATATGACAAGATTATCTTGAAGCATGAGATGGAAATATGAACAGATAAGAATTGGAGATTTTAAGAACATGCAGCATGAATAGATAAAAATCCTAAGAAACATGCAAACACATTCAAGCAAGATTTTGACTTAAACTTCTCTGCTTTTTGTCCTGAATTGTCAAAGGAAGCTCAAGCACCTAAAGTAAGATCATAAACCACACAAGCTGGAACAAGATAATGTAAAAAGTAATAGCAAGCGAGAAGTAAGTAATAAATAAGCAGTGCATAATAACATGCAAACCAACTACTGCTAATCCCCCTTACCAAATCAATCAATATAAGTTCATGCTGCAAAAAACTTGCGATGATAAACCAAACTTCCCCTCACTAAAAGCAACTACAACCACTGAAAACAATGAACAAGAAGAAAAAGACAAAAACAATATGGTGGAGCAAGTAAGGAATTTCAGAGTTGTATCTTAAAACACACAAGATTATCCAAGAAACACAATTACTTAAAAACACAATGTGCACAACCTCTAGAAGATTCCTCATGCATGAATGTGATGCCACATGTGAAAAGCATAGATCCCATGATAAAAGTGTGTGTGTGACTTTTGGAGTTCGACGAACACTAGATTCAAATCCTAGTAGTGACTTGAAAACTGGACCTCAAGCAAGAGAATATAAGCATAACTAAGGAAAGTCAAACCACTAAGAATTAATGGGTATTTGTTGAGTAAAAACAGAGGCTCCCTCTCAATTAAGGAATTTTTTTTTCCTATTTTTTTTTAAAAACTTTCTTTCTTTTGCACACTCATTGGTGGCTTTCACGCTCAAGAGTATGGAAACCGAACCAGAGAAGCATGAATACAATAAGGATAGCCTGGTTGGTGACTCTGAGGTAGCCTTTTCTTCATGGCTGGACTACAATCACTCACATCTTGAATTTTGAAAAGTTTATTTGCATTGGAGATTTTATATCTATTTAGAAATATCTGTTTTGGGCTATCGATGGAAGATAGCTATGATTGTTATAGAAATTGCATGAGGATTAAGTGAATTGAAACTAATTTCTTATCCACGTGCATTGAACATTTGTTGCTCGTTTAATACATTGTAAATGTATATGATTTTGAGAGAAAAAAAGGTGAATGTTGGAAAGAGGCGTGTATCATCAAATTAAGTTGGTCTATATGTCCAAGGTGAAAGTCTTGAAAAACGTGTATATACATGGGTGCCGATTCCCACGGATGAAATATTTGTAAAATGGCAATAGTAGCGCTTGTATAGGCTATGTTTACATGGGTGCTGTTTGACGGTTTCTTGCGGACGAAATATCTGTGAAATATTGTACCGGTTTGAGAATTCCCCCTTGTTTCTTATGGTAAAAGATATGATTTGAGAATTATGATATAAATTGAGTATGCCATGATTTTGAGAAAGAAATGTAAACCATTTGACATGTGCATTGCATATGCATTTCACTCTTATATCTTTGTTAAGCTTCATATATTGTCTTAGATTATTTCTACTGGGTTTTGACTCACCCTATTTGGGAAAAACCATTTTCAGGTGTTGGTGATATACCTCCACCAAAAACTTAACTTGGAAGGACTGTGGAACTGAAGGCTCAGTTTTGTTATTCTGTATTCAATTTTGTACAAGCCTATAGTTTTATTTGTATTAAGCTTCAGACTTACTTTTGATGTACCCAAGCCTTGACTTGGAAAGATGTAAGCCTTTAAAGCATATGATTATCTGTTTAGTTTTTATTACATTATTACTGTTCGTAACACATGCTGTAGATTCAGGATGTACTATTTATGAATGTATATCGCATGTGTCACCTCTTTTGTAAAATTGATTCTCATGAAATAGAAGGACATTATACTCTGATTCATATTGTTATTTACTTATCATCTTACATGGTTTATTGCATTTATTTCGGGGCATTCCAGAGAATTAACAGATTCATGTTGTGTAGTATATGTATCAACATCGACATAAATATTAGGAATATTAGGATCCATAGTAATGTAAATAAAACAATATATAATAATTAACAATTAATTTAAATAATGTGTAATTACAATGAGTAAAAAATAATAATTAATATATGTTCATAAATAATTAATGAAAAAAAAATGAGTAGCTAATAAATTTAATTAAACTAATTAATGTTACCGACTGGTGAAAGCAATGCAGAAATTAGCTTCTTTTGATAAAAGTTTCTTGTTGCAGAATTGCAATTGCCACTTAAGGATGACACTTCAAAATTAATTGATAGTTGAGAGAGATTGAGAGTTTAAGGGAGATTGAGAGAGTTTAAGAGAGAGAGTGAGAGAGAGAATTATTTGTGAGATTTATTTTGAAAAAGGGAGATATTTATAGTAGTTTGAAAAATTAAAGTAAATTTATATATATGAAAAATATTACCGTTGTATTAAACGGTAATATGACCGTTTGAATATTTATTTTATTTATTTATTTATTAAGTCTGCGGAAGTGCTCAGGTGCGGAATAAATTTTTTTTTTTTCATTCAATTAATGTGAGTGAAGAGTGAGTTAAGTGATGCAGGCATAGCATAGGGGTAGGCCATAGGGGGTGGCAGGGGCGGGCAGCAACAATTGAGCTGCAGTATTATTATTATTATTCCCGTTCATTGCAACAATAACTTGAACTTGATTGTGAGTGAGAGTGATTAGATGCATGAAGGGGGCAGGGCATGGGGTAGGTTAAGCAGGGGCATGGGTCTAAAATTATATATATATATTCTTTTTTTCTTTTTCTTTTTTCATTCATTGCAAGGAAATGACCATTGTGTTGTTTTGTTTTTTATTTTTATTTTTTTTGCAAGATCAATCTTTTATTTATTTTTTAATTATTTAACTGTTATAAGTTGCTTTTTATTTATTTATTTATTTATTTTTTTAAATTTGACCATTGGCAGAGAGAGGGTTGGGTCGGGCGTCAAAAAATTTTTTTTTTTGGCTGGGCTAACGGGCTAGGCTGGGCTTCAATTTGAAGGCTTAGGCCCAAGCCCAAGTTATTGGGTTAGACTCGGACCCAGGCCTAATGGGGCTGAAATGGGCCGGGCTCACCTCGGGCCTTGGGTGGGTTTCGGACTGCTCACGGATCTCGGGCCATTTCTACACTCCGAAGCGAAATTATACCCAACCCTTTACAATGATTTTTTTTCATTAGCTAGACCTAGCACAATTATTTTGATACTAACCCTAGTTTTTTCAATTAAAAGTTACATTACAAATAGCTAGCATCTGTCACACCATGCACATTGAGTACGTACGTGATTTCATCTATTAGCCAGTGAGGTAGGTGGGTTCAATAAAAAGATGGTCCTTAGGAGTGTAAAAATGACATGCGGCCCGTGGGCAGCCTGATGTAATCCCGGTCCGTTTAGGCCCGTTTGGGCCTGGGCCTGAGCCCAGCCTGAGCCCCAGGGCCTGGGCCATCATTTTGAAGCCCGACCCGCCTAGCCTGGCCCATCGGCCTGTTTAAAGCTCACTCAAGGCCCAGCCTGCTTAAGGTCCAGTGTCTTTTTTAGTGGAAAATAATAAACTTTTGGTAGAAAAATTTTTTGAAAAAATAAAAATAAAAATGGTTAGGCCCACCCAAGGCTCGAGTACCCTGGGCCTGGGCTTAATTTTTTTTGGCTCATGGCCTGGCCTGGCTTGGCCCGAATTTTGGCAAGAGCCCGTGAGGCCCGACATGGGTTGGGTCGAGCTGGATCAGGCCAAATTTACACCCCTAATGGTCCCCATAAAAAGAGATGATTTAGTGATTTTAAATTATTATTTTACATTGTTTATTATTTGATAAATATTATTTTATATTATTTATTACCAAATTATGAATGATGAACTGATAAATAATCAAATTGCAGGCCCTGGGGGGCTAGGTTTAGTGGATAGTGCTCAACACTAAAATGCTTTCAACCCGTGTTCAAGTCTCCGTTGCCTCTTAGTATGGAGCCCTTGCGTTCCCCTGTTCTAGCTCTCTCGCTCTAAAGTTGAGAAGTCTTATCTAGGGCTAGGGTCTGGCTAAGCCTGAGCCACCCTGTTTTTGTAATATCGAAAAAAAAAATCAAATCGCAATTTGAACGATTTAGGCGGTTTCAATTTGTTAGTTGATTGAAGAATATTCTTAAATAATTATCAAACATTTGCATAATATATAATACTAATTTGTGTAATATTTTTCATATATATAATACAAACTAATTTTATATAATATTTTTTAAGGTAAATTACAAATATCCCGTTGAGATTTGCTTAAAATACGAATTGCCCCCTATGGTTTGAAAAATTACAAATACCTTCCTGTCAGAATTTTTTATTTAACAGAATTAATTAAAAAAGTGAAATTTCTAACTATTCACTTATACAATAATAAAATTATCTGAATTGTTAATTGAAATACAATTTTAACATTATTAAAAATTGTTAATTAACTTGATGATTTATTAATAAAAGAGCCTATTTATTATGAAATTAGAAACCTTAAGAGGCATAATGTAATTTTTTGAATCACTGGAGGTCATTTATAATTTAAGTAAACCTCAGGCGATGTATTTGTAATTTATCCTATTTTTTATAAATATAACTAATAATTTTTAATAAATTTCATATCTTAAATTTTTCTCACTAATTTTTATTTTGATATGTTATTACAGATTAATATATATATATATATATTTATTTATTATAACGGAGCGATTTCAACAGTTTATTATATATTTCAAAAATTAATCCGTAATAAATAGATGAATCGGTACAAATTGAATGATATTTTATCCAATCCTCGGGAGACTTCAAATATATATTTTTATTTTTTTATTTTTAAATTAGTTGGGCCTAGCGCAATTATTTTGATACTGATGGGTGGGTTCATTCCAATAAAAGTTACAGTACAAATAGCTAGAATCTGTCACACCGTGCACATTGATTACTGTGATTTTATGTATCAGCCAGTGAGAAAAGAATCCGGATCTTCGGCTGTCCTTTCCGGCCGCACTCTCAGCAGCCCTCCAAAACGACGTTGTTTTGGAGGGTTTTTATTTTTATTTTTATTTTTTTATTTCTTCTTTTTTCTATGGATTTATGAGAAGAACTTGCCGAAATTTCTTTTTCCCTTTTCCAAAACGACCTCACGGATAGCAATGGTGCATCCAAATCCCGAAGTGTTCTCACTCCCCTCTTTGATTCAAAGTTGAAAACTGGCTGATAGATCAAGATTTCAATTTAAAAAGAAAAAAAAAAACAGATCATGGCTGATAGATCTGAGATATATATATATATATGTGAGATATATATCTGAGATATATATATGTGAGTCCGGATCTCTTCTTCGTTTTACAAATCTGATATATATATATATGTGTATATATATACAAAAATCTGAGAAATCTGAATTTTTGTATATATATAAATGTGAGATATATATATAAATGTTCAATTTTGATTTATCATTTGGATGTTCATTATATATATATAGATGTTCATTTGGATCTGAGAAATAGACCATTATATATATATATGTATGTATAAACACATTTTGATTTTGGGACTTGCTATGAGATCGAATGTGAGAGCTCTGATCCTGAGAGAGTTAAGAAATTGATTGAAGAGTTTTTGAACGGGAATGGGATTAGCTATTCGTATTCGGACGTTTCAAAGTTTGCGATTTTTCGATCCGGGAAGCTACCAAAGTAAGTGTGTGCAACTTCAAAGCCTCTCTTATAGATTTTGAACCATCGCTGTGTATGAGTTCTATACACAATAAATTGATGTAATTAGAAGGAAATTATTGATTATTGGTTGTGTTGTTACAATCTTTTCATTATATTTGGCACAAGCAATGAAACAGATCATGGGTTCTGAGTTTACAAGCAACGAAACCCATCAACAGAGAGAGAAGAGAGAGAAAGAAAGAAAGAAAGAAGAAGAAGAAAAGAAGAAAGGAAAAAAAAAAAAAAAAAAAAATCCCTCCAAAACGAGTGCGGTTGGGAAGCGCGGCCGAGGATCCGGATTCGTGAGAAAAAGATGGTCCTCCTAAAAAGAGAGGATTTAGTGATTTAAAAATATTATTTTATGCTATTTATTACTTGATAAGTGTTAAATTATTCCCATCAGTACAGACAAAAAAATGATAAATTATTTTTTTTAAATTTAAAACATTCCAAAACATCCCTCAATATATAAAATTTTATTATTTTAACTAATAAATATTAAAGTAAAACACCACAAATTTATTCTAAGACTACGAAATAGTTTTTCCTATTAAAATTTTCAATAATGTTTGGGACCTTTCTTTTGGAGAGACTTAATGTGTTTATATTATTATTATTTTTTTCTCTTTTATATTTGAATCAATCACAAATAAATAAAAATTGTGAGAATAATATTTTGTGAGTGTCTAAAAAATTACTGTAAAATTTTTCACACGGTATGATCAAAGAGGAGTAAATGATTTCTCAAAGCTGTGTGGCTATCAATTGTCCACTTTTTATGGTTTTCGAGGTGGTTTGCGTCAGTGATGTTGAAGACCCATTCCGAATGTTTAGGCTGTTTGATAATGTTTTATTTACAGTTTTTTTTTTTAATTTATACATATTTATAAAATTTATAAAATTTTTAAATAAAAATTCTTGCTTAGTTGTGATTTTTCAAAAATACTTTTTAGAAAATTTTACTTTTTTATTTTTCATATATTTTTTGATTTTACTGAATTTTTTTAATATTTTAAGTAATTTTTTTTACTTTTTAGACATACCTAACATAAATATACCTAAAAAGTAAAAAATTTGTGAAAAAAACCTTTTAAAAATTCACTAAATACCAAAAATATAAAAAAAAATACTAGAATTCAATACATTTTTTTGTATTTTTATGTATTTATTAAAATTTTAAAATATTGTTTCACAATTTTTTTACTTTTTAGATACATCTAAGTAAGGTGCATCTAAAAAACTAAAAAAAATGTTTAAAATTTTAAAAATATTCACTAAAAAAAATACGAAAACCGAAAAACTGAGTTTTCAAAAAACTTAATTTAAAAAATTCAAACTAAAACACTGTTTGATTTCTATTTTTATTTTTAAAAAACTATAAATTTTGTGAACACAAGTTGATTTTTCTTTTTTTCTTTTTTATTTTTACTTCCAACTGTGCTAGGGACCCCCAGTGGGGTCACCCCAGCACCCCCACTGGCATTTCATAGGACATTTTTTTTTTCTTTTTTTTTTTCAATCACCCACTCCTACGTGGGGCTGGGGGTCACTGGGGATGGAGAAGTACAGGGGGTTTGGCACATTTTTTTGTTTTACTTCTTTCTCCTACTCATTCCGACTGTAACCGTTGCTCCCTCATCTCGTCTCGATTTTATTTATTAAATATATTTATATATATATATAATATTTTTTAATATAATAAAATTAAAATATTATACTTAATATTAATTTTCACTCATTTATTTATTTTATTACATCTTTTACTCATTAATTATAAATTATTATTATTTTTTTTGTTATTTTGTTATTTTTAAAATTACAAAATTACGATGAACCTGCTCCAAACCTATCCCGTTGCCATCCTTACTCATCGCTATCAGTTACCATCACTAATGACCTCCTTCCCCAATCACCTTCAACTACTGCCTCTCTCAATCACTAACCACCTGTCAGTTCTACCAACCATCTTTTACCAACGGTAACCACGGTCAACTACTACTTTTTCTTAAAAATCACCTTCAACTACCACTTTATGTGATTGACTGGCCACTATCTCGAACGTCAACAACCACCTTTCATAGCTCTCCATTTTCATTTATTTTCAAAATAAAATTTTAAAATACTTGTGCATCAAACATGTTTTTTATTTTCGTTTTTACCCAAAATAAACATGAACATGTTCAATATTTTTTATAAACAAAAAATAATAAACTGTAAAAATAAACATGTTTTTTTTTTATGTTTTTTTTCTAATAAATGTTTTAATATTTTAAATATTTTTTTATTTTTTAGTTACATCTTGTATTAGGTAAAAATAAAATATTTATAAAGAAGTATATAAAATATTCAATAAATACAAAAAGAATTATAAAATTGTAATTTTTGTATTTTTTTTTATACTTAGTAATTTTTTTAAAAACAAATTTACACATATTTTAGATTTTAAGTGTATTTAAATTAAGTAAATTTTAAAAATAAAAAAATTACTGAAAATATTTAAAAAATTCACAAAATTTTTTTTAAAAAAATGAAAAAAGTACTTTTAAAAATTCAAAATCAAACAGAGTAATCACTTTGCATGCATGAAAATAAAATGGCATATCATGATTAATCAAATACTCGTATAAAATACATGTTCCTTGTTATGTGGTGAATTCTGAAGTCTAAACTGTACGTTTCTAACATTTCATGCATAATAGTGTTTCTTCTTGGTAACAGTGTGTTTTGGAAATATCCAAACAAGGTTTCAGTAAAAGGTTTTGGTTTCTCCTGAAAGAGGGTTTAGGTTTGGATTTTGTAGATTCATTTTAAAATTGATTTTAATAATATGAATTGTTTATTTTTTAGAACTTGTTAAGTACAATATTTATAAAAAAAAATTAAGATAATTAGATATTTATAGTTATATGTTTGTATCAATTTTATTTTAAGAAAATGGACGACAAACATTATTTCAAGAATACTTATTCATTTTTTATAATACAAATTTAATTCAAACATATAACTAACGGTGTCCGATTATCTTATTTTTTGCATAAATATTAAAACTAAAATACAATTTTTAATTTTTTTTTGTCTTTAATAAACTTTTTTTTTATCTGTCCGTATTTTAGTCAATTTTTGTTTAAAGGGGTATTTAGGATGATTTAAATAAATATACTTTTGATTTTTTACGAAAGAACGTGAAATATAGGTTGAGTTTAAAGTGATGTGATAGAAAAGTGATGTGATCCAAATAAGATGATTGTGACTAAAATATGATAATGTGCTAAAATAACATATGCTATTTGAGCACATGCCAAACACTCCCTAAATTTTAAATATATCTAATCTAAATACACTTTAAAAGTAAAATATTTGTGAAAAAAATCTAACTTTTTTTTACTAAAGACAATGAAACAAAAACACAAAAAGCTAGCACATTTTTATAATTTTTTGTCTTTAGTAAATTTTTTAATAAATAAATTACATTACCTCTTTATTTTTGGGTAAATTACAAACACACCCTTTGAGGTTTACTTAAATTATAAATTATCCCTGTAGTTTTAAAAATTACATTATGTCCCTTAAGGTTTCTAATTTCATAACAAATAGGTCATTTTATCAATAAATCATCAAGTTAATTAACAGTTTTTAATAATGTTAAAATTTTATTTTAATTAATAATTCAGATAATTTTATTATTGTATAGGTGAACAGTTAGAAATTTTATTTTTTCAATTAATTCTGTTAAATAAAAAATCCTAACAGGGAAGTATTTGTAATTTTTCAAACCACAAGTGACAATTCGTACCTTAAGAGGTGTATTTGTAATTTATTCTTATTTTTTATTAATATATTTTTATAATAAATAAAAAAATTTATTTATAAATTATAATCAAAACAACTCAAAGTGCAAAAAAATTAAACACATGAAACACAAGTGTCTCCTAAGAAATGAAACCTACCCGATGTGACAACCATATGAGACTGAGGCCTCGTTTGGGAAGTCGCTATTTTAGTAGGCTATTTAGTTTTTTGGCTATTTTAGTAGGCTATTTTAATTTTGTGTTTGGGAAGATGAGATGAATTTTTAGTTGAGTTGTTGTGTTGGAAAGTGTGTTGAAATGATGTTTAAATTTAAAATGACAGATTTATCCCTAACTTTTTATTTTTAAAATTGATATAAAGGGGCAAAATGGTATTTTTGCCCTTGCTGTAACACTGTTCGGCTGTGACAATGTAGGCTGTGCCTACACTGTCCGGGCAGAGCCTTTTTTTTTTTTGTTTTTTTTTTTTTGAAAACCCATGCACAGTGTTGCTTTTGGGCTAAAAAATCAAATGAGGCTATAATAGCCTAATTTTCAGATTCCCAAACAGCGCCTGACTATTTATAAAATAACGATGATTCATTTCTTTAGTTTTGAAATTTTAATTGAGCATTAATGAGGTGAAAATTTTAAAAAAAAAAAATTAAAAAACAAAACCTAAAGTCAAAACATTACATCAATGGTGGAGTCCACCCTCTAAACCTCCTTTAAAACTCATAGTTTAAAGCTTTCAAATATTTTTTTTTATAAAATTTTTACAACAATAATTGGTCAGTATTTTAAAGGAAAAATTACTCATAAATCCCATTTTGATAAATGTTGTTCTAGTTAGTCCTGAGTGTTTTTTCTTAAACCATTTAGTCCTTTTTATTTTTAGTATAATATATGTTTTTGATCTCAACATCATTGACATCATCGAACAACATCGCAAAACATCATCACCATCACCATCACCATCATCAAAACATCATCGGCCTTTTCCCAACAAACGTTGCAGACGATTGCGAACCACGAAGGCAGTCCCAAATCTCTATATACACATGAACAATAACCTTATGATGATGATACGAATTCAACGAAAGAAAGGTCTGCAACAAGTTCTCTAAATCTCTGGCCCAAAAATCTGCTTCTCCACTATCATCTCCACCATGATTGGTACTCCGCTCATCTCCAATCTCTCTCCTCTGATTCCGACTCCCTCCTCTACATCTACACCATCGCCTACTATGGCTTCGCCGCCTCTCTCGACCCACACCAAGCCGATCTACTCCGCCACTCCGATTCAGTCCTCGGAGTCTACGAAGACACTGTCTACACCCTCCACACCACTCGAACCCTTGAGTTTCTCGGTCTCGACACCCAGATGGGTTTGTGGGATGGTCACACACCACAAGAGCTAAACCACCCACCATGACTGGTACTCCGCTCATCTCCAATCTCTCTCCTCTGATTCCGACTCCCTCCTCTACACCTACACCACCGCCTACCACGGCTTCGCCACTTCTATCGACCCACACCAAGCCAATCTACTCCGCCACTCCGATCCAGTCCTCGGATTGCTGTTGTTCACGATGATTTAAACATCAGATTCTAACATCAGATTCATTTAAACGTTTGTTCAATCCGACATTAATCAAGTAACAATGTTTGTTCTGAATGTTCTCGATGTTTGTGGGTGTTTCAAACATCAGATTCATGTTGGGCAGAAACAATGTTTGTGGGTGTTTAGTGGTTCAAACATCAGATTCATGCTGTTTGTGGGTGTTTGTGGGTGTTCTTGATGTTTTTGGGAGTTCAGTGGTTTGAACATCAGATTCATGTTGGGCAATTAAAATGGGAAAAGGAGGGAACATCAGATTCATGAACGTCAGATTCATGAAATCAAAATGGAAAAGGGTGTTTAGTGGTTCTTAATGTTTATGGGTGTTTAGTGGTTCGAACATCAGAATCATGGTGTATGTGGGTGTTCTTGATGTTTGTGGGTGTTTAGTGGTTCGAACATCAGATTCATGAACATCAGACTTATGCTGGGCAGAAACAATGTTTGATGATGTTGAAGATGTTGCTGATGTTTGGAAAAGGAGGAAAATCTAAAAAAGGTCTATAGTAAGCTTTTTGGTCAATTTGGTAAATTACACATAAACACCAATCCAAAATTACCCCCTCAATTACTGACCCAGACACATAAAAAAGATGGATACTAATGTTTTTATACATAAAATAAGACCTATTAGTCCAACAAAAAAACGTCAGGATTAAATGGGTTAACATTCCCAAATTAAGGATTTGATGGTGCTTTCCCCTATTTTAAACCAATCAATAATCTTTCCCCTCTCTCTTGTTTCTTGTCTAAGGTTGTCTCTTCTATATCTTCTTAGTCGTTTTGTTTTGGGGAAAATATAGACGAGTGATAGTTTAAAAAAATAATTATAAACTGATAAAAAAATTAATTTTAATTATTATTAATATTTATAAAATTTGTTATTAATTTGTAATAAATTTTAGAAAATATCACTGATTTGATATTTTTTTCTCCTGTTTTTTCTCAACCCACTTTTTCTTTATAGTAATATTAAAATTTCAAATGAATAGCAAATATTATATCAAATACTTATATCACATATAGATTAGACCTGCATCCAAACACAAATTAAATTTGTATTTATGCACATATTGAACTTGCACTTGTACACAAGTTGTATTATTTTTTAAAATTTTTTTGTCAAACTAATTTATAATTTATTTGTAAAAAATAAACATAAAAAATATTTTTTAAGATTCAAAAAATAATTTTCATCCTAGAAAAGATAGAATCATATAAAAATTAAAAGTATTTATATTTTTTTTTATCAAATTAATTTTTATTTTTTTTAGAAAAAAATAGTTTGGTAAAAAATATAAATTATTATTTTTAAGCTTTTTAATTTATATATTTAATATTAATCTCATTTTGAATATATTGTCAATATTTTTTCAATGGTACTAATTTTGTAAAAATTGTATTTACATCTCATTTTACTTATGTAAAATTTTTATTTTTTGGTTTTTAGATATATATATTTAATAATAGTCCCATTTTGAAGATATCGTACGTTATTAATTTTAGGATTAACTACACCAAGACCTTATAAAGTATTAATGAATATTACTTTATCCCGTCATATCTATGAACTAATATATTTTGACCCTCTCAACTTGGTAATGTTTAGTTACAAACTGAAGTTGTATTCGTTATGAATCTTAATGGTCTTTTTGTTATGAATCAAAGTGGTCATGGTTATTATACTTTTGTAGTGTTTTGTTATGAATCGAAGTGATCTTAATTTATGAGATTTCCATAATGTTTTTGTTATGAACCAAATTTTGGGGCAAATAACTTCACAGTGGTTGTCAGAAAAGAATTTAAAATGTTGTGATAAAGATTACAAATATTAATATTGATAATTATAATTATACTTTTTTTTTTTTATTAATGTGTAATCATTTTTAATTTGATTTTATATTTATTTTTAGTGGCCGCTATGATTGCAAAGTGGAATTTGAAAGTGCCACTAGTAAAATGACATGTAGCAGTTGTAAATGCCATCCAAGATGTGTATTAGTGACATTCTTGGTGGCACTTATAAGTCCACTAATACCTAGAGTGGTACCACTATCAATGGCATTTATTGAACATGCCACTAATTCAAGAAACGTCACTAGAAATAATTATCAGTGACACTTTCAAATGCCGCTAAACAATTTATTATTTATTTGTAGTGATTGTTTTATCCATACAACTAACAATGACTAATGAAAATAGGATAAGGTGTTTGTGAATTACATTTTTTTAAAAAAATACATGGTTTAGTTTCAGAATTTTTTTTTTTTAAAAAAAACTAAAAATTAATTTTGTGAAAGAAATAAAAAAATCAAAAACACTTATCATTTTTATATAATTTTATTTTTTGGGAGGTCATAAATAAGTTTTGAAAATTTTGATATTTATTTTCATCAAATTAGTTTTTATTTTTTCAAAAACAATTCTAAACTTTTTTTTTTTTTTCTTTCTAAAATACAATCCAAACGTGGCCAGTGTAATTATATCAATATTATAGAACTCCCTATATACTTTCAGACTTTAAAGGAGGTTATTGTAATTTAGCAAAAACAATAATAATAAATGGGTTGGCTTGGACTAGAGGATATTGTTGTGCCTGTGGGGGCTCACCACAAGTTCCATTTTGATAATTTGAATAGTTCAATATATAGAACTCATCGAGTACTATATGCATATAAAAAATCACGTTGATCGGATATCGATAACTACGTCATTAAATCAGTTTTGTAAATAAATAAAAAAATAGACGGTGAAAAAAATAAACAGTTGACAAAAATTTGATCTGATGAAATAACTATCAATATCCGATTAACGTGATTTTTAGAGGCATATATTACTCAATGAGTTCTATATATTGAACGGTTGATTATCGAAACGAGATCCATGATGGGCCCCATGGGCCCAACAATACCCTCCAGTCTGTGATCGGACTGGAGGGAAGCCTAGCCCAATAATAAACTCTAACTATAACATGAAAAATGTTTTTGAACTCTAATTTGTGAGCTTTAGTAGCTTTAATGTGTATGTGAGGCTCATATGATGTGATGTTTTGGCCTTTTTTTTAAATTTTTTTTTTTCCACCTCATTAGAGCTTAATTAGAGTTCTAGTTTTAGAAGGATGTATCATTATTGTTGTAACATTGTATACCTAAAGTGTCCCCTGCAACCTAATTAGAACATTGATTGAATTTCATTTTCAACTATAATTGATCGGTTGATTGATTTCAGTTAGTTTGACGGATACACATTTGCCTTATGGATAGTTTTGTCAACTTATTCATATTATTTTACTTGCCACATTATGTGAGTGTTTGAGAAGTTACTATTTTAATAAGTTATTTTAGTTTTTAACTATTTTAGTATGTTAAAATTTTTATATTTGGGAAGATAGTTAGATTTTTTTGTAATTTGATGTGATGTTTGTGAGAGAAAAAATAAAATAATTATGAGTTTGATGTGATATTTTGTCTTATTAACTATTTTAACCTATTTTATTTTTATTTATTTTTAAAATTTTAACTCAAAAAGTCAAAAAATAACCTTTGCCAGGTACATGTGTTTCTCTGCAATGTACAAGTTTACGATGCATAATGTAAGTGTTTAGAGAAATTTAGTGGATGCTTTTAATTGAGAAATTTTCAATTTAGTGTAAATTTTAAAAAATAATTATATATAAGTGATAATTTCAAGAAATATTATAATTAAAATAGTAATTTTTTCATGAATCTGTATTATCTTTCTAAAGTTATCACTAAATGGTAATTTTAATTTTTAAGTTCACACTGCCACCTCACCACTCTCTCTTCTCCCAACCACCCACTCTTCATAAAACATGAGGTTGCCAAATGCCCTCCTAAGAATAAGAAAAATATTGAGACTGTAAAGAGATAACAAGTGTTATAATGGTATTAGGTAAGACCATCTCCAACGCTGTACCAAATCTGATATCAAATTTGAATTTTGATGAAAATGATACTGTTCATGGCTCCAACCGTTCACCAAAGCTGGCACCAAAATGAGATTTCACCAAATCTTTCATCAGATCGACGAGGAAGAAATAAATTCACCAAAACACTGTTACGGACCGTTGGAGGGGGACCCGGGTCGACCAACCGGTTGCCCACCCGGTTGACCAACCGGTCAACCAGTGAAAGGTTCAAACAGTTTAAGGAAAAGAAGTTCAAACCGTAAAAAAAAAAAAAAAAATAAAATAAAATTTGCCTAACCGGTCGACCGGCCGGTCGACCAACCGGTCGACCACCCGGTCGTCCCGGAAAAAGTTCAAAAAAAAGTTCAAAAAAAAAAAAAAAAAAAAATTTTTTTTGGCCTAACCGGTCGACCGGCCGGTCGACCACCCGGTTGTCCCGGGACACATTTGGTGAAAGGTGAACCGTTGGAGCATCTGTTAAAAAATTTGGTAAAATGGGTCATTTTTGACTCAAATTTGATGAAAAATTTGAGTCACCGTTGGAGATGCTCTAATAACGCTTAAATTAATTATACATTGATTATGACGTACACTCTTATAAAAAGTGTACAACTATTTCAACTTTGTAAATAAGTTCATAACAAAATCTTATAATTAAGGTTTCTTTTTGGGAGATAGCTTTAACTACTTTATTGCATAAAATCAAATTTTTTTAAAAAAAATATATATATATTTTGTTTGATACATTTATGATTTTTTTTTAATTTTTTTAATAAATTATTAAAATGACTAAAATTATATATATATATATATATCTATCTATATAATAAGGCAAGAGGGATTTTGAAAATGTCTTAAAATGTATGTGAGATACATTTTGATCCAACGGTTGAGATGATTCCTATATACCATCTAATGGTTGAGATCACTTCTATTCCCGCCCAAGCACTCTCTGCTCTCTTTCTCTCTCCCACGTTTGCCCAAACCACTTCTCTTCAACTCCCTCTCTGCACGTTATCTCTCACATTCCCTCTTCAGCTCCCTCTATGATATCTCTCTCATGTTCGAAATTCTTTCTTTTCTGAAACTGGCTAACAGAGGTAGCAGATCAGAGAAACATCTTCCAACAATTTGATTCAAACAGAGACGGTGGTCTCAACAGGGCTCACCACCACCGCCGCTGCTCATCATCACCGTCGCCATTGATTGACACCCACTCTCTCTCGGCTCCCACCCTCCCAACATCAGAGGTATTTTACATTTATTCAGTTCTTTGAGGCTTCGGTTTTAGGGCTAATTTTTGTACCAATCAGAGTTGATGGCTTCGGTTTTAGGGCTAATTTTTGTATCAATCAGAGTTGAGGCTTCGGTTTTAGGCTTCGGTTTCAGTTTTAGAGATTACAACAGAGTTGGAATCTAGGGTTCGCTAACTTCTTTTTATTTGTTTTCAAGTACATTAGTTAGATATGAGAAAAGTGCTGATATGTTGGCTTATACTGCCATGGCCACAACATGTTTGATAGTTTGCCTATGAGAGACTTCTAAGTTGCTTCTTCTTAGTTGTCAAAATAGAAAGCCTCTATGAAGGGAAGAAACTTCTATGGAAAAAAAAAAAAAAAATTCACCACCAAACAAATACTATCAAACAGATTCATGATTTCTTTTTGAAGCATTAAAAAAAAAATGGCTTCACAATTTGTCCATCATCACAATTCCTCTACAACATAAATAAATCATTTTAGATCTAAAGTGGTAGCTTAGTATATAAAAACACATTTAGCAACGTCGAATTTCAATTTGGAGTCAGTTTTAATGGAAACTTCCTTAGTGGCAGGCTGATAAGAGGGTGGAATGAGGGGAGGACCAAAGTGGTGCTGTTGAGCAAGGGTAGGCCATTGCTGGAGTTGTTTCGATGCGATGACATGGTCACACAAGAAGGCGACTGGTGGTTCTTTCAGCCCCAAATTGAGATGTTGGAGCACAAGATTTCACTGCCTGTTGGCTCCTGCAATTTGGCTCTCCCACTCTGGGGAAAAAGTATGCTTCCTAGTTATACTCTCTCACTCCCTCCTAACCCACATGATTTCTTGCTCTATTATCATTCAAACTCATAGCCTAAGCTATCTCCTTGAAGAATTTGTAACAATTTAATTGACGATTCGTTTAATTGTTTGAAGTTAATTTTTTTTTAGATAAAGAAACATTAAAACAGAGTTAATTATCATAAAATTTTAGGATATTTTTGGAGTGAATTAACAAACAGACATGATTTCTTACTCTATTACCATTCAAACTCATAGCATAAGCTATCTCCTTGAAGAGTTTGTAACAATTTAATTGATCAATGGTTTAATTCTTTAAAGTTAATTTTTCTTTTAGATAGAGAAACATTAAATCAGAGTTAATTATATAAAATTGTCGGCTACTTTTTGAGTGAATTAACATATAGAAAAGATGCAAAAATTTGACCATTCTTTAATGTTAAATTTTTCTTTTAGATAGAGAAACATTAAAACAGAGTTAATTGTATAAAATTGTAAGCCATTTTTGTTGTTTTTAAGATGATCTGTTGTTTTTTCTTTCCTAAGATTTAATAGAGATAGAATAGGAGAAAGAAAAAGAAATTCTGGAATTTTGTTACCTAAACAGGAGAGTTTGGAAGTGGTTAACAACCTAGAATACAAATTTCAAACAAATTATGAACAAGAACCTAGAATACATAACACTGCTGGAGACAAAAGACAAATTAGTATCTTCCATAAATTGAGATTAAGATTGATTACATATAAGAGACTTTCTTTTCGCATCTAAGAGGTGAAAACATCATGAAGCATGTGAATGAAAACAACTACTTCACAACGCACAATTTGGTGTCAAACCAATCAAATGAACCCCAATAGGTTAAGGCCAAGTTTGGCATATTACAAAAAAGTCAAAAAGTCAAAAAGTTATTCAAAAGTTAAAAAGTCAACACTATTCATCAAAAGTCAACACTATTCATCAAAAGTCAACAATTACGGCTGCACAACTCTCAATCTTAATTTTTCCCTACAAATCAATTTTTACAATTTTTTATTACATATTTTTCCATAAAAGTGAAAAAATTAACCCAAACATCCATATTTTCTTCCTCAATTTTTTAGTCCAAAAAGACAAAAAGTGCACTTATTTAGGACACCCCAAACAACCCCTTTGTGTATAAAACTACACCACAACACATACTTTGGTGTGTACACTAAGTCTTCAGTACAGAACTTTTTAATGTTTGTTGTATGAGAACAATGCTACTGAAAGAATGTTTGTTGTATAGTACTTTGGTGTGTACAGAACTTTGTTGTACAGAACTTTGGTGTGTACACTAAGTCCTCCATTCGTATTTATGATTTGCTATTTAATGTCTTCAGTACAGAACAATGCTGCTGAAAGAATGCTTTGCTATTTGTGGTTTATTTAATTAATGTTTGTCTTGACTGTTTTTATGGAACTTAGTAATTTTTCTTTTAGGTAGTGGCTTTGTAACCATTGCCTTTCTTTTTATCACATTCAGGGTCCTACAAACTGCTTATTTAATCCAATTTCTGAAGGTTCTGCCAGTCCAACAACCCCCACCCTTTCAGCTGCTGCTGTTCTTCCATCATTGCAATGCATTTTGCAGCAAAACAATATGCAAAGGGTATGCATCTAATCACATTGAGGGTCCTACAAATTGAGGGTTTTGAAGGGTTTAGTCACATTTAGTTTTTTTATTTACCTCTTTTATTGCATGTTGATATGCTTTGTTCAATTTTACGAATTTTAATAATGGGTTAAAGTTAATTCCATCTTTGTTCAATTAAGAGGTTTTTTTTTTTTTTTTTTTTGGGCAGCAGAAACTGATAAAAGAAAAAAAAATTAATTGTTATTTTGGTTCCTCTGCATTTGAATTTAGTATATTTTTTTTTTGTGGTCAATTGATCTTACATAGATCAAGATAATTACATTAAATTAGATAATCATTTAAACTCCAACAAAGCTAATACCAACAATCATTACGAGGAAGATTAAACTGGACAATGAAAGTCCAAATTAGACCGTAATAGGAAATAAATGAACAACTAAATAAAGACCCTCAAATAATAGGGAGTAAATAATCAATCTTTGCCAATGACAAGAATTGACCCTCTAATCTCTCAGTTGAGATTGTACAAGGTGGCAAACTGACTTGATTGAATTTGAGCCCCTATTGTTCATCTTAACCTCTAGAATGAGCATGTTTCATGTTATGTGGATGAGGGTATTATGATTAATGACCTTTTTCTTGAGGCAATAACACAGTTTTTCTTATTTGTGATGATTAAGAAATTTTCACAAGTTGTGATAAGAAAATGATATTTTTTCAATCTGTTTGGTTTAAGGGAAATAGGTATTGAATCGCTAATATGGATTACAAGCTTGGAATATCATTCATCGTTATTATTATTTTTTTCCCTCTGATACATTTACCTGTGGCAAATTTACCTCTGAGCTATAATATTATTGATCTGGTTGGTTAATTCAATTCTTTCTTTAAATATAACAGGTATTGTAGGTATGAAAGTACTAAACCCTTATGGCCCATGTCCAGTGGCCAGCCATCCAAGATTCCCAAATGCAATAACTGTGGTGGCCCTCGAGGGTTTGAATTCAGGGTATGAAATAATGTTCCTTCAATTTTTTATTTTTGTGTCATTGCTGCAGTCTTTCAATTTAATCTATAGCACCATGTATGTGCCTATTTATCTGAAATCTGATCTTCCATTGAAACCTTTGGTTTATGTTTGTTGGTCATTCCAGATTTTGCCACAGTTGCTTTATTACTTTGGTGTGAAAAATGGTGTGGATTCTCTTGATTGGGCAACTATTGTTGTCTATACATGTGAAATGTTATATACATGTATAATCATTATCCTTCAAAAATTCTGAAATGGGTTTCATTTTAAAAAATTATTGATTGATCATTTTTCCAACTTAAAAACAATGTTATAAAGGAAATTGGAAAAAGCAAAAATAGGCAAAAATGATCTCTCTTTATAAGACCTATGTTATCCTTCCTCTCAAGTGGTGTCTACACCTGCATTTTAGTTGATGGGAAATAGGTATTAAATCGCTAATATGGATTACAAGCTTCCTTAATTTCCTAATAATCATGCAAATTTCACGTAATGGCACCTAAATTGTTATCTTGCTCTAAGCACACTAAACATCAGTGGACTAGCTTTAAAGTCACTACAAAAAAAAACACATTTGGCGACTAAAATTGTAGTCGCCAAAAGTCACTTTTTAGTCGCCAAAGGTAGGTTTTTCACTTTCCGCGACTAAATAATTTCGTCGCCAGCTTTGTCGTGAATTTCTGGTCGCAGATGGAATTGGCGACTAAAAAGGTGTTAGTCGCCAAAAGTCAGTAAATCAGCGACCAAACTTTTAGTCGCCAAAACTGAATTCGTTTTTGGAAATTATGCATTTGGCGACTAAAATTTTAGTCGCCAATAGTTTTTTTTTTTTTTGTTTTTTTGAGATTCCCCGACTAAACTGATCGTCGCCAAAAGGAGTAATTTTCGGCGACTAAACTCTTTAGTCGCCAAAAGCATGTTTCAAAAAAAAAAATTTCCATCTCCCTCAGCGCCTCAGGTGGTTCGAACCTTGGACCTCCAACTCCCCAACTTCCAAACCTTCCCAGCACAGTGCCTCCCACTATGCCACTGAATCCTCACGCGAATATAATTGCAACTTATATTATTTATACATTATTTTCACCGGTTTTAATTAAAAAGTTTATATATAAATATAATTATATATATTAAATATAATTTATGTATAAAATAAATGATTTACTAAAAAAAATTTGTCGACACTTTTGGCGACTAAAATAAATTTTTAGTCGCCAATTTACTAATTTTCGGCTACTAATTAATTTGTTTGTCGCTAAATATGAAGTTCGGTGTATAAATAAAGTTGTTTTGGCGACTAAACTGAGTTTTAGTCGCCAAAAAGGTCCCCTTTTCGCTACTAAATGGAGTTTTAGTCGGCAATTGAGAGTTGTTAGCTACTAATTTTTTTTTTGTAGCCAAAAAACTGCACCTTCAGCGACAAAAATGTTTATAGTCGGCAAAAGACCTATAATCGGCGACTAAAACGATTTTTAGTCGCCAAAACCAGAACTTTTGGCTACTAAATTAATTTAGTCGGGAAAAACTGTGACTTTTGGCTACTAAACAAATTTTAGTCGCTAAAAACCCTATATTCGGCGACTAAATCATCTTTTAGTCGCTAAAACCCTTATGTTTGGCGACTAAACTCTTTTAGTCGCTAAAAGTGTTATGTTCGGCGACCAAAACTGTTTTAGTCGCCATTTCTGCGACTTTCAGCGACGATTTTTGGTTTTTTGGTCGCCAATTGTGATTTTTCTTGTAGTGAGTGTTCCATCGATGATATAAAATATGTAGATCTGTACATAAATATTTCTGTGCATCAGCATCACTATGTGTGTGTTGTATGCCACATAAAATTTGTTTGCGTCACGTATATATCTACCTTTGCATGTTTATAGTTTATGTTTCAGGTGTGTAAGGTGTTGGACTTGGAACATTTCTAATTTAATAACTGGCCAATTCACATCTTGGAATATCATTCATCGTTATTATTATTTTTTTCCCTCTGATACATTTACCTGTGGCAAATTTACCTCTGAGCTATAATATTATTGATCTGAGCTATAAGAAAATGATATGTTTTTCAATCTGTGGCAATAACAATCATTGGGTTGTTTTATTTATTCATTGGGTTATTTATTCATTGGGTTCCATTGGGTTGTTTTATCATGAAACCATCTTCAATTCTTCAAAATTCATAGAGGTTTGTTCTTCAACATCACTTGCTCTCAACTGTTTGTTTCACTGGAACACAAATTTCAAAGGTTGAATTTTTTTTGGGTTTTCAATTTCCTATGTTTAAGTGAGGTTGAATCTTTATATATCGAACCCAAGGGGTTGTGGCATTGTGGTAAGGCCTTGGGGTTTAGGCCCCAAGGTCACAAGTTCAATTCCCCCCTGGGCCAATCTCCTGGACGAAAGTCTTGACTTAATCGAAGCTTGCCTTGAGAGGTCGGGACAAGCTTCTAGGTTATAGTCTCTTACTCGAAACGGACAACAGGGCACCCTGGTGATCTCCTCATGGGGCGCTGCCTTGGACCTGCGGGAGGGTGGGAGGATTTCCCTGTAACAAAAAAAAAAAAAATCTTTATATATCTTAAACTGAAGTTATACATACCCTTTTTTGAATTTTAATTTTAAAGTTTCTGTTCTTAGTTTTTCAATTTTGATATTCTCAAATGGTTATTATTATTATTATTATTATTATTATTTTGTATTCTATGTTCAGATAAGTTTGATTCTTGATTTCATTTCAGGTAATTTTAATGAGTGCTGTTTTGAATGCCAATCACATTTGATTTCAAAAGTTGTTAAAGCAGTTTTGTGTTTGCGTGTTTCTCTATGCTTCTAACTTTTTCTTTTTATTTGGAGCTTTGATATGCTCTTTCCTTTTCTTGCATTATTAATTTTCTGAATCTGTTGGGTTAAGATTCTAAGAATTTTTTGAACTCTTAATCGTTAGGTGTTTGTTCCATTGGGTTGTTTTATTTATTCATTGGGTTCCATTGGGTTGTTTTATCAAGTGGCTCACTTGCTCTTCAAAATTCATTGGGTTGTTTTATTTATTCATTGGGTTCCATTGGGTTGTTTTATCATGAAACCATCTTCAATTCTTCAAAATTCATAGAGGTTTGTTCTTCAACATCACTTGCTCTCAACTGTTTGTTTCACTGGAACACAAATTTCAAAGGTTGAATATTTTTTGGGTTTTCAATTTCGTATGTTTAGGTGAGGTTGAATCTTTATATATCTTAAACTGAAGTTATACATACCCTTTTTGAATTTTAATTTTAAAGTTTCTGTTCTCAGTTTTTCAATTTTGATATTCTCAAATGGTTATTATTATTATTATTATTATTATTATTTTGTATTCTATGTTCAGATAAGTTTGATTCTTGATTTCATTTCAGGTAATTTTAATGAGTGCTGTTTTGAATGCCAATCACATTTGATTTCACAAGCTATTAAAGCAGTTCTGTGTTTGCGTGTTTCTATATGCTTCATACTTTTTCTTTTTATTTGGAGCTTTGATATGCTCTTTCCTTTTCTTGCATTATTAATTTTCTGAATCTGCTGGGTTCCATTGTATTCAAAGTTAGATTTTTTTGTAATGGAAAAGTATTTGTAGAGACTGAGATTTGCAATAAGAAATTGCAAGTTTTCGTTATTTCGATGAATAGATTGAACGGGGAGATCCCATTGAGCATATCAAATTGCAATGCCCTTAAATTCTTAGATTTGGGGTTTAACAGTCTGAATGGGAGTATTCCAATTGAGGTTGTGGGTTTGAAGAGGCTTTTGGTTTTTCGATTGGGGAATAATTCGGTTGATGGAACTGTTCCAGCAGGGTTTTGATTTTTTATTTATTTTTATTATTTTTTTATGGTTAATTGATGGAATGCTTTCAATATATTTCAAGGAGGAATTTAAGGATGAGGAGATGGTTGATGTGAAGTCATTACACATCCGAAACTTTCTCTGAAGTTGAGTTTGTTGATTATAACTGTTAGGATACTCATATCCAGCAATTGTTTGAAGAAGAGATATTATAATTGTTCAGGTATTTGTTAAAATAAAGGGAAATACTGGATTAATGTTTTGGTCATTTGTATGTGTCTGGTCTAACTTATCTTTAGCTCCTTGAATATTGATTGGTTGGCGATCTCCAATCACAGTGATATTTGAAATTGCAGTTAAAGTGCTGCCTCTTTTGTTTTCAATGGCCAACTTTTGTTTTAAGCTTATGCTATATTACATAAGGATTTTGAAGCTGTCTTCTTTAATTGAAATTCATTGATTACCTAGGGACCTGTCTTAAAAAGAGATGTAATCCTAGATTTAATAGTAAACCACTTGATTATCTTTTCGTCTATTGTTATTGGTCGGTTTCCAGACAAAAGAAATTTAAAAACTATGCCAATATACTGTAAGAATGTGATGGATCGCAGCCCTCTAAATCTCCATTCTACCAAATTTTAAAAAATCTTAAAAAAGGGTAAATTATAAATATGCCCCTGATGTTTGTAAAATATTCTCTCTATGGAAGCTTGCATTTTAAGATTAGTATCCAAAGTTTGGTAATGAGGTGCAGTGTTGCCTTTGAGTCAAATTTGGTTCTAGATCATGACACAATGCAATTATACAATTGGATTTGTTATTTTTATAACTACATTTTAATCTTAATATTATTTACATCGTGCCTTTAGGCACGGGCATACGCTAGTATATATATATGAGAAATAAGCTTGCAAAATGAGTTAAGCTTTTACTAATAAAATCATTTTTTCTTAATCAATAAATTAATTTTTAAGTTATAATCAAATGAACGTGATGCTCGAAACTAATCATATAACGAAAATTTTTATAAGTAAAATATATTTACTACTCTTTATTACATATATGAGTGAGATGAAAGATGAACAGAATAATGTGTTATAATTTCTCAACAGTGTATAAAGTCAGATAGGCAATATCACACATATTTCAAGTATATTTTTAAATTTCCGTACAATGAAACCAATGTTTGATGTTGAACTGGAAATCCGCTTCTAAACAATTGGGGGTGTTTGGGAAAAAATTTCTTTTAATTTTTTTTGACTAAAATAGCGCTGGAAGACAAATATGCTCAAATAATCAATAAGACAAAATGTCATATCAAATTCATAATTATTTCACTTTTTTTCTTACAAATTTCACATCTAATTACAAAAAAATCCAACTACCTTCTCAAATATAAAAAATTTAACTTTCTAAAATAACCAAAAATTAAAATAACCTATAAAAATAATAACTTTACAAACACCGACAATGCATACAAATGGATACGAGAGTAGTTGTAGTGTTCCGTATGCAAATGTGAGACACTAAACGGCAAATTAAAGTTTGTCGGCTTTGAGCTTGACTTTGTAGGTATTCGGCAAATCTCAAAAAGTTATACATATATATATATGTTTTTAATTTTTGATGATTTTTTAAAAAATTATGTTAAAAATCTCATATAGAATAATTTAAAAATTAAAAAAAACAAAAAAGAAAAATCTAAAAAGAAGAAAAAAGAAAAAATAAAAAATAAAAAGTTGATTTTTTTTTTTACTTTTTTTAAAAATATTAATTTTTTTTTGAATTTTTTTTTTATCTAGTCGAATAGAATTCAAAAGTTCAATTTTTTTTATTATTTTAAAATAACTAAAATTAATTAAAGATGAAAAACAATTACAAAAAATTAAATTCCAAACACCTAATTTGAATTGTGAAAGATATTCTTTAGTCTTCTCAAGAAAAAAAAATTTAGCCGCAACAAAAAAAAAAATTAAATTAAAATTTTGATTGATCTAAAATATCAAATTTTATATTTAAAAAGTATATTGATATTATTTAAAAACTAGTGCATAACCCGTGCCTAAAGGCACTCCCATATGAACCCATATAACCACTTAAATAGTGGATTTTGTTTCTTGTACCAAAATAACAAAAAACTATCACTCATACGATTTGTGGAGCTTTAGACTTGGAAGTCATATATATGTCAATTTAATATTTACATTACCTCATCAATTTAATAGCATGCATTCAAACTTAGGTTAAGTAAATCCATTTTTAATCCAACTTACCAAAATCAACTGTTAAGAAAAATCATAGATCGGATTGTAGGATCGGATTGGGATCCTACATAGGATCGGGGAGAGGGTCTCATAGATCG
Organism: Camellia granthamiana; assembly: GCA_036172215.1. Lineage (NCBI taxonomy): Eukaryota > Viridiplantae > Streptophyta > Magnoliopsida > Ericales > Theaceae > Camellia > Camellia granthamiana. The sequence continues at coordinate 37,708,207 of CM069905.1, forward strand.
GATTGTAGGATCGGATTGAGAATCGTAAGATTCTACTTTCTAGGTAAAAATACAAATTAGAATGATGCATAATAAAAATAAGGTGAAAAATCATAAATCCAGTGATCCTACTTACGATCCTACTTGCGATTCTACTTTGGATCGTTTTGACAATTTAAGATTGTAGGACTATGATCCGAATCGCGATTTTGATAACCATGTATAATGCCCCAATGTGGTTGAATAAATTACATGAATGAAAACATACTTCAAAGAGAATTGTAGGGATGATGTAAAAGTCATCAATTAAAAACAACTATAAAATTGAAATTATTGCTCTAAAATATAGCCAAATAAAAGTATTTGAAAGTCATTCAATAGTAGTTGACAATTGCTAGTATCGATACCTGAACCAAAAAAAAAAAAAATCTAAAATCAAATGGATTAAAGAAGAAAATCTAATTCAGAGAAAAATGCCTAATGATATCTCCAAATGATATCTCCAAAAGTATCTATGATGTATCTTCTTAATTTATTAGACACTACCACCACGCACATAGTCCAGCGCGCCTATTCTTCACATGTTTTCCTCAGCTAGTTTTACTACCTCCACTAAAGTACTCAACAAAAATAAGCACACATGTTTTCCCTAGTTAACTGAACCATATTTTTAAGATATGTGCTCCCAAGAAAGAACAATGAGACAACAAAAAAAACTACACCATGAAACACGATATCATGATTTTGTTGTCCTTATGTTCCAGGAGGATTCCAAAAATAAAACAAAAAAAAGGAGAGGAATACAAAGAGGAGGGGAGGGGGGGGGGGGGGAATATGTAACTTATATTTTGTTGCAAATAACATGTAATTTTATAAATCTTGGAGACATATATATGAGCCAAAAATTTCAAATAAAGAGGCATATATTGTCTTAAGAAAGGCATCTTTTGGTTTGTCTGTCTTTTTTTTGCACATTTTCTATTTGGTTTAAATCTTCAACACATTTATTATTTGATGTGGAATGGAAGTCATTCCAACAATCACCAATAATAGCCAAACCAGTACTTTTTATAGGGGAAAAGTAAGCTAGTTGTATACAATCCAAAGCCATACCAAACAGAAAATTAAGAAACCAAAATATCATACATGAATCATTCAAATGAGCTATTATAGTAGCTTTCTTATAGGCCATAACCCAAATTAAGAGAGAAACACCTAGATAAGGAGAAAACTAATCTAATGGAAGAAGTAAATCAGATCCCAAAAAGTTTGCTTCCATCATGGGTTACATTTTACTCATTGCTCATCAATCGCATTTTGGTTGCATCTTTTATGCAAAATCTAATTCAAAAAAAAGAAAAAAATGACCAATGTTTAGCCAATAAACTTTCTAGTTGCTAAAAAGTATCTTAATTCTTGATTTATCATGCACCACCACTCACCACCATGCACATAAAGTCAAAGAAAATATAATTCAAAGAAAAAATGACTAATGTTCTATATTTCCAAATCACATCAAATAGTAGACAATAAACTTTTATGCAAATTTTGACAACATAGTTTATCTTCATTTTTTATTTTATTTTTCCGTTATGCACATTATGGAAAGAATAAATGTCATGCACATTATGGAAAGAATAAACCAGTGCGATAAATTTTCAAGAGGAAGTCAAATACTACGTTTAAAATTCAACAATTGAAAAAAAATTAGACATTCAACAATCGAAGTTGTCAAAAGAATGGAATAAACAAAGTTTTGAAGCCTCTTAATAATAGGGGCCAAAAAAGGAACCACTTAATCTATAAATAATAAGTTTTTACCACTCCTAAAAGAATTTTTATTTTGTTGCAAAATGAATTGAAGCATATATAATGAAGATAAAAAATATATCTGACATAACAGAAAAACAAATGTACCTCAAAGATTGCTTTGACCTTCTTTCTTTTCACTTTTGATATTGTTTTCTTGTCATCCATGCTCATCCAGTTGACTATGAAGTTCTCTAGATTTGTTTCTCTTGGTGGCACGCATCGAGTGTCATGCTTTGACTGAAAGGTTTTGCTGTTTCCATCTTCAATTTTTTGGCTACTAAATTCTGCCTTTTGGCTCTTGAATTTCTTGAAGCTTCTTTCCTTTGCACTGGGATAAGAGATCATGTAAGAACTGACATTAATGATGTTGACCAATATGAGCAATGCAAAAGATTGTGGAAATTGTGCCTTATTCCAAGGAATTGTGTTTTAATAATTCCTTGAAATTTCAGATTGATGTGTTGCACTTTATGAGTAGTTTATGAGCATATATAGAAAATAAATGCTAGTGTCTAACAGAAAAAAATTTCAAGGAATATAAGAGTAATCTACTTCCAAATTGTCTACTTCCAAAAAAATTTCAAGGAATATAAGAGTAATCTACTTCCAAGGAATATAAGAGTAATCTACTTCCAAAAATTTCAAGAAAAAAATGCTCGCGTCTAACACAAATATAAGAGTAATCTACTTCCAAATTGTCTTCAGAGATGACACAGTACACATATAGCATTCGGCTAAATTCTAGTTTCTAAACTACACATAAGAAATGATTTAGTGTCACATCAGTATAGAAAAATTTGAAATGATTTAGTGTCACATGTATTTAAAATGTGGGAACGGTTTTACTATTTTCTACCAGAGTGAGTGAAAACAAAAATTGCATTCATTTTCTCAGTGTTATGATAATCCTATTTATATTTTCTCTGATCTTATTTTCATGAATGCGGCATTTGATCTTTTAATCCCTCTGATCTTATTTTCATGAATGCGGTATTATATGTCTTCTATCTAACCATAGCTTGCTGATTAATATAGGTTATTTGCTTCATTTTATCCTATGTTCTCATGGTTATGGTAACCATATCAGCTCTTGCTAATCCGGCAAAGACTCAAAAACCACCAATAAGAAAATATAAACATTTTTCAGATTAGGAAATTCATCGCTAAATAATGAAGAAAATCATCAAATTGAACCCATAAGTTGCATATAAGAACCCAAGAAAAAAAAATGATTAATACCATATCTAGATGCTGAAACTGAATCATTATCAGAGCAACCAAAGAGTTAAAGACATTTTAAGAAACTGAGGGGATAAAAAAACAAATATGAAGCAGGCAATCGTACTTGTCCATTTGAGAGTAGAGAGTTGTTATCTCTCTTTAGTATTTGAGCTTCAAGTATTGATATCCCCTCTGTAGCTCTGCTGAAATCTCTGCAACAATATTCACACTCTCTCCTTTCACTTCTTGCTCAATACCACTGACCAAGCTAGGACAGGACTGAAGCTCCACCATTTAAAATTCTGTTGCTTTAATCCAAAACTCATTAACACCCACAAACCAAAACCACATTTTTATACTTAAAAGAAAAAAAAAAAAAAAAAAAAAGAGTACATTGCTAGAAGAAGAAGATCATATATCAATGCTCAAATTTTCAACTTCATTTTCAGCAACTTCATCACTTTTAATGAGTTATAAGAAACCCACAACAAACATTTACAGAAAAGAAAACAGCAAACACCAATAATTATCTATTAAGGTAATGGATTAATCTTGAGAGAGAGAGAGAGAGACCTTGAAAGATTGCTGATGCCTGGAACATACTTCAACCAAATAGGAAAACCCCTAAAAACAAAAAAGCAAAACAAAATTAAACATTAAAAAAAAAAAAAAAAAAGCTTGAATCTCTAAAATCTATTCTCAAAAAAAAGATTAAAACTTTAAAATACACAGTGTCCGTTTGTCAAATATATATAGATTAAAACTTTAAAATACACAGTGTCCATTTCAAAACAACATCTTAATGTTGTAATTAACATTGAATTGCAATTTGGATTTCAACTCCAGCCAGTTCATCTCCATTAATTAACAGACCAATCTACTTTCCCATTTGGGGAATCCCAATTCGACAAAGAATTCACAGGAGAACCAACAACCCCTGCACCTTTGGATCCAAGGAGTGACGAAAAGAAACTGGTTGTTTGTGGTTAAAGAAAAAAAAAAAAAAAGGCTATATCAATCACAAGCAAGATTACACACATGATATATTTTTGCAAATTTCAACTCCATGAAAAAGATGATATTAGAATCCATATTCAATTTCCCACCTTTGCCACTTGATATTCAACTTCCCAACAGTTTGTGAGATACTCTCGATTACAACACTCAATTTATGTCAAATAATGAGATATTCAAATTGAGATATTCAACTTCCCACTTCAGTTTTTGTAGACATGTTTGGTAGACATAAAATTAGGTAACAGTAAAAAAAATAAAAGAAAACAAAAGAAAAATAAAAACACAGAAAAATAGGAGCACAATACTTAAAATGAATCATTTGTTTTGTTTTGAGTCTTTGCCGGATTAGCAAAAGAATCAAAACACAGAAAAATATATTTTAAAAAGAATACAAAACACAGAAAAATATATCTAATTTATATTCAATTTAGTCTAATTTAGTCTAATTAGAATCAAAACATATATCTAATTTAGACTATATTGATTCTCAGCTGAGAAAAATATATCTAATTTAGATTCAATACAACACTTGCTAGACTGAGAATCAAAACACAGAAAAATATATAAAAAAAAAATGTGAAGTTTAGATTCAATTTTTGTATGGTAAGATTCAACACTTAAAATGAATCATTTGGAGCACAATATGGATTCTTTATCATTACTCTGGTTAATAATGCACACACACACAAAATTAAAACATACAGAAGACACACTATGTGATTCACATTTATTTTAAGCATGATCCACAAAACAGTTAAAATGAATCTCAACTCAACTCCATTTTATACTTTTTGTGCATTTTCTCTGTTCGAATTCTGTGTAACTACCATTTCTGTTACAACTACCATCCAACACACCACCGGCCGCTGGAACACCGATCACCGTCTTCTGACACAAACCCATCTTCGGCAAGTGTGTCAGATTAGAATTCAGAGAAATTGAAAAGTCCAACTTCACTGCAATGTTGACAACACCCCCCCGGAGCCGGTAACTCAGGCGGCGGAGCAATCACAAAGTAAAATGAAAAACATTGGTGCTTAAAGCGAAAATTTCAGTTTTCATCTTTCATGTTTTGGAAAACAACACAATGAAAAGTTTGAAAAAAAACACCCAAAGATCACAAACTGCTAATTAAGCTGAGCTAGTTCCAATTGATGGCAAAAATTTCGGAAGAATAAAAACAAAATCGAAGAGAGAAGAAGATGATGACAGAGCATTTAAACATTCTTCTACCCAGCTAAAAAACAACAAAACCCCAAAAGAATATCAGCATGGCACTCATTAATTCCCAGAATTAACAACCCCCAAACAATAGATGATGATAAAGAACAACAATAGATATGAAAAACCCGCTGTCAAGAACTATATAGATCTATATAAAACCAAGCAGACATGTAGAGAGAGAGAGAGACCTCGTTCGACTGTCACAGTGCTTGGGTAGGTTGGAGGCTAGGGCTCTCCTCCTCCTCCGAAATGCATATAGAGAGAGAGAGAGAATGGGGTCTGATTTCAAAATTTGAAATCAAAGAAAAAGAGATGAGAGTGTGAGAGAGAGAGAGGGCGTGGGTTGAAAATGGAGGGTGTAAGGCTGTGAACCCGTGGGTTGAAAATGGAGGCTGTGAATCCTTGGATTAAGTTCAATCCAATGGTTTATAATTTGACAAACGGACAGATGTCCCATCAAGGCAAAAAAACTGAGCTGCCTTATTATATAGATATATATTTTACTATTTTTTATTGACAAAAAAATATTAAAAAAAATATTATATCTTTCGCGCACCCAAATAATGTGGGAGCAAAGGTACAATAATTGGGAACAAAGGGTACAATGTACATTAAATGATATGTCATATGATTGGTTGATGGTCATAATCATCCGACAAAATCATTCAATTATGTTGACAGATAGGGTAAATTATACTTTGACTCTAAGAAGAAAAAAAATTAATTTATTGATTTTTATTTTTTATTTTTTTGAAAAAATATGTAAAAAAATAAAAAGTTAATGTGACTCAAATAAGTTAGTAAGCCAATAAATTCACTTTTTTCATTTTCCCAAAAGAGGCCTTTCCCCCTCAATATTTGGTCATTTTCTCACTTTAACATTAAAATTTAATTTTTCTTATTTTAACTCTTTATGTTTTAAAATTTTTCCTATCTATTTTCAAAGTTAATTTCAGCTAAAAATTAGATAAAAATAGCACATTGATAATCATGTGACATAAAATTTTGAAAAATCTGACCAAAACTCCCCTCAAACAACTTGCATCCCTTACAAAGTTTAACTTAAAATATTTTAGTGTGATAAGTCCCCCAACTCAATGTTTCTAACACGTTCATATTCATATGAGAGTATAATTTCCCTCCACTCAATGTTTCTAACACAAAGTTCATATTCATACGAGAGTATAATTTTATGAACAATTTTACTAGTGTTTTAATTAGCAATTATTTATTATTTGTATGTAATTGCTCATGTGGAAGTCCTAGACTAGAAGACTTGTGAAAAGTGACGAAGTGATATTTCAGACAATGAAAATTGGTTTTTGTTTTCTTTAGTAGAGAAGGATTCCTTTATAGTATTGCATTTTATGATTGATGTATATTATCACTACAAGAAATCACATTTTTGCCGACTAAAAGTTTAGTCGGCAAAAGTTTATTTTTAGTCAGTAAAAGTTATGTGAGACTAATTTTTTGATGGCCACTTTGGTCGCCAATTGAGGGTCGACATAAGTAATTAGCGACTAAAACTTTTGTTAGTCGGGAAAAAGTTAGATTTGGCGATTAAATTTTTGGTCGCTAAATATATCATTATTACGACTAATCCGTTTAGTCGGTACAACACTTTGGTCTCGAAAAGTGATATTTTCCCGAACAATGATTGGTCAGTCGCCAATTGTCATATTCCACGACCAAAAAGTTTGGTCGCCAATTGTCACATTCCACGATCAAAAAGTTTGGTCACCAATCGTCACATTCCACGACCAAACATGGTAGTCGTCAAAAGGAATGTTTGTGCCAACATCCAACAAAATAAACTTGTAATTCATAATAATCCATCCAATCCATTCAATACAATTTGTAATTTGCAATAATCATTCAAACCAACAATTCACCTAAATCATGAACATTCAACAAAATATATAAATCATCCAATCCTAAACCTGTTTAATGAAAGTCAACAACTATTATAAGTTTTCATTCACAAGTAATTCCAAACTACATATTCATTTCCAATTTAAAAATCCGCTTATAATCTATATAATCATCCAATTCACATCCATGTAGCATAAAAATTTAAAATATAACAAGTACTTGTTATTATGTTTTACATTTTTAACCATGCGCATCTTTCAAAAGATATAACTAGTAGTGTACCCAAATATTTTCCATACACACCCATTTAAAAATATAACTACTATTCTACCCAAATCTTTTCCATACACATCTGTCAAAAAATATATAATCCTTTCAAAAATGCTTATAGTGCCAAGTAGTCCTATACAATTTAGCTTCGTGCACGAGTTCATCCATCTGTACCAAACAAAAAGAGAAATAATGTCAGGTAAATTTTTTATGAAAATATTTGCATATCACTTTATTGTAAAATTGGAGAAAAAATGAAAAATGTCCATGGAAAGTAAAGGTAACATGAACAAATTAAACGACTATCAATACCATTTTATAAATAAAATAATAGCATTCATATGTATACTTTCCAATAAGCATTACAATTCTAACTATTGGCCCACAATTTGCCAATATATTGGCCTGTGCTTTAACAATGGAAACTAAGTTCAAATAGGCTTTGTAATTCTAAATTCAAAATGCTTTTGTTAAACTTTTACTTGGAAGAGGGTAAGTATGTAAGGGGAGTGGAAGATACGAGGTTCGGATTAGCACATTTTTTGGTCTAAATATGTAACCGTGCGTCCTATCGATGCGTCGCTTGCTCTCACAAGTTTGTTTCATATAGGCCGAGGTGACCATTTTATATGGGGGTTGATTCGAGGTTGTTTCCAATTGTTGCCCCCAAATGTAGCAAGTAATAATATTAATGATCAAGAACATACAACCATAGCTCATTTCTTCATTTTAAACTTGAAGATGCATGATTGATAAAGAACCTGTTGCTGCTGGCTCATCTGTTTAGTCTCAAGACCAAGCAGTTCAAGAAGCTCAACTAGCTCAGCACTCAATTGCTGCACCTGCACGTATATCTCTGATCAGTTAGTTTGTTATAGATATTAATAAAAGTTGTTATGTTGTTAGAGTTTGTTATAGATATTAATCAAAGCTGTTATGTTGCTATTATGTTGTTAGAGTAGTTAACTAATGATGGTTAGGTAGTTATAAGTCAGGTTAAGCTTAGGTTAGGATTGTATAACACTTGTATAAAAGCATTGTTGTAGTTACTAATTGTTGTATTGAAAATCAAGATTAACATCTTCTATATTCTCTTTATGGTATCAGAGCTCTTGGCTCTCTTAAGCACATACAAGCTGCTGAAACTCCAGGTCTTTTTGCTTACAACACACACAGAGGTCATTTTTCTAACAGAGGAGGTCATAGAGGCCAAGGTAATTTCAAAGATAGAGATGGAGGCAGGTTTCGAGGAGGTCCAACTCATCAATCTGGTTATTCTCAGAGAGGTAATAGCTTTAACACTTTTTAGAGGGGCAGACAAGGCTATAACAGCTACAATAGCAACAACTATGCTCCTGCAAGCAACTCATCTACTTCCTCAGTGATCTGTCAAATCTGCGGCAAGTCCAATCACATTGCCCTAGACTGTTGGCATAGGATGGATACAGCTTTTCAGAATGATCAGCCTACTGGTTCTTAGACCTCACAAAGTTCAAGCCACTCTAAAGCATATATAGCATCTGCTCCATCCTCCACCTCTGATGTCAATTGGTTTTTAGACTCTGGAGCTACTAATCATGTGACTAATGATCTTAATCATCTCTCCTTCTATCAACCTTATCAAGGACATGAGCAAGTAGCCATTGGTGATGGATCTACTCTTCCTATTGCTCATATTGGTAAAGGTCTTCTTCCTACACCTTCATTTCCTTTTCATCTTACCAATATGCTCCATGTTCTTACTCTTTCTTCCAATTTGCTTTCAGTTCATCAATTGACTAAAGATAACCATTGTACTGTTACATTTGATGAGCATTCTTTTCTCATTTAGGACAAGGCTACACAGCAGATTCTGTATAAAGGCTTTTATTCTCAAGGACTTTACCTTCTCATCTCATCTTCAACTGCTGTTGTGCCATCTTCTTCACCTGCTGCTGTGCCTTCTTCTTCTCACATTTGCCTTTCTTGTTCTCTTGCTACTGCATCTCCTGCAACCACACCAAATTGGCATTTTCGACTTGGACATCCTTCTTCCAAGAAGTTGCATCACATCTTAACTCATCATCACTTAGTTCCTAAGTCTTCTGCTTTAGATAATAAAGGCTCTCCTCTATGTGAACATTGTTGTGTTTCTAAGAGCCATAGGTTGCCTTTTTCTTTGTCTAATTCTATTGTAAATAAACCTTTGGCCCTTATTCATACTGATGTCTGGGGCCCCTTTTTAGCATATGTTTCTAGCTTTAAATACTATGTGCTCTTTATTGATGATTTTAGCAAATTTACTTGGCTTTTTCCTCTTCATGATAAAAGTGAAGTGTTTGCTAAGTTTCTTGAATTCAAAGCTTTTGTTGAAACTCAGTTTACCACTAAACTTCAGATTTTAAGAAGTGACAATGGGGGTGAATATCTCAGTCATGCTTTTCAAGATTTTCTTAAAGAAAAAGGGATTGAATATCAATTGTTCTGTCCTCACACTCCCTTTTAAAATGGTGTTGCTGAGAGAAAACATAGGCATCTCATAGAAACCACTATTACTCTCATGCATCACTCTTCTCTTCTTTTGGTTTATTGGTTTGATGCTCTTGCTACAACTATTTTTCTTATTAATAGGCATCTTACTCTCAAGTTGAATAATCTCACTCCGTATGAAGTTTTATTCAAACAAAAGCCTGATTATCAGTTGTTGAGGACATTTGGTTGTAGATGCTATCCTTGGCTTAAGCCTTATACCGCACATAAACTTCAAACCAAGTCTATCCCTTATGTGTTTATTAGTTATCAGCCTTCTATCAAAGGATATAGATGTCTTGACCCTAAAACTGGGAAAGTGTGTACATCTAGACATGTTGTCTTTGATGAATTATCCTTTCCTTTTCAGTCCTCTTCTTAGCCTTCTTCCTCAGTCTCTCCTACTCTACTTGATTTCTTTTGGCATGCTTCTTCAAACCAGCAGTCTTTCCTACTGTCTTCTAACACACATCCTTCTCTTGTTTCAAAATTTCTTACCACCTCTCCTCTACCTACAGCTTCTTCTACTCCTATATCTGTCCCTCAACAAATTCCTTTTTCTCTCTCTCAGCAGTCACCTGTTCTGCCTCAGCAACCACTTGTTTCTGTTCATCAGCAGTCACCTGTTTTGCCTCTGCCTAAATCTGTTCCAACTCCTTCTGAATCATCCATTCCTCCTTCTGTACCTCAAATTCCTATCTTTTCTATTGTTATTGATCTTCCTTGTCTTCTTACCCATACTCATCCTATGCTTTCTAGATCTAAGACAAAAAATCTCACTTGTTTCACTACTACCTGTAGACGCGCCCGAGGGGTCCCGAGCTCCGCGCTTTGCGAAGGCGCGAAATTCGTTCGCTCTCTAGCTACTACAAGTTCGGACTCAAATGTCACGGTGCTTAATCTGATCTCACTATGTGCGATGTGAGATTGATAAATCACCAAAGAGTCCAAATCCGGCAAATCGTTTTGGAAAATTGATTTTTAATAAAGAAGTGCCAAACATGGACTGCTTTGCCAGATATAAAGTCGCCACCTAAATATTTTATTTTTGGAAAATTTAGGAAACCCTGACTCGTGCCGAAGGCCACGTGTCCGTCATCACCAAAGTTGCTTCGGCTCGGGAACTTGGGTACGATTGGGGAAGGTCATCTATGAGCACCCCGCTCGCCTGATCAAAGATCGGCCTGTACTAAAAATGATATTTTGTTTTTGAAAACCCATGTGCTCTTATCCCGGTTAATTAGCTAGAATTACTATGTGATGCGCACAACACACAAGTATAGACTAGATCGCCTAATTTGGGAGCGAAGCATTGCATATCCGTTTGTTTGGAAATGGTTTGAAGTTCGCTACTCGCAAGTAGGCTAAAACATGGATTTCAATGAATTACTCCAATTCAAGTAATCCAACCTTCACCCACAGGTATTCAGGCAGTTATATCACATAAGCAGTTAGCCTCATGGCAAGCATGCTTTCGTGGCAATCAATAACACACATGCAATATGCTAAAGCATAAACACTTACAGTGTACTCCGAGCCAAAATAAAGAACTAGTTAGAAATCAATGTATGATCCTAGTTCATGTTAAGATGACTAATGCAACACATACAAAAATGCAACTAAGATAGGCTCGGCTATCCCAAGATGTCATGTGAGAATGCAACTTGGTAACATGTATTCAAATAGGAATTGAAATACAAATGCAGTTAATATGATGCGCCGAGCCCGGTGCATGCAAGACTGATGAATGGATGCACGCATGCGAGCATAAGGTATGCTAAATGAGATATGCCCTAAAACTAACCATCATAAGTGGTTAAGTAAAAGGGAGAAAGAAATGAGGGTTGGAAGACATGCATCACACACATGCACGCTTATTACAACAATACGCCCTCTCGAGGGAGGGACCGAATAAAAAGCTAACTAGCTAATCTAAGCTAATTAAACTAATTATTATACAACAAATTAATTAACTAATCCTAGTTAACTAATCATTACACAACGAATTGAATAGCTAACGCATTAACTAATAGATTATAGACCAAAGCATAAGCTAGCTATCTAAGCATGGCAGCGAAGGAAAGCGATAAAATAGGAGCCTTGAAGCAAGGAGGATGCATGCACGTCCGGTTGCCTCGTTCGGAAATCCAATGCAATGCCCCGATTCACCTCTGTTTGCAATCTGTTCTCAGAAACTTGCACCAAGCTCCAGAAAGATGAAACTCCACCTTGGGAATCCAGTGGGAGGGTGGCCGACCACTTTTGGTCCCTAGGAACACCTGCTGACCACTTTTGGTTGCTGAAAAACCAGAAAAGTGGTTGGCCGGCTACTTTTTCTAGCAGGCCGACCAGTTGTTGCTGTTGGTCTACACTTTTCTACAACAGAGAGCAAGAAAGGGGCATGGCAATGTATTTGTAGTATATATGTGCATAACCACCCACCCTATCATGTATTGAACTCAAGGGGGTGTGGTTCTCGACCCTCGGGCCACCAATCGCGCATTTCCATGCATGATGGCTGAGAGGCGAAGTTGCATAATTCAATATGGAAATGAATGCACAAGTAAACACATAATGCCTAAAACTCTATCATGGATGATCAAGAGCATCGGCGACCGGGAATTAAGGCACGTTTCATCACTGTAAGTATGAAACGCCCCTCTTTTCCCGTGTTTGGACTAACACCTACTCCAAACATAAATGCAAGCAACATGGCAAACATGCAATGCAACTATATGGCATACACAATGCTATATGATGATATGGCATACTCAATGCAATATGATCATGGCATGCTCAACGCAAACAACAACATAACATGCACAACACATTGTAACATGACATACACAATGCAACAATGGACTTAAACCAAGATGAATAGGCCTTAGCCATGCCCAAATCAGTGGCCATTGGTATGAAAAGAAGGCACGAAATACAAAGCATGCATGCACAATGCATTGGCCCATCAAGTAGGCCCAAGAGCACAACTCTCAAGAAGGCTCAAAGAGTGACAAATGTGCAAGTGTAACAACACTAATTGCACTAAAATGAGGTAAGAAATGATGCCAAATCATTCAAACAAAGCAAGTATGGCATGCAAGGATCCTAAGGCATGAAAGCTAGCAAAGAGCAACACATAGGAGGCATGCAATACATGGCAAATATGCATGAACTAAGCATGGACAGAGCTGAAATAGGTCTTAACAACGACCAAAATGTGCTAAGATGAGGGCCCAAAGTCCTAGGCATGCAAGCATACCCACTTAAGCACAAACTAGGCAACAATGCACAACACTTAAAGACATTCAAAGCATGAATGAAGTAGGCATATGGCAATGCTATAAGCTCTGAAATGTCATGTTAGGTGATGCCAAATCAAGTACACAACACAAATAAGGCATGCAATGGTGCTCAAAGCTTGAGGCAAGCAAGAGCATTTACACTACAAGTATACAAAACACGAAGCATGTGATTAAGGCAACCTAAAATAGTCCTAGAACATGTTAATATGAGTCTAAAACATACATAGATAGAAGCCAAAATATGCTAGCATGAGGGGCATAAGACATGGAATATGCAAGGCAAATAGGGTGAATTACACTACATCTATTAAGACCAAGCATGAAATGACTTAAGCAACAAAAATCAGAGTTATATCATGGTAAAATAACCCCAAAAACACATTGAAATGATGGCTCGCAAGCAAAGGCATGAAGGCATATGCAATGATTCATGTTAAGGCATAAAGGGGCAAACCCTCCAACGCATTGATTGAGTGACGAATGCAAGTGTATAGCCACACTACATGGACTGAAATAGCATGACTAATGATGCCAAATCATTGAAACAAGCTAAGTAATGCATGCTAGAGGATTCAATGTACAAAGCCTACAAGCAAGATTGAACCAAAGCTATACAAAGCAAGTCATGGATGACCAAGACAACCAAAATCAGACCTCAAGCATGCCAAAACATAGATAAAAGCTTCTTGAAGTCAAGCCAAAAGCATGCTAAAAGACATGTGACAACATGATGCACACTAGGCTATTTCATGGGATTGCATGGCAAGTGTATGAAGCATGCAAAGGCTAATCAAACCAAACCTAAAAAAAGGTATGACATGATAAATCAACACCAAACACACACTCAAATGGAAAGAAAACAAGCTAGAATGACATGTCAAGGCATGAAGCATACAAAGCTAGTTTAATGGACTTACACTACAAGTGTATAAGGCATACAAGAGCCAACCAAACCAACCCAAAAAAGATCTAAGGCATGTTAAAACATCACCAAAAACCCACTGAGATGGCTCGAAAACAAGCTAGAAACATATGCTCAAACATGAGGCATACAAGACTAGATTGTGTGATTTACACTACAAGTGTATTTACCATGCAAGGGGTGACCAAACTAAGCAAAACTAGTGGCATGCCTCAGCAAAATAACCACAAATACAAGCGAAGACATGGCCAACACACACTTAGTAAAGGTGCTCAAACATGAGGCATATGAAGCTAGTATTGAAGACACAAAGGAGAGGGGATGTCCCTCTCCTTCTTAGGACCTTAAAGCATCATCCCCACCACTGAAATTCCTCTGGATTTCAGTGGTGAGAAGGCCAATACAAGGTGGTCCCGAAGCTCACAAAGATGGCACAAAAATGAGGCCAAACAAGGCCTAAGAGGGGGTAAACAACCCCAAACACCAAAGTGATCTTAAACAACTATTTAAAGCACTTAAAAATGGAACTTTTATCAGTTATAATTTAAGCTTAAAAACAGATTCAAGATAGGCTAAAAGCTTAAGCAAGAAAGGGGTATTTAAAGTTCAAAAGCTCACCCTTGAAGACCCTTTTCACTACTGCAACTCCAGCAACTTTTTTGAGTTTAAACAAGTCCAAGAACACCAAGAACAAACCCATAGCACCTCAGCAACCAAGTTATGGTGTTTAAGTGTGTGTTTGTGTGAAAAAGCAAGACAAAACTACACTTTTGATGAACAAAAATGGAGAAACAAGGCAATATAGATACAATGTTATATCTATGCTCCTCAGCTGGTTTTTCTGAACCTAGAGGAGGGAGGAGGGGCTTTCCTCTTATAGAAGAGGAAAGGTCAAGCTTCTTGGAGAAGCTAAGCAACAAAGGAATCCCTTCATACACGTGTATGGAGGATGGTTCAATTGCCCTCCAACTGTGCCAGTTGGAGGAAAATATCTCCAAAAAGGTGTAAAAAAGCAGCTGACCACTTAAAGTGGTCGGCCTGCTACTTAAAGTGGTCGACCGACCACTTTAAGTGGTCTCCAAAGGTAAAAAATGGTTGGCCAAGGTGGGAGAAAGTCCAGGCACCAAAAGCAAGCAAATGTAGTGGTGGTCGACCAGAAAATATGCCCCAAAGACCAAGAAAGCCAGTTGTTCAACCAGAAAACTGGCTGGCAGAGGGAAAAGTGGTCGGCTAGAAGAAATACTAGTCTCCCACCCTTGTGCCACCTTCCAAACAAGGAAAGAAAGGTTTGTACCAAAAACAAACCAAAGTGGGTGCAAGATAAGAAATCAGGAGGCAAAGCACGCGGCCAAAAGTCCCGAAAACTAGCTGGCGAGCATCAAAAGTGGTATGCAACTACAAAAGTGGTCTCCCAGACCACAGTGTCCCTCTAGGCAGAGGCAACAAGGTGTGGTTCAAAAACCACGCCAAACGGAGAATGTTAAGCGGTCCTGAGACAAGGCGCGCGGCCAAAGGCTCCGAAAATTGGAAACTAGTCTCCAAACGGGAAAAGTGGCCTACGACCACGAAAAGTAGTCTACGACCACAGAGAGATGGTCTACAAGACCACTCCCTCCCTCCGGGAAGGGAAACAGAGTTCGGTCCGCAAACCGAGCCAAAGCACAAAGAGTTCCGAGGCCCGGAGGCAAGGCTCTCAGCCAAAACTTCGAAACCTCAGAACGAGCACAACATACACCATCACCGAGCGCTCAATCGATGACGTCTGAGTCTTAAGGTCGGTCAAAAATGGGGTGTCTACACTACCTCTACCACTAACTCCACTGCTGCTGTTAAACCTCAAACCTATCAAGCGGCTGCTGTTTCTCCTGCTTGGAAAAATGCAATGTAAGATAAGTATACAGCCCTCCAAAGACAGGACACTTGGTCTTTGGTCTCTCTCCCTCCTGGTAAACAAGCTATAGGTTGCAAATGGGTTTACAAAATAAAGAAAAATTCAGATGGCACCATAGCCAGATATAAGGCTCGACTAGTAGCTAAAGGTTTTCTTCAAACAGAGGGTGTGGACTATTTTAAAACCATTAGTCCTGTCCACTATTAGAATTCTTCTTTGTCTTGTTCTTGATTATAGTTGGCCCATTAAACAACTTGACATTTCCAATGCCTTCTTGCATAGTGCTCTAGAGGAAAAGGTGTACATGACTCAACCACAAGGTTTTATCAATTCCACCCAACCTTCTCTTGTCTGCAAGTTACACAAAGCTCTCTATGGCTTAAAACAAGCTCCTAGAGCTTGGTTTTCTACATTTTCTACCTTTCTTCTTTCTTAAAACTTTGTTGCCAGTCACTGTGATTCTTCATTATTTGTCCAAAAGACTTCCACTTCCATAACTATTCTTCTCATCTATGTAGATGATATTCTACTCACAGGTAGTGATCCTCATTACATTCACACTCTCATTTAGCAAATGCATACTACATTCTCCATGAAGGAACTTGGTTTTATTAATTACTTTCTAGGTATTTCTATCATCCAGTCTTCCTCCGGTTATATTCTTTCTCAATCCAAGTATGCATCAGAGATTTTGGCCAAAGCTGGCATGCAAAATTGCAAACCTTATTCCTCTCCTATGGCTTCTAAATGCTCCACTTTCTCTTCTAAAGATGTCTCACCCTTTTCTCAACCTTCTCTTTATCGAAGCTTGGTAGGTGCTCTTCAATACCTCACTATCACTCGACCAGATTTGGCTTTTACAGTCAACAATGCTTGTCAATTCATGCAGTCTCCCTTAAATTGTCACTTTGCTGCTGTGAAAAGGTTGCTCAGATATTTGAAAGGTACCTTGGCTCATGGTCTGCATTTTTCTCGTGGTCCTCTTCTTCTTAATGCCTACTCTAATTTAGATTGGGCTGGTAGTACTCTTGACAGAAGATCTACAACTGGATACTACATTTACCTTGGTCCCAATCTCATTTCTTGGACTGCTAAGAAGCAGCCTACTGTGTCCAGATCTTCCTTAGAAGCTGAATACAGAGCTTTAGCTCAGACTTCAGCTGAACTCTGTTGGTTTGGCATGCTACTTACTGAGCTTCATGTTTCTGCCCCTGTTCCTACTCTGTGGTGTGATAACCTTTCAGCTATTGCTATGGCTCATAATCCTATTTTTCATGCCCGTACAAAACACATTGAGGTGGACTATCATTTTGTTCGAGAAAAGGTTACTGCTAAGTCTCTCCACATTGCTTATATTCCTACTTTTGATCAAATCGCAGATATCTTCACTAAACCTCTCTTAGTGGCTCGCTTTCAATATCTGCAAAGCAAACTCTTAGTCCTTCCCAATCCTATGAGTTTGAAGGGGACTAATAAAGAACCTGTTGCTGCTGCTGGCTCATCTGTTCAGTCTCAAGACCAAGCAGTTCAAGAAGCTCAACTAGCTTATCACTTAACTGCTGCACCTGCACGTGTATCCCTGATTAGTTAGTTTGTTATAGATATTAATCAAAGTTGTTATGTTGTTAGAGTTTGTTATAGATATTAATCAAAGTTGTTATGTTGCTGTTATGCTGTTAGAGTAGTTAACTAAAGATGGTTAGGTAGTTATAAGTCAGGTTAAGCTTAGGTTAGGATTGTATAACACTTGTATAAAAGCATTGCTATAGTTACTAATTGTTGTATTGAAAATCAAGATTAACATCTTCTATATTCTCTTTAATAACATCTTTGAAATCTCTACCCCCCCCCCCTTTTTTTTTTTTGATAAGTCATCGTAATAACTTTGGAAGAATTATGTCAAATGTAGGAAACTTCATGCAATTTGGCTTAAGCAGTATACACACCTACCAGGTTAGAGTCTCAGGCATGTTACTACAATTTTTTTATTATGAATTTATGACACTCACTGATTCCATTATAAACAAAAAAAAACATCTACTAGTATCATAAAAAACAAGCCTAGTTATCCATCCGCATAAATAAATAAATAAAAAGAAAAAAAAGCCTAGTTCGTAGCGAGGTAACCTAAACTATTGGTTTGGAATAGAAAACTGCATTCCAAATTCATGAATTTTTAATAAATTTGGATCAACCACATGTTGTTTTGGTCAAATCTGCAAATTGAAAAACAAATTCTATTTTAAGCCGCACGTCTGATAGATTGCCACGAGAATTCAATATCTTCAAAAGGTCATTGCATTTGGAATCAAACATGTAACCTATGAAAGGCATGGTTGGTGCAATTTATTCAGGCTACTATATATATATATATAATTTTATTTTGGGAATATATGCTAGTGTGTTTGATGTAGTAGCGACAGGGGAGGGGGGGATGAATGCGTTTAGCTTCTTTTTTATTATTATTTCAACTTAGAAAGGGTCACCACAAGAAACGCACTATCACCTCTAAACCATCAAAGCATTTATTAATTATTTTGCAAGTATAGTTTATTTATTCAATAATCAATATATATTACATCTGGTTTCTAAACAGAAAATAGTAATATGTCTTTGTTTGGTGGAAGAGGGAGCTCCAGGGAACATCTGGCATATCCTTTCTTTGCATAACTTTGTTATTTGGTAAGATAAATACTTCATCGCAAAATATATATTGATTTCCCCACCTTTCATATAGTTATATAGAGTGGTGACCTTTGGGCAAGAACTCATAGCTGCACAACTACAGCCTCTCCCTCCAATGTTCCATGTGATAGTGAACCTCAAAGCAGACTAATTCACATAGGTCTAGGAGTTCTTGGCCACTTGCCAGACTATCATCCATTCTTTATCTACCCACAATTGTGACCAAATTCATCATCAACAGCTTAATCTTCTTACTTAGACCTATTTCCTTAAACTTTTTCACTACAAAATGGTGAATTTAGCAATCCAAAAAAATTTTCCTCATTATTTCGTAAATGTTTATCTTAGGAGGAAAAAAATCTAGATATAATTGAATTGAATTGGGCTCTAGAGAGAATGGAGTTTTGGTTGACAAATGTGAAATAGGAATCACAATGCTGCTAGAATAACAGTATGTTTTATTAGGTGTTTGACTGTTAACAAAAATTGATCTAATGTTTGGAAGTACTTAAATAACTTCTAGTGTGATCTATACAAGCTATTCCTATCATAGCACATTTATGTTGTATATCACATTCTCGTTCCCATTTCTCATACCGAAATAATCCTAACTCCAAGTAACATTGGAAAATCTAAACAAACACCAGAAAATAGCCTACTTGGTTGGAGTTCCAGACATACTGCTACAATTTCTTAGTTATGAATTTACAATGCTTACATTGATTCCATTATAAACCAAAAAAAACATGTACTAGAATTATCAAAAGCAAGCCTAGTTCCTATCTAGGTAACCTAATTCATGGACTTGAAAAGGCAACCGCAAGCTAGAGCATGGATTCATGAATTTACAATAATTGTTTTCTTTGCTATAGGAGATTATTATCACAATAGTAAATTTTCCCCCCTTTAAGCTTCTTTTTGCTATAGTCCATTTTAAGCATGCAGTTCTGACTTGTCTTTAGTTACATTTCCATTCATTTTGGTTTTTGGAATTGGATTTGGTGTGAATAATCTTTTCTGTTTGTAGGTTGGGGAAAGGGAGAAGCATTGAGAGAGAAATTCTATTGGCATATCTTTTTTGGCAAATCTTGTTCAAAAACTACGGACATGATTATATAGTATTATGATATTCCTGACTAGATTGTTACAGATTTATAATGTTGATGCCATTGGATGTTCATTGTAGAGCTTGTTCTAAGTTTTGTAATTATGAACCTCCTAGTCAACCAAAAAGGAATATATATATATATTTTTTATGATGTTTGTATTGATACATTGATTAGGCATTGATGCCTCTACTTTAAAAAGCCTAGTAAGATGAGTATTGCCTTTTTTCCTTTCTTTTTATTTTTTATCTGATTTATTTCTAAAAACCCTCAGATTTATTTTGAAGACTGGAAGATTAATGAAGCTTTCATTCTGAAAGAATTCAAGACAATCACTGATTTAGGTGGTGGACTTGAAGCTTTCGGAATCCTTATATGATTGTCTATAAATGCAGATATAGATTAGGGATATAGTTTCTACTAAAGGATTGGAATTTCTCAATGGGCTTCAAAAATCTTGGTTTCACAGTGCAATTACCCTCTCCATTCTGGTTATGAAATCTGAAAATAAAGATCTCTAACTCAACTCAACTCAACTTAGCATAGCTTTGGTTATTATTATTATTATTTTCAAGTTTCATTTTTTGTTGTTGCTCCTTCATTTCCTTAAAAAAAAAAAAAAAAATCAGAGAACCAGACAATAGACAACTGAAAACTAAAATAACTAAATCCAAATAAACAAAGCCCAATCTCACACTCAACAGATGAAGCTGAAATGAAGAAAACCAGTCACAAAACCTGCTTCTACTTGTATGTGTAGACACCCCATTTTTTATTGCCCTTAAGACATGGGCGCCACAGGTTGATCGCTCGATGACGGAAGTTATGCTGTACAAACGTTCAATTTCTTCAGCAAAAAGAGCTTCTAAATCCCAACCTTATACCCCATTTTGGACAAAAACTATTTTTGTCCAAAAATATTTTAGACCTTAAAACCCTCTCTTTCAAAATATTTTTCCAAATGTTTCTACGATGTTCCGAGGCTTGTATTTCATTTAAAAGTTGCATTTTTCGGTAAACCGAGTAAGGACAAAGTGGAAATAAATGGAAGGGAGGTGAACTCCTTGAAAAATCCTTAAAACAACTTATTTAGAGGTTTGGAGTAGAAGAAAATAGGAGAGGAGGGAGGAAAACTAGTTGGGGAAGAAGTTGGGCATTAAACCGCTGAGAGAGAACTAAATAGCCCTCACTAAATCAGGCCTATCTCTTTCTACACTTAGTCTTTAGTTGTGAGGCCACCACCTTTGGAAATTGGACTTCCGGGGCTTCATTTTAGACTCAAGAATCTCTTAAAACCGAGTCTGGATGAGGGAGATATGTCTGTTTGAAGTTAGACATCAATTCGATTAAGACAAGACTAAGCAACCTTCACTAAAATAGGAATATCTCTATGAACACTTAGAATTTAGATGTGAGACCACCTCCATTGGAAAGTAGACTTTCGGGGCTTTAATTTGGACTCAAGAATGACCTAAAATCGAGCCCGGATGAGGGAGATATACCCATTTGAAGTCGGGCTTGGAAGCAGATTTTTGGTGGTCGGCAGGTGGCCGGCCGGACACCATTGGTGGCCGGCAATTCACACTTCTGGCCGGCCGGCCACTAGTATAAAATACAGATATTTTTGCTAGATGTTTCCATAAAGCTCCAGCTGTCCCTTTTTTGATATTTTTGACCTAAGGCTCATGTTTTTTATATATCGATGACCTCCCTCTCATATTTCAAGGTTAGAAACATTTAGGAGTGAGAAAATATTTTTGGAAAATTCCTCTCTCTCTCTACAATTCTCTCTCTCTTTAGCAAATTGCATAGCCTTTGCCCAAACACTCTAAACCAACCTAGAGAGCTTCTTGCTGAGGTGATTTGAGCTTGAATTTAAGCTCTTGAAGCACTTGAGAGTGTGAAATTGGTGGTTTATGACTTAAGGGTTCATTTCTCTTCAAGAGGTATACCTTCTCTTGCTTTTGTACCATCTCTACACCACTTCTTTTCTATATTTTCTTGCTGATTTTGAAGTGTTTTTCAACTATTTTTATGGGCTAAAGCTTGTGGTTTAAGGCTATTAAAGGTAGAGGGGTTAACCACCCTTCTTTGAACCTTGTTCTCTAAGCCTTTACACTTGTGTTTCCCACCTTTGCACTATCTTTTTTTGAGCTTTCAAACATTGTTTTTCAGAGTTATTTCAATGGCTAAAATCATGTTTTGAAGTCCAAAATTGGAGGGTTTAGCCTTTTCTCCTTGTGTCTTGCTTACTAGCCTAGCTTATGCTATATTTTAGCTTATTAATCTAACTTTTTTTAGCTTAATCCTAGCATGTTTTATGACTATTTTTAGACTGTTTTAGCATTATTTTTGGTTGATGGTTGCATTTGAGCTTTGCTTTGCATGCTTATAGTGTAATTGTCCTCATGAGTTTCGTGTTCTAGGCCTTAGACACCTTCTTATTTGAGTTGATTGCATTTATTTATAGCTTTCCATACTTGTGATCACTCTTAATCATCTCTGCAACCTCCCTCATTTCTTGGTTTTTGTTTTTCTTTGAAAGTGGTTCAAACAACTTGTTTGTTTAAAGCATGAGATTGAGATGTCATGCTTAATGGTTTAATCCCTTAAGGGGTTCATTAGCAACGGTGTTGTAATAACCCCGACCCGTAATTAGCTATTAATCGGTAATTAAGAATGCTAATGAGTGGATTAAAATGAATTGTGAGATTAATATGTAATTTGCATGATAATTGGCTTCTATCTGCTACTTATAGCAATATTTGTTTGAAATTTTGCTTTAATATGTTAATTGGAATTTTTAGAACACTATGGCAAATTTTATAAAAAACTGATTCAGTTTAGTAAAATCGCATGTGATTAAATTAAGCCTTAAGTGGAACTATTTTTGAATAATCGAATTTTTTGCTAATCTTGAATAAATTAAGGTTACTTGTGTTGAATTAAATAATGCATGATTGGTGCCCAAATTAATTCTATTAATAATCCAAGATGTGATTAAGAGTGAGGTGTGCTAGGCCTTGGTGGTGTTGGGTGTAGAGGATTAATCCTTGTGTGTGTGTGTTGGAGTGTGCATGTGTGTGCACGTGTATGTGCTCAATGTGAGAGTGTGTGTGTGTTGTATACATTCTGATGAAAGTTGAAGGAGGGTTGTATCATTCATTTGGCTTTACTGAGTTCATCAATGTCTTGAGCTAGAGTGAGAGAAACTCCATTTTAGAGAGAGAAAGGGGTAGATTCAAGGTGGAAGTTGGAGACTTTGCTAGAATTCATCAATATTGTGCAAGATTTTGGCAAGATCAAGGCTCTAGGTAAGAACTTAAGCTGTAATGCATGTAGATAATGTGTTTAAATGTTGAATTCATGAAGGTACCTTGATCATTTGCATGTATTTCACATGGGTTTGCCATGAAGAGGAAGAATTTGCTCATGATTCTTACATGCATGGAAGTATGAGTGTTATATCATCTTTTTGATCATAAAATTTGTTATTATGTTGATCTGAGACCATGAAATTAGCATGCATCCATGTTAGATCAAGTTTTGAAAGCAAAATTCCATGTTGAAGGGTTTTGAAAAACCATGGAAGAGTTAAAATGTTGCATGAAGAAGTTTTGGTTCAAACCTTTCAAGAATTGATGAGTTTTTGAATAAAAGATGTTTTAAGGGTCTTGTATTGAAGTTTTCTAAAGCTATTTTTGTGTATTTGATCAAATCATGCAAGACCCCAAGGTTTGGAGGTGGTTTGGAAGCCATTTTTGCTAAGCTTTCTGCCTAGAATTTTACAGTTGGCTCGAGCGAAGAAGTGGTGGCTCGAGCCAACATTTCGAGCTCTCAGAATTTTACACTCTGCTAAAGGCTGGCTCGAGCGAAGAAGTCTTGGCTCGAGCGAGCTCTGTTTTTGCCTTCTGCTGGCTCTAGCCAAGAAAAGCTGGCTCCAGCCACCAACCCTTTTTCAGCATGTTTTCAAAAGATGTTTTAAGTACATATCTTCACTCCCATCTCTTTATGGGCATTCTTAGGCATGATTTATGAGCCGTTAAAGATTAATAAGCTAAGAAATAACATAAGTAAGTGAATTAGAAAATATGTGTTGAATCCGAGTATATGGGCAATATGAACAAGTTGTGTAGCATGGAATGAATGGGAAATTAAAGTGAGAAAGCTAAGCCATGTTTGACCACATGAATGAATAATAATGAGACATATTTTGTACTATGTATTTTGTGATTGTAGGTCAACGTCCGAGAATTGATTGGCTGCTTATTGGAACCACTGTGAGTAACGTTATCGTAAAGATACGTTTATATAAAATTATGTTCCAAATGAGATAAGATATGCTATGATTTCTGAAATGATATATGTTCTGTGAACGAACATTTCAAGTTTGAAATCTATTATGGCATCCATAGATAGTCCCAAGTCATGGGGGACGGCATGAAAATGCGGTTCCATGACATTTACGAGATCTCGTTAGCCACTTCATTGTAGTGGTATGTGTTTAATCGGTGTCCGGGACCGGTTACTCTAGTCGGAAGACGTTATGTGTTATGTTCGATATGTTCTATGGGATATGCCATTATTATGTTCTGATATGAGATGACTATGATTACGCTATGATCTGTTTTGTACGTATGAAATGTTCGGAATTCGTTCACTAACCCCTTTACCTTAATGTTATTCACTGGGCTTTAGCTCATTGTTTGTATATATATGTATTTAGGTGAGCATTTTGGAGTTCAAGCCCGAAGGCTTTTGCCTGGAGTTCTGTTCTGTTGTCAGCCAGCCTTTGTGCCTCACGAGGAGGTTCCCAAAGTGTCTTGGGTTCAAGTGTTGATTAATTCTGTTTATGCATGGGACTTTATTTTAATTATGTCGTCTGTACGGAAGATACTGTAATGTGTGTGGTATAATATAATGTATGGTTGACTTATGGTTATGTATATAAATTTTTTAAAATATTCTGTTTCACGTAAGTCAACACAGCTCATTGGACAACTATATTTATGTATTTGCTTCCGCTAGCCCCTTATCATATGCTTATCTGTTCAGAGGCCTTCGGTAGTCCAAGGATTACTGGCCGGTTACGATGCTAAACCTATAGGGGCGGGTTTGGGTCGTGACAGGTGTGATGTATTTTTTATGCCTAAAACAACTTTTGATTTGAGCCCTCTTTCCATTTAGAGGACTTAAACTCACAATTGGACTCAATTGAATTAAAGAATGGTTGGTAATTAAAATGAAGTAATTAAAACTTGGGACTAAAAGTGAGCAAGATAATAATTTGGTTGTGTTCAATCGGACATTAATTGAATACACGGAAGCTTGAGGCATTTCATACTCATTAGTGATGAAATGATTCAAGTCTCCAAGGTCACTACTTCCCTTGATCTTCCATGATAGGGAGGTGGTTTTGAGAGTCTCATTTTGTTGTATTTATTGAAATTGCACACTTTGGTTCATGAGCCATCATGCAATGAAATTACTTGAGTTGATGGTCTGTGGACCAAGTTCACTACTCCTTTGATTTGTTCATGATAAGGAGGGGTGAGTTGTCCAAACAAACCCTTGAAAATATGTTGTGCATGCTCTGTTTGTCCTCTATTACAGCAAGGTGAACTGGGTAGTAGTGGCCGGTAGGCCACTTTCCATGGCCAGTAGGT
This sequence comes from Camellia granthamiana, assembly GCA_036172215.1. Classification (NCBI taxonomy): domain Eukaryota; kingdom Viridiplantae; phylum Streptophyta; class Magnoliopsida; order Ericales; family Theaceae; genus Camellia; species Camellia granthamiana. Next base: position 37,733,685 of record CM069905.1, read on the forward strand.
GGCGAGCATACCACCATTGATGGCCGGCAACCCTCATCACTGGCCGGCCGGCCACTGATGTAAAATTCAGTAGTAAGTTTCTGAGGCAGAGCAGAGTTATTCTGGAAATGGGTAACAGTGCTAGTGTTCTATTGTGCAACAGAGGCTCTCCGGAAGCAAGATAGTGGCTTTTTGGGTGGAAACCGAACACGTGCATGATCATTCCTCACATCTCGAACCTGTTTTAAGTTTAAATATTTAGATTAAATATTTGTTATAATTAATTAATTGTAGCTATTTAATTTTGTAAAGTGTTGTGATTTGATTAGCTAGAATAGTTAGTTAATTGATTTGGTTTGTAATAATTAGTTAAATAGTTTAGCTAATTTCATATGTTTTGTAATAATTAGCTTAGTTTTAATTAGTTAGTTAATTAGCTTAGTTCATTCGGACTCTCCTTCATGAGAGCGCAATGTTGTAATAATGTGTATGTCTTCCAACTCCATGTCTTTCTCCCTTTTATTTAACTGCTTACGATGGTTAGTTTTAGAGTCATCATATTTTGTTTAGCATATTTCATGTTTGCATCCATTCGTATTGCATGCACTGAGGCTCGGTTCATCATTCTAACTGCATTGTTAGTTTAATAGATGCTTAAACCGCATGATACCAAATTGTTTCATATGCCATGTTAAGTAGCCGAGCCTATTTAGGTTGCATATCGCATGTGTTGCATTAGTCATATTGCATAAGTTATGATCATGCATTTTTTCTAACTCACTTCTCTTTTGGCTTGGAGTACTAGGTTAGCCTTTACTCGCTTTAGCATAATTGCATGAGTGTTGATGTTGCCATGCCTAGCATGCTTACCATGAGGCTAAGTGCTTAATTGCTATAACTGCTTGAATGCCTGTGGATGAAGGCTTGTTGCTTGAATTGGAATAATTTGAGTAATGTTCATATGCAATCACTTTTTCAAGTGGTACATATTTCGAAAATTTTTTCAAAACAAACATGAATCGAAATGTTCCAATTCTTGCAAAGTTAGTCTATACTTGTGTGTGTGTGTGCATCACATAGTAATGCTAGCCTAATAAACCGGAACAAGAGCATATAATGTACATAAGATTCATATCACGATTAGTAGAGGCCAATCTTTGATTGGGCGAGCGGGGGTGCTCAAATTCATTCATGACCTTTCCCTCTCGTACCTAAATTCCCGAGCCGAGACAATCTTGGTGATGACGGACACGTGGCCTTTGGCACGAGTCATGAGTTTCCTAGATTTTCCAAACATATTTAGGTGGTGACTCTGTATCTAGCAAAGTGGTCCATTTTTGGCAATTTGATTCAAAATCGATTTTCCAAAAGATTTATCAGATTTGGACTCTTTGGTGTTATCTATTTCATATTGCACTTGTGGGATTAGATTCAGAACCACGGGAGTTCGAATTGTAGGGCTTATTTTGAACTTCTGAAAGGGGGTACAAAAAAGTCAAGCTACAGTTTTTGGAGATTTTGCTGGAAAAATTAGAGAACTTGACTCGAACTTCATGATGTGACATTTTATCTACACTTATATGTTTCTTTGCATTGCATTTGCATTGGTGCGTTTAAGTCACTGTATTTGCCATCTGCTATTCCTGGACGATTTGCCGGAGGCTTGCCTAAAAGCTTGCCAAAAGGCTGACCGGTCACAGGCTCTGTCATGATGGGAACACAACCCTTAGATCTGGACTATCGTTGTACTACTTGATCCTCTTTTCACTTTTCGGTGTTAGGTGTGAGTGGTATATTAGGTAGTCTTACCGAGGCACCCTTTTTGACCATTCGGCCTAGCTGGATATAGTAAAGCCATAGAGACTGTTCCAAATTAGGACATGATACTCTTCCATATGCAAGATGATGTGATACCATTTGTTTGAGTAGTAAAGCTGTAGATCACTCCAAAGCTAGGACATGGAAACCTTAACCTCTCATAGGGGTGTTTTGAATGCTTTTGTGTAAAATATGGAATCTTTGGGATTGTATGATGCAATCTTGGGAGAGTCTTAACCTTGAGGCGATTCCTTTCAAACTTAAGGATCATATCGGAATCAAATTTGGGTCGAAATCCTGGGGTTTGTGTTTGATATGGGTGAATTTTCAGCAAAACTAGAACCAAGGCCAAAATTGTATCTTGCTTTGTTTTGACTAGCATACCCAATATCCCGATCTGATGAGGCATTTGTTTCTTAATGCCAGGTTTGTCTGAGTCAGAGAAGGAGCAGTACCAGCCTTAACCCATCACAGTCCACCCAATCCCATAAAAAACCTATTCAGCAAAGGCCCGGTCCATCTAACCCTCAAAAGGCCAGCTCAGAAAAGATCCATCCAATGCCAAAAGATTAATTCTAAAAAAGCCCAATCCAGGCAAACCTGTCAAGACTAATCCAGTTTAGATACATTAAGTATAACCAGGTCAAAATCCTTGTTAGTCAGCTCTCAGTTTACACCCATCCATTTCCCCGATCGCCAACTCAGCAGACCCATGATGGCACAAAGTCCAGAAGAAGTTGTGGCCATGATAACGGCCTTAAACCAGGGAATTTCCATGCAAGATGAGAGCAATGCTGAAATGCAACGCCTTTCTGGGGTATCTACCACACATCTAGTCTCGGGCCCCCAACCGAACCTTAATCCACCTCCGCCAACTGAAGATTTGCACCTCAAACTCTAGTTTTTAGACCCTTGGTGCAGCCTATTGAGGGGCTTTATCCCGTTGATATTAATGACCTTGACCTGACCTTGGTAAAAATTGCTAATCTTGAGAAGCAGTTCAAAAAGGCACAGGGAATTAACTCTAATCTTGACGTTGAGGATGGGTACACCGAGGTTGCCATAAGACTCCCAGACATATTCAAAATGCCACACATTGAGCGTTTTGACGGGTTTGGAGATCCTATGGTACATATCCGTCTTTTCTTGGACGTCCTGAAACCGATGAGTCTGACTAAGCCTCAGAAACTCTCTCTGTATGGAAGAACCCTGTCGGGCATAGCAGCCACTTGGTATGCCAAGTTGGAGGATAAAGTGAAGCAAAATTAGGAAGTATTGGCTGAGGCGTTTGTCAATCAATACTCTTACAATACCCAACTTGAAATGACCATTCAAGAGCTTGAAGCAACCCACTAGAATCGTGGAGAACCTTTTGTGGAATTTGTTACAAGGTGGAGAGCAAAGGCCGCACAAATGAGAAATAGACCATCTGAGAGGGACCAAGTGCAGATAATGGTGCAAAACCTTGAGTCTGATATGTTGCAAAAGTTAATAGTTGATCCACTGTTCACTTTGAAAACTTTGCATGAATTAGGGGTTCAGATTGAGAGTGTATTTAACAGAGGGATTATTCCCAGAACAAGTGAACCAATAAGGAGTGTATTTTCCGGGAGTACCAATGCTACTCCTAAACCCATTGAAATTAATACCGTTGCCGCCGCTCCCAAAACTGCTGACCCGTTTGCCAATCCAAGCCCACAAATGGCCAGCCCAACCCGAGCTCAACGTAGAACTTTCACCCCACTCTATATGAGCCTAACCAGCACACTAAAAATCCTGATGGAAAGAGGGTATCTCAAACCCCTCGATCCCCAACCTCTTCTTGATCTACTCCTTGCTAGACATAACCCCATCAAATATTGTGTGTATCATCAATAGCGCGGTCATGGCATCGATCGTTGCTATCGCTTTCTTCATGAGGTTTAGAATCTCATCGACAACCAGACGATAGCTCCATCACAAAACCCCAATGTTATCGCTAAACCACATCCCATCCATGACCAAGTACCTTCTCATTACCTTAACCTCATCCACACGCTCCCATCTACCTTCAACCCCAGCATATACATCACCCTGGCCCATTTACCCAAGCTTGAGGTGTTCATTCTATAAAGTACCGATTTGTGCATAATGGATGCACCCAATCCAATTCGGGTATACCAAGAGCGCGAAATGGCCGAACCCACTACTACTGAGATGTTGGGAATGATTAAAAACCTTCAAGGAACGGTGGTGAATTTAACATTTGGGGTTTTGATCCCGTCAAAATGCTCCTCAATCTTGGGGCGAGCTATAGTTGAAAAGGGCCAACCTCAAACTATCTCAAGTCTGGGTGATGACTGATCAACAACAAATAGGCCTCGCTTCGATATAGCCACCTGTAGACTCGACTTTCTTCACGCGCCGCCTTTCAGAGAGGCGCGGATTGGTCCTACAGTTCGGACTCCTGTCACGGTTCTGAATCTAATCTCACAAAGTGCAATGTGAGACTGATAAACGCTAAAGAGTCCAATTCGGCAAGTCATTTTGGAAAATTAGATTTTGAATCAAATAATGCCAAAACTGGACTGCTTTGCCAGATTACAGAGTCGCCACCTAAATATTTTATTTTGGGAAATTTAGGAAACCCTGACTTGTGCCAAAGGCCACGTGTCCATCATCACCAAAGTTGCCTCGGCTCGAGAACTTGGGTACAAGAGGGGAAGGTCCTGAAATGAGCACCCTCGCTAGCCCAATCAAAGATCGGCCTCTACTAAGCATGATATGTTGTTTTATAAACACATGTGTTCTTATTCCGATTATTAGCTAACTTTACTATGTGATGCACACACAAGTATAAACTAAGTCACTAGACTTGGAACAAATCAACTTATGTTTGTTTTTGAAAATGGTTTGAAAGTGCCACCCTCAAGTGGGCTAAAGCGCGGATTTGCCATCAAACATGATGGGTTTAAAACATGATTTGCCACTTCACAAAGTGGGCTTAACACTCACAATCATTGAATTGTTCCAATTCAAACAACAAAGCCTTCGTCCACAAGCATTCAAGCAGTTAAGCACTTAAGCAAATAGCCTCATGGCAAGCATACTGTTATGGCAATACTCACACTCATGCAAGTATGCTAAGCATAAAACTTACAATGTACTCCAAGCCAAAACAAAAGCTAGTTACAAAACAATGCATGATCCTAACTATACAAGATGCCTAATGCAACACATGCAATAATGCAAACTAAATAGGCTTGGCTATCTAAGATGGCATATGAATACAACACTTGATAACATGCTTTGAAACACGTATTCAAATAAGTATTGAAATACAATGCAGTTTGAATGATGCGCCGAGCTCGGTGCATGCAAGACAAATGAATGATGCAAACATGCAAGCATAAGGTATGCTAATTGAAAACGTGCCCTAATCTAACCATTGAAAGCGGTTAAATAAAAAGGAGAAAGACGTGGGGTTGAAAGACGTGCACACACACGCACACTTATTACAACATTGCGCCCTCTCTAAGGAGGGTCCGAATAAATAAGCCAAGCTATGCTAAGCTAAGCTAATTATTACAAACCAACTAATTAACTATTCTAGCTAATTAAATATTACAACACAATTTAATAACTAGCTACACTAAGCTAATTAAAATATTACAAAATAGATTAAACTAATTAATTACAACACATGTATTAATTAGCTACAACTAGCTAATAAAGCAATAAAAATGGCCTCGCGGGCGAGGGAGACATGCAAGCTCGGTTGGCTTCTTCCTAAAAATCCACCGCCTTGCCTTTGGATGCCTCTGTTTGCACTTTGCTTTGACCTCTGAACCTTACACCAATTAACAGACTGCCTTTGCTCCAAAATAGGAACACTTTGAAGAACTCTTCAACTGGTGGCCGGTCGGCTACCATAGGTGGCTGTTGGCCACTGCCACTGGCCGGTCGGCCACTATTTGTGGTTGTCGGCCACCACTGGTGGCCGGTCGGCCACCCTTTCCCTGGAATTCTCTTTTTTGTTGCAATGGAGAGCAAACAGAGGCAAAGTAGTGTATTCTTCAAGGAATGTGTGCACTGCCACCTCCTTATCATGTCTCAAGCTCAAAGGAGTATGCACTTGGCTCTCAAGCCACCAATCAAGCATTTTCATGCATAATGGCCAAAGAACCAAGCTTGTACAAGCTTAGTAAATGTGCACATAAGACTCAAAGTACCACCACCCTATCATGCATGATCAAGGGTGATGACGACCAAGAAATGTGACACGTTTCATCACTTTGAGTATGAAACGTCCCGCACTTCTTGTGTTTGGATTAACGTCCGATCCAAACACATGCACTACAACACGAATGCCTATCTTGTTCATGTTTTACTTGTCCAATTCTTGTTTACACATTTTAACTTACCAATTAGTCCTTTAACCGGTTAAGTCCAATGTGAAAGTCCCCTAATTGGAAAGATGGCCTAAGCCACAAGTGCCTTGAGTAGGAAAGAGGTCTCATGCTGTTGGTTAGTAGAAACCCTCAAGAGAGGATTAAAACCATTAGGCATGAGTGCCTCAATTTCATGCTCAAGCCAACAAGGGGCTCAAGACCACTTTCAAAAGAAAATTAAAAAGTGAAGAATAGAGGGAGGTTGCAGACTTTCAGTGTTGATATGGCATGCTAAAGACACTAAACCATGCAAGCAACACATGCAAGACATGCACAAAAGCCAAAAACATTAAAACTAGTGAAGACCACTACACTAGAGGCATGCAATATCAAGCTCAAATGGCCAAACCAGCTCTGGACAGAGCTAAATCATGTCAAAACAATGACCAAAACATGCTGAAATGGAAGCATAAATGGCAAGAAAAACATGCTCACTTGTTGGCTCACAAACAAGACACAAAGCACAACTCTCAAAAACCATGAAGGAGTGAGACATGTGAGAGTGTGACAGAGCTATATGTACTGAAATCACATGCAAAACAATGCTATATCATGCAATCAACTCAAGCAAAGCATGTTAGAGGCCTTAAAACACAAAGCTAGTGAAGCCAACTACACTATAGCCATGCAAAGCAAAGCACAGATGACCAAGACCACTCAAAACAGAGTTAAAGCATGTCAAAACATTAGCAAAAATGTGCTGGAGTTAAGCTAACACAAACTAGAACAATAGGCTAAATCATCAAATATGCTAGGCTAGTAAGCATAATTGCACTACAAGTACAAAAAGCAAGCAAGAAGTGTTCCAACCAAACAAAAATAGAGTTGAAGCATGTCAAAATAAAGCCAAAAACATGCTTGAACGAAGCTACAAAAAGGTAGAAAAGCATGCTCATATCTTAGGCCATCTATACATGCAAACAAGACATAAGGAGGGGAGGCCACCCCCTCCTATTTTGGACCTCAAAACCAACTTTTTACCACTGAAATTCCCCTAGAATTCAGTGGTTAAAAGGGCAAGAAAAGGGTGTTTCAAAAGCTTTGAAAGATGGCTCAAAAGGCTTTACAAGCCAAAGAGTAAAGGGAGGAAACCACCCCCTAACTAAACAAGGTTCAAACCACCATTTTAAAACCTTTAAAATAAAGTTTTTTGGAGGTTAAAACCAGCCTCAAAGTAGCATGTAAAGATGACCAAACAATAAACTAAAGCAAAGCTTAAAAGGGACAAGTCCTTAGCCTTGAAACACAGCAACAAACAGCACAATTTCTGAGCCAAAACCAAGCTTATGACCTCAAACCAAGCCTCAAAGAATCTCAGCTCCAAGGTGAAGGTGTTTGGCTAAGGGTCTTAGAACAAAAGTGTAGAGAAAACTTATTTTCAAGCACTAAATAGGAAGAAAGAGAGAATTCTAGAGAGAGAGAGAGTGAAATTTTGCTCACAAATATTCTCAACCCTCAAAATGGAGAAGAGACCCCCCATTATATAGAAAAACAAGCCAAAAGCTTGGCTTCATCCTTCTATACATGTGTATGGAGGATACACTCAGTGATCAACAGCTGGCACAGCTGGCACAGCTGGCAAATAAATATCTGAAAAAAGAGAAAAATGGCCGTCGGCCATCAGTAGTGGCCGACCGGCCACACATGTAGCCAATCGGCCATCAATGTGGCCGATCGGCCACCACTGATGGCCGGCAGGCACAAGCCATGGCCGATGGACACTGGGGATGGCCGACAAGCCATCATCTCATCTAGATTCAAAGCAACAAGCTCTTGGTCCACAACCAAGCACAAAACAGACAAATTGAGAGGCTCCAAGGCAAGGCACTCAGCCGAGACCTGTAGAGACTCAAAACGAACACAAGCATGCACAATCATCGAGTGTTCAAATGATGACGTCCAAGTCTTGATGATGGTCAAAAATGGGGTTTCTACACCACCCAAACCCTTGGCCAAGCAGAAGCAAGTGGCAAGAACAAAGCCGGGACAAGTATTGATCCTTATGCACAACTTCAGTGGGCTATTAAGACTTTGAAGATCAAAGGGTTGAACAAGCAGCAAGTGCTCACAGTTGTTGCAAAGACTGTGGATGACACTTTTGTCGCCCAGTGTGAGAGCATTTTGAATCAGGGGGCAAGCAATGAAAATGGATGCTTTACCAGAAATACCCATCCTAATTCTAGTCCCAAGCCCATGAATACCTGATCAACACCTGCCAACCCATTTACCGATGTTTTTAAACCTAATGCTTCCTTCTCCCCGAAACGAACCTTCACCCAACTCCATATGAGCCTAACTTGTGCACTGTAGGTACTAATGGAGAAAAGGGCATCTCAAACCGCCTAATCCTCAACCTCTCCCTAATCCTCTCCCACCTATACACGACTCTACCCAATATTGCATATTCCACCACCAGTACGATCACTATACTGACCGTTGCTTTCATCTTCGCCGTGAAATTCAAGATCTGATTGACAAAAAAGTCATCACCCCACCTGAAAATCCCAAAGCTATCAATAACCCTCTCCCTGACCACAATAGATTGCCATTCCATAACATAAAACCCATCCACAGTTTGCCACCAACCAACCATTACCTTAGCCAACACAGCATACCCACCACTAAGCTCAAACCCATTGTGTTCATTCTTGAATCTTCTGATTCCGATCTGAGCAAAAGGAACAAAATCATTGAAAGGATGGAAAGTTTACTCGATCTTGGTGAGTTCAAGCTTGATGAAGCTGTGATGCCAGCACTAGTGGTTGGAATGATGAACCTCAGTCTCAGCTAGGGAAATTGTCGAAAGCACTTGGAAAGGACCTTCTAAACTAGGAGCATGGTGTGAAATAGTAATTCTTTCGGTCAAGAAGATGTGTGGGGACAACATAATTATGAGGCTTAGTTTGTGAGACTCAGTTTAAAAGTTTGAAATCAATCCTTCTTGGTGTGGATGTGTATTGCTGAATTGAAGGAAGGTCTGGACCTTCTCATGGGCTAGTTGAAGTTGTTTTCGAAATTCTACAAATGGACTTGGAGAAGGGAAATCCCCTTTTGTCTCAGAAATGCTTATTTTGTTTTAAGTTGTGTCTTGTAATTATTTGTTGTGAGTCTTTTTTTATTTGTCTTTTCTTGCATTGTTGCGTTAGTTGAGTCTTTTCCTTTGAGTCTTTTCCTTTATTTGTATACCATCAGGTTTTCATCTTTATAAGAAAGTGGGAGTAAGGTTTCTGATCATTTTGTTATGCCTATAGTGAATGCATGTGTGACCTTTTTCAAATAGAAAAGGGCTTTGAATTTGTTTTTTGAATGAGATTCTGTTAATAAGCTCGAGTGTTGAGAAGGATCCCCTGAATGGTTTGAGTGAATTACGACTTATCGGCGCAAAATCATTCATGCTTTCAAAAATTTTAAGCTGTTTCTTTTGCAAAATTTGCAAAGATAGGTTCAGAATTGTGCGTGGTATCCTACATTATCCTGGGGATTCTCTTTGTCGTTAGGCGATCATTGTTGCAAGTACAAGGCAACTTTCAGACCTCACAAATCATAGAATTTCTCCCCTGGTGTTTTCATTATTTCAAAGAGAAAAGGATAAGAGAAACCAAAAAAAAAGAAAAGAAAAAGAAAAGAACAAAAGAAAAGAAAAGAAAAGAAAAAAAAAAAAAGCAAAAGAAAAAAGAAAAAGGAAAAAGGAAAAAGAAGTCAATCATCAAGCCAGGGGCATCCATTGGAATGAAACCCAATCAATTCTGAGGAAGGGAACTCTTGTCTGAATTCAGGGAAGCCAATGCAAGGAGGTACCACGGTACAAAAAGAATCAACTTTGAAAATGGAGCAAAAGAAAAGAAGAAGAGATGCATAAAAGAATGGAGAACCTAACTCAAATCAAGGCAAAGCCAGTTCCAGTGTTAAGGCAAGGATGACTATTGATCAAATTCACGACAAGTGTTGTAACACTAACCTTGAGAGGCTCGCTAGGCCGAAAAACCTGAAAGGGTGACCTAGGCAAAAGTTAGAGCATGAAAAGTGAGAAATTAAAAAAATATAGCTCGCAAGGTTGAAAACCCCGAATGGGCAACTTTGGCAAAAGTTAGAGCGCAAAAAGAGAGTGTTAATACCCGAGTGAACCTTAGCCATGAACTACGTTGACCTGATTCCCATTCTTGGGATACGTAGGCAACTTCATCCTAAAGTTTGGTCTTAACCATATCTATCTCATCCATCTCAACTCAATCATCTTGCCCAACTCACGTCGTCAGCTTCGCATCAATCCATGAGCTACACCGACTGTTGTGCATATTATATACCTGTGTTGGGTAAGAAAGAACTAACTTGACTCAACAAGTGGAGAAATTTTCAATACTTGAACTTATCAGTAGAATCTCTATCTTGAGCAAACAAAAAAGTGAATCAAAACTCGGGTTGTGCGAAATCAATTTCAAAAGGGAGCCTAAGTAATACTAGGGGCACTATGAATGATCAGTTACCTTGAGTCTTTTTTTTCTTCTTTTGGGTCAATTATGAGTTCTGTTGTATCATGCCTAGTAGTTGTTTCATTATGTGCTCTTCATTGAGTCACCATAGCGTGTTTGTCTCAGTCAGCGCTCTTCATCGAGTCACCATAGTGTGTTTGTCGCTCAAAGTTCAACAGAGTGGCATTGCCTAAATTCCATACACAAATGTTTGCTCCAAACTCGAAAACAAGTCCATATGTGGGAAATGGAGTAAGTTCTTAATATGGAATTCACAAACGAGCTGAGAGCGCCCATACAAGAGGCATCACATTCATGATCATTGCAAAGTGTATATAAGGACTTTGTCACTGTTTCGGAGGGGAATAGAGTAAGTTCTTAATATGTCTGAAGAGAAGCATGAATTTGATTAGTTGGCAACTGTGCCAGGATCTGATGATCCCCATCACACGTACCGGCAAAATGTTGAAAACAGTGGCCAGTGACTGGACACCAGGGGCAATTTTCAGTACATCTGATTGGGCCGTCCATCGAACAAGGGGCATGAATCCAACTGGTGGCCAATGACTGGACACTAGGGGCAATTTTCAGTGTATCTGATTGGGCCATCAATTGAACAAGGGGCATGGACCTAACCTTTCCCTCAGTCCGATCAAAGCCTTTTGTTGGGCACTTTTCCCTAGATTAGGGTAGTTTACCCCCATGTTGATTCTGATATGATTCAGCTTTTGAAAATTGTCTCCGACCATTTCAAGACTCTCTTGGGATTGCCATATTCCCTCTGATTAATAGATGTGCTTTGGATTATGCCTGCATGGTTATACACTCTAGTTGCTTTGAACTGCATGATTGGTTGCTCTTGCTCTTCACTTTGTTCTACACTTAAACAGAGTTTTGTCGAGTTGGCTCCCTTTGTGTTGCATTTCAATGAGTTGTGGCAAGTTGCCCTATACTCATCTCACAAGGTATATGACGCATTACTCTGAGTACTGCTCATTTCCCTCTGTATACCATGCACCACTCACATGCATCGCACTACTTTGTGCATTTCACTTTGTATCACACTGTCTCGTGACCTTACATTGCACTATTTTGTGCACTTTGTATCACCCTATCCTATTTACTTTACATCGCACAATCTTGTGCATTTCACTTAGCATAGCACTATCTTGTGCATTTCACCTTATTCACACTATCTTGTGCATTTTATCTGCATCGCACTATCTTCTGCATCGCATTATCTTGTGAATTTCACCTTCGCACTATCTGTGCATTTCAACTTACTTAGCACTATCTTGTGCTCCTTATTCGCACTATCTTGTGTATTTCACCTTACATTGCACTATCTTGTGCACCTTATTCGCACTATCTTGTGCATTTCACCTTACATCGCACTATCTTGTGCACCGTATTCGCACTATCTTGTGCATTTCACCTAACATCGCACTATCTTGCGCACCTTATTCACACTATCTTGTGCATTTTATCTGTATCGCACTATCTCGTTCATTACACCTTTGCACTATCTTGTGCATTTTAACTTACTTCGCACTAGCTTGTGCATTTCAACTTACTTCACACTATCTTGTGCATCGCACTGTTTTGTGCATTCATTCTCACTCGCACTGTCTTGTGTACCTTGCGTATTCATCCACATCGCACTGTCTTGTGCACTCCTTGGTCTAGGAGACCTTAAATCCTCTAAAGGTGAAATTCCTTTGGTGTTTGTCGTGTCCGAACGACTTCCAGTGGTCTGGTATAGCCACTTGCCTGTGTTTACGGTGAGTTCCTAGGAGATCAACTGAGACGGTGGAAACTAGAGTTCGAATGGTGAGGCCTAGAACGCAAAGGTTCAGAATTTTTGAGACTAAAGTCTGGTTTAAATACCCAGGGGTGTATCCTCGGCTTGAAATCTATATGGCAACCCCCTAGGTTGAGGTAGTATGTGTGCGCCTCAATTCTGGATATTGACCAACCTAGTCTGTCACCCTGCTAGAAAATAGGGAAAGTTGCAGACATAGCCAGGGAGAAAAGTAGTACCTGTGGTTTGGAAGCGCAAGATGAAGGAAAAAGTCTTGAAACCAAGAAAAAGAGGAAGATCCATAGCAACATAAGGTGAGTCATCACCAATTGCCCCTGTAAGGTACTTTTACTTCCTAGCTGCAACATCATATTTATTATCTAGTACTTCTGTCACATTACATATAACACCTATCGCATGCATCCACTGCACTATACATTACATCATACCATTTTATCGTCTGCATCCTTTCCATGTTAAGCTTAGTTTGGCATCTGCCCATACCTGTCCCTCGTTGAAACATGGTTCTGTCATGTATAAGTACCCATGCTGCACTGAGGCCAGTATTGAGGGTGTCTGCACCTTTTCTGTGTTTGACGTGGTCTGTTTTGTGTCCATGCCTTTCCTAGGTATAAAATGTGATTTGGCATGTGTGCCTTATTCACTGCATCCATTGCATTGTACTTTGTTTTGTTGCATTCAGCATTTAGGATCATTATCTTTCCATAGTAGATCATTCCTCACTTATATCATACTACCAAATTACTTGTATTTTTTTCTCTTTCTACGAAAAATATAGTTTTGCATGTGCTTGCACCCCTTTCACATTGAAACATGGTTATGCTATGCGTAAGCATCCAAGCTGCGCTGAGGCCAGTATTGAGGGTGTAGGCACTTAGCCAGTGTTAGGCGTTGTTTGGCTATGCCCATTTCTTTTCTATATAAAACGTAGTTTGATTTTGCATCTCCATCCCTTTATGGTATTTGTGTGGTTTTGCACTGCTTGTGGTTTGATTATTCCATTGTATGTCATTACATTGTTTTGTTGCATTGTGTATCATTTTGCATTCTGGCCCCGAACTATTCTGGTTTGATTACTTACAAAGGGATACGTAGGCAACCCTCGGGTTCAACCAATTGCATCTGCATTTTGTTTATTTGCCTAAGTCTTATGGCCTTGTCAAAATGGGTCGTCTTTAGGCTTTGACATTCACTCACGTCACTTCATGAATTCGAGCTCTGTCAAAGAGAGGCAACTGTAGACACCCAATTTTTGACCGCCCTAAAGACTTGGGCGCCACAAGTTGATCACTCGATGATGAAAGTTATGCTGTACAAATGTTCGATTTCTTCAGCAAGAAGAGCTTCTAAATCCCAACCTTATACCCTATTTTGGACCAAAACTATTTTAGGCCTTAAAACCCTTTCTTTCAAAATATTTTTCCAAATGTTTCTACGATGTTCCAAGGCTCGCATTTCGTTTAAATATTGCACTTTTCGGTAAACTGAGTAAGGACAAAGTGGAAATAAATGGAAGGGAGGTGAACTTTTTGAAAAATCTTTAAAACATCTTATTTAGAGGTTTGGAGTTGAAGAAAATAGGAGGGGAGGGAGGAAAACTAATTAAGGAAGAAGTTGGGCATTAAACCGTTGAGAGAGAATTTAACAGCCTTCACTAAATCAGGCCTTATCTCCTTCTACACTTAGACTTTAGTTGTGACGCCACCACTGTTGGAAATTGGATTTCTGGGCCTTCATTTTAGACTCAAGAATCTCCTAAAGCAAAGTCCGGATAAGGGAGATAAGTCTATTTGAAGTTATGCATCAATCCGATTAAGACTAAACTGAGCAACCTTCACTAAAATAGGCATATCTCTTTGTACACTTAGAATTTAGATACGAGGCTACCTCCATTGGAAAGTAGACTTCCGGGGCTTCAATTTAGACTCAAGAATGACCTAAAATTGAGTCAGGATGAGGGAGATATGCCCATTTGAAATCGGGCCTGGAAGTAAATTTTTTGTGGCCGGTAAGTGGCCGATAGCTGGCCGGCCGGACACCATTGGTGGTCGAAAATTCACACTTTTGGCCGGCCGGCCACTAGTGTAAAACCTAGATATTTTTGCCAGCTGTTTCCACAAAGCTCCAGCTGTCCCGTTTTTGGTATTTTCGACATAAGGCTCATGTTTTCTATATATAGATGACCTCCCTCTCATATTTCAAGGTTAGAAACATTTAGGAGTGAGAAAATATTTTTGAAAAATTGCTCTCTCTCTATAATTCTCTCCCTCTACAATTCTCTTTCTCTTTTGCAACTTGCATAGCCTTTGCCCAAACACGCTAAACCAAACCTAGAGAGCTTCTTGCTTAAGTGATTTGATCTTGAATTTGAGCTCTTGAAGCACTTGAGAGTGTGAAGTGGGTGGTTTATGACTTAAGGGTTCATTCCTCTTCAAGAGGTATACCTTCTCTTGCTTTTGTACCATCTCTACATCACTTCTTTTCTATCTTTTCTTACTAATTTTGAAGTGTTTTTCAACTATTTTTATGGACTGAGGCTTGTGGTTTAAGGCTATTAAAGGTAGAGAGGTTAACCACCCTTCTTTAAACCTTGTTCTCTAAGCCTTTACACTTGTGTTTCCCACCTTTGCACTATCTTTTTTTAAGCTTTCAAACACTATTTTCCAGAGTTAATTTAGTAGCTAAAATTATGTTTTGAAGTCCAAATTTGAAGGGTTTAGCCTCCCCTCCTTGTGTCTTGTTTACTAGCCTAGCTTGTGCTATGTTTTAGCTTATTAATCCAACTTTTTTTTAGCTTAATTCCAGCACGTTTTAGGACTATTTTTAGACTGTTTTAGCACTATTTTTGGTTGATGGTTGCATTTGAGCTTTGTTTTGCATGCTTATAGTGTAATTGTTTTCATGAGTTTGGTGTTCTAGGCTTTAGACACCTTCTTATTTGAGTTGATTGCATTTATCTATGGCTTTCCATACTTGTGATCACTCTTAATCATCTCTGCAACCTCCCTCCTTTCTTGGTTTTTGTTTTTCTTTGAAAGTGGTTCAAAAAACTTGTTTGTTTAAAGCATGAGATTGATATGTCATGCCCAATGGTTTAATCCCTTAGGGGGTTCGTCACCAACGGTGTGATGTCTCTTTCATGACTAAAACAACTCTTGGTTTCAGCCCTCTTTCCATTTAGAGGACTTAAACTCACCATTGGACTCAATTGAATTAAAGAATGGTTGGTAATTAAAATGAAGTAATTAAAACTTGGGACTAAAAGTGAGCAAGATAATAATTTGGTTGTGTTCAATCGGACGTTAATTGAACACATGGAAGCTTGAGGCATGTCATACTCATTAGTGATGAAATGATTCAAGTCTCCAAGGTCACTACTTCCCTTGATCTTACATGATAGGGAGGTGGTTTTGAGAGTCTCATTTTGTTGTATTTATTAAAATTTCACACTTTGGTTCATAAGCCATCATGCAATGAAATTGTTTGTGTTGATGGTTTGTGGACCAAGTTCACTACTCCGTTGATTTGTTCATGATAAGAAGGGGTGAGTTATGCAAACAAACCCTTGAAAATACCCTATGCATGCTCTATTTGTCCTCTGTTACAGTAAGGTGAACTGGGCAGCAGTGGCCGGCAGGTGGCGAGCAGACCACCATCGATGGCCGGCCGGCTATCACTGGTGGCTGGCAACCCTTATCACTGGCCGGCCGGCCACTGACGTAAAATTCAGTAGTATTTTCTGAGACAGAGCAAAGTTATTCTGGAAGTGGGCAACAGTGCTAGCGTTCTATTGTGCAACAGAGGCTCTCCGGAAGCAAAACAATGGCTTTTTGAGAGGAAACCGAGCATGTGCATGGTCATTCCTCCCATCCCGAACTTGTTTTAAGTTTAAATATTTAGATTAAATATTTGTTGTAATTAATTAGTTATAGTTATTAATTTTGTAGAGTGTTGTGATTTGCTTAGCTAGAATAGTTAGTTAATTGATTTGGTTTGTAATAATTAGCTTAGCTTTAATTAGTTAGTTAATTAGCTTAGTTGATTCGGACTCTGCTACGTGAGAGCGCAATGTTGTAATAACGTGTATGTCTTCCAACCCCACGTCTTTCTCCCTTTTTTTTAATTGCTTACGATGGTTAGTTTTAGGGGCATTATATTTTGTTTAGCATACTTCATGTTTGCATCCATTCGTATTGCATGCACGGAGGCTTGGTTCATCGTTCTAACTGCATTGTTAGTTTAATACATGCTTAGACCGTATGCTACCAAATTGTTTCATATGCCATGTTAAGTAGCCGAGCCTATTTAGGTTGCATATTGCATGTGTTGCATTAGTCATATTGCATAAGTTAGGATCATGCATTTTTTCTAACTCACTTCTCTTTTGGCTTGGAGTACTAGGTGAGCCTTTACTCGCTTTAGCATAATTGCATGAGTGTTGATGTTGCCATGCCTAGCATGCTTATCATGAGGCTAAGTGCTTAATTTCTATAACTGCTTGAATGCTTGTGGATGAAGGCTTGTTGCTTGAATTGGAATAATTTGAGTAATGTTCATATGCAATCACTTTTTCAAGTGGTACATATTTCGAAAAAATTTTCAAAACAAACATGAATCGAAATGTTCCAATTCTTGCAAAGTTAGTCTATACTTGTGTGTGTGTGCATCATATAGTAATGCTAGCCTAATAAACAGGAACAAGAGCATATAATGTACATAAGATTCATGTCATGATTAGTAGAGGTTGATATTTGATCGGGCAAACGGGGGTGCTCAAATTCATTCATGACCTTCACCTCTCGTTCCTAAGTTCTCGAGCCGAAACAATCTTGGTGATGACGGACACGTGGCCTTTGGCACGAGTCATGGGTTTCCTAGATTTTTCAAAAATATTTAAGTGGTGACTCTGTATCTGGAAAAGCAGTCCATTTTTGGCAATTTGATTCAAAATCAATTTTCCAAAAGATTTGCCGGATTTGGACTCTTTGGTGTTTATCTATTTCACATTGCACTTTGTGAGATTAGATTCAGAACCGCGGGAGTTCGAACTGTAGAGCTTATTTTGAACTTCCGAAAGGGGGCGCGAAAAAGTTGAGCTACAGTTTCTGGTGGCTCTGCTGGGGAAACTAGAGAACTTGACTCGAATTTCATGATGTGACATTTTATTTACACTTATATGTTTCTTTGCATTGCATTTGTATTGATGTGTTTAAGTCACTGTGTTTGCCATCTGCTATTCCTGGAGGGTTTGCCGAAGGCTTGCCTAAAAGCTTGCCAAAAGGCTGACTGGTCACGGGCTCTGCCATGATGGGAACACAACCCTTGGATCTGTATTACCACTATACCGCTTGATCCTCTTTTCACTTCTCGGTGTTTGGTATGAGAGGTATATTAGGTAGTCTTGCCGAGGCATCCTTTTTGACCATTCGGCCTAGCTGCATATAGTAAGCCATAAAGACTGTTCCAAATTAGGACAGGATACTCTTCCATATGCAAGATGATGTGATACCGTTTGTTTGAGTAGTAAAGCTGTAGATCACTCCAAAGCTAGGATAGGGAAACCCTAACCTTTCATAGGGGTGTTTTGAATACTTTTGTGCAAAATGTGGAATCTTTGGGAATGTACGATGCAATCCTGGGAGAGTCTTAATCTTGAGGCGATTCCTTTCAAACTTGAGGATCATATCGGAATCATATTTGGGTTAAAATCCTGGGGTTTGTGTTTGATATTGGTGAATTTTCAGCAAAACCAGAACCAGGGCCAAAATTGTATCTTGCTTTGTTTTGACCAGCATACTCGGTATCCCAATCTGATGAGGCATTGGTTTCTTAATGCCAGGTTTGTCTGAGCTAAAGAAGGAGCAGTACCAGCCTTAACCCATCACAATCCATCCAATCACATAAAAAAAACCTATTTAGCAAAGGCCCAGTCCATCTAACCCTCAAAAGGCCAGCTCAGGAAAGATCCATCCAATGCCAAAAGATCAATTCTAAAAAAGCCTAATCCAGTCAAACCTGTTAAGACTAATCCAGTTCAGATACATCAAGTACAACCAGGTCGAAATCCTTGTTAGTCAGCTCTCAGCTTACACCCATCTATTTCCCCGATCGCTAACTTAGTAGACCCATGATGGCACAAAGTCCAAAAGAAGTTATGACCATGGTAGCGGCCTTAAACCAGGGAATTGCCATGCAAGATGAGACCAATACTGAAATGCAACGCCCTTCTAGGGCATCTACCACATATCCAGTCTCGAGCCCCCAATTGAACTTTGATGCACCTCCGCCAACTGAAGATTTGCATGGTTTGGATCCCTGAGAAGGGTTGGCTCAAACTCAAGTTTTCAGACCCTTGGTGCAGCCTATTGAGGGGCTTTATCCCCTTGATATTAATGACCTCGACCTGACCTTGGTAAAAATTGCTAATCTTGAGAAGCAATTCAAAAAGGCACATGGAATTAACTCAATTCTCGACATTGAGGATGGATACACCGAGGCTACTGTAAGACTCCCAGACAAATTCAAAATGCCACACATTGACTGTTTCGAAGGCTCTAGAGATCTTATGGTACATATCCGTATTTTCTTGGGCGTCCTGAAACTAATGGGTTTGACTAAGCCTCAGAAGCTCTCTCTCTATAGAAGAACCCTGTCGAGCATAGCCAGGTTGGAGGATAAAGTGAAACAGAATTGGGAAGAGTTGGCTGAGGCATTTGTTAATCAATACACTTACAATACCCAACTTGAAATGACCATTCAAGAGCTTGAAGCAACCCACCAGAATCGTGGAGAACCTTTTGTGGAATTTGTTACAAGGTGGAGAGTAAAGGCCGCACAAATGAGAAATAGACCATCTGAGAGGGACCAAGTGCGGATAATTGTGCAAAACCTTGAGTCTGATATGTTGTAAAAGTTAATAGTTGATCCACTGTTCACTTTGAAAACTTTGCATGAATTAGGGGTTCAGATTGAGAGTGCATTTAATAGAGGGATTATTCCCAGAACAAGTGAACCAACAAGGAGGGTACTTTCCGGGAGTACCAATGCTACTCCTAAATCCACTGAAATCAATACCGTTGCCGCCGTTCCCAAAACTGTCGACCCGTTTGCCAATCCAAGCCCACAAACGGCCAGCCCAACCTGAGCTCAAGGTAGAACTTTCACCCCCCTCTATATGAGCCTAACTAGTGCAGTAAAAATCCTGATGTAAAGAGGGTATCTCAAACCCCTCGATCCCCAACCTCTTCCTGACCCACTCCCTACTAGACATAACCCCACCAAATACTGTGTGTATCATCAACAACGCGGTCATGGTACCGATCGTTGCTACCACTTTCATTATGAGGTTCAGAATCTCATCGACAACCAGACGATAGCTCCACATCAAAACCCCAATGTTACCACCAACCTACTTCCCATCCATGACCAAGTACCTTCTCCTCACCTTAACCTCATCCACACTCTCCCATCTACCTTCAACCCTAGCACATGCATCACCCCGACCCATTTACCCAAGCTTGAGGTGTTCATTCCAGAAAGTATCGATTTGTGCATGATGGATGCACCCAATCCAGTTTGGGTATACCAAGAGCACAAAATGGCCGAACCTACTACTGCTGAGATGTTGGGAATGATTGAAAACCTTAAAGGAACGGTAGCGGATTTAACATTCAGAGTTTCAATCCCGTCAAAAAGCTCCTCAATCCTGGGGCGAGCTGCAGTTGAAAAGGGCCAACCCGAAGTCTGGGTGATGACAGATCAATAACAAATAGGCCTCGCTTCGATATAGCCACCCAAACCCTTGGCCAAGCAGAAGCAAGTGGCAAGAACAAAGCCGGGACAAGTATTGATCCCTATGCCTAACTTCAGTGGGCCATTAAGACTTTGAAGATCAAAAGGTTGAACAAGCAGCAAGTGCTCGCAATTGTTGCAAAGACTGTGCATGACACTTTTGTCGCCCAAGGTGAGACCATTTTGAATCAGGGGGCAAGCAATGAAAAGGGATGCTTTACCAAAAATGCCCATCCTAATTCTAGTCCCAAGCCCATGAATACCCGATCAACAACTGCCAACCTATTTGCCAATGTTTCTAAACCTAATGCTTCTTTCTCCCCGAAAGGAACCTTCACCCAACTTCATATGAGCCTAACTTGTGCACTGCAGGTACTGATGAAGAAAGGGTATCTCAAACCGCTCAATCCTCGGCCTCTCCCTAATCCTTTCCCACCTATACACAACTCTACCCAATATTGCACATTCCACCAGTAGTACAGTCACTATACTGACTGTTGCTTTCGCCTTCGCCATGAAATTCAAGACCTGATTGACAAAAAAGTCATCACCCTACTTGAAAATCCCAAAGTTGTCAATAACCCTCTCCTTGACCGCAATAGATTGCCATTCCATAACATAAAACCCATACACAGATTGCGACCATCTAACCATTACCCTAGTCAACACAGCATACATGCCACTAAGCTCTAACCCATTGTGTTCATTCCTGAATCTTCTGATTTCGATCTGAGTAAAAGGAACAAAATCTTTGAAGGGATGGAAAGTTTACTCGATCTTGGTGAGTTCAAGCTTGATGAAGCAGTGATGCCAGCATTGGTGGTTAGAACGATGAACCTCAGTCTCAACTAAGGGAATTTTCGAAAGCACTTGGGAAGGACCTTCTAAACAAGGGGCATGGTGTGAAACAACAATTGTTTCGGTCAAAAAGATGTGTGGGGACAACATAATTGTGAGGCTTAGTCTGTGAGACTCACTTTAAAAGTCTGAAATCAATCCTTCTGGGTGTGGATGTGTATTGCTGAATTGAAGGAAGGTTTGTACCTTCTCGTGGGCTACTTGAAGTTGTTTTTGAAATTCTGCAAATGGACTTAGAGAAGGGAAACCCCCTTTTGTCTCAGAAATGCTTATTTTGTTTTGAGTTGTGTCTTGTAAATATTTGTTGTAAGTCTTGTTTTATTTGTCTTTTCTTGGTTTGTTGCGTCAATTGAGCCTTTTCCTTTGAGTCGCTCTTGTATACCCTCAGGTCTTCATCTTTATAAGAAAGTGGGAGTCAAGTTTCTGATCATTTTGTTGTGCCTGTAGTAAATGCATGTGTGACCTTTTTCAAATAGAAAGGGGCTTTGAATTTATTTTTTGAATGAGATTCTGTTAATAAGCACGAGTGTTGAGAAGGATCCCCTGAATAGTTTGAGTGAATTTTGACTTATCGGCACAAAATCATTCATGCTTTCAAAAATTTTAAGCTGTTTCTTTTGCAAAACTTGCGAAGATAGGTTCAGAATTGTGCGTGGTATCCTACATTTGTCCAGGGGATTCTCTTCGCCGTTAGGCGATCAATGTTGCAAGTACAAGGCGGCTTTTAGATCTCACAAATCATAGAATTTCTCCTCTGGTGTTTTCATTATTTCGAAGAGAAAAGGATAAGAAAAACTAAAAAGAAGAAAAGAAAAGAAAAAAAAAAAAAAGAAAAAAGAAAAAGGAAAAATAAGTCCATCATCAAGCCAGGGGCATCCATTGAAATGAAACGCAATCAATTATGAGGAAGGGAACTCTTGTCTGAATTCAGGGAAGCCGATGCTAGGAGGTACCACAGTACAAAAAGAATCAACTTTGAAAATGGAGCATAAGAAAAGAAGAAGACATGCATAAAAGAATGGAGAACCTAACTTAAATCAAGGTGAAGCTAGTTCCAGTGTTAAGGCAAGGATGACTATTGATTAAATTCAGCACAAGTGTTGTAACACTAACCTTGAGAGGCTCGCTAGGCCGAAAACCTAAAAGGGTGACCTAGGCAAAAGTTAGAGCATGAAAAATGAGAAATTAAAAAAATATAGCTCGCAAGGTTGAAAACCTCGAAGGGGCAACTTTGGCAAAAGTTAGAGCGCAAAAGGAGAGTGTTAATACTGGAGTGAACCTCAGCCATGAACTACGTTGACCTGATTCCCATTCTTGGGATGCGTAGGCAACTTCATCCTGAAGTTCGGTCTTAACCATATCTATCTCATCCATCTCAACTCAATCATCTTGCCCAATTCATGTTGTCAGCTTCGCATCAATCCATGAGCTACATCGACTGCTGTGCATATCATATACTTGTGTTGGGTAAGAAAGAACTAACTTGAATCAACAAGTGGAGAAATTTTCAATACTTGAACTTATCAGTAGAATCTCTATCTTGAGCAAACAAAAAAGTGAATCAAAACTCGGGTTGTGTGAAATCAATTTCAAAAGGGAGCCTAAGTAATACTAGGGGCACTATGAATGATCAGTTACCTTGAGTCTTTTTTTTTTCTTTTGGGTCAATTATGAGTTTTGTTGTATCATGCCTAGTAGTTGTTTCAGTATGTGCTCTTCATTGAGTCACCATAACGTGTTTGTCTCAGTCAGCGCTCTTTGTTGAGTCACCATAGTGTGTTTGTTGCTCAGAGTTCAACAGAGTGGCATTGCCTAAATTCCATATACGAATGTTTGCTCCAAACTCGAAAACAAGTCCATATGTGGAATTCATAAACGAGCTGAGAGTCCCCATACAAGGGGCATTGCATTCATGATCATTGCAAAGTGTATATGAGGAATCTGTCACTACTTCGGAAGGGGACTGGAGTAAGTTCTTAATATGTCTGAAGAGAAGCATGAGTCTGATTAGTTGGCAACTATGCCAGGATCTGATGATCCCTATCACACGTGCCTGCATAATGTTAAAAACAGTGGCCAGTGATTGGACACTAGGGGCAATTTTTAGTGTATCTGATTGGGCCATCAATTGAACAAAGGGCATGGACCTAACCTTTCCCTCAGTCCGCTTAAAGCCTTTTGTTGGGCACTTTTCGCTGAATTAGAGTAGTTTACCCCCATGTTGATTCTGATATGATTCAGCTTTCGAAATTGTCTCTGACCATTTCAAGACTCTTTTGGGATTTCCATATTCCCTCTAATTAATACATATGCTTTGGATTATGCCTACATGGTTACACACTCTGGCTGATTTGAACTGCGTGATTGGTTGCCGATGCTCTTAACTTTGTTCTACACTTAAACAGAGTTTTGTCAAGTTGCCTCCCTTTGTGTTGTATTTCAATGAGTTGTGGCAAGTTTTCATATACTCATCTCACAAGGTACAGGACGCATTACTTAGACTACTGCTTATTTCCCTCTGCATACTATGCACCGCTCACCTGCATCGCACTATTTTGTGTATTTCACTTTGTATCGCACTATCTCGTGCACTTACATCGCACTATTTTGTGCACTTTGTATCACCCTATCCTATTCACTTCACATCGCACTATCTTGTGCATTTCAGTTTACATAGCACTATCTTGTGCATTTCACCTTATTCACACTATCTTGTGCATTTTATCTGCATCGCACTATCTTGTGCATTTCACCTTTGCACTATCTTGTGCATTTCAACTTACTTAGCATTATCTTGTGCCCCAGGATAGCACTATCTTGTGCACCTTATTCGCACTATCTTGTGCATTTCACCTTACATCGCACTATCTTGTGCACCTTATTCGCACTATCTTGTGCATTTTATTTACATCGCATTATCTTGTGCATTTCAGCTTTGCGCTATCTTGTGCATTTCAACCTACTTCGCACTATCTTGTTTATCGTACTGTTTTGTGCATTCATTCTCACTCGCACTGTCTTGTGCACCTGCATTGTGTTATCTTGCGTATTCATCCGCATCGCACTGTCGTGTGCACTCCTTGGTCTAGGAGACCTTAAATCCTCTAAAGGTGCAATTCCTTTGGTGTTTGTCGTGCCCGAATGACTTCCGGTGGTCTGGTTTAGCCACCTGCCTATGTGTGCAGTGAGTTTCTATGAGATCAACTGAGACGATGGAAACTAGAGTTTGAATAGCGAGGCTTAGAACGCAAAGGTTCAGAATATCCGAGACTAAAGTTTGGTTTAAATACCCAGGGTTGTATCATCGGCTTGAAATCTGTATGGCAACCCCATAGGTTGAGGTAGCATGTGTGCACATCAATTTTGGATA
Source organism: Camellia granthamiana (assembly GCA_036172215.1). Taxonomy (NCBI): domain Eukaryota; kingdom Viridiplantae; phylum Streptophyta; class Magnoliopsida; order Ericales; family Theaceae; genus Camellia; species Camellia granthamiana. The sequence continues at coordinate 37,758,222 of CM069905.1, forward strand.
CTGAACTAACCTAGTCTGTCACCCTGTTGGAGAATAGGGAAAGTTACGGACATAGCCAGGGAGAAAAGTAGTACCTGTGGTTTGGAAGCGCAAGATGAAGGAAGAAGTCTTGAAACCCAGAAGAAGAGGAAGATCCATAGCAGCATAAGGTGAGTCATCACCAATTGCCCCTTTAAGGTACTTTCACTTCCTAGCTGCAACATCATATTTATTATCTAGTACTTCTGTCACATTGCAGATAACACCTATCGCATGCATCTACTGCACTATGCATTAAATCATAACATTTTATCACCAGCATCCTTTCCATGTTAAGCTTAGTTTGGCATGTGCTCATACCTTTCCGTCGTTGAAACATGGTTCTGTCACGTGTAAGTACCCATGCTGCGCTGTGGCCAGTATTAAGGGTGTTGGCACCTTTTCTGTGTTAGACGTGGTCTATTTTGTGTCCATGCCTTTTCTAGGTAAAATGTGGTTTGGCTTGTGTGCCTTATTCACTGCACCCATTGCATTATACTTTGTTTTGTTGCATTCAGCATTTAGGATCATTATCTTTCCCTAGCAGATCATTCCTCACTTATATCATACCACCCAATTACTTGTATTCTTTCTCTTTTTGTGAAAAACATAGTTTTGCATGTGCTCGCACCCCTTTGACGTTGAAACATGGTTCTGTTATGTGTAAACATCCATGTTGCGCTAAGGCCAGTATTGAGGGTGTAGGCACTTAGCCTGTGTTAGGCGTCGTTTGGTTGTGCCCAGTTCTTTTCTATATAAAACGTAGTTTGATTTTGCATCTCCACCCCTTTATGGTATTTGTGTGGTTTTGCACTGCTTATGGTTTGATTATTCCGTTGTACGTCATTACATTGCTTTCTTGCATTTTGTATCATTTTGCATTCTGCCCCCGAACTATGCTGGTTTGATTCCTTGCAAAGAGATACGTAGGCAACCCTCGGGTTCAACCAATTACATCTGTATTTTGTTTGTTTGCCCAAGTCTTATGGCCTTGTCAAAATGGGTCGTCTTCAGGCTTTGACATTCACTCATGTCACTTCATGAATTCGAGCTCTGTCAAAGTGGGGCAACTGTAGACACCCCATTTTTGACCGCCCTTAAGACTTGGGCGCCACAGGTTGATCACTCAATGATGAAAGTTATGTTGTACAAACGTTCGATTTCTTCAGCAAGAAGAGCTTCTAAATCCCAACCTTACACCCCATTTTGGACCAAAACTATTTTAGATCTTAAAACCCTCTCTTTCAAAATATTTTTCCAAATGTTTCTACGATGTTCCGAGGCTTGCATTTCGTTTAAAAGTTGCACTTTTTGGTAAATCGAGCGAGGACAAAGTGGAAATAAATGAAAGGGAGGTGAACACTTTGAAAAATATTTAAAACATCTTATTTAGAGGTTTGGAGTTGAAGAATATAGGAGGGGAGGCAGGAAAACTAGTTGGGGAAGAAATTGGGCATCAAACCATTGAGAGAGAACTGAACAACGTTCACTAAATCAGGCCTATCTCCTTCTACACTTAGACTTTAACTGTGAGGCCACCACTATTGCAAATTAGACTTCCGGGGCTTCATTTCAGACTCAAGAATCCCTAAAGCCGAGTTCAGATGAGAGAGATATGTCTGTTTGAAGTTAGGCATCAATCCGATTAATATAAAATTGAGCAACCTTCACTAAGATAGGCATATCTCTTTGCACACTTATAATTTAGATGTGTTGCCACCTCCATTGGAAAGTAGACTTTTGTGACTTCAATTTGGACTCAAGAATGACCTAAACCCGAGTCCGTACGAGGGAGATATGCCCATTTGAAGTCGAGTCTGGAAGTAGATTTTTGGTGGCCGGCAGGTGCCCAGCAAATGGCCAGCCGGACACCATTGGTGGCCGACAATTCACACTTCTGGCCGGCCAGCCACTAGTGTAAAACCCAGATATTTTTGCCATCTGTTTCCATAAAGCTCCAATTGTCCATTTTTTGATATTTTCGACCTAAGGCTCATGTTTTTTATATATAGATGACCTCCCTCTCATATTTCAAGGTTAGAAACATTTAGGAGTTAGAAAATATTTTTGGAAAATTCCTCTCTCTCTACAATTCTCTCTCTCTTTTGCAACTTGTATAGCCTTTGCCCAAACACTCTAAACCAAACCTAGAGAGCTTCTTGCTGAGGTGATTTGAGCTTGAATTTGAGCTCTTGAAGCACTTGAGAGTGTGAAATTGGTGGTTTATGACTTAAGGGTTCATTCCTCTTAAAAAGGTATATCTTCTCTTGCTTTTGTACCTTCTCTCCACCACTTCTTTTTTATCTTTTCTTGCTGATTTTGAAGTGTTTTTCAACTGTTTTTATGGGCTGAAGGTTGTGGTTTAAGGCTATTAAAGGTAGAGGGGTTAACCACCCTTCTTTGAACCTTGTTCTCTAAGCCTTTACACTTGTGTTTCCCACCCTTGCATTATTTTTTTTTGAGCTTTCAAACACTATTTTTCAGAGTTATTTCAGCGGCTAAAATCATGTTTTGAAGTCCAAATTTGAAGGGGTTAGCCTCTCTTCCTTGTGTCTTGCTGACTAGCCTAGCGTGTGCTATGTTTTAACTTATTAATCTAACTTTTTTTTAGCTTAATTCCAGCATGTTTTAGGACTGTTTTAGCACTGTTTTTGGTTGATGGTTGCATTTGAGCTTTGTTTTGCATGCTTATAGTGTAATTGTCCTCATGAGTTTGGTGTTCTAGGCCTCAAACACCTTCTTATTTGAGTTGATTACATTTATTTATGGCTTTCCATACTTGTGATCATTCTTAATCATCTCTAGAACCTCCCTCCTTTCTTAGCTTTTGTTTTTCTTTAAAAGTGGTTCAAAAAACTTGTTTGTTTAAAGCATGAGATTGAGATGTCATGCTTAATGGTTTAATCCCTTAGGGGGTTCATTACCAACGGTGTGATGTCTCTTTCATGCCTAAAACAACTTTTGGTTTGAGCCCTCTTTCCATTTACAGGACTTAAACTCACCATTGGACTCAATTAAGCTAAAAAATGGTTGGTAATTAAAATGAAGTAATTAAAATTTGGGACTAAAAGTGAGCAAGATAATAATTTGGTTATGTTCAATCGGATGTTAATTGAATACACGGAAGCTTGAGGCATTTCATACTCATTAGTGATGAAATGATTCAAGTCTCCAAGGTCACTACTTCCCTTGATCTTCCATGATAGGGAGGTGGTTTTGAGAGTCTCATTTTGTTGTATTTATTGAAATTGCACGCTTTTGTTCATGAGTCATCATGCAATGAAATTGTTTGAGTTAATGGTTTGTGGAACAAGTTCACTACTCCTTTGATTTGTTCATGATAAGGAGGGGTGAGTTTTGAAAGCAAACCCTTGAAAATACCCTATACATGCTCTGTTTGTCCTCCATTGTAGCAAGGTGAACTAGGCAGCAGTGGCCGGCAGTGGCCAACAGACCACCATTGATGGCCGGCCGGCTATCACTGGTGCTCGGCAACCCTCATCACTGGCCGGCCGGCCACTGATGCAAAATTTAGTAGTATGTTTCTGAGGCAGAGTAGAGTTATTCTGGAAGTGAGCAACAGTGCTAGTGTTCTATTGTGCAACAGAGGCTCTCCGGAAGCAAAATAGTAGCTTTTCGGGTGGAAACCGAGCACGTGCATGATCATATTCCTCGCATCCCGAACTTGTTTTAAGTTTAAATATTCAGATTAAATATTTGTTGTAATTAATTAGTTATAGCTATTAATTTTGTAAAATGTTGTGACTTGATTAGCTAGAATAGTTAGTTAATTGATTCGGTTTGTAATAATTAGTTAAGTAGTTTAGCTAATTTTATTTGTTTTGTAATAATTAGCTTAGCTTTAATTAGTTAGTTAATTAGCTTAGTTCATTCGGACTCTCCTTCATGAGAGCACAATATTGTAATAACGTGTATGTCTTCCAACCTCACGTCTTTCTACCTTTTATTTAACTGCTTACGATGGTTAGTTTTAGGGGCATCATATTTTGTTTAGCATACTTCATGTTTGCATCCATTCGTATTGCATGCACCGAGGCTCGGTTCATCATTCTAACTGCATTGTTAGTTTAATACATGCTTAGACCGCATGCTACCAAATTATTTCATATGCCATGTTAAGTAGCTGAGCCTATTTAGGTAACATATCGCATGTGTTGCTTTAGTCATATAGCATAAGTTAGGATCATGCATTTTTTCTAACTCACTTTTCTTTTGGCTTGGAGTACTAGGTGAGCCTTTACTCGCTTTAGCATAATTGCATGAGTGTTGATGTTGCCATGCCTAGCATGCTTACCCAGAGACTAAGTGGTTAATTGCTATAACTGCTTGAATGCCTGTAGATGAAGGCTTGTTGCTTGATTTGGAATAATTTGAGTAATGTTCATATGCGATCACTTTTTCAAGTGGTACATATTTCGAAACAATTTTCAAAACAAACATGAATTGAAACGTTTCAATTCTTACAAAGTTAGTTTATACTTGTGTGTGTGCACATCACATAGTAATGCTAGCCTAATAAATTGGAACAAGAGCATATAATGTACATAAGATTCATATCATGATTAGTAGAGACCGATCTTTGATCGGGCGAGCGGGGGTGCTCAAATTCATTCACAACCTTCCCCTCTCGTACCTAAGTTCCCGACCAGAGACAATCTTGGTGATAACAAACACGTGGCCTTTGGCACGAGTCATGGTTTCTTAGATTTCCCTAAAATATTTAGGTGGCGACTCTATATCTGGCAAAACAGTCCATTTTTGACAATTTGATTCAAAATCGATTTTCCAAAAGATTTGTCGGATTTGGATTCTTTGGTGTTTATCTATTTCACATTGCACTTGTGAGATTAGATTTAAAACTGCGAGAGTTCGAACTGTAGGGCTTCTTTCGAACTTCTGAAAGGGGGCGTGAAAAAGTTGGGCTACAGTATGAAATGAAGATAACTCAGATAATACAAACAGTGATACACAAAATTCCCAACTAATAAGCAAGTTATATACAGCAAATATTGTATACTTGTATGTGTTTTGTCATCCCAACCAGAACAAACAAGAATATACATATATATACATATATATATGTATATATCAGTTTTCATTTTTTGTATTATCTGGAGTGTATGATTTGAGGCCATTCCTTCAAACATTCACTCATTAGGGTTTTGAAAATTAGGGAAAACAAAAAAATTGGTTTTGAAAATTTGGTAAAACAAAGGAAAATAGAAAAATTGAGCAATAGAGAAAGAGAGGACCCATACCTGATCTCGGGGTTGTTTGAAGATAGGCGAACTGGTAGTAGTAGAAAAATGGTGATGGTGGTGTTGTTAGGTGTGAAAATAAAGAGCAACCATGTGAGTAAGGGGAGTAATGGAACACAGATACAAAGATTGTGTGTGTGTGTGTGTGAGAGAGAGAGAAAGAAAATATATACCTAACAACGGAGGCCCAATTACTTCTCGAAGAGTCACTAATGCTTGGTCAAAGAAGCGACACAAGCGACTGCGATGACAAAGGAGGAACGGCTTTGGTGATTGCAATCAAGCAGGAGAATCGACGACGAGGTGCGTATGAGGAGTGATGCGCGGTTAGGAGTGTAAAAATGGCCCCCAGCTCATGGGTGGCCCGAAGCCTGCCAGCGGCCTGGGGTGGTCCCGGCCTGTTTAGGCTCGTTTGGGCTTGGGCCCGAGCCCAGCCTGAGTCCCTAGGCTAGGGCCTAGGCCATCATTTTGAAATTTGACCTGGCCCGTGGGCCCGACTCGTGGCCCAGCCCATTGGCCCACTTAAGGCTCTAAGGCCCAGCCCGAGGCCTAGTGTCTTTTTTAGTAGAAAATAATAAAATTTTGGTAGAAAAATTTTAAAAAAAAAACAAAAAAAATTCTATACTCCTAAGCCCGGCCTAAGCCCGACGTTAGGCCCAGGCCCACCGGGCCGGCTCAAGGCTCGTCCAAAAACCCTAATACCCCTGGGCTGGGCCTGGGCCTGGGCCCGGGCTTAATTTTTTTGGCCCGTGGGCCAGCCCGACCCGGCTCGGCTCAAAATTTGGCGGGAGCCTGCAAGGCCCAACATGGGTCGGGCTGGGCCAGATTTACACCCTATGCACGGTATATACAGTATAAAGAGTTCAAAAAATTCACTCGGCTGATATAGGGAAATTTTTTCCTATAAAACTGTTTGGTCGGTATTGTCCTTCAATTTACTTAAATAACATTCAAAACGGTGTCGTTTTATTATCTGTGACCAAATTAATTTGGTCGCTAAAACTTTTTTTAATCCCGCTTTTATTAGGTTTTCCATGTTCGACCTTTGCCAACCAAATTTTTTGGTCGCGGAAAATTCTATTTTGGCAACTACAAAATATTAGTCGGCAAAACTCTAAACCTTTGCCTACCAAATTTTAATTTAGTCGCCAAATGAAAAATTTTTGCGACTAAATAAAAGTTAGTGGCCAAAATTGATTGGGATAAATGTGTTTGGTTTCAGTTTTCTAAATTTAGTTTTTTAAAAACTAAGTTTTTTATTTTTCGTTTTTTTGTTTTTAGTGAATATTTTTAAAATCTTAAGCATTTTTTTTTACTTGTTTAGATGCATCTTACTTTGATGTATCTAAAAAGTAAAATATTTGTGAAAAATATTTTAAAAAAATAAGAAATATACAAAAATACGAAAAATATACTAAATTTTCGTTTTTTTTTTGTATTTTTGGTATTTAGTGAATATTTTAAAGATTTTTTTTCACGAAAATTATACTTTAAGTGTATTTATGTTACGTGTATCTAAAAATGAAAAAAATTTCTTAAAATATTAAAAAAATTATTAAAAACAAAAAAATACGAAGAATAAGAAAGTAGAATTTTCTTAAAAGTGTTTTCAAAAGACTGGAAACAAACATTTTAAATTCAGATGAATCTTTCCAAGATTCTGTAGCCGAGGAATTCACTCCTCCAAATGAAGCTGCCGCTCCCACAACATCAAGCCCACCTCCGATGGCAGTGAACAAAGCCGATAAGCCAGCAGTGGAGGCTCCACCCCAGCCCAAGAAAATCAAGCATGGTCAGCTTGTTCCCATAGAACGACGGTGGACCCACTATCAAATTAGTCAAACCAGTGGCGGCTCGATCGGTGTGGAGCCCTAGCCATAGCCTAGTCACTACCGATGAGTTGCTCTCTGGTATCACCACCACAAGGCTTACAGTCAGATGTGCAGGCAAAAACTACCGGTGGTGTCGGCAATGGTAGCAACGACATATAGAGCGGATTGAGGAATTGAGATCGATGACCTACAAATGAGGAAGAGAGAGCTCCTTTAGAAAAACAAATTCAATTTAGGACAAAAAATTGGGGAAAGAAGAATATATACATATATATATATATGGTTATTGGCAACTAAAATATTTTTTAGTCGCTGAAAATATTTTATAAATCCTTCCAAAATTTGAAATGTCTCCCTCCAAATATTTTAGTTCTTTGGCGACTAAAAATTTTTTTAGCCACTGAAAATAAATATTTGGTGACCAAACTTTTGGTCGCCAAAGATAAAAAGTAAATTTTTGTTTTTCATTCGACAACTAAATAATTTTAGCAGCCAAAACTAACTATACAGTGACTAAAATATTTTTTAGTCGTTGAAAATAAATATTTGGCAACCAAACTTTTGGTTGCCAAAGATAAAAAATAAATTTTTATTTTTCATTTGGCGACTAAATAATTTTAGTAGCCAAAAATAATTATACAGTGAATAAAATATTTTTTAGTCGCTGAAAATAAATATTTGGCGACCAAAAGATAAAAAGTAAATTTTGTTTTTCATTCGGTAACTAAATAATTTTAGTAGTCAAAACTAACTATACAGCGACTAAAATATTTTTTTAAGCTCCAACTGTGGCATTTTTAGCTATTAAATTTTTTTTAGTCGCCAATTGTGGCATTTTTAGTGACTAAATTTTTTTTAGTCACCAATAATTAATATACCCTGACTAAAAAAATTTAGTAGCTAAATATTATAGTTTTACCAACTAACATAATTTTTGACAATTAAATTTTTTTTAACGCTAAATTTGATCAGTAAAAGTGTAATTTCCTAAAGTGTATAGACGTGAAAATATTACACAAGTTTAGAACTTTTTCCAAAATATTTATTAGAGTTTATTTGACTGCCTTTTCATGGCAGGTAGTGATGCCAGGTTTACATCCTATTAAATAGAGGCAATGAGTGTGTTTGATTTTAATTTTTGGAAAATTTAATTTTTTATTTGTTGTGTTTTTTTTTTTTTTTAATGAATATGTTTAAAATTTTAAGTAATTTTTTTACGTTTTTAGATATATTTTATTTATATATGTATCTAAATAGTAAAATATTTGTGAAAAAATATTTTAAAAAATTTTAATAAGTTTGTTTAATTATAATAAGTTTTAAAATTTTAGATAATGTAATATTTAAGCCCATTTGTTATTAGAAATGTATTAGCCATAGATAAAAAATAAATAAATTGATGATATCATATTTTTTTTATATTAAAATGTATATTTTATCTTATTTATTTTTGTCTGTTCAAACTATTTGTTATTATAATTATGCCAAAACTATAAGATTTGCTATATTTTCTTTAGTAGACATTTTTTTTTTCTTTTCTATTTTTTAAACATTTTTGGTCTGTCTATTCAAGCAAAACCTAAAATTGAAAAAAAAAAAAAAAAAAAGTGAATTTTTTTTTAAAAATCCTTAGAAAATTTTATTTTGATAAAAATATTTGTAGTTTTTAATATATGAATCTCTCATTTTTACAAATTATTAATGTTCAGATACCTTCAGAATGTAACCAATATTAAATATAATTAATAAAACTTTTTAAATAATAATTTAAAAGAAATAAAGATAATCACTTTGTTTATTTACATTTTCAAAATGTTTTTTATTTTTCAAAAATAAAAACTAATTTGATGAAAATAAATACAAAATATATTTTGTTTTCGGTATGACTTATAAGTTGACTTTTGCTTATTACGAAAATCTATACAAAAAATAGAGAGATAATGTGATTTAAATAAGCCAATAATTGAGCTTTTTTAGATGTTGCTAAAAGAGAAAAACAAACGAAAATTATGAGTTTGTTATTTGATGCTGATTGAGACCCCCTCCACCACCCCCACACATACGTGGCGGGTGGTGATTGGAGGAGAAAGAAAAAAAGAAAACGAAAAAAAAAAAATTGACCAATCAAAAACAGAGGGGGTCAAAGGGGGTGTTTTCTTGAGGGGGTCCAACACATTTTCCTTTATTTTATTCACCAAAATATTTTTTTATGATATCCAAGTTGGGTTTATTTTACTTATATTTATAATACTTTAGATTTTTTTTTACAAATATTTTACTTTCTAAAAATATTTAAGTAAAATTATTAGATATTATCGAAGTATTATGTGTTTCTACCTCCATATCCTAAATTGTTTGTGGACGAAAAATAACAACTTCAATTAATATCTATTTTTGTGTCAAAATTTTTTTTTTTTCACAAATTAAATTTTTCATGAGAATACATTATTTTTAATTTTTTTTATTTTCATACTAAACAAATAATTTTAGACAGAAAATATTATTTATGTAATATTGTTTACTAATAAAAATTACAACACACCATATGAATAATTTTTGATCTCCTAAACTTCCAACAATGATGAGATCTGTTTTGGGAACTTCCTATTTTAGTTAAAAATGTCAAAAAAATAATATAAAAAAATTAATTATTCTTTTTATTTTTTTTAATACTTTTTTCATAAAAAATTAATTCCTTTACTTATAAATTTTTTTACGTCATAGCTAATTTGAAAGAACACGTAAATAATCTGACGTAATATTCTGAAAATAGACAATAATTACTACACAACAACCTTCGACAGCTGTGAGACCATTAAGAGGTCCATCTATAAAATCGTGCATGATGTGACTGATCCTAACTTAACGTGCGTGTAACTTTAGAAAAGCCGAAATCACAAAAGTAAAAAATATTAAGAAGTTAATATTTATTATTATTATTATTATTTATAAAACAGACCTGCCATTACATTAGCAAATTAGCATTCATGATCTGTAGTAAGCATAAAATTAGCAAATTAGCAAAACAGACCATCCATTACATAGAAGTACTGCAGTGGGTAGATGCAAGGGAATGGATGGGCAGATGGAGAGAAGCAATTTTTTGGTCAATTCAAATTTCAAGCATTTGCTAAATAATTAGTTACTACTGAAAGACCTTGGTGTTATCAAGTGTGTAAAAACTTCATTGAACTTCTACCAAACTATTGGGCAAGCATGACTAATACTTTAGGTACAGGTTACTGCAGTTTGAAGAACCAACTAAATGCTATAGACTCTAGTAGTAGTAGTAGTAGGGGAGATGAAGCAAACCAAGAAAGCAGAGGGAAAGACGAGCAACAGGAGCTTTTTTGAAAATAGATAACTATTGCAACATCTTATCTGAAATCTAGCAACTAATCAATTTGAAAATAGAACTCATCCTACAACCTCCTCCCACCCTTTTTGAGTTTTAAATCCTAAACCCATTGACCTTCTACAAACAAAACCATTTTTTATTTTTTTGGTAAAAGCTTCATTAGGCATCAATACTCAAATTGGAAACACAACTTTTCCTCATAAATAAGTTCGACCATCTTCAAATCTCACACATAATGTACTGTGGGTTCAATCACTACAAGAAAAGTAAGATTTAACGGCGTTAATTTGATGGCGTTTAAAAAGACGCCTTTGTTTCTAATATTTAATGACACTTTCTTAAACGTCGCATTTTTATTGACTAACACGGTACCGTTTTAACTTCAGAAAAATGCCTTCAAATATTTTTCTTTTTTATTTGTTTTTTATGTAAGCTTAAATAGCCTATTCTCTCTCACTCTCCCTAAACCTTGATTTCACTCTCTCTTGCTTCAAACCCCGTCGTTTTTCTTGCTTCAAACCCCTTCATTTATTAATCGATTAATCTGCAACCTTTCTCTTCTCACATTCAAGTTCGATTGAAGATGATACTTACTGATGGAATCATTCAATTCAGGTATGCTAGGTTTCATCTACTTTATCAGTCTTAGATCATATTGATTGAAGATCTATTGATCAATTGAAGGTGATTTCGAAGTTCAACCTTCTTCAGCTTGGTGATTCAATCTCAGATTCATTCAACGATTTCAATGTTCTTTCTTGATTTCAAAGCTTGGTGATTCAATCTCAGATTCATCCGGCGAGGAGAGTGAGCACCATCATCTACTAAGGTGAGCACCATCGCTTCAGAAAATCTCAAGTTCTATCTCTTTTTATTTCTCTCTCTCTCTCTCTCTCTAAAGTTCTTCCTTCTCGTCGATTCTTCTCCTAGGGTTTTCAATCAATGTTTTGAAGAAGTTTAATCTCTGTTTTTTGTTGATCAATTTGTATTGATCAATCAGTGTTGTACACATCTCATTTATTTTTCCCCACATCACCAGAACTGATTTTTCAATCAGTGTTCTTTATTTTTCACTCTCTGCTTTTTTTTTATTACCCTGTTTTAAGCCCTAAATTGGCATCAACAATAATAGCCTATTTTTTCCTATGCTGATCTGATTTTTGGTCCCAATTCTGATGTATGCACATATTATACTTTCCTAATGGCATTATTGTTAGGGTTGCAAAGTTTAATGGTTCTAGCTGATTTTTAGGAGTTAAGTTTGTGAATCTTTGGTACTTATTCCAGTTACAAGATTAGGGGCTTTAAGCAGGAAATAAGAGTGAATGATGCGACTGTACAAGGAACTTACTGTCTAGATACAAATAAATATGGAAATTAATTGTTCCAATGAGTAATAGATAAAAAGATTATGAATAATGAATGATAGAATGCTTCGAAGCTTACAAATTAATATATTTATAGATTCTCATTAGTAAAACTCAGTGGCCATGTGGTCATGACTCTTTTGGAAAAAATGTTCCCCAGTAGCATAATGATTCTATAAATAAGGAGCATAATTTCCAAAAGAAAATTTAATGTAATATGTCATGATTTCATGCTATTTTTATTATTTTGGTCTTTACTGAAGCTTTGATTTTTGTTTTTTTTTTCCCCTCAACTTTGCAACACTAAGGTACTTTTGGACTCATAACTAAACGCAGCTTTATGCTTTATGCACAAATATATCTTTCACTTTCAGTGGCCTGCTAATGTTACTCTGTTTGATGCGGGTTAGTATGAGCATGCGAGTACACATATTTATGTGCATACCTAGATTTCTATTTCTAGCATCACTCAAGTATGTGACAGTAAAAGTTTGTATGCTTCTTTCAAATTTCAGTTGATGCTAGTTACATTGGTGGATGAGTAGCTTTAGTGATCAATATCTTAAATCTTTGTAAACTTAAAGGGGTTGAGGTTGGTTGCCCCTGAATATCTACTTGTGTACTATGCCTAGTAACCAATGTATAATTGTTTTGAAATATGCCTGAACCTATTTATTCTACATATTCAAAGCCAGCCCTTATGCAATGCCACAAAGCGGTGGCTAAGGCCCCAAATTTTAAAAAATATTAGGGACCCGAACTAGGGGTGAGTGTTATTCACGGTTGTGTCACAGTTGTATGCTCCATCTCAGTCCACCAAACAATTTTGTCAGGGTTTTGATTGGTGATCTCAGTCCACCAAGCGATTTCATTTTTGATTGGCAATATCAGTCCACTGACTCTAGAAATCGCTACTCTCTCTTCTAAATAACTAAGAATGGGGTGATAAAGGTTTGTACCATTTTTCTCTTTCTGAGTTTTTTATTTTCTCTGCTTCGACTTTGTTCTTTAGTCTCTGCAAAGAGAGTTATTAGGGAGAGCGCTAATCATCCAAAGGGGAGAAAATGTCTCTTTCCAATTGAGAGAAGCTGTTTGTCAAATGCTTTTGTTCTGTGGAGCTCTATTCTTCTACTACCATGAAAACCATGTTATATGTTGCTATTGTTCAACATAACTTTAATGCTTATCAACTAGATGATATACAACTTATGCAGCTCAATTCAACATGTTCATCTTCAATTTCTATAGTGTTCTTACTGATAGTGTGATATGTGCTCTCCTACTTGAAATAAGAATGCTATTGATTACATACTTTTGCCAAAGTTTCTCCCATCATGTTCATTATGTCTTAACTTGGTTGTTGTCTTCATTTATTCTTTCACCTTTTCACTACTGAACTTGTCATTCAATACTAATACTATACGATCAATCATGTTTGTAGGTACTTTGTCATGTTGTTCCCTCCTTGGTGAAGCTGCGGAAAGAAGGCTTGGACGGTCACGAAAAGATAAAGAGTTATGTGTGTGCTTAGTTATTCATTTCAAGCAGTGATACGAGTCCTTGCTGTTTATAGCCAATTCTGTTATTGGTCATTACAATGAAGGTTGCAAGCCATATTGACTTCATTTTTTTTTTGTTAGTCACAGGTAATTTTGCAAGTAAAATCTCATGTTTAATTTGTTTTAGTAAATTAGTGAATGATTTGATAAAATTATTAGCTTGTTTCCGATTGGTCTCTTAAAAGGGCATCTGTTTTGTTACGTTATGTGCTATTTGCAAGGTGAAACATGTGATGGTGACAAGTTTTCTTTTGGTGTGTGGTGCAATGACTATAACATGGATATGTGACAAAATATCAGAATCTGGATTTGGTAGTATTCTTAGCATTTGGATACAACTTTTTTGGCTTGATCTCTTATTTTTTGTGGTTTACTTATTTTGACAGTTTTTTGTGCCTTTCTGATCATAGTATATGTTTTGTTTGGTGACCAATTGAGTTGGTCTATCTAGCTTTGTCAGTTTTTCTTATGTGACACCATTGGAATTTTATCTTTATGAACTAATTGAATACATGTGTTTGAGCATTTAAAATCTTGCAGTTTCAAGTCCATTGATGAATAACTTTTGTTATGGTGGAGGAAAAAATTTAGGTGAAACATCAATTTATTGGTTCAACCTTCCCATCCTGTGCGGAAGGCAGTTTTTGAGGAAAGAAAGAAATGTAATGTTATAAAACTCAAAATTCCATTTTATTTTGGTATTTTTTTAATTTGATAATCTATTTTTTAGGATTTTAGTGGTGGGAGGTGTTTGGTTGATATGTTGTGTGGCCCAAGTAGTAATTTTTTGGTTGAGAATTGTGAATTTAATTTTTGGATATGTTATTTTGTGGGTAATGTAAAAACATTATTTGTGGATATGTTATTTTATGGGTAATGGTGATTGGATATTAAATTGAATGGGAAAGTGAATTAATGCTGCATTTGCTATTTGAATGAGAGTTATTATTTCATATTAGTGCTATTCAATCACATAAAATTAGTACAATTTCAAAAAAAAAAAAAAAAGAAAAAAAAAAGAGAAAAGATATCACGGCATTTCTCAAAACACCACCTAAACCTTAAATTTGATGGTTAGATTTAAAAAAAAAAAGAAGATATGACGGCGTTTCAAAAATGTCGCTAAATATCATAGTGACGTCACAATACCGTTAGGGTAGAACATTTGGCGGCGTTTTAAAAAAAAATGCCGCCTATACTAATATAACAACACATTTGGCAGCGTTTTTAAAAAAAAAATGCCGCCTATACTAATATAACGACGTTTATCAAACGCTACAAAGCTATAGTGACGGTTGCATTGTCAGCGTTTGGTATTAAACGTCACAAAAAGAATCAGCGATGTTTTTAGCACTTAAAAAATGCCACTAAAAGTGCATTTTCCAGTAATGAATTCATGCAGAATGTAGATAACATAACAAAATTAGATTTTATTTATTTATTTTATTTATTTTTTATTTTTTCGCTTAAGTGAGTCACAAAATTCAAACATTAACTAATTATTACATACATAAGAAAATAATTAAAGGCATTGTTCTAAATTTTAATCATTCTTCATCATGAGAGGATGCATAGTATACTTACTGGTAACCAAAAAAAAGCATACCAAAAGGATTTCCAAGTTATTTCTGGATAAGCTTGCTGCTCACTGAGACTTTGCATAACCAAATATATCACAAGGGAAGCAACAAATCAAGAAAACAAAACAAAATTAATCAGAATACAACTTTTAGTAAAACAGTTACTATTAAGCATAAAAAACATACTTCAATACAAGTATCCATCAATCAAAAAAGAAATATCTATATATATATACATAATGCTTCTAAACCATTCAATTACAATAAAACTTAATCCACCTATTGCAACAAGTACTTGTTTCCTCGAACACCCTAAACTACAAATGGGAGATAAAGCTTACCTTTGAAGCAGTGAACCAATGGTGGTAGATAATAGACCTCCTAGATCCTTCATTGACCAATCTACAAGTAATTTTAGCTCTATGTGATTCATTTATGGGAATTTCATTTTGTGTTTTCATATCATGAGTTATACAATTGCTTTCATTCTATATGTGATACCCCTGTTCTGTATTATGTTAATTGGTCCCTAATATGTATGTGATTATATGTTTTGATATGATTTTATGTGCCATTATGTGGATATATGTGATTTTGGAACTCTATCTGTTCACCGTAGGAAAATCTGTTTGAGTAATCTGCTTTGGAAATTAAATTGAGGGCCTTATCGGCCACAAAACCCGAAATCGATTACGCCATTGTGATTGGCATAATTTTTAGAGCCTACGGTGAAATTTAATTGAAAATTGATTCTGGTCAATTTAAAACTGATTAAATTGATAAATTAGGTGCCCAATTGTTTTAATATTAAAACAATGGCTTAGTGGAGCCATTTAAGGGCCATACACACCCTCATTTGTCTCTTGGGGACTTCAAAAATCTGAGTTTGCAATTGTGAGAGGGAGAGGGCCGGCCATAGTGAGAGAGGGAGCTCAAAAATTGAAGTTTGATCATTTAACCTTGAATACTTGAAGGCCAACTCTAGATTTGACCATAAATTGGAAGAATTGAGCCCCTAGGTAAGCATTGATCATTGAATTCATGAGTTTAATGTGTAATCTTGTGTGTTCAAGGTTTGTTTGTAATCAAGAGCATGATTTGAGTTGGTTTTGTTGAAATTGAGGCTTGATATGTGCATGCATGTAAAGAACACCTATGGAATCACAAAATCAAGCATGTGAAGTGTAAATTTTGAAAGATTAGAAGTGTAATCTCGCATGCAAGCATGTTTTTGTTGAATTTCATGGGAAGAAGCACTAATTGCATTATTAGAAGTGGAAATGGAAGTCAAATTGGGCATGCATGTTGTTTATTTAGGGTGGGAACCTTGAATGCATGAGTTGGAGCTAATTTTGGGGCATGCATATGGTTACCTTGTGAAATTGGGTCTCCTAATGTTGTAATCTTGCATTAGTATCATGTTAGCATGTGTATATGTGAGATTTGTGTCATAGCATGCAAGAAAGATAGGTTGAAGGTCGAGAATGAACTCAGGGAACCATTCTGGAAAAACCCAGAATTCATGGTGTCCGCTCGAGGGGGGGAAGTGCCGCTCGAGCGGAGAAATCGAGCTCCCAGCATTTTCTGCAGACATGGTTCCCGCTCGAGCGGGGAAGTTGACGCTTGAGCGGGGAGCTATGTAGGCAGGCAGTACGCTCGAGCGGTAGAGTTCACGCTCGAGCGGAAATTTGGGGTAACCAGTACTTTTGCAGGCTTAAGGGTCCGCTCGAGCGGAGAAGTCCACGCTCGAGCGGGGACCATGTTTTCTGAAATTCTAAAAATGTATTCTGTGTTATATTTTTCCGTTCTCTTTCACTTGTAAGCACTCTGAGGCATATGTTAAGCATTGTAAATGAGTTAATGAGATAAGAATAAAGCCTAAAGAAGAATATGTGAATTAAAGAACGGATTGAACTGTTAGTGACCCTTTTGTGTTCATGAAATATGTAGGGTCAAGCTGCAGGGCGAATCCACAAACCGATCACTGTGAGTAATATCGATATTTGAATGCTTATGAATGTTCAATTGTTTATTCCCTTAAGCTTATGAACTGCTAATTGGGATTGTGGATGTAAGTTGAACACGAATGGACCAAAGGTCGTTTTGTTGAATACGAATGGACCAGAGGTCGTTTGGTTGAACATGAATGGACCAAAGGTCGTTTTGATAAGCCTGAATGGACCCAAGGTCGTTTTGATATGAATGAGTGGGCCGAAGGCCGTTTTGATATGAATGAGTGGGCCAAAGGCCGCTTTGATATGAAAGTGTGGGCCAAAGGCCGTTTTGATACGAATGTGTGGGCCAGAGGCCGTTTTGAGATGAATAAGTGGGCCAAAGGGCGTTTTGAAATGAATGATTGGGCCAAAGGCCGTTTTGACATAATCAAATGGGCCGAAGGCCGTTTCGTAATGAATGTAAAGCTGAATGAGTAAAAGGCCAGTGTGTGCGGAACTATGATTTAAATTACCCTTATATATATGTTAACCACAGAAATGAATTGGGCCCAAGGCCGTTTGGAAAACGTTGTTCTACGTCTTGTCGCATAAATTCTGTAATTGATATTATTCACTGGGCTATCGCTCACGCTCATTCATGTTTTTGTAGGTGAGCCAAGAGAGGTACAAACCCAGCCCCAGTGAAGTCTACCATGAACAACATGAGTTTTGGAGAGTCAGCCTTGTGTCTCACGTGCGAGACCCGTCCTTGCCATTTTGTTATGTAATTATATTTTGTTTTGTTGGCAAGGGTTTTGTGTACATTTGTATGTAGTCTGATATGGGTTGGCTCAGTTTAGATGATCCTGTTGTAAAGAAGTTTATGCTACTATACTTTTGATGTGGGTTATTAACGCATATGAGTTTGGTTTGTTTGATGTGCATATAAGCACCGCTCTATGGACAAAGTTTTAAATTTTTGCTTCCGTTTGGCCCCTTTACTCTGACGAGTTATGTCCGTTTTGGTTTGAGGCCGTAGGTAATCACAGGATTACTGGCCAGTCATGTCCTTAACCCATAGGGGCGGGTTGGGGTCGTGACAGAGTGGTATCAGAGCACGAGTTAATAACTCACACACTTGTCCAAAAAGAGTAATAAGCGTCTAGATGAGATCTAGGATGCATTCACGTGATGAATATGAGTTTGGAAGCATTGATTATGTGCTTAAATGTTTTGATTTGAGTAATTATGTGCTACAAGTTGTAATTCACTTGCATTGCAATTATTTGAATATGTACGCCGTTAGTGTATATACATTTGTGAATCTTTTGTATGAAACATAATGCAAGTTTAATCAGATGGTGAGAACAACAGGTGATGAGATAGAGGAGTCCTCTACTGCCAGGATGGACAGAATGGAAAGGTTGATCCAAGAAATGGCAGAAGCTTTGAGACAGCAACAGGAGTGGCAACAACAGTGGCAGCAACCACACCCGCCACCTCCACCTCAGGCACCACCCGTGCCAAATGAACAGAATAATGACCGGATTATAGCTCTCACCAAGGAATTCAAAAAAATGAAACCACCGCAGTTCCACGGGGGATTAGATCCGTTGAAGGCCGAAGCGTGGGTCCTCGGCATTGAGAAATTGTTTGAAGTGTTCCCCTGTTCAGAGACACAGAAGGTGCTTCTAGCCACTTTTATGCTAGAAGAAGAAGCAAGAAGATGGTGGATGTTGATGCGAGAAAATCATAAAGATGTGGATTGGGTAAAATTTCTGGAGATCTTTTATGACAAGTATTTTCCGCAATGTGTTCGGGATAGGAAAGTAGCCGAGTTCATGGAACTCAAGCAAGATAGCATGACAGTGGCCAAGTATGAGGCCAAGTTCACTGAATTGGCCAGATTTGCACCACACGTGATTGACACTGATTATAAGAAGGCAAGACACTTTGAAGGTGGACTCCGCAGTGACATCCTAGAGAGGGTGAATGTTCTAAAGTTGGAAACTTACATTGGGGTGCTCGACAGGGCCATCATATCAGAGGCTAATATAGGTAGACAAGCTAAGCCAGTCACTGAATGGAAGGGTAACAAAAGGCAAGGCTTCTTTTCGAAGAAGAAATTTCTGAAAAAGCAAAATACGGGCTCCTCCACTACTTCAAATTCTTCCCGAGACACAGCTCCCATGTGCAACATCTGTAGCAAAAGGCACCGCGGAGTCTGTTACCGTACATCAGGAGCCTGTTTCAAGTGTGGGAAGCAAGGGCACATAGCCCGAGAATGTAATCAGAACAGTGGAAAACTGGCAGCTAGTTCAACAGCATCGGTTCCAAAGCCGGGAAATACCTTGAGATCTGCTCCAACTGGGGATGCAGTGAGACAGGGGAGAGTTTTTGCGCTTGTTTCGGGCGATACACGTAATGCCAATGCCGTTGTCTCAGGTACTATTTCAATATGTAATCAGGATGCCTTTGTGTTAATTGATTCTGGATCAACACACTCATTTGTGACATATACATTTGCATCTAGACTGAAAAGACCCCTAGAATTATTGCCATATTTGTTGTGTGTGTCTGCTCCATCGGGGGAATCTGTGTTATGTGACTATATATATCGGTTTTGTGACGTACGTATTGAGGATGCTACCCTATATGTAGATTTATTGCCCTTAAACTTTAGACATTTTGATGTAATTTTGGGCATGGATTGGTTGACCAAGTATTGTGCCACCATAGACTGTGTGACAAAAAGGGTTGTATTTAAACCACCAGAACAAAAGGAAATTGTGTTTGTGGGTAATGGGGTAGTGCCTCCACCTTATTTGATATCTGCAATGAAAGCATGTAAACTGATCAGGAAGGGGTGCCAGGGTTATCTATGCTATGTGTTGACTGAACAATCTGTGAATGTTGAATTGGATGATCTTCCTATTGTTAGAGAATTCCCAGATGTGTTTCCAAATGAATTACCAGGGGAATTGGTAGACAGGGAGATAGAGTTTACTATTGAGATTGTGCCAGGCACCCAGCCTATTTCTAAGACTCCCTACAGAATGGCTACTGCTGAAATGAAGGAATTGAAAGAATAGTTGCAAGACCTGCTTGATAAGGGGTTTATCCGACTTAGTACTTCACCTTGGGGTGCACTAGTGTTATTTGTGAAAAAGAAGAATGGTACTTTGCGCCTGTGCATCGACTATCGGGAATTGAATAAGGTAACAGTGAAGAACAAATACCCCCTACCCCGTATTGATGATTTATTTGACCAGCTGCAGGGATCACAGGTGTTTTCTAAGATCGATTTGAGATCCGGGTATCATCAGCTGAAAGTTAAGGCAGAGGATGTTGAGAAAACAGTGTTCAGACCAAGGTATGGTCATTTTGAGTTCCTTGTTATGCCATTTGGAGTGACTAATGCTCCGGCAGCATTTATGGACTTAATGAATAGAATTTTTAAAACCTACCTTGATGAGTTTGTGGTAGTCTTCATCGATGATATTTTGATATATTCTAAAGATAGACTTGAACACGAACAACATTTGAGGGCTGTTTTACAAATACTTCGGGAAAGGAAGTTATTTGCTAAACTAAAGAAATGTGAGTTTTGGTTGGATGAAATTGTTTTCTTAGGGCATGTGATCAACAAGGAAGGAATTTTAGTGGACCCGCAGAAAATAGAGGCAATTGTGAATTGGCCTACACCAACTAATGTGACAGAGGTCCGTAGCTTCATGGGCTTAGCAGGGTACTACAGGAGGTTTGTGAAAGATTTTTCGAAACTAGCTGTGCCTCTTACCCAATTGACACGTAAAGGGCAACCGTTTGAATGGAATGATGAAAGAGAATCTGCTTTTCAAGAACTGAAAATAAGATTGACCACCGCACTAATTTTGACACTACCTTCAGGTACGGGAAATTTTGTAATTTTCAGTGACGCATCTTACAAGGGTTTGGGTTGTGTGTTAATGCAGAACGGAAAGGTTATTGCTTACGCCTCCCGACAGTTGAGGCCACATGAGAAGAATTATCCGACGCATGACCTGGAATTGGCCGCAGTTGTTTTTGCCTTGAAAATCTGGCGGCATTATTTGTATGGGGCAAAATGTGAAGTCTACACAGATCATAAGAGCCTAAAATACTTCTTCACGCAGAAAGAGCTGAATATGCGTCAGAGAAGATGGCTGGAATTGATAAAAGACTATGATCTTGAGATTCAGTACCACCCCGGGAAAGCTAATATAGTTACTGATGCCTTAAGCAGAAAATCAACATGGGGTATGGCTTGTTTGCTTACCGAACAGAAAGAAATCTTGCAAGGTTTTGAGAAGTCTGAAATTGAAGTGGTAATGTGTGAACAGGGCGGATTGACAGCTGCAATTACAGCCGAGCCGGCAATTGTTGACGAAATCAAGCAGAAACAGAAAGAGGAGGAGTTCCTCAGAAAAGTAATCAATGAATTTGAGATGAGTCCAAAAGCAGAATTTAGCATTGAGAATGAAATGCTGAAATTCCGAAACAGAATGTGTGTCCCTGATATTCCGGAACTTAAGAAGAGGGTTTTAGACGAAGCCCACAGATCCGTTTTTGCTATGCATCCAGGCAACAATAAAATGTACCGGGATTTGAAACAGACCTACTGGTGGCCTAAGATGAAGAAAGAGATTGCAGAATATGTGTCTAAGTGCCTTCAGTGCCAGCAAGTTAAGGCTGAACATCAGAAACCAGGCGGTCTACTCCAACCTCTCCCTATTCCTGAATGGAAGTGGGAACATGTGACTATGGATTTCGTTGTTGGCCTACCTCGGACTTCTCGAGGTATGGATTCTGTTTGGGTTGTAGTTGATAGACTGACTAAATCCGCACCATTTCTGCCTGTTAAAACTGCATTTACCGCTTATAGATTGGCTACCATTTACGTTGATGAGATTGTCCGTTTACATGGTGTTCCAGTATCTATTGTATCGGATAGAGATCTGAAATTTGTGTCTAGATTGTGGAAGAGTTTGCAGGAAGCCATGGGAACAGAACTAAGGTTCAGTACTGCATTCCATCCACAGACAGATGGGCAGTCAGAAAGAACGATACAAACTTTGGAAGATATGCTTCGCATGTGTGCTTTGGATTTTCAGGGGAGTTGGGAAGATTATTTGCCGCTTGCAGAATTTGCCTATAATAACAGCTTCCACTCCAGCATTGGTATGGCACCATACGAGGCTTTGTATGGTAGGAGGTGTAGATCACCTATTTGTTGGACAGAGGTTGGGGATAGAGCTTTGCTTGGGCCAGAAATTGTGCAAGACACTTCTGAGAAAATCAAGACTATTCGCCAAAGGCTCAAAACAGCTCAGAACCGACAAAAGAATTATGCAGACGTTCGGAGAAGACCTCTTGAGTATGAGGTTGGTGACCATGTGTTCATCCGTGTTTCTCCGATGAAAGGCCAAATCAGATTTGGGAAAAAGGGCAAGTTGTCGCCCCGTTACATTAGGCCGTTTCAAATTTTGGAGAGGCTTGGTCCAGTTGCTTATAGAGTGGCTTTACCACCGGGATTTGAGCAAATCCATAATGTGTTTCATGTGTCGATGTTGAGGGGTTACCTTCGAGACCCGTTTCATGTGATTGATTATCACCGGGTTGCTATTAATGAAAATATGGAGTATGCTGAATGGCCGGAATGAATTGTTGATCGGCAAGTGAAACAATTGAGAAGCAAGTCCATCCCAATGGTGAAAGTGGAATGGAAAGAGCACTATGGGACGGATGCCACGTGGGAAAAAGAGGAGGAAATGCGACTGAGCTATCCACATTTGTTTCCCGATGAAGGAAACTTAAGTTTGGAGGACCAAACTTCCTAAATGGGGGAAGACTGTGATACCCTTGTTCTGTATTATGTTAATTGGTCCCTAATATGTATGTGATTATATGTTTTGATATGATTTTATGTGCCATTATGTGGATATATGTGATTTTGGAACTCTATCTGTTCACCGTAGGAAAATCTGTTTGAGTAATCTGCTTTGGAAATTAAATTGAGGGCCTTATCGGCCACAAAACCCGAAATCGATTACGCCATTGTGATTGGCATAATTTTTAGAGCCTACGGTGAAATTTAATTGAAAATTGATTCTGGTCAATTTAAAACTGATTAAATTGATAAATTAGGTGCCCAATTGTTTTAATATTAAAACAATGGCTTAGTGGAGCCATTTAAGGGCCATACACACCCTCATTTGTCTCTTGGGGACTTCAAAAATCTGAGTTTGCAATTGTGAGAGGGAGAGGGCCGGCCATAGTGAGAGAGGGAGCTCAAAAATTGAAGTTTGATCATTTAACCTTGAATACTTGAAGGCCAACTCTAGATTTGACCATAAATTGGAAGAATTGAGCCCCTAGGTAAGCATTGATCATTGAATTCATGAGTTTAATGTGTAATCTTGTGTGTTCAAGGTTTGTTTGTAATCAAGAGCATGATTTGAGTTGGTTTTGTTGAAATTGAGGCTTGATATGTGCATGCATGTAAAGAACACCTATGGAATCACAAAATCAAGCACGTGAAGTGTAAATTTTGAAAGATTAGAAGTGTAATCTCGCATGCAAGCATGTTTTTGTTAAATTTCATGGGAAGAAGCACTAATTGCATTATTAGAAGTGGAAATGGAAGTCAAATTGGGCATGCATGTTGTTTATTTAGGGTGGGAACCTTGAATGCATGAGTTGGAGCTAATTTTGGGGCATGCATATGGTTACCTTGTGAAATTGGGTCTCCTAATGTTGTAATCTTGCATTAGTATCATGTTAGCATGTGTATATGCGAGATTTGTGTCATAGCATGCAAGAAAGATAGGTTGAATGTCGAGAATGAACTCAGGGAACCATTCTGGAAAAACCCAGAATTCATGGTGTCCGCTCGAGCGGGGGAAGTGCCGCTCGAGCGGAGAAATCGAGCTCCCAGCATTTTCTGCAGACATGGTTCCCGCTCGAGCGGGGAAGTTGACGCTTGAGCGGGGAGCTATGTAGGCAGGCAGTATGGTCGAGCGGCAGAGTTCATGCTCGAGCAGAAATTTGGGGTAACCAGTACTTTTGCAGGCTTAAGGGTCCGCTCGAGCGGAGAAGTCCAAGCTCGAGCGGGGACCCTGTTTTATGAAATTCTAAAAATGCATTCTGTGTTATATTTTTCCGTTCTCTTTCACTTGTAAGCACTCTGAGGCATATGTTAAGCATTGTAAATGAGTTAATGAGATAAGAATAAAGCCTAAAGAGGAATATGTGAATTAAAGAACGGATTGAACTGTTAGTGACCCTTTTGTGTTCATGAAATATGTAGGGTCAAGCTGCAGGGCGAATCCACAAACCGATCACTGTGAGTAATATCGATATTTGAATACTTATGAATGTTCAATTGTTTATTCCCTTAAGCTTATGAACTGCTAATTGGGATTGTGGATGTAAGTTGAACACGAATGGACCAAAGGTCGTTTTGTTGAATACGAATGGACCAGAGGTCGTTTGGTTGAACATGAATGGACCAAAGGTCGTTTTGATAAGCCTGAATGGACCCAAGGTCGTTTTGATATGAATGAGTGGGCCGAAGGCCGTTTTGATATGAATGAGTGGGCCAAAGGCCGCTTTGATATGAAAGTGTGGGCCAAAGGCCGTTTTGAAATGAATGATTGGGCCAAAGGCCGTTTTGACATAATCAAATGAGCCGAAGGCCGTTTCGTAATGAATGTAAAGCTGAATGAGTAAAAGGCCAGTGTGTGCGAAACTATGATTTAAATTACCCTTATATATATGTTAACCACAGAAATGAATTGGGCCCAAGGCCGTTTGGAAAACGTTGTTCTACGTCTTGTCGCATAAATTCTGTAATTGATATTATTCACTGGGCTATCGCTCACGCTCATTCATGTTTTTGTAGGTGAGCCAAGAGAGGTACAAACCCAGCCCCAGTGAAGTCTACCATGAACAACATGAGTTTTGGAGAGTCAGCCTTGTGTCTCACGTGCGAGACCCGTCCTTGCCATTTTGTTATGTAATTATATTTTGTTTTGTTGGCAAGGGTTTTGTGTACATTTGTATGTAGTCTGATATGGGTTGGCTCAGTTTAGATGATCCTGTTGTAAAGAAGTTTATGCTACTATACTTTTGATGTGGGTTATTAACGCATATGAGTTTGGTTTGTTTGATGTGCATATAAGCACCGCTCTATAGACAAAGTTTTAAATTTTTGCTTCCGTTTGGCCCTTTTACTCTGACGAGTTATGTCCGTTTTGGTTTGAGGCCATAGGTAATCACAGGATTACTGGCCGGTCATGTCCTTAACCCATAGGGGCGGGTTGGGGTCGTGACACTATAGCTCAAAGAAGACTTAAAGAAAGGGGTGTATGTTGAAAACCTTACAGAACATAGCGTGAGAACCATTAATGATGCTCTCAAGCTTCTATTACAGGTGTGACTTAATAGTGAACTTTTGTGTTCTATTATTACATGTTAGAGTATAAATTTTACTTGGAAATTTTTTTTCCTTAACAGGGTGCTGCAAATAGGAAAATGGCAGCAACCAATATGAATAGTGAGAGTAGCCGATCTCATAGTGTATAATCATGCACGATTGAAAGCCACTGGAAGAAAGATTCCATGACTCGCCTTAGGTTTGGAAGGTTAAATTTAGTAGATCTAGCCAGTTCAGAAAGGTAAGTATTGATTTTGGAATCTAGCTAAGTCAGTTCATTGTGCTTCTTTTTATTTTTATTTCTTTTATGGATTTGGTTTCTATGCTGAATTCATGGTGTTGATTTAATTAGGCAGAAAAGCTTTGGTGCAGAAGGAGACTGTTTGTAAGAAGCAGCGACTATAAACAAATCTTTGTCGACTCTTAGGTAATTAGATTATGAACTGTTTTTCTGTTAGGTTGCACTGAACAGATTGCAAGTAATTTTAGCTGGTTGCTTTTCATAATTATGCCTTTTTTTTATATGCGATTATGGTCGGATGGATGCCACGCCTTCCTGAGCTATGTCACTATGTTCTAAGGGAAAAACTCAACTCCACTCAACAAGTCTTAATTCAACTTACTTGTGGCAGCTACACAAGGACTATATTCTAAAGGACTATTCTTCTTAATTATTTTTAGTTGATGAAACGTGTTATACTTGACCATGTCTTCCAAAACATTGAGAGAGAAGTTGAGAACTCTAGATGAAGAATTAGAAGTGACATCTTTAAATTAAGGATTCTACATTGGTTAGTTCTTAGAAGAGGATTGACGGATTGACTTAAGAACTGTAATGTTCTATGAAATAAAAATCAATGAATGAATAAATAAAATACTTCTATAGACATTCAAGGTAGAAACTTTCAATAATAGAACACGTATATAGAATGAAAAAAAGAATGATGTATATAATTATAATCTTTAAGTTCACCCTTAACTTGTGGCTTAGCACTATCTTGTGCATTTCAACTTACTTAGCACTATCTTGTGCACCTGCGTAGTACTATCTTGTGCATTTCACCTTACATCGCACTATCTTGTGCACCTTATTCGCACTATCATGTGCATTTCACCCTACATCGCACTATCTTGTGCACCTTATTTGCACTATCTTGTGCATTTTAATTGCATCGCACTATCTTGTGCATCGCACTATCTTGTGCATCGCACTATTTTGTGCATTCATTCTCGCTCGCACTGTCTTGTGCACCAGCATTGCGCTATCTTACGTATTCATCCGCATCGCACTATCTTGTGCACTCCTTGGTCTAGGAGACCTTAAATCCTCTAAAGGTGCAATTCTTTTGGTTTTTGTCGTGCCCGAATGACTTCCGGTGGTCTGGTTTAGCCACCTGCCTGTGTTTGCGGTGAGTTTCTAGGAGATCAACCGAGACGGTGGAAACTAGAGTTCGAATGGCGAGGCCTAGAACGCAAAGGCTCAGAATTTCTGAGACTAAAGTCTGGTTTAAATACCAGGGGTGTATCCTCAGCTTGAAATCTATATGGTAGCCCCATAGGTTGAGGTAGCATGTGTGTACCTTAATTCTAGATACTGATCCAACCTAGTCTGTCACCCTGTTGGAGAATAGGGAAAGTTGCGGACATAGTCAGGGAGAAAAGTAGTACCTGTGGTTTGGAAGCGCAAGATGAAGGAAGAAGTCTTGACACCAAGAAGAAGAGGAAGATCCACAGCAGCATAAGGTGAGTCATCACCAATTGCCCCTGTAAGGTACTTTCACTTCCTAGTTGCAACATCATATTTATTATCTAGTACTTCTGTCACATTGCATATAACACCTATCGCATGCATCTACTGCACTATCATACCATTTTATCACCGGCATCCTTTCCATGTTAAGCTTAGTTTAGCATGTGCTCATACATTTCCCTCGTTGAAACATGGTTTTGTCACGTGTAAGTACCCATGCTGTGCTGAGGCCAGTATTGAGGGTGTCGGCACATTTTCTGTGTTAGACGTGGTCTATTTTGTGTCCATGCCTTTTCTAGGTAAAATGTGGTTTGGCCTGCATGCCTTATTCACTGCATCCATTGCATTGTACTTTTTTTTGTTGCATTTAGCATTTAGGATCATTATCTTTCCATAGTAGATCATTCCTCACTTATATCATACCACCCAATTACTTGTATTCTCTCTCTTTCTGTGAAAAACATGGTTTTACATGTGCTCGCACCCCTTTCACGTTGAAACATGGTTCTGTTATGTGTAAACATCCATGTTGCACTGAGGCCAGTATTGAGGGTGTAGGCACTTAGCCTGTGTTAGGCGTCGTTTGGTTATGCCCAGTTCTTTTTCTATAAAATGTAGTTTGATTTTGTATCTCCATCCCTTTATGGTATTTGTGTGGTTTTGCACTGCTTGTGGTTTGATTATTCCCTTGTATGTCACTATATTGTTTTTTTGCCTTGTGTATCATTTTGCATTCTACCCCTAAACTACGCTGGTTTGATTCATTGTAAAGAGATACGTAGGCAACCCTCAAGTTCAACTAATTGTATCTGCATTTTGTTTGTTTGCCCAAGTCTTACGGCCTTGTCAAAATGGGTCATCTTCAGGCTTTGATATTCACTCACGTCACTTCTTGAATTCGAGCTCTGTCAAAGAGGGGCAACTGTAGACATCCCATTTTTGACCGCCCTTAGGACTTGGGCACCACAAGTTGATCACTCGATGATGAAAGTTATGCTGTACAAACGTTCGATTTCTTCAGCAAGAAGAGCTTCTAAATCCCAACCTTACACTCATTTTGGACCAAAACTATTTTTCACCAAAACTATTTTAGATCTTAAAACCTCTCTTTCAAAATATTTTTCCAAATGTTTCTACGATGTTCCAGGCTCGCATTTCGTTTAAAAGTTGCACTTTTTGGTAAACCGAGCAAGGACAAAGTGGAAATAAATGAAAGGGAGGTGAACTCTTTGAAAAATATTTAAAACATCTTATTTAGAGGTTTGGAGTTGAAGAAAATAAGAGGAGAGGGAGGAAAACTAGTTGGAGAAGAAGTTGGGCATCAAATTGTTGAGAGAGAGCTGAACAGCCTAGACTTTAGTTGTGAGGCCACCACCATTGGAAATTGGACTTCCGGGGCTTCATTTTAGACTCAAGAATCTCCTAAAGTCGAGTCTGGATGAGGGAGATATGTTGTTTGAAGTTAGGCATCAATCCGATTAAGACAAAACTGAGCAACCTTTACTAAAATAGGCATATCTCTTTGCACACTTAGAATTTAGATGTGATATCGGAAAGTAGACTTCTGGGGCTTCAATTTAGACTATAGAATGACCTAAAACCTAGTCCGTATGAGGAAGATGTGCCCATTTGAAGTCGAGTCTGGAAGTAGCTTTTTGGTGGCCGGCAGGTGGCCAGCAAATGGCCGGCTGGATACCATTGGTGGCCGGCAATTCACACTTCTGGCCGGCCGGCCACTAGTGTAAAACCCAGATATTTTTGTCAACTGTTTCCACAAAGCTCCAGCTGTCCATTTTTTAATATTTTCGAGCTAAGGCTCATGTTTTCTATATATAGATGACCTCCCTCTCATATTTCAAGGTTATAAACATTTAGGAGTGAGAAAATATTTTTGGAAAATTCCTCTCTCTCTACAATTCTCTCTCTTTTTTGCAACTTGCATAGCCTTTGCCCAAACACTCTAAACCAAACCTAGAGAGCTTCTTACTGAGGTGATTTGAGCTTGAATTTAAGCTCTTAAAGCACTTGAGAGTGTGAAATTGGTAGTTTATGACTTAAGGGTTCATTTATCTTCAAGAGGTATATCTTCTCTTTATTTTGTACCATCTCTACACCACTTCTTTTCAATCTTTTCTTGCTGATTTTGAAGTGTTTTTCAACTGTTTTTATGGGCTGAAGTTTGTGGTTTAAGGCTATTAAAGGTAGAGGGGTTAATTACCCTTCTTTGAACCTTGTTATCTAAGCCTTTACACTTGTGTTTCCCACCCTTGCACTATCTTTTTTTGAACTTTCAAACAGTATTTTTCAGAGTTATTTCAGTGGCTAAAATCATATTTTGAAGTCCAAATTTGAAGGGGTTAGCCTCCACTCCTTATGTCTCGCTTAGTAGCCTAGCGTGTGCTATATTTTAACTTATTAACCTAACTTTTTTTTAGCTTAATTCCAGAATGTTTTAGGACTATTTTAGCACTGTTTTTGGTTGATGGTTGCATTTGAGTTTTGTTTTGCATGCTTATAGTGTAATTGTTCTCATGAATTTGGTGTTCTAAGCCTTAGACACCTTCTTATTTGAGTTGATTATATTTATTTATGGCTTTCCATACTTGTGATCACTCTTAATCATCTCTACAACCTCCCTCCTTTCTTGGTTTTTGTTTTTCTTTAAAAGTGGTTCAAAAAACTTGTTTGTTTAAAGCATGAGATTGAGATGTCATGCTTAATGGTTTAATCCCTTAGGGGGTTCATTACCAACGGTGTGATGTCTCTTTCATGCCTAAAATAACTTTTGGTTTGAGCCCTCTTTCCATTTAGAGGACTTAAACTCACCATTGGACTC
Source organism: Camellia granthamiana (assembly GCA_036172215.1). Taxonomy (NCBI): domain Eukaryota; kingdom Viridiplantae; phylum Streptophyta; class Magnoliopsida; order Ericales; family Theaceae; genus Camellia; species Camellia granthamiana. The sequence continues at coordinate 37,788,190 of CM069905.1, forward strand.
AATTGAATTAAAAAATGGTTGGTAATTAAAATGAAGTAATTAAAACTTGGGACTAAAAGTGAGCAAGATAATAATTTGGTTATATTCAATCGGACGTTAATTGAACACATGGAAGCTTGAGGCATTTCATACTCATTAATGATGAAATGATTCAAGTCTCCAAGGTCACTACTTCCCTTGATCTTCCATGATAGGGAGGTGGTTTTGAGAGTCTCATTTTATTGTATTTATTGAAATTGCACACTTTGGTTCGTGAGCCATCATGCAACAAAATTGTTTGAGTTGATGGTTTGTGGACGAAGTTCACTACTCCTTTGATTTGACCATGATAAGGAGGGGTGAGTTGTGAAAACAAACCCTTGAAAATACCCTGTACATGCTCTATTTGTCCTCGGTTGCAACAAGGTAAACTCAGCAATAGTGGCCGGCAATGGCCAACAAACCACCATTGATGGCCGGCCGGCTATCACTAGTGCCCGGCAACCATCATCACTGGCTGGCCGGCCACTGATGCAAAATTCAGGAGTATATTTCCGAGGTAGTGCAGAGTTATTCTTGAAGTGAGCAACAGTGTTAGTGTTCTATTGTGCAACAGAGGCTCTCCGGAAGCAAAATAGTGGTTTTTCGGGTGGAAACTGAGCACATGCATGATCATTCCTCGCATCCCGAACTTGTTTTAAGTTTAAATATTTAGACTAAATATTTGTTGTAATTAATTAGTTATGGCTATTAATTTTTTAAAATGTTGTGATTTGATTAGTTAGAATAGTTAGTTAATTGATTCGGTTTGTAATAATTAGTTAAGTAGTTTAGCTAATTTCATTTGTTTTTTAATAATTAGCTTAGCTTTAATTAGTTAGTTAATTAGCTTAGTTCATTCGGACTCTCCTTCGTAAGAACGCAAAGTTGTAATAACGTGTATGTCTTCCAACCTCACGTCTTTCTCCCTTTTATTTAACTGCTTACGATGGTTAGTTTTAGGGGCATCATATTTTGTTTAGCATACTTCATGTTTGCATCCATTCGTATCACATGCACCGAGGCTCGATTCATCATTCTAATTGTATTGTTAGTTTAATACATGCTTAGACCGCATGCTACCAAATTGTTTCATATGCCATGTTAAGTAGCCGAGCCTATTTAGGTAACATATCGCATTTGTTGCATTAGTCATATTGCATAAGTTAGGATCATGCATTTTTTCTGTCTCACTTCTCTTTTGGCTTGGAGTACTAAGTGAGCCTTTACTCGCTTTAGCATAATTACATGAGTGTTGATGTTGCCATGCCCAGCATGCTTACCATGAGACTAAGTGCTTAATTGCTATAACTGCTTGAATGCCTGTGGATGTAGGCTTGTTGCTTGAATTAGAATAATTTGAGTAATGTTCATATGCGATCACTTTTTCAAGTGGTACACATTTCGAAACAATTTTCAAAACAAACATGAATCGAAGTGTTCCAATTCTTGCAAAGTTAGTCTATACTTGTGTGTGCGTGCATCACATAGTAATGCTAGCCTAATACACCGGAACAAGAGCATATAATGTACATAAGATTCAAATCATGATTAGTAGAGGCCGATTTTTGATCGAGTGAACGGGGGTGCTCAAATTCATTCATGACCTTCCCCTCTCGTACCTAAGTTCCCGAGCAGAGACAATCTTAGTAATAACGAACACGTGGCCTTTGGCACAAGTCATGGGTTTCCTAGATTTCTCAAAAATATTTAGGTGGCGTCTCTGTATCTGGCAAAACAGTCCATTTTTGGCAATTTGATTTAAAATCGATTTTTCAAAAGATTTGTCGGATTTGGAGTCTTTGGTGTTTATCTATTTCACATTGCATTTGTGAGATTAGATTTAGAACCGCATGAGTTCGAACTGTAGGGCTTATTTCGAACTTCCGAAAGGGGACACGAAAAAGTTGGGCTACAATATGAAATGAAGATAACCCAGATAATACAAACATTGACACACAAAATTCCCATCTAATAAGCAAATTATATACAGCAAACGTGGTATACTTGTGTGTGTTTTGTCATCTCAACCAAAACAAACAAGAATATACATATATATATCAGTTTTCATTTTTTGTATTGTCTGGAGTGTATGATTTGAGGCCATTCCTTCAAACATTCACTCATTAGGGTTTTGAAAATTAGGGAAAACAAAAAAATTGTTTTGAAAATTAGGTAAAACAAAGGAAAATAGAGAAATTGAGCAACAGAGAAAAAGAGGACCCATACCTAATCTCAGGGTTGTTTGAAGATAGGCGAACTGGTAGTCACAGAAAAATGGTGATGGTGGTGTTGTTAGGTGCGAAAATAGAGAGCAACCATGTGAGTAAGGGGAGTAATGGAACACAAATACAAAGATTGTGAGGGAGGGAGGGGGAGAGAGAGAGAGAGAGAGAGAGAGAGAGAGAGAGAGAGAGAGAAAATACATACCTAACAATGGAGGCCCAAGTACTTCTTGAAGAGTCGCTGATGCTTGGTCAAAGAAGGGACATAAGCGACTGCAATGACAGAGGAGGAACGTCTTTGGTGATTGCATTCAAGCAGGAGAATCGACGATGAGCTGCGTATGAGGAGTGGTGCACGGTTAGGAGTGTAAAAATGTCCCGCTAGCGGCCTGAGGTGGGCCCGACCTGTTTAGGCTCGTTTGGGCCCGGGCTCGAGTCCCTGGGCTAGGGCCTAGGCCATCATTTTGAAATTCGACGCGGCCCGTGGGCCCAGCTCGTGGCCCATCCCATTGGCTCACTTAAGGCTCTAAGGTCCGGCCCAAGGCCCAGTGGCTTTTTTCGTGGAAAATAATAAAATTTTGGTAGAAAAATTTAAAACAAAAAACAAAAAACAAAAAAAAAAAAAAAAAAAAAATGGTCAGACCCGCCCTAAGCCCGAGGTTAGGCCCAAGCCCACCGGGCGCTCAAATTTTGGTGGGAGCCCGTGAGGCCCAACATGGGTTGGGCCGGGCCAGATTTACACCCTATGCACGGTATATACAGTATAAAGAGTTCAAAAAATTCACTTGGCTGATATCGGGCAATTTTTTCCTATAAAACTGTTTGGTCGGTATTGTCCTTCAATTTACTTAAATAATATTCAAAACGGTGTCATTTTACTATCTGCAACCAAATTAATTTGGTCACTAAAACTTTTTTTATTCCCGCTTTTTTTGGGTCTTCCATGTTCGACCTTTGCTAACCAAATTTCAATTTTGGTCGTAGAAAATTCTATTTTGGCAACTACAAAATATTAGTCGGCAAAACTCTAAACCTTTGCCTACCAAATTTTAATTTAGCTGCCAAATGAAAACTTTTTGCTACTAAATAAAAGTTAGTGGCCAAAATTGATTGGGAAAAATGTGTTTGGTTTCAGTTTTCTGAATTTAATTTTTTAAAAAATAAGTTTTTGTTTTTCGTTTTTTTTTTTTTGTTTTTAGTGAATATTTTTAAAATCTAAAGCATTTTTTTTTTTTTTTACTTTTTTAGATGCATCTTACTTAGATGTATCTAAAAGTAAAATATTTGTGAAAAATATTTTAAAAAATTAAGAAATACACAAAAATACAAAAAAACTATACTAAATTTTCGTATTTCTTTTTTTTTTTTGTGTTTTTGGTATTTAGTGAATATTTTAAAGATTTTTTTCAAAAAAATTATACTTTTTAGGTGTATTTATGTTACGTGTATCTAAAAATTAAAAAAAATTTCTTAAAATATTAAAAAAATTTATTAAGAACAAAAAAAAAAATACGAAGAATAAGTAAGTAGAATTTTCTTAAAAGTGTTTTCAAAAGATTGGAAACAAACATTTTAAATTCAGATGAATCTTTCCAAGATTCTTCAGCCGAGGAATTCACTCCTCCAAATGAAGCCGCCGCTGCCGCAACATCAAGCCCATCTCCGATGGCAGTGAACAAAACCGATAAGCTAGCAGTGGAGGCTCCACGCCAGCCCAAGAAAATCAAGCGTGGTCGGCTTGTTCCCATAGAACGACGGTGGACCCACTATCAAATTAGTCAAACCAGTGGCGGCTCGATTGGTGTGGAGCCCTAGCCCTAGCCTAGTCACTACTGATGAGTTGCTCTCTTGTATCACCACCACAAGGCTTACAGTCAGATGTGCAGGCAAAGACCACCGATGGTGTTGGCAATGGTAGCAAGGACATATTGAGCGGATTGAGGAATTGAGATCGATGACCTACAAATGAGGAAGAGAAAGCTCCTTTAGAAAAACAAATTCAATTTAGGGCAAAAAATTGGGGAAAGAAGAATATATATATGGTTATTGGCAACTAAAATATTTTTTAGTCGCTGAAAATATTTTATAAATCCCTCAAAAATTTGAAATGTCTCCTTCCAAATATTTTAGTTCTTTGGTGACTAAAAATTTTTTTAGCCACTGAAAATAAATATTTGGTGACCAAACTTTCAGTCGCCAAAGATAAAAAGTAAATTTTTGTTTTTCATTTGACAACTAAATAATTTTAGTAGCAAAAACTAACTATACAGTGACTAAATATTTTTAGTCGTTGAAAATAAATATTTGGCGACCAAACTTTTGGTCGCCAAAGATAAAAAGCAAATTTTTATTTTTCATTTGGCGACTAAATAATTTTAGTAGCCAAAACTAACTATACAGCAACTAAAATATTTTTTAATCGTTGAAAATAAATATTTGGCGACCAAAAGATAAAATGTAAATTTTGTTTTTCATTTGGCGACTAAATAATTTTAGTAGCCAAAACTAACTATAAAACGACTAAAATATTTTTTTAGACTCCAATTGTGGCATTTTTAGCTACTAAAATTTTTTTAGTCGCCAATTGTGGTATTTTTAGTGACTAAATTTTTTTTTAGTCACCAATAATCAATATACCCCGATTAAAAAAATTTAGTAACAAAATATTATACTTTTGCTGATTAACATAATTTTTGACAATTAATTTTTTTTAATCGCCAAATTTGACCCGTAAAAGTGTAATTTCCTGAAGTGTATAGACTTGAAAATACTTAGAATTCTTTTCAAAATATTTATTAGAGTTTATTTGACTGCCTTTTCATGGCAGCTAGTGATGCCAGGTTTACATCCTATTAAATAGAGGCAATGAGTGTGTTTGATTTTAATTTTTTGAAAATTTAATTTTTTATTTGTTGTGTTTTTTATTTTTTATTTTTAATGATTATGTTTAAAATTTTAAGTAATTTTTTTACTTTTTTAGATATACCTTATTTAGATGTATTTAAATAGTAAAATATTTGTGAAAAAATATTTTAAAAAATTAATAAATACACAAAATATATTGAATATTTGTATTTTTTTAATTATATTTTTGGTATTAGTGAATTTTTAAAGATTTTTTTTTACAAATATTATATTTTTTAAGTGTATTTTGGTTAGGTGTGTCTAGAAATTAAAATATTAAAAAAATTCAATGAAAACAAAAAAAATACAAAAAACAAAAAAATAAAATTTTTAAAAAGTGAATTCTGAAAATGAAAACCAAACAGGATGAATGGTTCCTTGTGTAATGGTCACCTAGTGAATTTTTGATTGATTGATTGTTTATTTATTTATTTATTTCCGATTTGTTTCTATTGTTTGTGACTCGTAAGGGTGTTTTGTTTACTAGTTTATAAATATGAAAGTAAATTTCATCTTCGTTTGTTGTGGTTGCTCATTATAACTATTTTTTTTTTTAAATAGTAAAATTTTATTTTGGTAGTATGTCTTTGTGTGATTTGTTTGTAAACTCATAGTGAAGATATGTTTTCTAATTGATTGACAATAAATCAGAGTAAAATTTTACTATGAAACAGAATCAAATTTTATTATTTATGTCAATTTTGATTTTTTAATTATAAAGAATTTCATAGTCAACTTACATCTTTTTTGATATATCTTGGTAATAGTGGTATATGTTGGACGTTTGAAGAAAAACTTTTTATACTTGTCTCTAATGTATTAAAATTTTATTACAAGAAGATTTTGACCAAATTCTCGTAATTTTTTATTATTATTATATATAACTTAGTCACACCTCTAATACAAAGTTAAATCTCAATATAATAATATATTTTTTATATTATGTGATATTTATTATGACATTTTCTATCTAATTTTGAACAGAAGTTAATTTTAGGAGTAAACTAAGAAAATTTTGAAACATGAAAGATTAAAATGAAAAAATAAAAATAAATTTTAAGTGCTAAAGTGATATAATAACCAAACATAAAGAAAGCAAACTATAATTTACCTCGACAAATATCATACCGGTGACATATACGGCTGATATCATGAAGCTGTCATTAAACACTATAGTTTACAACCACCGGGGGTAGTGGCCCAGTGAAGAAGGCATCCTTATCCACAGGCATAACCCAGGTTTGACTCCTGGGAGGAGTGAAATGCTGGGTAATTCCAGTGGTTCTTTGTAAAAACCTCGCTCTGTGCTCCAATTGAATCTTGGGCTCATCTGTGGCGTATGGTTCAGTTTCGCTGGTGCCTCGGTGGTGGGTCCCTTCCTATGGATTGGGTTAAATCAAGCTGGCAACTGGTTACCCCGAGCCCTGGGTCTACAGATGCAGTGATGACACCTTAGAACGTCTTTTTTTTCCTATTCAAAAAAAAAAAAAGAAAAAAAAAGAAAAGAAAAACGCTGTAATTTACATGTCAATGGATTTTTTTAAAGGAAAATTCCTTTAAATTTTGAATATATATATATAAAATAAGTTTTACAAGTTTGTTTAATTATATTGGGTACTTTTAAAATTTTAGATAATGTAATATTTAAGCCCATTTTTTTATTAGAAATGTATTAGCCATAAATAAATAAATAAATTGATGATATCATATTTTTTTTATATTAAAATGTATATTTTATCTTATTTATTTTTGTCTCTTCAAACTATTTGTTATTATAATTATGCCAAAACTATAAGATTTGCTATATTTTCTTTAGTAGACTTTTTTTTTTTCTTTCTATTTTTTAAACATTTTTGGTCTATCTATTCAAGCAAAACCTAAAATTGAAAAAAAAAAAAAAAAAGTGAAATTTTTTTTTTAAAAATCCTTAGAAAATTTTATTTTATTTTATTTTGATAAAAATATTTGTAGTTTTTAATATATGAATCTCTCATTTTTATAAAATTATTAATGTTCAGATACCTTCAGAATGTAACCAATATTAAATATAATTAATAAAACTTTTTAAATAATAATTTAAAAGAAATAAAGATAATCACTCTGTTTATTTACATTTTCAAAATGTTTTTTATTTTTCAAAAATAAAAACTAATTTGATGAAAATAAATACAAAATATATTTTGTTTTCGGTATGACTTATAAGTTGACTTTTTGCTTATTACAAAAATCAGTGCAGAAAAATAGAGAGATAATGTGATTTAAATAAGCCAATAATTGAACTTTTTTAGATGTTGCTAAAAGAGAAAAACAAATGAAAATTATGAGTTTGTTATTTGATGTTTTTATTTTATTCACCAAAATATTTTTTTATGATATCCAAGTTGGGTTTATTTTATTTATATTTATAATACTTTAGATTTTTTTTTACAAATATTTTACTTTTTAAAAATATTTAAGTAAAATTATTAGATATTATCGAAGTATTATGTGTTTCTACCTCCATTTCCTAAATTGTTTGTGGACGAAAAATAACAACTTCAAATAATATCTATTTTTGTGTCAAAATTTTTATTTTTTTCACAAATTAAAATTTTAATGAGAATACATTATTTTTAATTTTTTTATTTTCATACTAAACAAATAATTTTAGACAGAAAATATTATTTATGTAATATTGTTTACTAATAAAAAATTACAACACACCATATGAATAATTTTTGATCTCCTAAACTTCCAACAATGATGAGATCTGTTTTGGGACCTTCCTATTTTAGTTAAAAATGTCAAAAAAATTAATTATTCTTTCTATTTTTTTTATTACTTTTTTCATAAAAAATTAATTCCTTTACTTATAATTTTTTTTACGTCATAGCTAATTTGAAAGACCACGTAAATAATCTGACGTAATATTCAGAAAATGGACAATAATTACTACACAACAACCTTGGACAGCTGTGAGACCATTAAGAGCATCTCTAACCCATCCTTCAAAACTCTAAATATGAAGGATCCTTCCTAATTTTGAGCTCCAAGCCATCCTTCATTTCTTCCTCCCAAATGAAGAAAGATGGATTGATCCTTCAAATATGAAGGGAGGATGAAAAAATGAAGGAGACCTCCAAAATACTATTCACTTTATATTTCTTATTATATTTGAAATAACTTTTAATGTGTTTATTTAATTTTTATAAAATTGGCATCAATAAAAAAGTATAAATCATACCTTTAAAATGAGTATAATATTAAATATATTTTACAAAATTTTTAAAATTAAATATTTATTAATAAACAAAAATTACTTTTTGATTGGAGTTTGAATGAAGGAAATGAAGGCTTGTGGTTGGAGTTTGAATGAATAGTGACTTCCTCTATATTTACTTTTTGAATAAAAAATATTATTTCCATCATCTTGAGAAGAGGATGTGATTGGAGATGCTCTAAGAGATCCATCTACGAAATCGTGCATGATGTGACTGATCCTAACTTAACGTCACTACAGGAAAAGTGGCCTACTGCAACGCTTCTTTTATGGCATTTTGGAAAACGCCATTATAAGTTAATGAAACACAACGTTTTCAAAAAACGTTGTGTCTGATCTCAGTGAAACGACGCCGTATTGGGTCAATGTATTGACCGTCAAAGCCTCCATCTCTTTGAACTCGGTCTCTCCTTCTCAGTCTCTACCACAACTCAGTCTCCCTCTCTTCCAAAACCCTCGATTTGAAGCTCTCACGCTGTCTCGCTCAGTTTCAAACACACACTCTCGCTCGCTCGCTCAATTTCTCATTCTCAACCCTCGATTTGCTCGATTGCAGATCCAAGACCCTCGATGGTTTGCGCTTCATCGATCTCTGTCGCTCACAATCGAACTCCCTTGCTATTCTTCATCGATCTCTGTCGCTCGAGGGCTTTGCTCTAGCTTCTCTTCATCGAACTCGAACTTGAACTCGATCTGTTCTGCATCAAATCGATCTGTTCTTCATCAAAATCGATTTGTTCTTCATCAAATCGCAGGTCCAAAATCCAAAATCGAACATTAAAATTTCTCTCTCTCTCTCTCTCTCTCTCTCTCTCTCTCTTCTTTTTCCTAGTCTACCTTCACCAATGCCTGGCGTGGTACATTGTTGACTGTGTTAATTTATGCTTGAAGTTGAACATTAGTCTCTTATGAGAGAGTGATTCCCCTTCTATTGAAGGGGAAGATAAACAGTTTGGTAATATTTTTTCTGCCATCATATTCTGCTGATTACGCACCTATATTGTTTAGTTATTGGTATTTTTTTCTGATCATTTTATTATTTTTATCTTCTTACATGTGGCTTCCATATTAAAATGATTTTATTGTAAGATTCTTGGCAGTGATTGCTAATTTTATTTTTTTTACATATCCTCTTTTCCATCATCACATATTAATTCTGTTTTTTTTCTTTCTTTCTTTTGTTTGTGATCTTTTCTGTGATGCGGATTATGATCATTAAGATGCCTTTAGATGGAATTTGTAAGGATGTTTTCGTGCAATTGGATTTCATCAAATTTCTGAAGCTCTATATCATTTGTGTGTTTAGATTATGTTCAGTTGGTTGTTTTGAGATTCTCATCCCTAGTACTCAGATAAAGAGGTGTCTCTAAGTGTGTATCATGGATTTCTTGAAGACAGCTTGTGAAAATCTTGGTTAATCATACTCTGCTGTTTGTTTGAAAGGGCCCTCCCGCCATAAAAAGAGGGCTTCTTTGGGATCCTTGAAGAGAATCCTGATCATGCAATTTAGATGGGGGTCCAATGTCAGGAAAGGTTCAATTAACAAGTTTTGATGTAGCAAACTTTAACGAGGTTTTTGTTCCTTCTTTTTATTGTGAAATCCATTGATTTTCAGTTATGGATATTTATTAAGGATTCTATGATTAAGGAATTGAGGAGTTTGAATTGATCCATACTTGTTTGGATACACAGCATCAACAATCATTTGAAGAACTTTGTTTCTTTATATTTGAGGATGAACATACAATATTTAAGTTGTCAATTTACTAGACAAACATGATGGTGGAGGCTCTCTATTGGTTCATGGATGCAGATCGATATTGATAGATAAAATCCAATTTCATTATCAACCCTTGATGCTATTAACACTAAAACATTTAATTTGGTTTATAATTTTACTCTGGACAAGCTTTTGGTTCATCTATCATCTGGTGGCAATTATGTTTGCAGAGGGTTACGTGGCAATTCTTTAACTGGAACCCTGTCCCCAGATATGTGCCAACTGACTGGCCTGTGGTATTTGTGAGTGTTCACTTCCTGGTTATGCTTAAAATTGTTGTGTGTATGATTTTCAGAGATATCTCATACAATCAGATCTCTGGGGAGATTCCATACAATATTGGCTTTCTACAAGTGGCCACTCTGTGAGTTCTCTTACTCCACTCTTTATATTATTCTTTTGTGGAAGAAGTAGAAGCTAGAAATGTTGTTCTTCTGTTGTCTTCAAGGAAGGTCAATTGAAGTTAAAATTGATATGCACTTAATTTCTGAATTCTAATACAAAATGCATTTCTTGTTTTTCGTTATGACATTACTGTGTTTATGGTTCTTGTTATTAGATCTCTGCAAGGAAATAGTCTGACAGTGAAAATTCCAGAGGTGATAGGTCTAATGCAAGCCCTTGCTGTTTTGTAAGTGTGCTTAATGTATATTTGAATTTAACGACCCATGGAACAACTATGTTTGGGATAAAAAAAAAAAAGATGTTTTATGCTTGTCCTTTTCCTTGTTGTCTTTCAGGGACTTAAGTGAGAATGAACTAGTTGGGCCAATTCCACCAATTCTTGGCAATTTGTCTTACATTGGAAAACTGTGAGTCAATAACTCGAGAGATATATAGATGATGAATTTCTATTGCCTCCTTTTTTGTTGTGCTCACATATTTATTTGTCTGAGTAGGTATCTCCATGGCAACAAGCTTACAGGACCGATTCCACCAGAGCTTCGCAATATGTCAAAGCTCAGCTACTTGTAAGATGCATCTTGCCAGTTTATTGTTTAGAGGTCACATTAAGTGATTGTTTGGATTCAGTTGACGAGACTTTAAATTTGCAGGCAATTAAATGGCAATCAATTGGTTGGTGGAATCCCAGCTGAACTTGGGAAACTTGAGCAGCTTTTTGGAAATATTTATGACCTGTTGTGCTGGTCAATATCACTTTAACACAGACCATTTATACAGACTTTAGAAATATGGGAATCGGATAAATAAATTAAAAAAAGGCCACCCCCTCTAGTGTTTTTTTATTTTTATAAATCAAATTATTTTGGAAAAAATATAATAAAAGGAATTAATTTCTCATAACAAGTGTATTACAAGTCCTAACATGTAGAGAAGAGAAGAATGTGGTGGTGAAATCAACAATATACTTGACCGCATTCATTTAGAAAGACGTTAGGTTTTTAATGTCGATTCTATTATACATGCTTTTAATGACATGAAAGAGTGTCAAACACAATTTAGTATGTCTCGCTTTAGCATATAAATTGTATGTTACATATGCTTTTAATGACATAAAAGAGCTTCGAACACAAGTTAGTATTGTCTCACTTTAGCATATAAATTGTCTTACAATTGTTATCTTTTGTAACTCTATGTAGATACAAAGAAAGAAAAAAGAAAAGAAAAAGAAAATAGAGAAGCTTTTGTTATTTTCATTTTAAATTTTTTGTTGGTCTATATGTTTGCCCTCTTTGTTAGAATCCTAGGTCCATTCTCAATATAATAGGATGAAGTCAGTGTCGTTATTCTAATTTCTTTAACTTTTAGCATTTTTATCTGCTGCCAGAGACTAAAGGAAAGGATACCACTTTTTGAATTGCTACGTTGAGCAGATTTGTCATGCTGTTTCATTTTTCTTTGACTTGTATGTTTCATATGTTGTAATACCAGACCCACACATGGGGAGGTAATCTTATTTTTCAGTGGCAGTATGCTACTTGCACTTCTCTTTCCAGCTATTGATTTATGTGGATAATCTGTGATGCCTGCTATTTATATATACAGAGGTGATGGTCAATTCTGTCTTCTTTTTACAGGTCGAAGGAGTAGAAGGCATCATGGCTGCTTATGCTAGTGCTTTGAGGAACGTTGCACTTGTTGGACCCACTTTATTTGGTCAAGTGATCAACACCGCTGCAGAAATAGCTGGTCGTTCGCTCTCCCAGGGCAGCAACAAGTATTTTGTCTTGCTTATTATAACGGTGAATGATAAATTTTCATTTTCTGTTTTTCCCCTTTTTCGTATTCTTTATTTTTGCAATAAAATGATTTTGAAATAATTTTACAGGATGGAGTCCTTACTGATCTCCAAGAAACTAAAGATGCTTTGGTGATGGCATCTGATCTACCCCTATCCATTCTTATTGTTGGAGTGGGTGGTGCAGATTTCAAACAAATGGAGGTATATTCTTGTTTTCTGTAATTTGCATTACATACTCCTGGACTCTTTTCTATTAGTAATTACAGTACCATACTTGTTTCTTGAAAATGTGAAACATTGTTCCTCAGAAATTCTCTCCAATGTTTGGTGTGGTATAATTTCTCATTATTTGACAGATCCTTGATGCTGACAATGGACATCGATTGTAGAGTTCTACAGGGAGGATAGCTACACGAGACATTGTACAGTTTGTTCCAATGCGTGATGTACATGGTGAGTTCTTGCTTAATTTGATTTGGTTTACAGTTTTGGCCACATTTGGGCAGGACACATACTGGAATCTAGCACAATTGGCTTTTTAGTGCTCATGACAGTTTAGTATTTCTGGTATTTATTTTCTTTTGTTAAGCTCAGAACACCTCTAGGATAGGTTTGGATGACGAGAAGTTTGAGAGGGAATGGGAATATTATTCCAGATTCTCATGATCGTAGCATTTGAAACACATCAAAATGGGAAAATGATTATTAATTATCAATTTCAACAAGAATCACATTCCCCAATTTAATAAGAATCTGATTCCCCCACTTTTTAATGGGAAATGTCACATTCCTAGAGGAATCTCACATTCCTAGAGGAATGTTAACCATTTAAGAGTACAAAATAATAATTGGGCTCACCATATTAAAATTTTATTATTCTCATTGAGGATTCCCAATGAAGCCAAATACTTGAATAGCATTGATGCAATGACACAAGATTTTTATTATTAGCAATCATATTACTAGTAATGAGATTCTCATTCCCTCTCAAGATTTTTATTTATGAAGTGCTTCTAAAATATTGTCGTACAAGTTCTAGATACTTACTTGGTATGGGTAAGCGTACCAGTATGGCTAGATGCGTACTGGATATGCAAAATACATATCCGGTGGGCAAAATACTTGGAGTGTATGGTTTTTTTGTTGGTACTTTGGGGCATAAATGTAATTTAAGATGTAGAAATACCATATTGTGCATATTTTTTTGAAAAACTAAAATGTAAGGTAATTTCGTAAATTATTTATAAAAAAATATGAAAGATATACATAGGGTAAAAAGGAGGAGGAGGAGAAGAAGGAATAGATAGGTTTTTATTGTTGGCTCCCATGCTGTTACACAGTTGCACTAGGAGAGTTACATTGTTTATGCAGCAAAGCTAGACATGTAAGTTTCACAACCTGAACTGAGTTTTGAAACACAGATGATGACGAAGTTAGCTTCGTTTCTGTTCCTAAAACGGACCTTAGTGCAAGTCACAAGATGCTAGGTTTCCGTACCAACATCTAATATAACCTGTTTTATCTTCTCTCTCATTTTGGAGGTTTTCGCTATGCACCAGTAATTTCTTTTCTGGTCTTTTGCCAGTTTGCGTTTCTATTATCACTTTACCTTATAAGTTTTGTTTTGTGTTTCTGCAGGTGGACAGATATCAATTGTTCAGAGTCTATTGGAAGAGCTACCTGGTCAGTTCTTGACTTACATGCGGAGTAGAGACATCAAACCGCACACTGTTAATCTCCCCCAAGCTCCTTTTCAAGATCATCCTGTCTAGAGCTCTAAAAAGAACTTTGAATAAGTGGAGTAAATATCTCTTTTTTCTCTTCATGCTTATGAATATATTATCCATTAAACCTTTTATACTGTCATTTCTAGCTGCATTTTGTGTGAAAATATTAGTATTTGCTGGTTGATTCTCACAATTATCACTCATATGTTCTCTTTAACATTTCTGTTGTGAGATATAAGATACATTTTGTCCTAGTAGATACTATTATTCCAAAATCTAGCTCACTTATCCCTTCCAAATTTGAGAAAAGGCACTTGCAAGATGAGTATATTTTGATGAGAATGTTATTGTGAAAAATTACTTCTGTTGCAGCCTCTAGAGGTTGACTCCTTTAATATTTGTTGGAATAGATGGTTTCTGCCCATGAGGAGCAAGCTCAATGGGGGATGTTCAAACAAATTGTAGGCTAATGATTCTTATAATTATTTTCTACATTATTAATCCTTAAGTTTAGGTCAAAGCAACCTTAAGTGGAACAGTTGACAGAACAGAGATTTTACTGTCAATTTAACTGTCAATTTATGTGAATTATTTGCAGATGTCATTTCCGAATCCCATGATCATTTACATGGTGCTTTGATGAATAGTGATGCTTCGGTTAGGCCAGCCAGAAGACAATGCCCCAGTAGATGTGTTCTGAACATTCACTCTCCTCTTTGCCAGTCCATAGGGGTAAAAGGATGGTGGATGTTACTATTTTGGTTTCATTGTTGTTGTTACTACAATTTTACTACTACTATTTTGGTTCTGTTTTGATAACCGAGAAACCAAATGATGTATGTTTTTGCCTAAATGAACTAGATGACAGCCCTGTTGATGTTATTCTTATGTTGCTGGTGATCTTTTGATGTTCCTGTTATAGACTTGCTGCTACCGTGACCTTATTGATGCTCTACTACTACTGTTGCTGTATATGGGTCTTGACATGTTGTGTTACAGTTGATGTTAGTAGTAGTTTCTAAGGGATGTGCCTCCTCATTTCAGTGCTCTTTTTCTTTTTCTTCTTTTTTTTTTGTCATACAAGAAACGATTCAAATGGAACCAAGAATAGCTTCATTTTAATAAAATATTCCCTAATTTCAATTAATGGAAGAAAAAAAAAAATATTCCCTACTAATCTAAGAAGAAAAAAAAAAAAAAAAAACCAACATATCATTCAAAATGGTATTTTATTTCATATTTTTGCATTAGCAGCAGGCCCCCCTCACCCCAAAAAAAAAAAAAAAAGAAAGAAAAAAGTGGCGTTTTTTAAAAAACGCCACTAAATGACATCATTGTGACGTCACACGTTAATTTGGGACGGAGGGTGAGACGGTCGTCAAAGATTTTGCGGCGTTTTAAGAAACGCCGTCTAATATTTTTAGCGACGTTTTTTAAACGTTGGGTAGCTATTGCGGCGGCCGTATCAGCGGCGAAAATTTTACATGTCGCTATAAGATATTACGGCATTTTTCAGGCTTTTCGCGGCGTTTTTAAAACGCCGCTAAAAAACGAATTCCCTGTAGTGCGTGCGTGTGTAACTTTAGAAAAGCCGAAATTACAAAAGTAAAAAATATTAAGAAGTTAATATTTATTATTATTATTATTTATAAAACAAACCAGCCATTACATTAGCAAATTACCATTCATGATCTGTAGTAAGCATAAAATTAGCAAATTAGCAAAACAGACCATCCATTGCATAGAAGTACTATAGTGGGAGATGTCAGGGAATGGATGGGCAGATGGAGAGAAGCAATTTTTTGGTAAATTCAAATTTCAAGCATTTGCAAAATAATTAGTTACTACTGAAAGACCTGGGGTATTATCAAGTGTGTAAAAACTTTATTGAACTTTTACCAAACTATTGGGCAAGCATGACTGATACTTTAGGTATAGGCGAGGGGAGACACAGGATTCGTCGATGGGGTGGATTAATATTAACGTAAAATTATATAATATATTTTAATTATAACCACAATAAAAAAAGAGAATTTAATAATATAATCTAGATTTATATTTAAATTTATTGATTAGAAGCAATCTAACTAAATTGTGCTCGATGAGTATTTAAAGATTCGCATTCAACGATTATAGAATCTAGATCAATTTTCAAAAAGTATGAAAAACAATATGCTTTATTCTTTGAAGGAGAATACTCTAGCCAAGAAAATTGTTTAAACCAAATATGTTGAAATTGGTGATTCTATTTTCTAAATGAGGATCTAGGATACTCAAGTTTATGTTGATAAGGCTCTAAGTTCACATAAGCTCGTCTAACCTCATCCCGTTGATTTACTGGATATTTACAAATTTGTAAGCGTAAACCAGGATCCCATTCAATAACAGTTGAATCAAATTCGTTTGGTTTATTTGCTTGAGGCATGGAAGGCAATTGCACATCAAAAAATGAGGTTTCAACAACATTGGATGTTGTACTACTAGACTTCTGTTTTGATTGATAGAATGAGAAAAGGGTTTTGAAATTTTTGAATGTGGAGGTTCCATTATTTATAACCTAAAAAAAATTAATTTTTTTTGTCCCTATTTAATATTAAACCACAGTATGTTCGCAATAATTTTAAATATTAGGGTTTTTATATATATCCTCAATAATTTTTATTTAAGCTTTCATTATTTTTATATATGTCTAAAAAAACTTCTTCAAAGTTCAAAAACTAAGAGTAATATAGAACATTGAACAAGGTAACATCATAGAAAAACTAAGAGCAATATAATATTTGTTGCATAAAGACAAAATTTCAAAACCATTGTTAATCAAATCTATTCTCAACCAATGAAATAAAATAATTGGTTAATTACACTTACCAAAAATGTTAGGAAAAAGGAGCTGCTGCAGGTTGTTAGAGACGATAGAGAGGGCTGCTGCCTATCTATTGAAAGATGTGAGGATTGTTTTGGAATATTTGTTCTTTAAACAAATACAAACCTATTGGGCTGCCTATCTATTTTTTTGGGTAAGTATTGGGATACTATTGGACTGCCTATCTAAAAAACAAACAAAAAAACTATTGGCCCTTATTTGGGTTGGGTTGGGTTGGGGCTAGGGTTGGGAGAGGCTGGGAGGTTGGGCAAGGCTGGAAAAAAAATTTCTACAGATTTTTTAAATTTTGGGCTGGGATGCAGCCACCTACGCCCAGCCCTAGGTCTGCCCTTGGGTATAGGTTAGTGCAGTTTGAAGAACCAACTAAATACCAGAGACTCTAGTAGTAGTAGTAGTAGTAGTAGGGGAGATGAAGCAAACCAAGAAAGCGGAGGGAAAGACGAGCAATAGGGGCTATTTTGAAAATCGATAACTATTGCAACATCTTATCTGAAATCCAGCAACTAATCAATTTGAAAATAGAACTCATCCTACAAGCTCCTTCCACCCTTTTTGAGTTTTAAATCCTAAACCCATTGGCTTTCCACAAACAAAACCATTTTTTATTTTTTTGGTAAAAGCTTCACAAGGCATCAATACTCAAATTGGAAACACAACTTTTCCTCATAAATAAGTTCGACCATGTTCAAATCTCACACATAATGTACTGTGGGTTCAATCACTATAAGAAAAGTAAGATTTAACAGCGTTAATTTGATGGCGTTTAAAAAAATGCCTTTGTTTCTAATATTTAATGACGCTTTCTTAAACGTCACATTTTTATTGACTAACACGGTACCGTTTTAACTTCAGAAAAATGCCTTCAAATGTTTTTCGTTTTTATTTGTTTTTTTATGTAAACTTAAATAGCCTATTCTCTCTCACTCTTCCTAAACCTTGATTTCACTCTCTTGCTTCAAACCCCTTCGTTTCTCTCGCTTCAAACCCCTTCATTTATTAATCGATTAATCTGCAACCCTTCTCTTCTCACATTCAAGTTCGATTGAAGATGATACTTACTGATGGAATCATTCAATTCAGGTATGCTAGGTTTCATCTACTTTATCATTCTTAGATCAGATTGATTGAAGATCTATTGATCGATTGAAGGTGATTTCGAAGTTCAACCTTCTTCAGCTTAGTGATTCAATCTTAGATTCATTCAGCGATTTCAATGTTCTTTCTCGATTTCAAAGCTCGGTGATTCAATCTCAGATTCATCCGGCGAGGAGAGTGAGCACCATCATCTACTAAGGTGAGCAAAATCACTTTAGAAAATCTCAAGTTCTTTCTCTCTCTCTCTCTCTCTCTCTCTCTCTCTCTCTAAAGTTCTTCTTTCTCGTCGATTCTTCTCCTAGGGTTTTCAATCAACGTTCTGAAGAAGTTTAATCTCTGTTTTTTATTGATCAATTTGTATTGATCAATCAGTGTTGTACACATCTCATTTATTTTTCCCCACATCACCAGAATTGATTTTTCAATCAGTGTTCTTTGTTTTTCACTCTCTGCTTAAACTTGAAGTAGTTGAGGAGCTCGTGTTTTGCTTTTTCAGAATTTCTTCTTCGAAAAGAAGCCTTGCCTTTTATTGCCTTTCCATTCTGTTGTTGGCTTAGCTTGTCTAGCTATGTTAGCCTCTGATATGATGGCCCTGTCAAGCACCCCAATGTAGGTCTCCAACTTCAGGACATTCACTCTCTCTAGGATGTCACTTCGGAGCCCACCCTCAAAATGTCTTGCCTTCTTATAATCAGTGTCAATTACATGTGGTGCAAACCTGGCCAATTCAGTGAATTTGGCCTCATACTCAGCTACAGTCATGCTGTCTTGCTTGAGTTCCACGAACTCAGCTACCTTCCTATCTCGAACACATTGCGGGAAGTACTTGTCATAAAAGATCTCCAGAAATTTTACCCAGTCCACCTCTTTATGATTCTCACGCATTAACATCCACCATCTTCGGGCCTCGTCTTCCAGCATAAAAGTGGCTAGAAGCACTTTCTGTGTCTCTGAACAGGGGAACACTTCAAATAATTTCTCAATGCCGAGGACCCACGCTTCGGCTTTCAACGGATCTAATCCCCCGTGGAACTGTGGTGGTTTCATTTTCTTGAATTCCTTGGTGAGAGCTATTATCTGGTCATCATTTTGATTATCTGGCACGGGTGGTACCGGAGGTGGAGGTGGCGGGTGTGGTTGTTGCCACTGTTGTTGCCACTCCTGTTGCTGTCTCAAAGCTTCTGCCATTTCCTGAATCAATCTTTCCATTTTGTCCAGTCTGGCAGTAGAAGATTCCTCTATCTCATCACCTCTGGTTCTCACCATCTGATTAAACTTGCATTATAGTTTATACAAAAGATATACAAGTGTGCACATAACAAGAGCATACGTATTCAGAGAATTTTGTAATGCAAGTAGTTCACAAACTCATAACATATAATTGGTCATATCAAACAGTTAAGCGTATTTTTGATGCTTTCAAATTCGTACTTATGAATGCATCCTAGATCTTTTCTAGACGCTTATTGCTCTTTTGGACAAGTGTGTGAGTTATTAACTCGTGCTCTGATACCACTCTGTCATGACCCGAACCCGCCCCTATGTGTTAAGGACATAACTGGCCAGTAATCCCGAGATTACCTACGGCCTCAAACCAAAACAGACATAACTCATCAGAGTAAAGGGGCCAAAAGGAAGCAAAATTTAAATCTTTGTCCATAGAGTCGTGCTTATATGCACATCGAACAAACCATACACATATACGTTAATAACCCACAACAAAATACAGTACCATAAAATCCTTTGCAGACAGGATCTTCCAAATTGAGTCAACCCATAACAAAACTATATGCAGATACACACAAAGTCCTCGCCAGCAAGACAAAATATAAATACATAACAAAATGGCAAGGATGGGTCTCGTGCGTGAGACACAAGGTTAACTCGCCAAAACTTATGTTGTTCCTGGCAGACTTCACTGGGGCTGGGTTTGGACCTCTCTTGGCTCACCTACAAACACATGAATGAGCGTGAGCGATAGCCCAGTGAATAATATCAAATCAAATACAGAAGTTACATAACAATGTAGAACAACACGTTCCAAACGGGCTTGGGCCCAATCCATATTTCTATTTAACAGATATATAACTATACGAAATTCAAATCAAGTGACTGTAGTTCCAAACATTCTGTCCTTTGGCCCATTCAGATTTCCATTCATGTCAAAACGGCCTTCGGCCCATTCATTTATGTCAAAACGGCCTTCAGCCCATTCATTTTTGTCAAAATGGCCTTCGACCCATTTGTTTATGTCAAAACGGCCTTCGGTCCATACATTGGTGTCAAAACGGCCTTCGGCCCACTCATTCATATCGAAACGACCTTAGGTCCATTCATATATGTCAAAACGACCTTCGGTCCGCTCATTTCTATCAAAACGACCTTTGGTCCATTCATTTATGTCAAAACGACCTTCGGTCCATTTATTTACGTCAAAACAGCCTTCGGCCCATACATTCGTGTCAAAACGACCTTAGGTCCATTTATTTCTATCAAAACGACCTTAGGTCCATTTATTCATATCGAAACGACCTTTGGTCCATTCATTCGTTCATGTCAGACTTTTGTCCACAATCCAATTTAGCAACTCATAAAGCTTATGAGGGAATAAATAGTTGGACATCGCTAAGCTTTCAAATATCGATATTACTCACAATGATCGGCTTGTGGATTCGCCCTGGAGCTTGACCCTACACATTCCATGAACACAAAAGGGTCATTAACAATTCAACCCGTTCCTTAATTCACATATTCCTCTTTAGGCTTTATTCTTATCTCATTAACTCATTTACAATGCTTAACATATGCCTAAGAGTGCTTACAAGTGAAAGAGAACGGAAAACGAAACACAGAACGCATGAACAAAATTTCAGAAAACAGGGTCCTCGCTCGAGTGGACCCAACAGACCTGCAAAAGTATTGGTTACCTCAAAATTACGCTCGAGCGTGAATTAGGGAGCTCGAGCGGATGGCCTGTCTACAAAAGCTCCCTGCTCAAGCGTGAAACATCCCGCTCGAGCGAACATCCAGCTCTGCAAAAAGTGCTAGGAGCACGATTTTCCCGCTCGAGCGGCACTTCACCCGCTCCAGCGGACATAAAAAATCTGGGTTTTCCAGATTGAGTTCTTGAGCTCCAATTCGATTTTCAACCAACAAATCATGCATGTTATGGCTCAATTCTCAAATATAAGTATACTAATATGATGTAAACCTCAAATCTCAACCCAATGGAGCTCAATTCACAATTAATTCACATGCATGCCCCAATCCCCCATCAAACTCATTCTAACATAACAAATTCATACATTCAAGCTCATATCTTCATAAATTGTACATGCATGTGATGAATTAGCCACATTCTCAACTTAGACAACACAAATGGTGATCAAAACATGAGTTTCAACCAAAACTCTACTTGAATCATGTATTTCAAGCTTATACATGCTATTTCAACACAATTTCTTACATGCATGCATATGTCAAGCTTTAATTCAACAAGAACCAACCCAATTTCATTTCAATCTTACTCTTGATCACCCAATTAGCTTGAACACACAAAATTACAAACTATAATCCAAGACTTACTCACCTAGAAGCTTTGATTCTCACAATCTATAACAATTCTTGGATTATCTTCAAGGTTCCCAAGCTTTAAGCTACAATTTGCACAATTCTCTCCTCTCTCCCTCTCTACAGCCGACTCTCCTCCTTTTCTCAAGGTTTGATCGACCAAAAATGTAACAAAGGAGGAGAATTGAGGGTGTATTGCCTCTCCAACAAAACCTACTAATTTCAATATAATATTACTAAAGTAATTGGGCACTAAATTAACAATTTAATCAACTACTCTGGCCCGAATCAATTTTTCAATTAAACTTCACCGTAGGCTTTAAAAATTATGCCAATTACAATGGCGCAATCAATTTCGGGTTCGGTGGCCAATAAGGCCTTCAATTTAATTTCCAAAGCAAATAGTCAAACAGATATTCCTACGGTGAACAGACAGAAATTCAAAACCACATATATTTTCACATGATGGCACATAAAATCATGCTAAACACATAAACATACTCAAATTAAGGACCAATTAGCATACTACGGAACAGGGATATCACAGTCTTCCCCCCTTTAGGAAGTTTGGTCCTCCAAACTTAATTTACCTTCGTCGGGAAACAAATGTGGATAGCGTAGACGCATTTCCTCCTCTTTTTCCCATGTAGCATACGTCCCATAGTGTTCTTTCCATTCCACTTTCACCATTGGGATGGACTTGTTTCTCAATTGCTTCACTTGCCAATCAACAATTTGTTTCGGCCATTCAGCATATTCCATATTTTCATCAATAGCAACCCGGTGATAATCAATCACATGTAACGGGTCTCGGAGGTAACCCCTCAACATCGAAACATGAAACACATTATGGATTTGCTCGAATCCCGGTGACAAAGCAACTCTGTAGGCAACTAGACCAAGCCTCTCCAAAATCTGAAACGGCCCAATGTAATGAGGCGATAACTTGCCTTTTTCCCAAATCTAACTTGGCCTTTCATTGGAGAAACACGGATGAACACATGTTCACCAATCTTATACTCAAGAGGTCTTCTCTGAACGTCTGCATAATTCTTTTGTCGGTCCTGAGCTGTTTTGAGCCTTTGACGAATAGTCTTGATTTTCTCAGAAGTGTCTTGTACAATTTCTGGCCCAAGCAAAGCTCTATCCCCGACCTCTGTCCAACAGATAGGTGATCTACACCTCCTACCATACAAAGCCTCGTATGGTGCCATACCGATGCTGGAGTGGAAGCTGTTATTATAAGTAAATTCTGCAAGTGGCAAATAATCCTCCCAACTCCCCTGAAAATCCAAAGCACACATGCGAAGCATATCTTCCAAAGTTTGTATCGTTCGTTCTGACTACCCATCTGTCTGTGGGTGGAATGCAGTACTGAACCTTAGTTCTGTTCCCATAGCCTCCTGCAAACTCTTCCACAATCGAGATACAAATTTCAGATCTCTATTCGACATAATAGATACCGGAACTCCGTGTAAACGGACAATCTCATCAACATAAATGGTAGCCAATCTGTAAGCAGTAAATGTAGTTTTGACAGGCAAAAAATGTGCAGATTTAGTCAGTCTATCAACTACAACCCAAACAGAATCCATACCTCGAGAAGTCCGAGGTAGGCCAATAACGAAATCCATAGTAACATGTTCCCACTTCCATTCAAGAATAGGGAGAGGTTGAAGTAGACCGCCTGGTTTCTGATGTTCAGCCTTGATTTGCTAACACTGAAGGCACTTGGACACATATTCTACAATCTCTTTCTTCATTTTAGGCCACCAGTAGGTTTGTTTCAAATTTCGATACATTTTATTATTACCCGAATGCATAGCAAATACGGATCTGTGGGCTTCATCTAAGACCCTCTTATTTAGTTCCGGGATATCAGGGACACATATTCGGTTCCGGAATTTCAACATTTCATTCTCAATACTGAATTCTACTTTCAGGCTTGCTTCAAACTCGTCAATCACTTTCTTGAGGTACTCATCCTCTTTCTGTTTCTGTTTGATTTCATCAATGATCGCCAGCTCGGCTGTAATAGCGGCTATCAATCCGCCCAGTTCACACATTACCACTTCAATTTCAGACTTCTCAAAATCTTGCAAGATCTCTTTCTGTTCGGTAAGCAAACAAGCCATACTCCCCGTTGATTTTCTGCTTAATGCATCAGCTACTGTGTTGGCTTTCCCGGGGTGATACTGAATCTCCAGATTGTAGTCTTTTATCAGTTCCAGCCATCTTCTCTGACGCATATTCAACTCTTTCTGCGTGAAGAAGTATTTCAGGCTCTTATGATCCGTGTAGACTTCACATTTCGCTCTATACAGATAATGCCGCCAAATTTTCAAGGCAAAAACGACTGCGGCCAATTCTAGGTCATGTGTTGGATAATTCTTCTCATGTGGTCTCAACTGCCTGGAGGCGTAAGCAATAACTTTTCCGTTCTGCATTAACACACAACCCAAACCTTTATAAGATGCATCACTGAAAATCACAAAATTTTCCGTACCTGAAGGTAGTGTCAAAATTGGTGCCGTGGTCAATCTTGTTTTCAATTCATGAAAGGCTGATTCTCTTTCATTATTCCACTCAAATGGTTGCCCTTTACGTGTCAATTGGGCAAGAGGCACAGCTAATTTCGAAAAGTCCTTCACAAACCTCCTGTAGTACCCAGCTAAGCCCATGAAACTGCGAACTTCTGTCACTTTTGTCAGTGTAGGCCAATTCACAATTACCTCTATTTTCTGCGGGTCCACTGAAATTCCTTCCTTGTTGATCACATGCCCTAAGAAAACAACTTCATCCAACCAAAACTCACATTTCTTTAGTTTAGCAAATAATTTTCTTTCCCGAAGTATTTGTAAAATAGTCCTCAAATGATGCTCATGTTCAAGTCTATCTTTAGAGTATATCAAAATATCATCAATGAAGACTACAACAAACTCATCAAGGTAGGTTTTAAAAGTTCTATTCATTAAGTCCATAAATACTGCCGGAGCATTAGTTACTCCAAATGGCATAACAAGGAACTCAAAATGACCATACCTCGTTCTGAATGCGGTTTTCTCAACATCCTCTACCTTAACTTTCAGCTGATGATATCCGGATCTCAAATCAATCTTAGAAAACACCTGTGATCCCTGCAACTGGTCAAATAAATCATCAATACGGGGTAAGGGATATTTGTTCTTTATCGTTATCTTATTCAATTCCCGGTAATCGATGCACAGGCGCAAAGTACCATCTTTCTTCTTCACAAATAACACTAGTGCACCCCAAGGCAAAGTGCTAGGTCGGATAAACCCATTGTCAAGGAGGTCTTGCAACTGTTCTTTCAATTCTTTCATTTCAGTAGTAGCTGTTCTATAGGGAGTCTTAGAAATGGGTTGGGTGCCTGGCACAGTTTCAATGGTAAACTCTATCTCCCTGTCTACCAATTCCCCTGGTAATTCATTTGGAAACACATCTAGAAATTCTCTAACAATAGGAATATCATTCAATTCAACATTCACAGATTGTTCGGTCAACACATAGCACAGATAACCCTGACACCCTTTCTTGATCAGTTTGAATGCTTTCATTGCAGATATCAAATAAGGTGGAGGCACTACCTCGTTACCCACAAACACAATCTGTTTTTGTTCTGGTGGTTTAAACACGACCCGTTTTGTTACACAATCAATGGTGGCACAATACTTGGTTAACCAATCCATGCCCAAAATTACATCAAAATGTCAAAAATTTAAGGGCAACAAATCTCCATACATGATAGCATTCTCAACACGCATTTCACAAAACCGGTATATGGATTCACACAACACAGATTCCCCTAATAGAGCAGACACACATAGCAAATATGACAATAATTCTAGGGGTCTATTTAGTCTAGATGCAAATGTACATGTCACAAATGAGTGTGTTGATCCAGAGTCAATTAATACAAAGGCATCCTGATTACATATTGAAATAGTACCTGAGACAACGGCATTGGCATTCCGTGTATCGCCCGGAACAAGCGCAAAAACTCTCCCTTGTCTCACGGTATCCCCGGTAATAGCGGACCTCAAAGTGTTTTCCGGCTTTGGAACCGATGCAGTTGAACTAGCTGCTAGTTTCCCACTGTTCTGATTACATTCTCGGGCTATGTGCCCTTGCTTCCCACATTTGAAACAGGCTCCTGATGCACGGTAATAGACTCCACGGTGCCTTTTGCTACAAATGTTGCACAAGGGAGCTGTGTCTCGAGAAGAACTTGAAGTAGTTGAGGAGCCCGTGTTTTGCTTTTTAGAATTTCTTCTTCGAAAAGAAGCCTTGCCTTTTATTGCCTTTCCATTCTGTTGTTGGCTTAGCTTGTCTGGCTATGTTAGCCCTGTCAAGCACCCCAATGTAGGTCTCCAACTTCAGGACATTCACTCTCTCTAGGATGTCAGTTCGGAGCCCACCCTCAAAATGTCTTGCCTTCTTATAATCAGTGTCAATTACATGTGGTGCAAACCTGGCCAATTTAGTGAATTTGGCCTCATACTCAGCTACAGTCATGCTGTCTTGCTTGAGTTCCACGAACTCAGCTACCTTCCTATCCCGAACACATTGCGGGAAGTACTTGTCATAAAAGATCTCCAGAAATTTTACCCAGTCCACCTCTTTATGATTCTCACGCATTAACATCCACCATCTTCGGGCCTCGTCTTCCAGCATAAAAGTGGCTAGAAGCACTTTCTGTGTCTCTGAACAGGGGAACACTTCAAATAATTTCTCAATGCCGAGGACCCACGCTTCGGCTTTCAACGGATCTAATCCCCCGTGGAACTGTGGTGGTTTCATTTTCTTGAATTCCTTGGTGAGAGCTATTATCTGGTCATCATTTTGATTATCTGGCACGGGTGGTACCGGAGGTGGAGGTGGCGGGTGTGGTTGCTGCCACTGTTGTTGCCACTACTGTTGCTGTCTCAAAGCTTCGGCCATTTCCTGAATCAGTCTTTCCATTCTGTCCAGTCTGGCAGTAGAAGATTCCTCTATCTCATCACCTCTGGTTCTCACCATCTGATTAAACTTGCATTATAGTTTATACAAAAGATATGCAAGTGTGCACATAACAAGAGAATACGTATTCAGATAATTTTGCAATGCAAGTAGTTCACAAACTCATAACATATAATTGGTCATATCAAACAGTTAAGTGTATTTTTGATGCTTACAAATTCGTACTTATGAATGCATCCTAGATCTTTTCTAGACGCTTATTGCTCTTTTGGACAAGTGTGTGAGTTATTAATTCGTGCTCTGATACCACTCTGTCATGACCCGAACCCGCCCCTGTGGGTTAAGGACATAACCGGCCAGTAATCCCGAGTTTACCTACGGCCTCAAACCAAAACAGACATAACTCATCAGAGTAAAAGGGGCCAAAAGGAAGCAAAATTTAAATCTTTGTCCATAGAGCCGTGCTTATATGCACATTGAACAAACCATACACATATACGTTAATAACCCACAACAAAATACAGTACCATAAAATCCTTTACAGACAGGATCTTCCAAACTGAGTCAATCCATAACAAAACTATATACAGATATACACAAAGTCCTCGCCAGCAAGACAAAATATAAATACATAACAAAATGGCAAGGATGGGTCTCGTGTGTGAGACATAAGGCTAACTCTCCAAAACTCATGTTGTTCTTGGCAGACTTCACTGGGGCTGGGTTTGGACCTCTCTTGGCTCACCTACAAACACATGAATGAGCGTGAGCGATAGCCCAGTGAATAATATCAAATCAAATACAGAAGTTACATAACAATGTAGAACAACACGTTCCAAACGGGCTTGGGCCCAATCCATATTTCTATTTAACAGATATATAACTATACGAAATTCAAATCAAGTGACTGTAGTTCAAAACATTCTGGCCTTTTGCCCATTCAGATTTCCATTCATGTCAAAACGGCCTTCGGCCCATTCATTTATGTCAAAACGGCCTTCGGCCCATTCATCTCTGTCAAAATGGCCTTCGGCCCATTCGTTTACGTCAAAACGACCTTCGGCCCATACATTCGTGTCAAAACGGCCTTTGGCCCACTCATTCATGTCAAAACGACCTTAGGTCCATTCATGTATGTCAAAACGACCTTCGGTCCACTCATTTCTATCAAAACGACCTTTGGTCCGTTCATTTTCGTCAAAACGACCTTCGGTCCATTCGTTTACGTCAAAACGGCCTTCGGCCCATACATTCGTGTCAAAACAACCTTAGGTCCATTTATTTCTATCAAAACGACCTTAGGTCCATTTGTTCATATCGAAACGACCTTCGGTTCATTCATTCGTTCATGTCAGACTTTTGTCCACAATCCCAATTAGCAACTCATAAAGCTTATAAGGGAATAAACAGTTGGACATCGCTAAGCTTTCAAATATCGATATTACTCACAGTGATCGGCTTGTGGATTCACCCTGGAGCTTGACCCTACACATTCCATGAACACAAAAGGGTCATTAACAATTCAACCTGTTCCTTAATTCACATATTCCTCTTTAGGCTTAATTCTTATCTCATTAACTCATTTACAATGCTTAACATATGCCTAAGAGTGCTTACAAGTGAAAGAGAACGAAAAACGAAACCCAGAGCACATGAACAAAATTTCAGAAAATAGGGTCCCCGCTCGAGCGGACCCAAGAGACCTGCAAAAGTACTGGTTACCTCAAAATTACGCTCGAGCGTGAATTAGGGAGCTCGAGCGGAAGGCCTGTCTACAAAAGCTCCCTGCTCGAGCGTGAAACATCCCGCTCGAGCGAACATCCAGCTCTGCAAAAAGTGCTCGGAGCACGATTTTTCCGCTCGAACGGCACTTCACCCGCTCCAGCGGACATAAAAAATCTGGGTTTTCCAGATTGAGTTCTTGAGCTCCAATTCGATTTTCAACCAACAAATCATGCATGTTATGGCTCAATTCTCAAATATAAGTATACTAATATGATGTAAACCTCAAATCTCAACCCAATGGAGCTCAATTCACAATTAATTCACATGCATGCCCCAATCCCCCATCAAACTCATTCTAACATAACAAATTCATACATTCAAGCTCATATCTTCATAAATTGTACATGCATGTGATGAATTAGCCACATTCTCAACTTAGACAACACAAATGGTTATCAAAGCATGAGTTTCAACCAAAACTCTACTTGAATAATGTATTTCAAGCTTATAATGCTATTTCAACACAATTTCTTACATGCATGCATATGTCAAGCTTTAATTCAACAAGAGCCAACCCAATTTCATTTCAATCTTACTCTTGATCACCCAATTAGCTTGAACACACAAAATTAGAAACTATAATCCAAGAATTATTCACCTAGAAGCTTTGATTCTCACAATCTATAACAATTCTTGGATTATCTTCAAGGTTTCCAAGCTTTAAGCTACAATTTGAACAATTCTCTCCTCTCTCCCTCTCTGCAGCCGACTCTCCTCCTTTTCTCAAGGTTTGATCAGCCAAAAATCTAACAAAGGAGGAGAATTGAGGGTGTATTGCCTCTCCAACAAAACCCACTAATTTCAAGATAATATTACTAAAGTAATTGGGCACTAAATTAACAATTTAATCAACTAATCTGGCCCGAATCAAATTTTCAATTAAACTTCACTGTAGGCTTTAAAAAGTATGCCAATCACAAGGGCACAATCAATTTCGAGTGCGGTGGCCGATAAGGCCTTCAATTTAATTTCCAAAGCAAATAGTCAAACAGATATTCCTACGGTGAACAAACAGAAATTCAAAACTACATATATTTTCACATGATGGCACATAAAATCATGCTAAACACATAAACATACTCAAATTAAGGACCAATTAACATACTACAGAACAGGGGTATCACAATGATTCTATAAATAAGAAGCATAATTTCCAAAAGAAAATTTAATGTAATATGTCATGATTTCATGCTGTTTTTATTATTTTTGTCTTTACTAAAGCTTTGATTTTTTTTTTTTCCCCTCAACTTTGCAACACTAAGGTACTTTTGGACTCATAACTAAACACAGCTTTATGCTTTATGCATAAATATATCTTTCATTTTCAGTGGCCTACTAATGTTACTCTGTTTGATGCGGGTTAGTATGAGCATGCGAGTTCACATATTTATGTGCATACCTAGATTTCTATTTCTAGCATCACTTCAAGTATGTGACGGTAAAAGTTTGTATGCTTCCTTCAAGTATGTGACGGTAAAAGTTTGTATGCACAAATTTTTCCCATAGGACCTATTAGACAATAAGTCCACTTATTAGGACCTAGACGTAAGTACCCCATTTAATTAACCGTTAAATTACGCAACTGTGTTTTCAACCACTAATTACTGTTTAGTCACTAAAATAAAAACAAATGGTGACTAAAATTAATTTAGTAGCTAAATGTGGTACCTTTACTAACTAAATTAATTTTAGTCGGCATGTTTGTTTGCCGAAATTAATTTAGGAATCCCTCCAAAATTCTAAGTCCCCCCTCTAAAACTTTTAATTACAATTGCCAACTAGAATTTAGTCTCTAAAAGTAAAATAAATACCAACTAAATTATTTTTAGTAGCTAAAAATTGTACATTTAGGGACCAAATTTTTTTTAGTCACCCAACAACCTATTTTCACAGACTAAAATTCAAGTAGTCACCAAAAGTAAAATAAATACTGAAAAAAATATTTTTTAGTAGCCAAAACTTTGTACATTTAGGGTCCAATTTTTTTTAGCCACCCAAAACCTTATTTTTAACGACTAAAACTCAATTAGTGGCCAAAAGTAACATAAATACCAACTAAATTTTTTTTAGTAGCTAAAGATTGTACGTTTGCCAACCAAATTTTTTTTAGTAACTAAAGTGTGTACCTTGGCTGACAAAATTTTTTTAGTAGCTAAAGATTGTACCTTTGCCGATCAATTTTTTTAGTTGGGATTTTTAGTCACTGAATGCGTATTTTCTTGTAGTGACCAGAAATAATGTGTTACGTTCCATCTCCGGATGCTTAGGATTGGATTCGCAACCAGCTAGCTGATTCTAATTTTAACAAATTAAATGGCGCAGGCGGATACGAGATAAAGAATTAAATAGATAAATAAATAATCAAAATACTCAATAATGTTACAAAAAGAATTGCTCGGGACTTTTATTTATTTTATTGATGATTAGATATTATTAAAAAATATAAAAAGTCCGCATTAAGTTCTGTACTAGTCCCATTATACAAGATTACCACTGTTCCTTACATTTCATCCCCTGAAAGGGAATCACAGCTATAAGCACAAGCAAAATGAGAAATATTATACTGAGAACACAAGGGTATAAAATCACCACAGATAATTATTTAGGCCAAACAAAGAAGAGTTTGATTCGAGTAAATCATTTAAATAACATAAACAAAATGTAGAATTATAACAAAGTAATCATAATCACATTACAAAATAGAACTGAACAAAACAGAGAGTCAATGGATCCACGACAAACAGAGGGTTACAAAGTGACTAATTAGAGGCCAATGGTTATTTAAGTCCCCCAAGGCATGAGATTATCAGAGGGTTACTAAAGTGACAATAACTAAAGTGACTAATCAGAAGCCCATTACAATTTTTTTTTTTTTAATAAATAGCTATATCCATGGGTTTCCATTTTTTTTTTAAAAAAAGAAAAAACAAAAAAACAAATAGGGTTCATAAATAAATAACATAGTCAAAATGTTAATATAATTTATAAAGTATGATTTCATAAAACAATAAAACAATTTATAATTACTTAAGGAATAGTATAACTCACCTTAATATTGATCTCTTCTTTTTACTTTACTGTTCACCGGAGGTCCCTTCCTCTACTGACTGGCCACACTTTCATTTGTTGTTTTTCTTTTCCTTGCTTCCAAGCAGCGATTTATAAATATTTCTTCAGCACATGGTTCAATTCATCTAGCAAAGTTAACCACGTAGCGATAACCACGTGGTAACTCCCTAATTGACTCCCAAAACAAGCTTATCTCCTAAGGCTTATCCTCTTTATCCTATTATCACTTAAGCCCTTATCCTAAAATAATTATATTTCTATTTTATATTATTATTATTTTGGTTAAACACAATGGCTGCTAACTTACATTAAATTACATTTTAGCACATGTAACTATTAAATTAAATATTATATATATATATATATATATATTTGTTGATATTAAAATGTTGTTAAAATTAATTAAACATTTGGGGTGTCACATTTCTCTCCTCCTAAATAGACGTTTGTCCCCAAACTTGTCGTACTTTGGTTTTTGAAAAGATGTTTGTATTTGTCCCGCATTTGATTTTCAGTTTCCTATGTTGCTTCTTTGACTAGATGATTTCTCCATAAGACTTTTACAAGAGGTATGATCTTGTTTCGGAGAATCTGATCACGACGGTTGAGAATCTGCACTGGTTGTTCTTCGTGAGAGATATCTTCTTGAACTTTTAGGTTCTCATAATTGACAACTTGCTCTAAATCTTGAAGATATCGTCGAAGCATCAAAATGTGGAATACATTGTGGACATTGGACAGTTCAGGTGGCAATGTAAGACGATATGCTACAAGACCAATCCTTTCTAGTATCTCGAATGGCCCGATGTAACAGAGGTTTAACTTTCCTTGCTTTCCGAATCGGATAACCCTTTTGTTGGTGAGATCTTTAGGAAAACATGATCTCCTATTTGAAATTCCAAGTCTCGTCTCTATGTGTCTGTATAGCTTTTCTGGCAACTCTAAGCAATGCGAATTCGTTGTTCGATGAGTTGAATTTTACCACTTGTTATTTGTATGATTTCAGGGCCAATAACTTTCTTTCTCCGATTTTCGCCCAACACAGAGGTGATCAACACTTCCTTCTATACAATGCTTCGTATGATGACATTCCAATGCTTTCTTGGTAACTATTGTTATTGGTAAATTTCACTAAAGGTAGGTGCTCATTCCAGTTACCTTTTAGGTCTAGTACGCATACCCGTAACATGTCTTCCAAGATCTGAATTATTCTTTCAGATCGCCCATCAGTTTGAGGGTGGTAGGCAATACTAAACTTCCGTGTAGTTCCCAAAGCTTCTTGCAATTTGTTCCAGAAGTGAGACACGAATCGAGGGTCCCGGTCAAACACGATTGAAACTAGGTTGTCGTGTAATCAAATGATTTCCTTGATGTATAAAGTGGCGAACTTATTGAGAGAGTACGTGAATCTGATTGGAAGAAAATGCGCCAACTTCGTCAATCGATCGACTATAACCCATATCGCATCGTTCTTCGAGGCCGACTGTGGTAGTTCAATAACGAAGTCCATAGTCGATCGATTGATGAAGTCGGCGCATTTTCTACCATTCGATGACCTATTATTCTTCCGAGCATCCGATGATGAAAATTGGAATATCTTATTTTATGAATTTCTTAGTAGAAAAATCAGATTTAAACTTTAATCCCAACCTTTACTCGTTTTGGCCAAATTATTTTAGTCCACTAAAATATATTTTTAGTTCATTAATTTGTAATATTTTATAATTTTACATGATTTTAGGTATTTGTACATAAAAATGATCACACCCCACCATTAACACTCATCATCCATTTTCCTAATCACACCCCACCATCCCCCATCACCATCCACTTTCTTAATCACACACCACCATCTTTACTTACCATCAACTTTCCTAATCACACACCACCATCAACACTCACCATCCATTTTCCTAATCACACACCACCATCACTACTCACCATCCATCTCTATTATACATTGTCTTCTACCTCCATTATACATTGTTTTCCACCACTATCTTCCACTTTCTCCACTAAGAAAACCTTCTTCAATTGCCTATATAAGAAGACCATTAGAACTATATGAATAAGGTAGTGAAATTTTTTTTTTGATTTGAGAGAGGTCTAAGCTTTGATAAAAAAAAAAAAAGAGTTTGTTTTGTCAAAATTGAGAGAAAATACAAAGTAATATATAAACCTCCATTTTCTTACCTTTCACTAATATCTATTGATACACCACCCAAAATTTCACTAAAGCTAAAACCTAAATTTTCTTGTTGAGATTTCAATAACATACTCCATAATCTTGAGGGTGCCAGGAAGAGAGTTTGGAAATCAGAAAATTTATCAGTTCCTCCAAAGGTGCAATTTTCTCATCTATTTTATTTATATTTCTCTTGTCTTTAAATATATGATATAACTTGTAAAAATGGTTGGCTGAACAACTTATCCTTATATGATGTAGTTTCTTTAATTTTATTTTTTGTTTTCTCATGTTCTTAAATTATATTTTCATAATTTTCTTATACTTAAATATGTGATTTAACTTGTAGAAATGGTTGGTTGGACCACCTATCATTAGATGATATAGTTTCTTCAATTTCTTGTATTTTATTTGTTGTTCTTTCATCTTCTTAAATTATATTTTCAAAATTTTCTTATACTTAAATATAGAATTTAATTTGTAGAAATAGTTGGCTAAGCCACCTACCCTTAGATGATGTATATTCTTTATTTTCTTATATTTTCTTTTTCTTTGAAGTTATAACATGAATTTGGGTATTAATTTAGTCTTATTCACAAAGAGATGAATGTAGATTTCCATCTATTTTTTTGGTGTGGTGTTTCAAAGGACGATTGAAGTTTACTATTCAATTTTTTTTTGGTATATTCCCATGATTTGTTAGATTTAGTTTCTGTTGTAATAATTTTGAACCTCATTTCTTTTATTTTTCTTTTATTCAATGTTGTAACAATTTCTCGCCTCTGTTTTTTTCTATCTCTTTAACTTACTTGCTTTCCATATCAGTAAATAGCATCATATGTTCTTTTTTTTATCATATCCATGTTTTGCATTCATATTTCATGCATTAAAATTCGGCTCATTTGCACATGCGGGTTTAATTAATTTCTATGTGATTTTATGCGCTACCCTATGTCTTAAAATGATTCACATGTCATGTATTAATAAGCAAATTTTTAGTTGCATTATTGTGTATGTATTGCATTAGAATCTTGAATTTAGGATCATGCATATTTTGCTAACTTTGTTTTGTTGTTTTCCACGGGACGTCAATGTAGCTCAACCTTTTCGTGCCCCCTTTCGGAAGCTCGAATTGGTCCTACAGTTCGGACTCCTGTCACGGTTCTGAATCTAGTCTCGCAAGTGCAATGTGAAACTGATAAACACCAAAGAGTCCAATCCCGCAAATCATTTTGGAAAGTCAGATTTTGAATCAAATAATTCCAAAATTGGACTGCTTTGCCAGATTACAGAGTCGCCATCTAAATATTTTATTTTTGGAGAAATTTAGGAAACCCTAACTCGTGCCAAAGGCCACGTGTCCGTCATCACCAAAGTTGCCTCGGCTCAGGAACTTAGGTACGAGAGGGGAAGGTCCTGAAATGAGCACCCCCACTCGCCCGATCAAAGATCGGCCTCTACTAATCATGATATGTTGTTTTATAAACCGCTTGTGTTCTTATCCGGTTATTAATCTAACTTTACTATGTGACGCACACAAGCAAGTATAGACTAAATCGTAAGACTTGGAACAATTCAACTCCTGTTTGTTTTTGAAAATGGTTTGAATTTGCCACCCTCAAGTGGACTAAAACGCGGATTTGCCATCAAAACAAGATGGGCTTAAAACATGATTTGCCACTTCTCAAAGTGGGCTTAAAACATACACTCGTTGAATTGTTCCAATTCAAATAAAAAAGTCTTCATCCACAGGCATTCATGCAGTTTAGCAAATAAGCACATAGCCTCATGGCAAACATGTGAAACATGGAAATATGGCAATCACACTCGTGCAAGTATGCCAAAGCATAAAACTTGCTGAGTACTCCAAGCCAAAACAAAAACTAGTTAGAAAAATGCATGATCCTAACTATACAATATGCCTAAATGCAACACATGCGATAATGCAATTAATAGGCTTGACTACTAATATGGCATTTGCAGCACTTTGATAGCATGCTTTGAAACACGTATTCAAATAAGATATCGAAATAACAATGCATTTTCAATGATGCACTGAGCCTCGGTGCATGCAAGACAAATGAATGGATGCAAACATGCAAGCATAAGGTATGCTAATCGAAAATGATCCTTAATCTAACCATCGAAAGTGATTAAATAAAAGGGAGAAAGATGTGGGGTTGGAAGACATACACACACGCACACACACTTATTACAACATTGCGCCCTCGCAAAGGAGGGTCCAAATGAATAAGCTAACTAGCTACGCTAATTAAGCTAATACAACACAATTAATTAACTATTCTAGTTAACTAATTATTACAACAATTGGAATAAACTAACTAACTATTCTAAGCTAGCTAAAATATTACAAAACGAATTAAACTAATTAATTACAACACTTGCATTATTTATCTACAACTAACTAATAAAGCAATTTAAACGGCCTCGATGGACGAGGGACGCATGCATGCTCGGTTGCTCCACTCGAAATGCCATTGCCTTGCCATCAGATGCCTCTGTTTGCACTTGTTTTGATCACTGAAAATTGTACCAACTCCCAGAATGCTTCTGCTCCAACTTAGGAGCACATTTGTGCAAAAATTGACCGGTGGCCGGTCGGCCAGAAAAAGTGGCTGTCGGCCAGTCCAAGTGGCCGGTCGGCTACTTCAAGTGGCTGTCGGCCACTAAAACTGGCCAGTCGGCCACCACATCCTTGGACTTCTCCTTTTGCTACAACAGAGAGCAAACAGAGGCAAAATAATGTATTTTCAAGGAATATGTGTACTGTTGCCTTCCTTATCATTGCGCACACTCAAAGGAAGGTGACTCTTGGCCTTCGAGCCATCAACCAAGCATTTTCAATGCATGATGGCTAGAAAACCAAGCTTGCACAAGCTTAATGAGTGCACAAACAAGACAAAAACAACCACCACCCTATCATGCATGATCAAGGGTGACAATGACTAAGAAAAGTGGCATGTTTCATCACTTTGAGTATGAAACGTCCCAATTTTCTCATGTTCGGATTAACGTCCGATCCGAACACATGCAATGCAACACAAAGATGCTTAATCTTGTCTCTTTTACTTTGTTCATTTTGTTTACTCATTTTACATTACCGATTAGTCCTTTAATCGATTAAGTCCAAGGTGAGAGTCTTCTAAAGAGAAAGAAGTGTCAACCAAGGGATGATTTAAGACAAGAGAGAGGTCATGCCTTTGGTTAGTAGAAACCCTCAAAAGAGGATTAAAACCATTAAGCTTAAAGGATTCCAAACTTGAAACAACTCTCAAAAGCGATTGAAAGTGAGATAAATGAGAGTGTGACAGAGATTATAATGCTAAGATTATGCACAAAACAACACTACAACATGCAAACAACTCAAGCACCTCATGCTTAAAGCTTTGAAACAATGAACTAGCAAAGACCATTACACTATGGACATGCAATACAAAGCTCAAAAGGTACCAACACTTCAAAATAGTCCTTGGCTAGCCTAAAAGAAGTCCTAAAACATGTTTGAAGTAAGCTAAAGATAGCTAGAATGAGGGGCCAAAACATAGCACAAACTAGACTATCAAGCACAATTGCACTACAAGCATACAAAGCAAGCCTCAAGTGACCAAACCAGCCCAAAAAAAAGCTGAAACATGCCAAAAAAAGAGCATGAAACATGCTGAGATTGAGGTACAAAATGCTAGAAAAACATGCTCACATGTTAGCTTGTAAACAAGACTCAAGAGCAACTCTAAAAAGCAATGAAAGAATGAAACACATGAGCATTTGATAGAGCTATATACACTGAAATTACATGTAAAAAGGCACTACAACATTCAACCATCACAAGTAAATCATCTTTAAAGGCTTAAAATGCCAAGCTAGTGAGGCCATTTGCACTACGACTATGCAAAACAAGGCTCACATGACCAAGACAGCCCAAAACAGAGCTAAATCATGCCAAGTCAGAGGCAAACATATGCTAGAAATAAGCTAAGTTAGGCTACTAAAACATGCTACCATGTGATGCTAACTAGGCATGCAAATGAGACACAAGGAGGGGAGGCTAACCCCTCCATTTTTGGACTTCAAAACAAGCTTTTTACCACCAAAATAACTCTAAATTTCAATGGTTTAAAGGCCCAAAAAGTTTGATTTGAATATGCTAAAAGATGGTGCAAAAGCTCACACAAATAAGCAAAAAGAAGGGTGGACTACCCCTTAGCACAAAATGACTTCAAACCAACATGTTAAGGCTAAAAAATTAGAGCTTTTTGTAGTTAAAAACTAGGACAAAAACAGTGTAAAAAGATGGCAATTCAAGCAATTAAAACAAAGCCTACAAGGTAATTCTCATACCTCTTGAAGCTCAGCACAAAACATCCACTCTTTTAGGCTCAAACTTCCTTCCAACAGCTCAAATTAGGCTCCAAGGGACCTTAGCTCCAAGGTGGTCCAATTTGGTTAAGGGTTAGTGTGCAAAGGTGTAGAGAAAATCAACTATCAAGCACAAAGCAAGAAGAGAGAGAGAATTCTAGAGAGAGAGAGAGAGAGGAAATTTTGATCCAAAAAAAATCCAACCTCTCAAATGGGGGAGAGCATCCCTATATATAGAAAATCAAGCTTAGAGCTTGTATTCATCCCTCCATACACATGTATGGAGATGGACTTCAGTGAGCAACAGCTGGCACAGCTAGCAAACAAATATCTGAAAAGGAAGAAAAATGGCCGTTGGACATCACCAATGGCCAACCGGCCATCAATGTAGCCGACCAGCCACCACTGATGGCCGACAGGCACAAGCCATGGCCGATGGACTGTGGGGATGGCCGACTGACCACCCTCTCCTCCAGATTTGAAACAACAAGTTCTTGGTCCACAACCAAGCACAAAACAGACAAGCTGAGAGGGTCAAAGACAAGGCACTCGGCCGAGATCTTCGGGCACTCAAAATGAACACAAGCATACAAGATCATCGAGTGTTCAAACGATGACGTCCAAGTCTTGACGACAGTAAAAAATGTGGTGTCTACAGTTGCCCCTCTTTGACAGAGCTCGGAAGTCATGAAATGACGGGAGTGAATGTTAAAACCTAGAGACGACCCATTTTCAACAAGGCCGAAGACTTGGACAAACAAGCAAGCAAAACAAAGAACGGTTGCACCCACAGGCTGCCTACGTATTCCTTTGCAAGGACTCAAACCAGCGTAGTTCTGGGGCAAGATGCAAATGACATGCACGATGCAGAACATAACTTATGATCATGCAATGAGACTGTAACGAAACATCTAGATGCCAATGTTATACAAAGAATTGCTACATCAAACTCATACATAAGCAAGTAAACAAACATGCTACGCAGGGGAATTACGAACCAAACCACATTTCATGCGGAAAGGATATAAGAAAATTATGCAATCTTAACTATGCATCACGCAGAAAAGGCAAAGAACAACACAAACATCGGGCGCACCCGAGGCGGCAAACAAGATTCCAACGCATGGCACACGCGAGGAAATAAATGGTGTGAACCCAGGGACACACCCTAATATTCCAAACCAAAGAGAATAGTGATAACAAATGAAACATGTCCAAACACTTGTAACCAAAACAAAGAGCGGTATACGCTTCGGAACCCACCGAATGCATTTAACCAAAGCGTCCTGACGTGCCACACACGAGAGGAAAAGAGGATGGTGTAAACACCGAGCGTACCCGAATGTTTCTAACCGAAAACATCTTGACATGTCACACGCGAGAGGAGAAAGGGAGTGGTGTAAACACCGGGGAGTGGTATAAACATCGGAACACGTCCCAATGTTTCTAACCAAAACAGGGTGGTATAAGCTTCAGAACACATTCCAAATGCTTCTAACCAGGAGGGGTGGTATAAACATCGGAACACGTTCCAAATGTTTCTAACCAACAAGGCGTGGCATCAGTATCAGGAACATGTCCAAATACTTCTAACCAACAAGGTGGTATAAACATCAGGAACTCGTTCCAATGTTTCTAACCAAAAGGTGCGTGGTGTAAACACCGGGCGTACCCGAATCTTTCTAACCAAAGCAAGGTGTGGTGTAAACACCGGGCGTACCCGAATGTTTCTAACCAGTAAGGGTGTAGTGTAAATGCCGGGTGTACCTGAGTGTTTCTAACCAAAGGGAGGTGTAAACACCGGACTTACTCGAATGTTTCTAACCAACAAGGGTGTGGTGTAAACACCGAGCGTACCCGAGTGTTTCTAACCAACAAGGGTGTGGTGTAAACACCGGGCATACTCGAGTGTTTCTAACCAACAAGGGTGTGGTGTAAACACCGGGCGTACCTGAGTGTTTCTAGCCAACAAGGGTGTGGTGTAAACACCGGGCATACTCGAATGCTTCTAACCAACAAGGGTGTGGTGTAAACATCGGGCGTACCCGAATGTTTCTAACCAACAATGGTGTGGTGTAAACATCGGGCGTACTCGAGTGTTTCTAACCAAAGGGAGGTGTTTAAGGGACAGGAATTGTAATGCCTCTGTTCCGTAATATGTTAATTGGTCCTTAATATGAGTATGATTATGTGTTTAATATGATTTTGTGTGCCATTATGTGGTCTTGGATTTCTATCTGTTCACCGTAGGAATATCTGTTTGATTTACCTGCTTTGGAAATTTAATTGGAGGCCTTATCGGCCACAGAACCCGAAATTGATTACGCCATTGTGATTGGCATAATTTTTGGAACCTATGGTGAAATTTAATTGAAAATTGATTCGGGTCAGATTAAATCGGTGAATTAGAGCCCAATTATCTTATTAATATTATATTGGCCTTAGTGGGTTTTGTTGTGAAGTCACTACACTCTCTATCCTCTCTTTTTCACTTCATTTTGGCTGAATTTGGGACTCAAAATAGAGAGAACTGGCTGTAGAGAGAGAGAAGGAGAGAATTGTGTGATTTTTGGCTCAAGCTTGGGAATTTGAAGATTAAGCTCATGATTCGGCTAGAACTTGAGTATTTAAGGCTCCTAGGTGAGTAATTAACCCTTGAATCATGGGTTTTGTTTGCTATTTGTAAATTCAGAGTTGAATAAGAATAAAGAACATGAATTTAATTGAGTATGATGAATTGAATTGGTTTTGTTGAATTGAAGGCTAAATTGTGCATGCATGTAAGAAATTGTCTTAAATTTGCATGTTTGAGCTTGAAATACATGATTCATGTAGAGTTTTGGTTAAAGCTCATGATGTAATCACCAATTGTATTATCTAAGTTGAGAATCATCACATGCATGTAAAAATTATAAGGTTGAATGCATGACATTGTTATGTTGGTAATGAGTTTGGTGGAAAATGAGCCATGTATGTGTTTGATTCATGAGATTAAGCTCCATGTTGATGTATTCTAGTGTTAGTACCATGTTAGTACAAATATATGTGAGATTGGAGCCATTGTATGCAAGAAAAATTGGTTGAAAGTCGATTTGGAGCTCAAGAACTCAATCTGGGAAACCCAGAATTTGATGTCCGCTTGAGCGGGGGAAGTGCCGCTCAAGCGGGAAATACGTGCTCCCAGTACTTTTTGCAGAATTGGTGTCCGCTCGAGCGGGGTATTTCACGCTCGAGTGGGGGAGCTTTGTAGACAGGCCTTCCGCTTGAGCGCTATATTTAACGCTCGAGCGTATTTTTCATGCAACCAGTACTTTTGCAGGCCTTAAGGGTTCGCTCGAGCGGGGTATTTCACACTCGAGCGGGGACCCTATTTTCTGAAATTTTGAAAATGCATTATGTGTTCTGTTTTTCCGTTCCCTTTTACTTCTAAGCACTCTTAGGCATACATTGAGCATTGTAATTGAGTTAAGGAAATATGAATGAAGCCTAAAGAGGAATATGTGAATTAAAGAACGGATTGAATTATTTGTGACCCATATGTGTTATGTGATATGTAGGGTCAAGCTCCAGGGCAATTCAACCAACCGATCACTGTGAGTAATATCTGACATATGTTATTGTCCAATGGCTACTTCTATGTAAGTTTTGTAAAGTTCATTAATTTGAATGGTGGACACAGTTTGATATGAAAGGCCTATGAGCCAATTTGATATAAATGAATGGACCGAAGGTCGTTTTGACATAAATGAATGGACCGAAGGTCGTTTTGACATAAATGAATGGACCGAAGGTCGTTTTGGCATAAATGAATGGACCGAAGATCGTTTTGGCATAAATGAATGGACCAAAGGTCGTTTTGGAATAAATGAATGGACCGAAGGTCGTTTTGACATAAACGAATGGACCGAAGGTTGTTTTGACATGAATAAATGGACCGAAGGTCGTTTCGACATGAATAAATGGACCGAAGGTCGTTTCGACATGAATGAGTGGGCCGAAGGCCGTTTTGACACAAATGAATGGGCCAAAGGCCGTTTTGACATGAATGAATGGGCCAGAGGCCGTTCTGTCATGAATGAAAGTCTGAATGGGCCAAAGGCCAGTTTGTCATTTAGATGGGCCAAAGGCCAGTTTGTCACTTGAATGGGCCAAAGGCCAGTTTGACATTTAGATGGGCCAAAGGCCAGTTTGTCACTTGAGTGGGCCAAAGGCCAGTTTGACACAAATGATAGTTTGACATAAATAATAGTTTGACACGAATGATGGTTTGATATAAGTAATAGTTTGACACGAATAATAGTTCGATCTGAATAATAGAATGAATGGGCCAGAGGCCGTTTTGACATGAATGAATGGGCCAGAGGCCGTTTGACATGAATGAAAGTTTGAATGGGCCAAGGGCTAGTTTGTTATGGAAAGACAAATGAGCCAAAGACCAGTATGTTTGGAACCACAGTCACTTGACTTAAATTATATATATGTTAAATATAAATATGAATTGGGCCCAAGGCCGTTCGGAATATGTTGTTCTACATATTGTTGTATCTTCTTATTTAATATTATTCACTGGGCTTTCGCTCATGCTCATTCATGTGTTTGTAGGTGAGCTAAGAGAGGTCCAGACCCAGCCCCAGTGAAGCCATTGTGGAACAACCAAGTTTTTGAGAGTCAGCCCCTACGTCTTACGCACGAGACTCGTCTTCGCCCTTTTGTTTGGTATTTATATTTTGTCATGTTGGCGAGGACTC
The DNA here is from genome assembly GCA_036172215.1 of Camellia granthamiana. Lineage (NCBI taxonomy): Eukaryota > Viridiplantae > Streptophyta > Magnoliopsida > Ericales > Theaceae > Camellia > Camellia granthamiana. The sequence continues at coordinate 37,830,999 of CM069905.1, forward strand.
TGTATCTGTTGTTTACAATTTTGACGGGGTGACTTAGACTAATGATCCTATCTGTATAGAACCTTTTGTTACTATATTTTATGATGTGAGTTGTTAACATATTTGTGTCTGGAATGTTATGACGTGCATGTAAGCACAGTTCTATGGACAAAGTTTTAAATTGCTTCCGTTTGGCCCCCCATTAACTCTGTTAAAATACGTTTGGTTTGGTTTGAGGCCGTAAGTAATCTCATGATTACTGGCCGGTTACGTCCTTAACCCATAGGGGCGGGTTCGGGTCGTGACAGGAATGATCTTACGTGGAGTTCCTCTGAATGAACTGTACATACAATATCGTCTGGTTGCACCAACTTTGAATGAACCGTACATACAATATTGTGCCCGCATAAGAAAGAAACTTAACAGGTACAATGCAATAAAAATGCATGTTCTATGCAAGACGAACAACTGTGACACAATGTTAGAGGCATGTTTCAGGCACAACATGCAAGAAACAAAATAGAAGCATATTCGGCGCGAGCGAGAGCATGTTCTATGCAATAGACGAAGTAATGCACATGCTATGCCATAGCAGCAAACGCATGGTCGACACAACAGGTACGAACATTTTCTATGCGAATGTAAGGGCATGTACAAGGCAATACAACGCAACATGCATATCCTATGCAAACATGAGAGCATGTTCCATGCAAAATAACAACAATGCATATTCTATGCAACATACTTATCCAATGCAACATAATCAACAATGCATATTCAATGCAACATGCATATTCTATGCAAACATGGGGATGCATGTTCTATGCAACAATACAAAATACATAGTCAATGCAACATAACAACAATGCATATTCTATGCAACATAATCGACAATGCATATTCAATGCAACATGCATATTCTATGCAACATAATCAACAATGCATATTTTATGCAACATGCAATGGCGTGTTTGATGAAGACGCCTCAATCGCAACTTCCGATTTACCTCTCAGAAGATTTGCAGTACTTTTAAGGAAGGATACACCTTGTCCATGTTGAGTCATGATGAGCCATGCACCGAAGACACAGTTCGGGGCTTCTGCAGAGACACTTTGAGCTAAAAAGTGAGCCTTCCTTGCACTTTCTTGAGAACCAAGGGCACAAAACTGTAGTAAAACACACATGGAGGGCACTTAGGGCCTTTCGGCCACCCATCGAGCACCAAAAGCAGTTATTGGCCACAAATGCTGGCCGTCGGCCACCGATGGCAGAATTGGGGCAAAATGGCCATTTCATCTCGGGTCTTTAAATATAGGGTTCCAAACCCTATTTCCCCACTTCTCCATTATCGAAAATCATTCTCCGCTCTCTCTAGACCATTTTCCTCCTTCGATCCGAGCATTATATGCGTTTTCCAACGACCTGCGGCCATTTTCATCGCTAAACCCTCGTAGTTTACATCGTTTTGAACCGAATGAAAGTCGGTTTCGGTGCTTCTTTCTTCATTTCCACCACTTGAGGCTTGTTTCCCTCGAGTTACCCTTGGATTTAGTGCCTTTCCTGGGCTTTTTCTTTTCTACCATTTTTCCCTTCCGAGAGTTGACTTTTGGCATTCCCCGCCATTTTCCACATTCTTGACCACTTTCTCATCTTCCATCGAGATAGCGGACGACATCCCACACGACGGAGCTTCTCTGGAGATAGAGGTGGATCCGGAGTTTGAGCCACTGCCACTCAACATCCGACCTTTCTACCCGGCGACGTATCAACCCGAGATACATGTGCTATCACCCGATAGCATTTGTCAGTTCACGGGGTTTGTACGAGGCGCACCAGAGGACCTCTTACTGCGTGAGCCGGAGTCACATTTATCCCATGGCGCCTCCGAGGTATACACTTTTTCTTCATTTTTTGCAATGTACATTGCATAACTTGCATAGCTAACATTGTCTTTCATCTGTTCATTCCAAACACATTTATGCACTGTATTTCTCACACTGCCTTGCATTTGATTGTCCCAAACATACTCTTACACTATATTTCTTACAATACTTTTCATCTGCTTGTCCTGCTCGCAGGGGAATTCACACGCCATTCGAGGATATGGGACTATCTCCACGAGGGAGTGGTACATGGAGCTTCCCGACGCAGTCCGCCACATCATCGACGAGGCCGGCTTTGGCTCATTCTGCATGGGGCTCTCACGCCTTATAGCGAGCCACCTTTACTAGGTGCTTTGGTAGACAGGCGGTGGGATAGCACCGATTCCTTTCACTTCTCTACCGTAGGGGAGATGACGATGACTCCCGTTGACTTCTCTATGCTCACTGGTATAGAGGTAGGGGGTCATCCGATTCCTTACGACATGAACATAGGCAAGTGGGAGGCCGCTCAGATTTACCTTCTAGGGACTCGCCCACCCATCTCTCGCTCATGAATGGTCCAATACACATGGTTCGTAGATTACTACAGAGGGACAGAACCAGAGACCAGAGAGGAGACCGAGCAGTATGCTCGAGGTTTCCTGATGTTCTTGTTTGGTACTACTCTGTTCGCCGATTGGGCGAACACCGTTGGGCTTTACCTGATGAGCGCCTTGGTGGACCTGTCTCGTGTCTGGCTCTACGATTGGGGTGGCATTGGTGTGGCCACCTTATATGGGTACATGAGCTCCCCCTCTCGCAAGAGCGGGTATCTGATAGGAGGCTACTGGAGAGCCTAGGAGGTATGCTCCACTTTTCTGTTTTGCATTTCCTATTACGCTTTCTGCTTAGCATTCTCTGTACACCACAGATATTGTATACTGTACACAATCTGCTTTCTGTTTTGCATACTCTGCACACTGCACACACTGCATTCTGTACACACACAATTTGCTTTTGCTTAGCATACTCTCTACATTGTACACACTGCACTTTGCATTTTCTGGACATGGCACACATGTTCTGCTTTCCGCATTATTTATACTTATCTGTTGTATACTCACTGTTGCCCTTTCACTTTCTGTAGCTATGGCTGTACGCCTACTTTCCGAGGCTTGCCCAGAGCCAGAGGTGGAGATGCCACCTGTTGTGCCGTACTCCCACAGGTATGATAGGAGATGCCAGCGGAGGCCCCGAGAGTCCTTCTCCTTCTTCTGTCGATACTTCAATACCGTGATCGCGGCTAAGGTACCTCAAGCTTCTCTGCTATTTCCGTTTTTCCTTTGATTCTGATTCATATGCCATATCTAATGAAAGCTAACAATGTGTACAATCTCTATTTATAGATAACCTGGCAGCCCTGGGCGATGATGCCTGAGGGAGTCCAGGCTTAGTTCCCTGGTCCACGGAAGGTTTCTCGCTTCCGGATCTTGCTCGACGGCTCAGTTTGTCAGGCGTGGTTCTTAGGGGAGCGATTCCTGTGCCAGAGCCTCGGTTTGCCCGAGCCGATAGTTTCAATGCCGCTTCATACCTATAAGAGAGCCACAGAGAAATACACCATACAGGAGATGATTGATTTCACCAGAGGTTGGGATGCCGACTTCTTCCGACTTGAGGGCGATTACACAGCCTTCATCCAAACATACCTCATGCCACCTTTGACTGGGGAGAAAGAGGCAGAGGGCCGAGGCGACCAGGACCTGTGGCGGGAGAGGCTCCGGGGTGAGAAAGAGGTCTGGGTGGCCAAAGCTGCCTACCACACTTACCTACTGGCGTCATTCCGGGGAGGCTTGCCAGATCCCCATTGAGCCTGCACCAGCCGGGCATGAGCTTGTCGGGGTCCGAGGCCCGACTCCAGTATATACCATACTTTTCATTTTGCATATTTGCTTCTTTTCAATTATGCTCTATAGAACACTGATCCTTTTAACGCACTTGCAGGCACCAATAGAGTACACCGGGCAGGCCCTCGAGCTAGTGGCTTCCTTGACAGAGATGGTGTAGAGGAGCATGAACCTGCTCAGCGTCTACAAGATTCCGGTATACATCAGCATTTCAAACATAATTTGTTCCACACTGCACTGATCCAACATATTGCACTCAAACACTTCATTCATACACTACATTCATTCACTACTTCCATACATGACTTTTGCATCTGATATACACCGCAACTGATGTATTTATCAAACTGCCCTTTTCAGATCCCAACTGCATCAGACGTTCTAGCGGGAGCTGCAGTAGGACCATCAGCACCTCCTCTGACAACAGGGAGAGAGAGACGAGAGGTTCCGGCTCGCAGCCGAAGCAAAGCTAGGTCCACCCATGACGAGAGTGGCCCTTTAGAGCCCGTTCTGGACGATAATGATGATGAGATGAGTGAGGACGAAGAGGCAGCGAGTCCACAGTCAGAGTCATCTGAGGACGGAGAGAGCGACGTTGGCTTAAATGCTGAGGGCGGAGATGATGTTGAGGTTGGTTCAGCAGCTAGCTCAGACACAGGGGCCTCTGACAGTGGCACCGACGGTGATAGCTCTGAGTCCATGCCCAGGAAGAGGACGAAGAGGGCCTCTCGATCCTGAGGTGGCTGGTGCCGATTGAGATGTTTTTGCTTTGTTTCTTTTTGCTCGTAGTGTTAGAAAATTTTTACAGCTTTAGGCAGTTTTATTTTCTTAAAAACTTGTACTCCTTTTGTAAAAAGAAACCATGATTGGAATGAAAAATCAGCTTTTCTATAAAAAAAAGTGTTATGTTTTACATTCTGAGCATCGCATTGCACCATTTTACAAAAAAACAGAACGAGATTTAATGGAAATTGAATATTGCATTGTATTGGCAATTCCTTAATCAGGTAATGAACCGACCAACAGATAACAAAAAAAAAAGTAAAACAACTCAAAGAACAACTAGTACAACAACTCAACAAGCAATGCAACAACTCGATAAGCAAAAATAACATCAATACAACTCGATAAGCAAAGCGAAACAACTCGATAAACAAGACGAAACAACACATAAAACGACTCAACAAAACTCTTAAAACAAGACGGCAAAATGCACCAAGAGTAGAGCAAGACACAGGTTCTCAGCACTTCCAACATATAGGAAAGCCATAGGAATTAGGTCAGCCATAGGCAAAGGTAGGCCACCAAAAGTGGCTGTTGGCCACAAGAACTGGTCGGTCAGCCACCAGCACTGACCGGTCGGCCGCTAGTGCAGGGAATCTCCAGGTTGCTGCCACCTGTCTTCCATTTAGCACCTTATCTTCTACAAAAGTTGGGACTTCGTAGTTTCTTCATTCCAGCCCTGTTTTTGCTACAAAATGGAGCCATTTTTCATCGAAAAACTTTCCAATTGGATTGCAACTTTGGATGGCTCGAAAAAAGTAAATTTCTGGGGTTTTGGGATAAATGCATTATTCCTGCTAAGTCGTACCCCGCTATGTTTTCTGTTCCTTCATGCTGCGGCTAGATGTTGGAACCCAATCACGCATGTTTTCAGCTTTGGAGGGCAAGAGATATGTCCTACAATCGAAGAATTCTAAGTTTTGATGGAATCTTGGCATGACGAGGAAATCTTACCCAGTCCCATTTTAGTCACATCCAAGCTTTAGGAAGATGTGTGGGCTCACTTTACACGATGCTCGATCTTTAGCGCACAGCGAAAAACTAGACATTCCCAGTCTCATTCACCGATTTTCTGATGCCGGCGACCGCGGCGACTGTCTGTGGCAAGGTTTTCGGCAGCATGCCCTCTGTTTGTGCCTGTTGGCTTATTTCCTGCTTGCCCCTGGTTTCGGAGAGTCTAGCATTCGTTTGATCGAAGTAGTTCAAGAATTGAGAGAGGGCAAGAGCTGTATTGCCTTGACATTGGCCGAGACTTTAATGGGCTTGGATGCTTTCCATCGTCGGGAGACGACCAAATTCGCAAGAAGTCCACTACTATTGCAGGTAATGTTTCCCGCCCTATCTCGCATATGTTTCTCACATCACTCGGCCCTCAGGCTCCATTTTTCTCTCAAAATCTTTTCTCACTTTTCTCTCCATATACACCTCTCTATTCTTTAATCTCTCTTATTTTTCATCCCTCCCCTAGATATGGCTCATGGACGGGTTGAAAGTACTGGACTTTTGCCTTGTATATTCAGCACGAGGCTATTTCTTTCGTTAACAGCTAGTTGATTTCCCGAACGAGGAATGGTGGTGTCACTGGATGTGCAGCAAGTTTGCTGTTGACATTTCTTGGTGTTGCCCCTGGTTTGATCTGCCCGAGATGAGCTACAACATGTCTCGACAACCTGGGATTCAATTGATTAGCTTGACACACTATGTCTTCTATTTTTCATTCCGGTCCAGGCATCAGTTCAGATACGACCAGACTTGCCCAGAGGAGGGAGTAAAGTACCCAGCTCCATTTCCAATTCGAGGTTCACAAGTATCTCGATATCCCACTGCTTGGAGGACAAGAGAACTTCTGGCTCCCGCTCCTAATTTCAATTGCGCCCTTTGTGGCGAATGCATAGCTTGGCTAGAAGATGAGGCACAAACCGGGCCTACTTTAGCATTTGAAGCTTCCACAAGCTCTGGAAGGGGACGCAGGAACACCTGACTCATCGATGCCTCAAGTTTATTGCTTTGATCTAACTTTCAAGTTTTCCTTTTAAATGTAATAAAAAAGCAGCTTTGATTTGAATCAAGATGTAGAGAACTTTGTATTGAAATCAAAGAAATTGAAGGTTGTGGGCACTGAAATTTTTCCTTTTGGTCCAAAAATGGTCTTAGCTGTAAAAAGATTATTTTGAACAAAATCAACTTTTATTAAAACTTTTCAAAACCATTTTCGATAAAGACCACAACTGGACACACATGGAATCTATCCTCGAGATGTACAATCCCGAATCCAACAAATGGAAAGTTGCCCCTTGTCTGAATAGCACTACACTGTACTGTAACCAGCTCTCACAACGAAGATCACAACCGAACTCTTGGATGCAGAAAAGACAAAGATGACCAGAACAATCTCATGGACACAGTTGATTTGAAAGCGTTTATGGCTGGACTTCAGAATGAAGTTGCCTACGTATCCCGAAGATGGGAATCAAGCCTTACGTTGTTCGGTTCGGGTTCACTCGGGTATTAACACTCTTCTTTTGCGCTCTAACTTTTGCCAAGGCCGCCCTTTCTGGGTTTTCAACCTTGCGAGCTTAGTTTTTCTTATTTCTAATTTTTTGTGCTCTAACTTTTGCCTAGGTCCCTTTTTTGGGTTTTCGGCCTAGCGAGCCTCTCAGGGGTAGTATTTCTTCAACTTGTTCATGTTGATTGGTTGGGAGAATTCAAGGCCATCTAGGTCTATAAGAATGACAGCTCCACCTAACCAAATAGATTTGATGATGTAAGGACCAATCCAATTAGGTCTGAGCTTGCCCCTAGGGTCATGGATGGGAGCTCGGTCGTCTTTGGGAACCAAATCTCCTTCTTTCAAATTTCTGGACTTAACTTTCTTGTTAAAAGCCCTGACAATTCTGCGTTGATAACCTTGGACGTGGTACAGTGCTTTCAGCCTCCTCTCGTCGAATAACATAAGTTCCTCGAACCTACTCTGCTGTCAATCCACTTCTGCTATCTGGCACTTAGCCATAACCCGTAGTGACGGAACTTCAACTTTAATTGGCAGAATAGCTTCCATCCCATAAACCAGAGAATATGGAGTTGCCCCAGTAGATGTTCGGATTGATGTCCTGTAGCCCTAGAGTGGAAATGGCAATTTGTCTGGCCAGTCCCTGTAGGTTTCCACCATCTTCTGTAAAATGTGCTTCATGTTCTTGTTGGCGGCCTCAACAGCTCCGTTGGTTTGCGGCCGATATGTAGATGACTTATGAAAAGCCATGTTGTATTTCTCCAACAAGTCAATCACTTCTTTCTTGAAGTGGGGACCATTGTCCGAAATGACCTCATTCGGGACGCCATAACGACAAATGATATTATTCCTGATGAACTTGGGTACATGCGCTGCTTTCAGCACCGCATAGGATTAGGCCTCGACCCACTTTGTAAAGTAGTCTATTGCCACCAGCATGTACTCATGCCCGTTCGAGCCTTTCAGAGTAATTTCTCCAATAACATCAATTCCCCAAACTGAAAATGGCCATGGTGAAGTCATGTTGTACATCATCAACGGCGGGATGCTCATGCGATTTGCATGAATTTGACATTTGTGGCATCGCCGAACAAAATCAATACAATCCTCCTCCATGGTTGACCAGTAGTAACCCTGTCTGAGAATCTTCCAAGCTAGCATTACTCTGCTCATGTGCGATCTGCACTCTTCTCCGTGAATGGCCTCCATTAGGCGCTTCGACTCTTCTGTATCAACACACAATTTATGCATTCCCGGATGGCCTCGTTTGTACAATTTACCCCCGCAGATGATAAACTGAGTAGCCATTCGCCGTATTGCCCTTTTATCTTTGGCATTTGCCCCTGGTGGATTAGCCTCATTTTCTAAGAAGTTCCATATGTCATGATACCAGGGGTTTTGATCTTGTACTTCATCTATTACGACAATCAACTCGTAGGCCGGCACATACTTTTGTTCAATAATGATTGGACACATCCGGACTCCCAAAGGGATGTCTATCATGGAAGATAGAGTTGATAAAGTGTCAGCGAACCTGTTGTTCTTTCTTAACAGATGCGTAAAGGTTAGCTTCTCAAACCTGGGAATCAGAACATCCAAGGTTTGGTGATAGATTTTCATCCTTTCTTCCTTAACCTTCCAGTCTCCTTTTGCTTAAGACATAACCAGGTTTGAGTCCCCAATGACATTGAACCGTTTTGTCCCTAGTTCTAGGGCAGCTTCTAGGCCAGTGATACATGCCTCATATTCTGCTTCGTTGTTTGATACCTTGAACCGGAGTTTGAAAGCTAAGGGTATATGGGAATTATCGGGTGCTATCAGCAACACCCATATCCCATAACCGTACTGGTTAGACGCTCCGTCAAAGTACATTGTCCAACTCTCTTTCTCGACTTGCAGAATAGCCTCATCTGGGAACAAATACTCTACTGCTTCATCCCCCTCCACTGGGTGATCGGCTAGGAACTCCGCTACGGCTCTCCCCTTGATAGACTTATGAGTCATATACTTTAAATCAAATTCGGAGAGAAGAAGCAACCAACGGGCTAGCCTACCCGTAAGTGCTGGTTTCTCGAAGAGATATTTGATGGGATCTAATCTCGAAACCAGAATTACAGAGTGAGCTAACAGGTAATGCCTCAACTTCCTGGTAGCTTATACCAAGGCCAAGCAATCCTTCTCGAGCGGAGTGTAACGGGTCTCATATTCCAACATCTTCTTGCTCAGGTAATAGATGGCTTTCTCCATTCTATCCTCAGATTCCTGTGCAAGCATGCAGCCCCTTGTCGTGTCGGTTATTGACAGATACAAAATCAACGGCTTCCCCAGCTCTAGCGGCGACAACACGGGTGGGTTCTGTAAATACTGCTTGATCTGCTCGAAAGCAACCTGGCATCGGTCTTCCCATTGGAATTTCTTTCCTTTCTTCAGGAGAGCAAATAGTGGTTCACAAGTCAAGGTTAATTTTGTAACAAACCGTCTTATGAATTGCGCTTTACCAAGAAAGCCTCGCATCTCTTTTTCAGTCCTTGGTGGTGGCATTTCTAGGATGACCTTGATTTTGGAAGGATCGACCTCAATACCCCTCTGTGTGATCAAGAACCCTAGCATTTTCCCAGCTGTGGCACCAAAAGTGCATTTCTATGGGTTTAACTGCAACCGATACTCTCTGATCCGTTAGAAAATTTCTTCAAGGCGGTGTAGTGACCCTCTCTTTCCTTGGACTTGACAATCATGTCGTCCACATACACCTCAACCGCTTTGTGGATCATATCATGCAAGATCGTGGTTGCAGCCCGTTGATAAGTAGCCCCAGCATTTTCCAAACCAAATGGCATCACCCTGTAGCAGTAGGTTCCCCACGGCGTGGTAAAAGCAGTCTTCTCTCTGTCTTCAGGTGCCATCAAAATTTGGTTGTACCCTGAAAACCCATCCATAAAAGAGAGCAACGCATGGCCTGCGGTGAAGTCCACCAATTTGTTGATGTGCAGTAGGGGAAAGTCATCATTCGGACTGGCTTTGTTCAGATCTCTGAAATCTACACACACCTGAATTCTGCCATCTTTCTTTGGCACCGGAACAATATTGGCCAACCAAGTCGGATACTCAAATACTAGCAAGAACCCTGCATCTATCTGCTTGGTGACCTCTTCCTTGATTTTCAAAGCCCAATCCCGGCAAATTCTCCAAAGCTTCTGCTTGACGGGTCGGGCCTCGGGGTCAAAAGGGATCCGGTGTTGTACAATCTCAGGATCAATTCCAGGCATATCTTCGTAGGACCATGTGAAAACATCTTTGAAATCTTCTAATAAAGCGATTAAGCGCTCGTGTTCCTTAGAAGACAATGTGGACCCGATCTGGACCAGACGTGGATCCTTCTCAGTACCCATATTTGCAACGATTCCAACAACCAGAGGTTTTACAAATCTCTCATCTTCTCGATCAATCAAATATTTTAAAACCAGAAGAAATTCCTTCCTCGTTATTTTTATCAAAATTTTGAAAGTCATGATCAATACAATAAATAAGTGGCACAGAAAAGTACTCAGAAACAGCAGTGGTACCATTCTTATTTAGAGCTTCCAGCTCGTCTAATCCTTCGATTACAACCGACTCAAAAGAAAAGGAAAAAGATGAACTGAACAAAAAATGGCATCCAGGTTATTAACCCCAGGAATACCGGACTCTGACTCAGAAGCACTGGAATCTGATTCCGACTCCACAGACTGTGTGGAATCATATTCCGGTTCACTACCTAACTCAGAACTGTTGGACAAAAAGCCCTCCTCGAACTGCCAAACGAGGGAGGGTGTGATAGATGCATCCCGAATGTTGATAGAAGGGTCCACAACCAATTGATCTCTGATCACGGAAATGGAGAAGCCATCCCCCAAGCTCTCCGATTCAATCTGAGGATCCAAAAGGAGACAAGCTAGCGCTGCTCCTAGCTCAAGCTCACTGCCATTGGACTTATCCTCTGTACTCTGTTCAGCCTCAGCTGGTAGGTCAGTCTATTATTCTGCAACTTCATCTCCCTGCAACTGTAGGTCGAAGAAGATCTCAAAGCCGGGCAAACGTCGCTTTTCAGAATTCAGCTATGGCTCAAGAAAGCTACAAAATGGGAAATCCTCCCCCTCCCGGACAAAGCGGCCGTTCAGGGTTCCTTGAATAGGTCTATGTACTAGCTTGTAGTGTTTCCCATTTTGCCTTGCCTTGGCTCTTCCTGCCATTTCCTTTCCCTTTCTTACCCAATCCTATCTAGTAGGCGTGTAACCTAGACCAAAGGTATGGGGGTTATGTGGCACTTCAGCCAACGCAGTAACGCCACTCTGGCCACTTCTTCCCAATCCCATTTCAGGTACATGTTGTAGCTTATTCATGAGGTAGACTGATTGAGCACTGACGTACAACCTCTCATCAACAGCCAGAATATCTTGCACCACCCGGGCCTCAGCAAAGGTGAACCCAGACAGGTAAATATCTTCATTGTAGTATATAATTTCCAGTACCGGTGTAGTGACTTTCAGCGGAGGATGTATAGAATAATTCTTGAAAACAATAGCTACCCCTTTCCCATGGGGGTACTTTAACATTTGATGCAGAGTGGAAGAGACATCTTTCACTTTGTGCAGCCACGGCTGTCCAAGAAGTATGTTAAAAGTGGCCGAAACATCCAGGACATGGAACTCAATGTTCTGTTGTGTCGGACCAACCTGCGTTCTGATCCAAACTGTCCCCATTATTTCCCGACTTGTATTGTCATAAGCCCGAATCACCTGGGCCGTTGGTAAAAAGCCTGCTGGCTTTAAGCCAATAGCGTAAGCTATGCGCGATGGACGCATATTGATTGTAGACCTTGTATCAACCAAGACAACCGGTATCCACTTCTCTTTACATTCAACAGAGATTTAGAGTGGTTTATTATGCTCAGAGCCCTAAGGCGGCAATTCTTTGTCTGTCAAAGTCAAAGTTGGCGAAGCCCCTCATGGGAAAACCAGTCCCACTAACTGCTCGGGGGTTGTCTCGATAGAGAGCTTAACTTTATCTATTGTTGATAGGACAGCTTGTCTATGCACTTGTGAAGCCATAAGCAATCCCCAAATGGATATATCCGCTTGAATCTTTTTCAGCTGCTTCAGTACAACTTTCTCTTCTAGCAGTTTCTCCTTCTGCCTTTCTGTCTCCTTATCTTTCTCCGATACTTCTGGTTGTTCCAGGTGTGGGGGCTTAAAGTACCGTTTGCTCCTGGTTAGGTGATCGATTTCCTTGGAATACCATGTATCATCTGGTAGATTCTGTCCCCAATCTTCATCCGTGTGGGCAAGATGTAAATCATCATCTTCCCACCACATTCCTCCGGGAACCGATAAACAATTTTCCGGTTCCGTTGTAAGTATGCCTGTGTCCACAGCACAGTCAGTCCCCGCGGGGCCCTTGGCTTTTCTAGCATTCTGATCATTTTCATCACTTTCATGCTCGAACCGCTTCAGCGCGGCTTCCTATTCTGTATCAGCTGTACTAATATCACCTAATTCCTGGGCAAAATTCTTCATACCGGTGCTCTCCGGCAACTTTCCCTTGTCATTGATCATTCCGGCCGTTGCAGCAATTCCCATTTCCAGCTGTTCCTGCTTTAATTGAGATCTCTCATCCACATCCGGTTCATCACTGAGCCACCCCGTATTATCCGTTGATCCATTCATATCAAACCAACCAATCTGTACACTCCCAAGATCTTGTTCATTGAAGAACTGCAGGTTACTAATATCCTCGTCAAGCTCGGCTAAGTCATCCAATCCCTGGCTTGGTCCGTCTTCCTGGACTACATTAACCTCCATTCCTGTCGGTAATTCCACCCCTAGTCTGGCCTGACTGGTTGGCACGATGTAGCGACACGGGTTGTATTCCTTTTCAATTAAGCTCACAGAGCCCTTAAGCATGCTTTCTTCTACCACAGCCACCACCACAGGTTCGTGTTGGGATATGGACGCGCTCATCATGCACAAGTCTATGCTTTCCGGGATGAACAGCGCCGGCTTAGGTAGGTGAGAGGGGGTGATGTATATATTGGGGTCATACGGGACGGCCAGTGTTTGGATAAGGTTTATTTGCCTGGGTGGAGGGGTTTGGTTATGTGGTGGGAGAGGATTTTTAGTGATGTTAGGCTTTTGAGAAGGCGCTATCACTTTGTTGTCAATGAGATCCTGAATCTCATGACGCAATTTAAAGCATATGTCGGTATCATGACCGTGCTGTTGGTGGAAGGTGCAGTACTTGGCTGGGTTGTGTGTAGGAGGGAGGGGATTAGGCAATGGACGCGGCTCTAAGGGCTTCAGATGCCCTTTTTTGATTAGGACCCTCAAGGCCGCAGATAGAGACATGTAAAGTGTGGTGAAAACCCTCTGGCCTCGGGGTTGGTGTTTTGTAGGTTGTGAGGTAGTTTCGGATGTACCAGCAAAGGGATTGGCAGTTTTCGGTGTCGTGGTGACATTACCAACATCAGAGGTCCTTGCAACTGCATTACTACTCCTAGCCGCATTGGAACTTCGTATAAAAGCCCTCTTGGGCTGCTCTTTCTCATGGTCTATCAGACCCTATTTCATTGCATCCTCTATCTGCACCCCTATTTCATGAAGGTCAGCAAATGTAGGCAAAGGTAAGACTATCATCTTTTGTAGCAGCCTCGGTTGCAGATTACAAACGACCATTCGGATCTGATCCTTTTTAGCTGGCCGGGTGGTCATCATGGAGGCCTTGGCCCTTCACTGAGTGACGAAATCAGAGAAGCCCTCCTTCAGCTCTTGACGAGTTGTTTTGAGATCACGAGTTGTGACCTCGATTTGAGTGTTATAAGAGTATTAAGTAATGAAGGCCTCAGCCATTTCTTCCTAGCTCCTCTTTACAGAATCTTTAAGTTTTACATACCAAATGGCCGCGATACCCAATAGGGTCCAACCAAAGAGGGATAGCTTATGTAGTCTGGATAGGCCCATTAGCCGTAGAATGTCTGAAAATAACTGTAAGTGGACCATGGGATCGCCCGAGCTGTCGAAGTAGTCTATGTGTGGCATTTTAAACCTATCTGGGAATGTCATTGCTGAATCTGTATAGCCGTCCTCTATATCAGGGATCGAGTTGACACCCTGAGCTCGTTTAAAAAGCTTCTTAAGCTTGCTCATTTTCAGAGTGGTAGGATCGACCTCAAACTCAAAGGGTGCCTTTGTTGGGTAGATTGGTGCTTTAGAAGTTTGGGGTAGAACTGGCTTTGCCGGAATGCTCGCATTCTCCTGGACATTGGTTGTATCCCTGAGTATTGGAACCCTGACTGGGGGTGGATGCAAAGTAGAAGCTGCTTCTTGTTGCAGTTGTTGTTGTTGTTGAAGCCTGGTGATCAACTTAGCCTGCTGGGCTGCGATTTCCACTTGGCGGGTGGTGACTTCCGCTTGGCGAGCAACGTCCAGCTGCATTGCCTCAATGGTCTGTTGAAGTTGCCGCAACATGTCCTCCATGTTGACTACAAGATGTTATTCTATCTAAACTGGTGTGTATTCCCTTTCTGAAGAGGGAGTTGAAAACTGGACTTCACTTAGCACAGGTGGAGTAGACAGTGACCGCTGAATTGGCGACTGCTGAACTGGTGATCTATGCCTGACTCTCCTTTGTCTTGTAACCAGGGGTAGCCAAGCAAACACTGGTTGTCCTCCAATAAGATCCTCAGATTGGTAAATCCTCCTGACTTGAGTCCAGAGTGCTCGGGGGGTAACTGCCTTGTCAAAAGCAACTGTGAAACACTACCTTGCAAAAAGAAAAAGAAAGCAAAAGAAACAAAAAAATCAGAAAACGCACAGCACTTCGGCTTAGATAGAAAAAACTCTCAGTTGTAATCATAAGCTAGACAATTTGTACTAAAATACTGATTTTTGTCCCAAATTTTCTGCCTCAAAACTAATACCCTCAAACTGATACCCAGACTTGCAACTGATACATACATTCCTGCAGAGTTTCACTCTAAAAACACATATCAAGCAAGTGAGAGCCAAAACACCCCTATGATGGGGTAGGATTACCCTGTCCTAATCTCGTCAGGAGATAGGGGTTCACTACGCAAACAAGTGGTTTCATACAATCCTGCATTCGGGTGAGCAACCTGTCCTAGTTTGGAACAGTCTCTATGGCTTCTGATATGCAACTAGGCCGATTGGTCAAAAAGGGTACCTTAGCAGGACTACCTAATATACCTCTCACACCTAACACCAAGAAGTGAGTACCCCCGCTCGCCCGATCAAAGATCAGCCTCTACTAATCATGATATGTTGTTTTATAAACCTCATGTGTTCTTAGCCGGTTATTAATCTAACTTTACTATGTGACGCACACAAGCAAGAATAGACTAAATCGTAAGACTTGGAACAATTCAACTCCTGTTTGTTTTCAAAAATTGTTTGAATTTGCCACAGTCAAGTGGGTGTAGACACCCCATTTTTGACCGTCCTCAAGACTTGGTTGTGCTCGTAGGTACACCCAACAACTTATTCGATTGCTCACCCAGCTTTCGACTGTCGCGGCGGAACGTCACCGGTTCGAGTTTCCGAACCCTGTATCCTTTCTGCCTCATTTTTGGACCCTGACTAGGTCCTGTCAGAGTGGCCCTCCTAGTGCACTGCCGGCCATAGGCATGGCACTGCCAGCCATGGCTTTGCCCCTGCCGGCCACTGATGAGCACTGCCGGCCATCAGTGTGGCACTGCCGGCCATTGCTGATGGCCGGCACCCCCCTATCTCAGCTGGTTTTCAGGCAGATCTTTTGAGCCAGCTGGATTTTCTTTTGCTGCTGTAGACGCGCCCTTGGGCTTCACTCTACAGTTCGGACTCCCTTTTTGTTTGTTGCGGTTCTTAATCTGAACCAAAGAGTCCAACTCTGGCAAATCGTTTTGAAGAAAAACAGATTTTGAAAAGAAGTGCCAAACATGGACTGCTTTGCCAGATACAGAGTCGCTACCTAAATATTTTTTTTAAAATGGGAAATTTAGGAAACCCTGACTCGGTGCCGAAGGCCACGTGTCCGTCATCACCAAAGTTGCCTCGGCTCGGGAACTTGGGTACGATCGGGGAAGGTCAGCTATGAGCCACCCCTCTCGCCCGGTCCAAAGACCGGCCTCTACTAACCATGATATCTGATTTTGAAAACCTTATGTGTTCTTGTTCCAATTATTAGCCAAGAATTACTACGTTATGCGCACAGCAAACAAGTATAGACTAGATTGCCTAATTTGGAAATAAGCGTTGCGTATCCGTTGGTTTTGAAAAGCACTTCGGAATTTGCTACTCGCAAGTAGGCTAAAACACGGATTTCAACGAGTTTTTCCAACTCAAGCAATCCAACCTCCACCCACAGGCATTCAAACAGTTTATCTCATATAAGCATTTAGCCACATGGTAATTATGCTGTCATGTTAACATTCACACGCATGCGATATGCTAAAGCATAAATACTCACCTAGTACTCCAAGCCAAAACAGAAACTAGTTAGTAATCATATGCATGATCCTAGTTCATGTTAGAGTGACTAATGCAACACATGCAGAATGTGATTAGGATAGGCTCGGCTAACCCTAAAATGGCATGTGAAATGCAATCACTTGGTGCACGTATTCAAGTTAGATTTAAAGATACAATGCGGTTTGTATGATGTACCGAGCCAGGTGCATGTCAACAAATGCATGGATGCACGCGTGCATAGCATAAGGTATGCTAAAATGAACGTGACCTAATCTACCATCATAAGCAGGTAAATAAAAGGGAAGAAAGAAGTGGGGTTGGAAGACATGCACACCACTCACACACGCTTATTACAGATTTGCCCTCGCCCGGAGGGACCAAAAGAATAATACAAATAATTAACCTACAAGCTAATTAAATATTACAGATCAATTAAATTAACTAAACAAATTAATTAATCTAATTAAAACAGTAAAGTCCTCGGGAAGCGGGTCTGATGCAGCGCATGCTCGGGATTTGCTCGGAATCGCACTGCCATGCATAGTCTGCCTCTGTTTTCCCTGCTTTGCTCCTCTGAAAACTGCCAAAGTCTCGGGAATGCCTCTCAGGACACTGGGGAATACCACCGGCTGAGTAGAATTACCACCGGCAATAGGATGTGGCCATCGGCACAAAATGAATCCATCGGCTGATGACTTACTGCTGGCCGGCACCAAATGTTGCCGGTCGGCAAACAATGCCTGCAGAACCTGCAACTCACAGCAGCAGAGGGGCAAAACTTGCATGGTAATACAATTCAAACAATGTATGCACCAATCATGCCCCCTATCATGTTTGCGACTCAAAGGGGTATGTGCCTCGATTCTCGGGCCACCAATCACGCATTTCCATGCATGATGGCCTAAAGAATCAAGTGTGCATTTTCATGTCAAATGAAATGCAAACCAATCAAACAAAACAAGGCCCAATTCCTATCACCAAATCAAGGAACAAGGCATGCATGCAAGATGCAATGCAACCTAGGCATGCAAGCTAAGGCTGCAACATGGCATGGCAAGGCACTTATGCAAGCATACAAGCAAACATGAGGCAATGCGAACTAATAAAAAGGTGGACTTAAACATGATTTAGGCGGCTCTAAATAGGCCTGAAACAGTGGCCAAAGTGCTCAAAAATGGAGGTTAAACACACATACACATGTGCACGTATTGTGGTCCAACACTTAAGCCTTAAACTAGCAACTTTCAAGCACACTTGAAAGGGGATATCATGGACAATTAGCATGCAACATAAGCTCTGAAAATCATGTTAAAACATGGTGCCAAACCAAGCAACAAGGCAAGCTAAACATGCAACAATGGTCCAAGCATTCAAGGCTCACCAAAGAGGCAATGGACTACACTTAGTACAACCACACATGGCAAGGCTTAGGCAACCAAAAACAGAGTTTTAACACATGAAACTAAGCCCAAAAGACCAACTAGATAGCATCTAGATGGTTTGAATTTAAAGGCATGCATAAATGCTAAAACATGGAGCATGCAAGGCAAGCTTCCAAAGCTTCAAAGAGGCATCCAAGGCAAACATATGAGCATGTCAAAGGGACTGAAATAACATGTAGGGTGGTTCCAAACCACCGAAATGATGCAAGCAACACATACTACACATTCACATACTCGAAGCATACAAGCTCAAATACAAAGGAGCTATACTAAGCGTGCCAAGATCGACCCAAACAACTATGGACAGACCTAAAACATGGCAAAATGAGCACAAAACCTTCACAAGGCTAAACCTAAAACATGCTAGAGCAAAGGCTAACAACCTAAGGCATATTAAGGCAATAACAAGGCATTACATGGTAGGTATGCTAAGTATGCATGGTGTACCAAAACCAACTTAATACGAAGTTGTAACATGGCAATATAAGCATAAAATACAGCCATGGCATGATCAACAAACATTCCCACAAAGGCTTCCTCTAGAGGCCAAAAATGGTCCCTTTCAAGGACAACAAGGAGAAGGGGTGGCCCCCTCCTTCTTGAGACTTCAAGGCACCATCTTCACCACTGAAATCCCTCAAGATTTCAGTGGTGAAGAGGCCCAAACACCAAAGTCTCAAAACTTGCACAAAATAGCACAAAAATGGGGCCTTTCAAGGCCTAAGGGTGGTCAAACACACCCAAACCACAAAACACTCTTAACAAATAATCAAGAGGGTCTAAAAATAGAACTTTTTAATGTTATACACTAAACACAAAAACAGCTTTAAGATAGGTAGAAATAGGATGCAAAAATGGGGTAAAAAAGGACTAGTTTCTTACCCTTGAAGCCTTCTTCAATAATGGTGGTCTTGTTGCCTCCTTAAGCTCTAATCTAGCCAAGAACAGCAAAAACAAACCCTAGGAACCTCAGTAGCCAAGGGAAGGTGAAACACTAGGTGCTTGTGTGCAATAGTATGGACTAAAACACACACAAGAGTAATATAGAGATAGAATGTGTATTGAACCCTAACCCTAAAATCAGAGCTTCCTCTGTATTTTCTAAGCAAAAAGACCTAATTTTTCTAACCCTTGAGCAAGGGAGAGGAGGGCTCCTCTTATAGAGGAGCCAATCTTGTAAACTTACAATGTAAGCTAACAAGAGGGGCATCCCTCCATACACGTGTATGGAGGGGAAGAAAATGCCAGCCAGCTGTTTCAAAACATCTCCAAAAGCAGCTGAACAGTAGTCGGCTGGGCAAAAATGTCATTTTGATAAAATTTACTACCGACCGGCAACAAAGAGTGCCGACCGGCAACATACATTGCCGGTGGCAACAAAAACCAGCCGGTGGCCTCTAGCCACTGCCGGTGGTGTGTGGGGATGCCTCACAAGGCATTCCCTGCTCCTCCAAGGCAAAACACAAGTGTTTGGTGCAAAACCAGACACAAAACGGTCGAGTTCGAAGATCCTGAGGCAGGGCGCGTAGCCGAGACCTCAGGGAACTCCAAATGAACACAAACATGGATAATCACCGAGTGTTCAAACGGTGACGTCCGAGTCTTGAGGACGGTCCAAAATGGGGTGTCTACAGCTGCCCTCCATACACGTGTATGGAGGGATCAAAGCCAAGAAAAGCTTGTTCAACAAGCTTAAGCTTTGCTTTGCTCTATATAAGGAAGGGTCCTCTTCCTTAGAGAAAGGTTCTGAGATTTTGGAAGGCAAAAATCTATCTCTCTCTATATTGTTTAGGGTTAGAGCTTGGAAGCTTGGTTTTCTTTGCATTTTTGCACTACACCTCATAGCACAAGGCTTCCATCACTCATTCAAACACCTTGAGGCTGATCTTCAGAGGCTAGAAGCTCAGATTTTTGGACCAAAAGGTTGCTAAAGACTTGTTCTTCAAGGGTAAGCATCTATTTTCCTTAAACTAGTCTTTCTTTGTTTCATTTCCAAGCCTTGCTTGCAAGCATTTTTGGGCTCCGACCCTAACTGAAAATAGTCATATTTTGAGTCCCTCTTCATGTTTAATTTAGGGTCTTTCTCTGTTTGAGGACTCCTTTCATCACTTGCCTCTTTAACTTTCTTTTAGGCCTATTTTTGCATAGTATTTTAGGCTTATTTGTGAACTTTTTTGAGCTTTGATGTAAACTGTAAAGTGGCTTGTTTTGAGTCCTTCTTCAATTTTGTTGAAGGGCTCTCCTCTGTTTGAGGTCATTTTCTACCACTTGCCTCTTTACCCCTCTTTTAGGCCCTTTTCTTGCATGCTAGTTTAGGGCTACTTGTGTTTGTTTTCGTGGCTTCAGGTAAACTGTGAAGTGCCTTATTTTGAGTCCCTCTTAAACTTTGTTGAAGGGATCTTTGCTATTTGGGGTCTGATTCTGCCCCTTGTCTCTTTGACTCACTTTTAGGGCCATTTTTGCATGATAGATTAGCCCTATTTGTGTTCATTTTTGAAGCATGTTGTAAACTGAAAACAGTGTTTTTTCGGCACCATTTTCATGTTTGATTAAGGTTCCATTTTTGTTTGACGCCATATGATAGCTTGTATGCTTAGTTGCCTCTTGTTTTGAGCCTTATGCCTAGGCTATTGTTGCATGCCTTGTTTGGCCTTCTAACCACTGAAATCCAGTGGATTTTTAGTGGCTAAGACCCTATTTTGAGCCTCCAAATCAGAGGGGGGTGACCCCCTCTCACCTTGACTTGGTTGATGGCCATTTTGGTCTTCTAAAGGGCCCCCATCTCGCATGCTTTGTTTACTGATTTTGGGGCCAATTTTGTGAGTTTTAGGACTACCATATTTGATTTTCAGAGTTGTATATGTCATGCCACTTGTGTATCTTGTATGTGCCTAATAACTCCTTGCATGGTCCTCTAAAGGAGCCCCTCATTTTGGTATGCATTGGCTGCATTTCCATGGTTATTTGGGCCTATTTTTGCATGGTTTATTCACTGATTTTTGCTGGTTTGATGAGTTCTCACTTGCATCATATATCTGCCATGTAAACCATGTTTGCCAGTCAAATTCGCATGCTAATTTAGTCCATCTTGTTAGCACTTTTTGGCCTTGCTTTAAACTGGAAAAGTCCATGCTTTGGGACTGTCTTGGTTCTGTCTTTAGACTTCATAGTCCAATAATGCATGCTTTGTATAGCTGTAAGTCATTCTATGTGCCTAGTGCTGCATTTCAGGGTTCATCTCATGCATCGGGTGCCATGTTGCCATGTTTCGGGGCTGTTTAGCATCATGTTTGAGTGCTGAAATTTGCATGTTTGCATACCATGTTCCATGCCTTACCATGCTTTGGTAGAGTGGCATTCGTGCCTTAGGTTCGGTCCTCGGTTTGCGTGCATGTGTGCACGCATATCGAGTGTCTCATTTTCATCTAATGGCTACTAATTTGGACCTAGTTGAGAGCTGTCCATATTGGTGTAAGCCCATTTTACCATGTTGTCGCATGCTTGTTACACATAGTATGTCATTGCATACTTGCTTAGCTTTACATGCGTCGCATGCTCGCATGTTCACATTGCATTTTGTCATGATTATCCAAGGTTGTCGCCTCATATTATGTTCATATGCTTGTCGCATGTTTGGTTTAGTTGCATGTTTGCATACTTAGTCCATATTGCATGTTTGCCACGCTTATGTGTTGCATTGTTCGGGTTAAACGTTAATCCGAGCACGGGAAACGAGGGGTATTCCATACTTCAAGTGATGGGATGCGTCTCAATTCTCGGTCGCCGAAGCTCTTGATGATTCATGATAGAGTTCTAGGCTTTACTTGCTTTACATGTGCATTCATTTCACATCGAGTCGTGCAATTCGACTCCTCGGCCATCATGCATCGATATGCGTGATTGGTGGCACGAGGATCGAGGACTACACTCCCTGAAGTGTAGTCATGCATACATGTGTGAAAATACTTTGCCATGCCCCTTTGTTGCTCTCTGTTGCAGCAAATCAAGAATCAGCAGCCTTCCAGGGCTTGGCACGCATTCCAAGAAACAACTGCAAACAGAGGCTAATTGGGGCATCGCAGTGGATTTCCGCGCAAGGCAACCTGAATGTGCATCATTCATCACCTGGATCAGAGCTGAGGCGGTCCCGAGCTGGCATGCCAATTTATTGCTTTCCTAGATTAATTTGTTAATTAATTAGGATTTTGTATTATTTATTCGGACTGTATTTATTTGGGACTGTATTATTCTTTCGGACCCTCTGAGTGAGGGCCATTTGTTGTAATAAGGGTGCGTGTGTGTGTGCATGTCTTCCAATCCCCTTTCTTTCTCCCTTTTATTTAACCGCTTATGATGGTTAGATTAGGGCATATTTCACTTAGCATACAGTATGATAGCATGTTTGCATTCATTCATCTGTTTTGCATGCACCGAGCTCGGCACATGATGCTAACTGCATTTGAATTTCAATTCCAAATTGAATATGTGATAGTTGTAGCATCACCATATGCCATGTTTAGTAGCCGAGCCTACTTGATTGCATTTTGTATGCGTTGCATTAGCCACTTAAAATTAGAGTCATGCATGTTTTGCTAACTAGTTTCATTGTTTTGGCACGGAGTACGATGTAAGTATTTATGCTTTAGCATCTCGCATGAGTGTGAATGTTAACATGACAGCATGCTTACCATGTGGCTAAATGCTTAGTTGACATAACTGCCTGAGTGCCTGTGGGTGAAGGTTGGATTACTTGAGTTGGGATAATTTATTGAAATCCGTGTTTTAGCCTACTTGCGAGTAGCAAATTTCAAACATTTTCCAAACAAACGGATATGCAATGCTTTGTTTCAAATTAGGCGATCTAGTCTATACTTGTCGTGCTGTGCGTATCACATAGTAATTCTAGCTAATTAACCGGAATAAGAACGCATGTGTTTTCAAAAATGAGATATCATGGTTAGTAGAGGCCGATCTTCGGATCGGGCGAGAGGGGGTGCATCATAGCTGACCTTCCCTAATCGTACCCAAGTTCCCGAGCCGAGGTAACTTTGGTGCTGACGAACACGTGGCCTTTGGCACCGAGTCAGGGTTTCCTAAATTTCCCCATTAAAAAATATTTAGGTGGCGACTCTGTATCTGGCGAAGCTTCTGTTTTCTCAAAACGATTTGCTGGATTTGGACTCTTTGGTGCAAGATTAAGAACCGTGACAATTTGAGTCCGAACTGTAGTGAACCCCAAAATGAACAGAACGGGACTAACCCTCCCGGGGCGTTCGGGGGACGTCTACAGTTTCTGGCGACTCTGCTGGGGACTTAGAGAACTTGACTCGAACTCATGATATCTTGTTTTGTTCACACTTATGTGTTTCTTTGCACTGCATTTGCATTGGTGCGCCTAGGACACCGTGTTTGCCATCTGCTATTCCTGAACGGTTTGCCGGAGGCTTGTCTTGTCAAGGCATGACCATAAGGCTGACCGGTTGTGGGCTCTGCCTGTATGGGAACACAAACCCTGGTTTTACCGGGGCACCCTTTTTGACCATTCGACCTAGTGCATATTCGGATCCATAGTGACCATTCCAAACTAGGACAGGTTGCTTACCCGATAGGTTGTTTGAAACCGCTGCGTGCGTAGTGAAACCCTAGCTCCTGACAAAATAGGACAGGGAA
Organism: Camellia granthamiana; assembly: GCA_036172215.1. NCBI lineage: Eukaryota > Viridiplantae > Streptophyta > Magnoliopsida > Ericales > Theaceae > Camellia > Camellia granthamiana. The sequence goes on from CM069905.1 coordinate 37,854,646, forward strand.
ACCCTACCCCAACATAGGGGTGTTTTGGCTCTCTTTTACATGCTATATGCTTTTGGAGTGTATCTCTACAGGGAATGCATGTAACAGTTTACAAGTTTGGGCATCAGGCCTACGGGCATCAGTCAGTGTTTTGAGAATCAGTTATCTGCGGGTATCAGATTCAGTCTTTGGGGACAGTGATTTTGGGAAACAGTGGTCAGTGGTAGAGTACAGTTGTTCGGCCACACCTGTGTTTGATCCGTTTGGGCTGAAATGCTGTTTGCTTTCTTCCTTACAAGGGTATAGAGAGTTGATTCAGAACAGTCAGTGTTCTCCCTTTGCTGAGGCAAGGCAGCTATCTGATCCGTTAGTCACCATTCTGAGTAGTGGACTTATCATGGCACATAATTCTGAAGAGATCGTGGCTATGAAAGCCGCGTTGGACCAAGGACTCACTCTGCAAAGTGGGACCGATGTCGATATACCGCATCCGCCCAGGTCGCCTGCCGTGCACCCGGTTTGGATCCCCCAGTTGTACCAGGCTCGTGAGCCCACCACATTTGAATTGATGGGGATGATAGGTGACCTCCAGAGGTCTGTAGCAGATCTTGCTTACGGGATATCAATTTCGCCACCAGCCGCACCATACGCTGAAAATGTTGTACCATAGGAGCCCCCGCTATTGGGGCGGATTGTGATCGAGCTTAGTCAACTGGAGATGGCCTCCAATTATAACCATGACATATCAGCACCTACCCAGGCCCTCGAGCAGGCCGAAGCCAGAGGTAAGAACAAAATGAAGGTGGACGCCGATCCCATTGAACGACTGCTGTGGGCAGTCGAGGCTTTGAAAGCCGGGGGGATAAGTAAGCAACAGATACTCGCGGTCATAACCAAGATCGTGGATGATGTTTTCCCCACTCCAGCCACGGGCAGTACAAGCCAGCCAGAAAACTGGGATAGGCCCCGTCATGCCAGAGCAGTTCCTTCCGCTCCCAACCCTGCATCCGGGAAAGACCAAAAATCCAAAGCTGCACCTGCCGATCCTTTTGCTAGCGCGTCTAGCGAGAATTCCCAGACTTCAAGGTATCTGCCTCGAGGACACCAAGTCTTTCATCCTCTCTACATGCCTTTGTCTAGGGCACTTCTAATTTTGGCTAAAAAGGGGCATCTTACACCTCTTGAGCTGCGGCCTCTCCCGCATCCCCTTCCAGCTAAACACGACGCTACTGTGTACTGCGCATACCACCAGCAAACCGGTCACAGCACCGACAGTTGTTTCCGCCTTCGTCATGAAGTGCAAGATTTGATTGATGATAAGGTCATTCTCCCGCCTACCTCGGCCAAGTCAGTCACTACAGAGTTCTTGGATTTTGAGGATACCGATACTGCGAGTATGTAATCAGGAAGTGAACCACCTGCGGGCGATACTTGACGTATTTTTGGATGTAGCGTCTGGCACGCATTTTTGAGCATCTGTGATTGTTAGTTTTTGTAAATCCTGGCTTGGGTATCGAGTCAGTCTTTTGTTTTGTTTTGAGTCTGTCTCATTGTCTTGAGTCAGTCCTTTTTGCTTAAGGGTCTGTCCCGTTGTAACAAGTCAGTCCCCTTTGTATAGAATGTTAGGTGATTCCGGGGTTGTTGCCTCGAACACCATTTTTGTTTTGTAATTACTCCTTTTGCTTTCTTTTTGAGTCTGTCTCAGCTATGGAGCCAGTTGCAACCAGGAAATCTGAATGAAACAGCTGCGGCTATCATGTTTCTGTGCTTATTGCTATTTTGGATAGGTTGTGCCAGAGGATTGGAATGAAACGGTAGTGCATTCCACCTGCTCTTTTGTGCTCTGAGATTATTGCATAGACCTAAATTTTTCAAACTTTTTTTAAACACTGTAGTAATGAAAACGAAGAGGAAGGAATTCCTCGGGATTTGTAAAATTTGATCAACTCAGAGAAAGAGAAGCGTGCTAAGCCCTTAATGAATGAAATCATGCTTGTTAGCGTGAGTACTGAGAAGGACCCGGCTTGATCCAGACTGGTTTCACACTATCTTCAGCGCGAGCGACTAGTCGCTTCCTTAAAAGATTTCAAAAATTCAAAAAAATGTTTTGCGTGGTCCTGCGAAGACCCGTGTGGAATCGCTCTTAAGATTGTGCAGCTTAGGATCGCTCTCAGCCTCAAGATTCAATCCCTCCGTTCTCAAAAACCTTGACCTTGGCTTCAGAATGTTCAACGGTCAACACAACGTGAGGCCTGTGTGGCCAGATTTGGAACAGCCCTCGAGCAAGAGGCACCAAAATCAGATCAAGAAGATCGGATCTCACTGGAAGAAACTCGTGAAGCAACCGTGATGGATTCTTCTGCAAATCAGTGCAACAGCCATTCTCCGGGATACAGAGAGGCTTCAATTCCGAAACCATTTGGCGTGGACTAGCTACACTTTTACCCTTTGAGAGGCTCGCTGGGCTGAAAACCCGAAAGGGCGACCTAGGCAAAAGTTAGAGCAAGGAAAAGAAGAAAGAGAAAAAAGAAAGAAAATCAAAAATGCAAAGAACAAAAAAAAAAAGAAAAAAAAATGCAAAGAAAAGATGAAAAGAATCGAAAAGAAAAAGAAAAACAAAGCTTGCAAGGTCGAAAACCCGCATCGGGCGCCTTGGCAAAAGTTAGAGCCTAAACAAAAGGTGAGGGTTAATACATGAGTGTACCTAACCCGGAACTACGTAAGGCTTGATTCCCATGCTTGGGATACGTAGGCAACTTCATCCTGAAGTCCAGCCCCCAACGCTTTCATAGCATCTCAGTCCATGTAATGGTTTTGATCACCCTTGCTTCCCCTGAATCCGATAGTTCGGTTATGACAACCAGAGCCACGAAGCCCACTTCATCTTCAAGTCCAGCCACCAATGCTTTCACGGTGACTGTGTCCATATATTGGTCTTGACCATTTTCGTCTTCTTCGTGTCCGAGAGTTCGTTTGTAATCGTCACCGATGAGGGCTGGTTTTCAGCATGCTGCGGTATGATCCGAACAAGGGGCAACTTTCCGTTGCCATGAGTTGCCTTGAGTCGCCGTTTAAACCAGGGGCAACTTTCCGTTGCCATGCCCCCCTTTCAAGCAAGGGGCAATTTTCCATTGCCTCCGATCCGAGGTTTGCACATCTCGAGGGTAGGTTCCATGCTCATTTAGCATTGACCGTTCGCAAAAATAGTTTTGAAATTTTTTACTGAGGTTGACTATTTTCTCGAAAACTATTTCATTTTCCAAAACCGAACCATTTCTTGGACCCAAAAAGGAAAATTTTCAGTGCTTATGGCCTGACTTGCATGATTTTCAAATCAAAAAATTGAACAAGTATGTTAATCTAACTCTCATTTTGGTCAAAACTGTTTTCGTCGAAAACCAAAACAAAAAATGGTCAAAATGATGAATTAGGGGCACAGTTGAGTCAGGTGTTCTGTCTTTTCCCCTTTATCAATGCGCTTGCCAGAAAGGGCACCCTATTCGCCAAGAAGGGCGCAACAGAAGCTAATAGAAAATGCCGAAAGCTATCTCATCCTCCGAGCAACGAGGTATCAAGCCAAGTGCGAAGCACAAACTGGAATGGATCTAGATATTCCATTCCTTTGTCTGGACAGATCTAATCACGTCCAAACTCCCTAGTAGAGCATTGTCAACCAATGTCAATTGCAAATCTGCTGCACATCCAGCCGCATTACAACCCCTCTATGGGGGGGAAGTTCATTGTTGTGAGCGGAAGAAAGAGAATCTAGCTGAGTGCTAGGGGCAAAAGTCCGCAACTTTCTGTTTATCCATCAACCACCCAGGGGAGGGATGAAAAATGAGAGATTGAAGAATAGAGAGGTGTAAGTTGAGAGAAAAGTGAGCAAAAGGGTTTTGAGAGAAAAACCGAGCCTGAGGGCCGAGTGATGTGAGAATCACAAATAAGAAAAGGGTGGGAAACATACCCGGAGGAACTGGCTCCTCGAGATCTGAGGTCTTTTGTCTTCATAAATACGTCTGTGTGTCGTGTCTTTGTTTCTTTGTTTTGTTTGCCTTAACTCTTGCTTTGAGTCATCCCGGGCATGTCTCGTTGTGTTTAGGTTGTTTACCTTTATTTTACGTTGTTGAGTCTTTTTCGCTGTGTTCAGTCGTAGGCTCAATACCCGATTAAGAACTCGTTTCTTAATTTTGAAAATAAAATCGCTTTGTGCTCAGGGTGCCGTGTCATTCTCTCTATTTGTGCAAAACAAGATTTGTTCTTTCGTAAGAACTGCAGGGTCCACCCCCGATAAGTGTGAACAATAAAACCTGGACCTACCTGAAGCTTTTTGGGTTCCGGATTGCGATGCAAGAGAAAATAAGGAAAATTCGGAGCATCTGAGTTTGTTTCGACTCCTGCAAATTCCATCTTCCCATCTAGTGTTTTCAAAATGAATGAAGTACCGTGTTATGGGCTATATGCCCAAAATCAATTGTGTGCTGTATAAACAGAATACTGTGTCATGGGCTGTGAGTTCAGAATGAGTAGTGTGATGTATGAGCCGTGTGCAAAATGAATCGAATATTGTGTTATGGGAGGTGAGTTCAGAATGGGCCGTGTGTTCAGAATTAGCTGTATGCTATATTAACTGCGTATTCAAGGTCATGGACTGTGAGTTCAGGAGAAGCAGTGGTTGGAATAGGTCATGCGTTCAGAATGAGAAATGTTGTGCGAACTATGCCTCCAAAGTGAATTGAGACTGTGCTGACTATTTTCGTGCCAAAATAGCAATCAGAAGTGCTCTCTCAGAGTACCAATCCCTGCCAGAGGCATCTCAGTTGTCAGTATGATCAGGAAGAAAAGCGGCATCCGTGGTTTCCCCGGTAGATGTTGCTCCTTGTCAGTATTTCAGAACCTCTTGTACTGTGAGTTGAAGGTTAATGTTCGAAGAACATAGGGGAGGTCCCCATCGGAGTAGAGCAGTTCACCGCCACTCACCTCGTGAGGTGCTTTCTAAAGCACCGCTTTAGTTATTGCATTCCTTACACATCATGCATCGTATTGCATTCTACCTATCAAGATCCTTGCTCGTTCATGCACGGTATTGTGTGTACGGTTCATTCTAGACCAGTTCCGATTCAGTTTGACTGTTACCTTTCCTCTCTTGCGTGTGATACGCTGAGAGATGCTTCTTTTCTTCTCTTGCGTGTGATACACTGAGAAGTTTACCTTTCCTCTCTTACGTGTGATACGCTGAGTGATGCTTCTTTTCTTCTCTTGCGTGTGATACGCTGAGAAGTTTACCTTTCCTCTCTTGCGTGTGATACACTGAGAGATGCTTCTTTTCTTCTCTTGCGTGTGATACGCTGAGAAGTTTACCTTTCCTCTCTTACGTGTGATACGCTGAGAGATGCTTCCTTTCTTCTCTTGCGTGTGATACGCTGAGAAGTTTATCTTTCCTCTCTTGCGTGTACTACGCTGAGAGGCTTTTCCTTTTCTCTCTCGCGTGTACTACGCTGAGAGATTCTCGCCCTTTCCTCTCTTACGTGTGATACGCTGAGAGATGCTTCCTTTCTTCTCTTGCGTGTGATACGCTGAGAGGTTTCTCTTTCCTCTCTCGCGTGTGCTACGCTGAGAGATTTTTCTCTTTCTTCTCTCGCGTGTGCTACGATAGGATGCATTGTTTTGCATCCCTTACGCATTGTTGTGCGCCACGCTTAGGTTGCATTGTTTTGCATCCCTCCCGCATTGTTATGCGCTGCTCATGCTTGCACTGTGATGCACATCTGCCTAGCATTGTTATGCACCTTTTCACTTGCATTGTTATGCCCTCATCTTTTCTGAAATACCGGGACATGTCCCTATGTTTCTTCTTCTCTGGTTAAAAGCATTTGGAATACGTTCCGATGCTCACACCATTCAGAGACACGGGGATACGTCCTTATGTCTCTTTGTCTTTCTGAAACATTGGGATATGTCCCTATGTTTCTTCTTCTCTGGTTAAAAGCATTTGGAATACGTTCCGATGCTCACACCATTCAGAGACACCGGGATACGTCCTTATGTCTCTTCATCTTTTCTGAAACACCGGGACATGTCCCTATGTTTCTTCTTCTCTGGTTAAAAGCATTCGGAATATGTTCCAATGCTCACACCATTCCGAACACGGGGGCACGTCCCTATGTCTCCCCTTCTTTTTGGAATACGGGGTTGTCTCCCTTTTTTTCTCCTCCTTTGGCTTAGAGCGTTCAGAATATGTTCCAATGCTCACACCTTTCCGAAATAGCCGGGATACGTCCCTATGTTTCTTCTCTAGTTAAAAGCATTTGGAATACGTTCTGGTGCTTACGCCATTCAAGAGACACGGGGATACGTCCTCACATCTCTTTTTGAAACACCGGGATATGTCCCTATGTTTCTTCCTTTCTGGTTAAAAGCATTTGGAATACGTTCCGATGCTCACACCATTCAGAGACACGGGGATATGCCTCCGTGCCTCTTCTTCTTTTAGAAATGCGGGGTGTTTCCCTCTGTTTCCCTCGGTTTGTTGGACCTCCTTTCACGATTTCAGCGTGGTTTGAGTGTCCCGTTCCTTACGCGAATTCAGCGTGTTTGGAATTTATCTCGGGTTGCGTTGTATACGTGCCTGTGTGGTTGTTTTTCTGCCTCTCTTGGTTCTGGCATGGTTAGGGTTTGCCACCCTTTCGCATCTTTACTATCATTGCATTCATTGTTCGCGCTATCTTGCGCATCGCGCTGTCTTGCGCACCCTACCTGTTTGCATTTTGCATGCATTCATTGTTCGCGCTATTTTGCGCATCGCGCTATCTTGCACACCCTACCTGTTTGCATTTTGCATGCATTCATTGTTCGCGCTATTTTGCGCATCGCACTGTCTTGCCCACCCTACCTGTTTGCATTTTGCATGCATTCATTGTTCGCGCTATTTTGTGTATCGTGCTGTCTTGCACACCCTACCTGTTTGCATTTTGGCATGCATTTCCATCGCACTGTCTTGTGCACTCGCGTTGTCTAACGCACTCGCGCTGTCTAGCGCATCGCACTGTCTTGTGCACCTCTTTGCATTTGGCATGCATTTCCATCGCGCTATCTTGCGCACATCATATGCACTTGTTGGTGCATTACATCTCATATTGCATTTGGCATGCATTTCATTTGCGCTACCTTTCGCACTTCATCTGTACTTGTTAGTACATTGCATTGTTTTGATTTTCAAACCGTCTTCGCGTAGCGTGTAAGTGCAATTACAAACCGGCTTCGCGTAGCGTATAAGTCCAATTATCAAATCTTGCATCTTGCATATCATTTGCACTTTGCCCCAGCCTTCGGGCACATCGCTGCATGCTTATGCTAATTGATTGTCTGAGTCTTTGGCCTTATCAAAAATGGGTCGTCTCTGGGCTTTGACACTCACTCCCGTCACTTTGTGACTTTTGAGTTCTATCAAAGAGGGGCAACTGTAGACACCCCATTTTTGACCATCCTCAAGACTTGGTTGTGCTTGTAGGTACACCCAACAACTTATTCGATTGCTCGCCCAGCTTTCGACTGTCGCGGCGGAACGTCACCGGTTCGAGTTTCTGGACCCTGTATCCTTTCTGCCTCATTTTTGGACCCTGACTAGATCCTGTCAGAGTGGCCCTCCCAGTGCACTGCCGGCCATAGGCATGGCACTGCCGGCCATGGCTTTGCCCCTGCCGGCCACTGATGAGCACTGCCGGCCATCAGTGTGGCACTGCCGGCCATTGCTGATGGCCGGCACCCCCCCTATCTCAGCTGGTTTTCAGGCAGATCTTTTGAGCCAGCTGGATTTTCTTTTGCTGCCCTCCATACACGTGTATGGAGGGATCAAAGCCAAGAAAAGCTTGTTCAACAAGCTTAAGCTTTGCTTTGCTCTATATAAGGAAGGGTCCTCTTCCTTAGAGAAAGGTTCTGAGATTTTGGAAGGCAAAAATCTATCTCTTGCTTTATATTGTTTAGGGTTAGAGCTTGGAAGCTTGGTTTTCTTTGCATTTTTGCACTGCACCTCATAGCACAAGGCTTCCATCACTCATTCAAACACCTTGAGGCTGATCTTCAGAGGCTAGAAGCTCAGATTTTTGGACCAAAAGGTTGCTAAAGACTTGTTCTTCAAGGGTAAGCATCTATTTCCCTTAAACTAGTCTTTCGTTGTTTCATTTCTAAGCCTTGCTTGCAAGCATTTTTGGGCTCCGACCCTAACTAAAAATAGTCATATTTTGAGTCCCTCTTCATGTTTGATTAAGGGTCTTTCTCTGTTTGAGGCCTCCTTTCATCACTTGCCTATTTAACTTTCTTTTAGGCCTATTTTTGCATAGTATTTTAGGCTTATTTGTGAACTTTTTTGAGCTTTGATGTAAACTGTAAAGTGGCTTTTTTTGAGCCCTTATTCAACTTTGTTGAAGGGCTCTCCTCTGTTTGAGGTCATTTTCTACCACTTGCCTCTTTACCCCTCTTTTAGGCCCTTTTCTTGCATGCTAGTTTAGGCCTACTTGTGTTTGTTTTCGTGGCTTGAGGTAAATTGTGAAATGCCTTATTTTGAGCCCCTATTAAACTTTTTTGAAGGGCTCTTTGCCATTTGGGGTCTGTTGCTGCCCCTTGTCTCTTTGACTCACTTTTAGGGCCATTTTTGCATGATAGATTAGCCCTATTTGTGTTCATTTTTGAAGCATGTTGTAAACTGAAAATAGTTTTTTTCGGCACCATTTTCATGTTTGATTAAGGTTCCATTTTTGTTTGAGGTCATATGATAGCTTGTATGCTTAGTTGCCTCTTGTTTTGAGCCTTATGCCTAAGCTATTGTTGCATGCCTTGTTTGGCCTTCTAACCACTGAAATCCAGTGGATTTTTAGTGGCTAAGACCCTATTTTGAGCCTCCAAATCAGAGGGGGGTGACCCCCTCTCACCTTGACTTGGTTGATGGCCATTTTGGTCTTCTAAAGGGCCCCCATCTCGCATGCTTTGTTTACTGATTTTGGGGCCAATTTTGTGAGTTTTAGAACTACCATATTTGATTTTCAGAGTTGTATATGTCATGCCACTTGTGTATCTTGTATGTGCCTAATAACTCCTTGCATGGTCCTCTAAAGGAGCCCCTCATTTTGGTATGCATTGGCTGCATTTCCATGGTTATTTGGGCCTATTTTCGCATGGTTTATTCACTGATTTTTGCTGGTTTGATGAGTTCTCACTTGCATCATATATCTGCCATGTAAACCATGTTTGCCAGTCAAATTCGCATGCTAATTTAGTCCATCTTGTTAGCACTTTTTGGCCTTGCTTTAAACTGGAAAAGTCCATGCTTTGGGACTGTCTTGGTTCTGTCTTTAGACTTCATAGTCCAATAATGCATGCTTTGTATAGCTGTAAGTCATTCTATGTGCCTAGTGCTGCATTTCGGGGTTCATCTCATGCATCGGGTGCCATGTTGCCATGTTTCGGGGCTGTTTAGCATCATGTTTGAGTGCTGAAATTTGCATGTTTGCATACCATGTTCCATGCCTTACCATGCTTTGGTAGAGTGGCATTCGTGCCTTAGGTTCGGTCCTCGGTTTGCGTGCATGTGTGCACGCATATCGAGTGTCTCATTTTCATCTAATGGCTACTAATTTGGACCTAGTTGAGAGCTGTCCATATTGGTGTAAGCCCATTTTACCATGTTGTCGCATGCTTGTTACACATAGTATGTCATTGCATACTTGCTTAGCTTTACATGCGTCGCATGCTCGCATGTTCACATTGCATTTTGTCATGATTATCCAAGGTTGTCGCCTCATATTATGTTCATATGCTTGTCGCATGTTTGGTTTAGTTGCATGTTTGCATACTTAGTCCATATTGCATGTTTGCCACGCTTATGTGTTGCATTGTTCGGGTTAAACGTTAATCCGAGCACGGGAAACGAGGGGTATTCCATACTTCAAGTGATGGGATGCGTCTCAATTCTCGGTCGCCGAAGCTCTTGATGATTCATGATAGAGTTCTAGGCTTTACTTGCTTTACATGTGCATTCATTTCACATCGAGTCGTGCAATTCGACTCCTCGGCCATCATGCATCGATATGCGTGATTGGTGGCACGAGGATCGAGGACTACACTCCCTGAAGAGTAGTCATGCATACATGTGTGAAAATACTTTGCCATGCCCCTTTGTTGCTCTCTGTTGCAGCAAATCAAGAATCAGCAGCCTTCCAGGGCTTGGCACGCATTCCAAGAAACAACTGCAAACAGAGGCTAATTGGGGCATCGCAGTGGATTTCCGCGCAAGGCAACCTGAATGTGCATCATTCATCACCTGGATCAGAGCTGAGGCGGTCCCGAGCTGGCATGCCAATTTATTGCTTTCCTAGATTAATTTGTTAATTAATTAGGATTTTGTATTATTTATTCGGACTGTATTTATTTGGGACTGTATTATTCTTTCGGACCCTCCGAGTGAGGGCCATTTGTTGTAATAAGGGTGCGTGTGTGTGTGCATGTCTTCCAATCCCCTTTCTTTCTCCCTTTTATTTAACCGCTTATGATGGTTAGATTAGGGCATATTTCACTTAGCATACAGTATGATAGCATGTTCGCATTCATTCATCTGTTTTGCATGCACCGGGCTCGGCGCATGATGCTAACTGCATTTGAATTTCAATTCCAAATTGAATATGTGATAGTTGTAGCATCACCATATGCCATGTTTAGTAGCCGTGCCTACTAGATTGCATTTTGTATGCGTTGCATTAGCCACTTAAAATTAGAGTCATGCATGTTTTGCTAACTAGTTTCATTGTTTTGGCACGAAGTACGATGTAAGTATTTATGCTTTAGCATCTCGCATGAGTGTGAATGTTAACATGACAGCATGCTTACCATGTGGCTAAATGCTTAGTTGACATAACTGCCTGAGTGCCTGTGGGTGAAGGTTGGATTACTTGAGTTGGGATAATTCATTGAAATCCGCGTTTTAGCCTACTTGCGAGTAGCAAATTTCAAACATTTTCCAAACAAACGGATATGCAATGCTTTGTTCCAAATTAGGCGATCTAGTCTATACTTGTCGTGCTGTGCTCATCACATAGTAATTATAGCTAATTAACCGGAATAAGAACGCATGTGTTTTAAAAAATGAGATATCATGGTTAGTAGAGGCCGATCTTCGGATCGGGCGAGAGAGGGTGCATCATAGCTGACCTTCCCCAATCGTACCCAAGTTCCCGAGCCGTGGTAACTTTGGTGATGACGGACACATGGCTTTTGGCACCAAGTCAGGGTTTCCTAAATTTCCCCATTAAAAAATATTTAGGTGGCGACTCTGTATCTGGCGAAGCAGTCCATGTTTGGCACTTCTTTCTAAAAATCTGTTTTCTCGAAACGATTTGCCGGATTTGGACTCTTTGGTTCAAGATTAAGAACCGTGACAATTTGAGTCTGAACTGTAGTGAACCCCAAAATGAACAGAACGGGACTAACCCTCCCGGGGCGTTCGGGGGACGTCTACAGTGGGCTAAAACGCGGATTTGCCATCAAACAACATGAGCTTAAAACATGATTTGCCACTTCTCAAAGTGGGCTTAAAACATACACTCGTTGAATTGTTCCAATTCAAACAACGAAGCCTTCATCCACAGGCATTCATGCAGTTTAGCAAATAAGCACATGGCCTCATGGCAAACATGCGAAAAATGGCAATATGGCAATCACACTTGTGCAAGTATGCTAAAGCATAAAACTTACCGAGTACTCCAAGCCAAAACAAAAACTAGTTAGAAAAACGCATGATCCTAACTATACAAGATGCCTAAATACAACACATGCGATAATGCAATTAATAGGAACGACTACTAATATGGCATTTGCAACACTTTGATAGCATGCTTTGAAACATGTATTCAAATAAGATATCGAAATAACAATGCAGTTTGAATGATGCGCCGAGCCTCGGTGCATGCAAGACAAATGAATGGATGCAAACATGCAAGCATAAGGTATGCTAATCGAAAATGATCCCTAATCTAACCATCGAAAGTGATTAAATAAACGGGAGAAAGACGTGGGGTTGGAATATATAGACACACACACGCACACTTATTACAACATTGCGCCCTCGCGAAGGAGGGTCCGAATGAATAAGCTAACTAGCTACGCTAATTAAGCTAATACAACACAATTAATTAATGTCTAGTTAACTAATTATTACAACAATTGGAATAAACTAACTAACTATTCTAAGCTAGCTAAAATATTAAAAAATGAATTAAACTAATTAATTACAACACTTGCATTATTTAGCTATAACTAACTAATAAAGCAATTTAAACGGCCTCGATCTACGAGGGATGCATGCATCCTCGGTTGCTCCACCCAAAAATGCCATTGCCTTGCCATCAGATGCCTTTGTTTGCACTCGTTTTGATCACTGAAAATTGTAACAACTCCCAGAATGCCTCTGCTCCAACTCAGGAGCACATTTGTGCAAAAATTGACTGATGGCCGGTCGGCCAGAAAAAGTGGCTGTCGGCCACTAAAATTGGCCGGTTGGCCACCACATCCCTAGACTTCTCCTTTTGCTACAACAAAGAGCAAACAGAGGCAAAACAATGTGTTTTCAAGGAATGTGTGTACTGTTGCCTTCCTTATCATTGCGTAAACTCAAAGGAAGGTGACTCTTGGCCTTCGAGCCATCAACCAAGCATTTTCAATGCATGATGGCCAAAAAATCAAGCTTGTACAAGCTTAATGAGTGCATAAACAAGACAAAAACAACCACCACCCTATCATGCATGATCAAGGGTGACAGTGACTAAGAAAAGTGGCACGTTTCATCACTTTGAGTATGAAACGTCCCAATTTTTTCGTGTTCGGATTAACGTCCGATCCGAACACATGCAATGCAACACAAAGATGCTTAATCTTGTCTCTTTTACTTTGTTTATTTTGTTTACTCATTTTACATTACCGATTAGTCCTTTAATCGATTAAGTCCAAGGTGAGAGTCTTCTAAATAGAAAGAAGTGTCAACCAAAGGAATGATTTAAGGTGAGAGAGAGGTGATGCCTTTGGCTAGTAGAAACCCTCAAAAGAAGATTAAAACCATTACGCATAAACTCTATCTCAAGCTTGAAGGATTCCAAACTTGAAACAACTCTCAAAAGCGATTGAAAGTGAGACGAATGAGAGTGTGACAAAGATTATGATGCTGAGATTACACACAAAACAACACTACAACATGCAAACAACTCAAGCACCTCATGCTTAAAGCTTTGAAACAATGAACTAGTAAAGACCATTACACTATGGACATGCAATATAAAGCTCAAAAGGTACCAACACTTCAAAATAGTCCTGAGACAATCGAAAAGAAGTCCTAAAACATGCTTGAAGTAAGCTAAAGATAGCTAGAATGAGAGGACAAAACATAGCACAAACTAGACTATCAGGCACAATTGCACTGCAAGCATACAAAGAAAGCCTCAAGTGACCAAACCAGCCCAAAATAGAGTTGAAACATGCCAAAATAGAGCCTAAAACATGCTGAGATTGAGGTACAAAATGCCAGAAAAACATGCTCACATGTTAGCTTGCAAACAAGACTCAAGAGCAACTCTAAGAATAATGAAAGCGTGAAACAAATGAGCATTTGACAAAGCTATATACACTGAAATTACATGTAAAAAGGCACTACAACATGCAACAATCACAAGTAAATCATCTTTAAAGGCTTAAAATGCTAAGCTAGTGAAGCCATTTGTACTACGACTATGCAAAACAAGGCTCACATGACCAAGAAAGCCCAAAACAGAGCTAAATCATGCCAAATTAGAGGCAAAAATATGATGGAAATAAGCTAAGTTAGGCTACAAAATATGTTACCATATGATGCTAACTAGGCATGCAAATGAGACACAAGGAGGGGAGGCTAACCCCTTCATTTTTGGACTTCAAAACATGCTTTTTACCATGGAAATAACTCTGAATTTTAGTGGTTTAAAGGCCCAAAAAGTTTGATTTGAATATGCTAAAAGATAGTGCAAAAGCTCACAAAAATAAGCAACAAGAATGGTGGACTACCCCTTAGCAAAAATGACTTCAAACCAACATGTTAAGGCTAAAAAATCAGAGCTTTTTGTAGTTGAAAACTAGGCGAAAAATAGTGTAAAAAGATGGCAATTCAAGCAATTAAAACAAAGCCTACAAGGTAATTCTCATACCTCTTGCAGCTCAGCACAAAACAACCACTCTTTTAGGCTCAAACTTCCTTCCAACAACTCAAATGAGGCTCCAAGGGACCTAAGGTGGTCCAATTTGGTTAAGGGTTAGTGTGCAAAGGTGTAGAGAAAATCAACTATCAAGCACAAAGCAAGAAGAGAGAGAGAATTCTAGAGAGAGAGAGAGAGGATATTTTGATCAAAAAAAAATCCAACCTCTCAAATGGGGGAGAGCATCCCCTATATATAGAAAATCAAGCTTAGAGCTTGTATTCATCCCTCCATACACGTGTATAGAGATGGACTTCAGTAAGCAACAGCTGGTACAGCTGGCAAACAAATATCTGGAAAAAGAGAAAAATGGCCATCGGACATCACAAGTGGCCGACTGGCCATTAATGTGTTCGACCGGCCACCATTGATGGCCGACAGGCACAAGCCATCGCCGATGGACTGTGGGGATGGCCGACATACCACCCTCTCCTCCAGATTTGAAACAACAAGTTCTTGGTCCACAACCAAGCACAAAACAGACAAGTTGAGAGGCTCAAAGGCAAGGCACTCGGCTGAGATCTTCGGGCACTCAAAATGAACACAAGCATACAAGATCATCGAGTGTTCAAACGATGATGTCTAAGTCTTGAGGACGGTCAAAAATGGGGTGTTTACAGTCAATAAATACTATGTGAGTGTTTAGGCTTTAGCATCTTGCTTGTGTGTGTTTGTTTTACTTTGTGGAAGCATCCTGCCATGCAGCTACTTACTTAAGTATTGCATTAACTTTGTTCGGCGATGCCACAAATATCAAATCCATGCTAATCACATGAATATCCTGCTGTCAAAGCTCTACAACATGACTTCACCGTAGCCTTTCTCAGTTTGGGAAATTAACGTCATCGGGCAGTTTCGCCAAAGGGTTTGAAAGGACATTAGTTCATCTTGGTAGCGATCGACTATTTTACCAAGTGGGTCGAAGCCCATTCGTACTCCGTGTTAAAGGCATCACACGTGGCCAAGTTCATCAGGAACAACAACATCTGCAAGTATGGGGTACCAAATGAGATCATCTCAGACAATGGCTCGCACTTTAAGAAAGAGGTGGTGGATCTGCTTGAGAAATATAATGTGACTTTTCACAAGTCATCAACATATAGACTATAGACCAACGGAGCCGTTGAAGCCGCCAATAAGAATGTCAAGAACATACCACGAAAGATGGTGGAGACTGACAAAGACTGGCTGAATAAGTTGCCTTTTGTACTCTAGGGATATATAACATCAATTCGAACATCCACGGGGGTGACCCCCTATTCTCTAGTGTATGGGATGGAAGCTGTTTTGCTGATTGAGATCGAAGTACCATCACTGAGAATCATGGCTGAATGTCAGATAGTGGAGGCGGATTGATAGCAAAGTAGATTCAAGGAATTGAAGTTGTTTGACGAAAGAAGGTTAAATCACATCCAAGGATATCAGCGCAGAATTGCTAGGGCCTTTAACAAGAAAGTCAAATCTAGAAACCTCAAAGAAGGAGATATGGTGCTAAAAGACAACCGAGCCCCCATCCATGACCCTAGGGGCAAGTTCAGACCCAATTGGACTAGTCCTTACATTATCAAATCTATCTGGTCAGGAGAAGTAATTATCCTTATGGATTTAGATGGCTTAGAGTTCTCGCAACCGATCAATATGGATAAATTGAAGAAATACTATCCTTGAGAGGCTCGCTAGGCCGAAAACCCGAAGGGGAAACCTAAGCAAAAGTTAAAGCATGAAAAATTAGAAATAAAGAAAAATAGAGCTCGCAAGGTCAAAAACCTAAAAGGGCGACTTTGGCAAAAGTTAGAGCACAAAAGGAGAGAATTAATACTTGAGTGAACCCGAATTGAACTATGTAAGGCCTGATTCCCATCTTTTCGATATGTAGGCAACTTCGCACTGAAGTTTGACTATAACCATTTCCAACTCAACTGTCTTATCCATTTTGTTCAGATCGATCCATCTTTTTTTTTTTTATCTGTTAGCTAGATTGTGTTGCCTCCATTTGGTAGAAGGGCTAGTTGAAAGATAAAGCAGTGATGGTTAATGCAATTATGAGTAGTTATGATATTCTGATTTGGACTTGTACATCTTAAGGATTGATTCCATGTGTGTCAAGTAGTGACCGTTTCCGAAAATTGTTTTGAAAATTTTAATAAAGTTAATTTTTTACAACATAGACCATTTTAGACCAAAAAGGAAAATTTTCAATGTTCACAATTTTAATTCCACTGATTTCAACACGAGCACATTCTCCAGCTCTCTAGTTAAATCAAAGTTGCTTTTACGTCATGAAACTTGAAAAGAGAAGTCAAAGCAATAAACTAGGGGCATAGAAGTCAGGTACCAGTCCTCTGCCTCCTGCTCGCACTCGTGGAAGTCTCTGCAACCTAGGATGGCCCAGCCTGTACCTCGTCCTTGAGCCAAGCCAAGCACTTGCCAGAGAGGGCATAACCAAAGTTAATAGCAGGGGCCATAATCTCACTCGTTCTACAGGTAGTGAAGTACCGAGTCAGGTGCGAAGCGTAAACTGGGAATGGAGTTGGGTATTCCACCCCTTCCTCCGGATAGGTCATATCATGTCCAGACTGACATTTGAACCTGAATGGAAAATAGAACACGTAGTGCGTGAGGCCAATTAACTATATACTCGGCTATTGGGACATACTGTAGCCCATCTTAGCCAAATTAAGCCAGGGACAATGCCAAGTAATGTTAGCCGCATATCTGCTGCACATCCAGTTGCACCACAATCCCTCTGAAGGAAAGTCCATTAGCCGTTGGTGAAAGAAGTAGGCTCTGGTCGAATACTTGGGACAAGGGTCCACCACTCTCAACTTATCTATCAACCACACCTGAGAAGGGATGAAAAATAAGAGAGATTAAAGAATAGAAAGATGTACGTTGAGAGAAAAGTGAGGAAAGGGTTTCTAAAAGAAAAAGAGAGTGAGTGTCGAGTGATGTGGGGAACCATAAATAAGAAAGGGTGGAAAACAGTACATAGAGAAGAAGTGGACACCCTGCGAACCGAGTAGTCTCTTGTCGATGAAAAGTGTCTAAACCCATCAAGGTCTCTGCCAGTGCTAAGCCTATACAACTATTACCCTCTTTCAGACATTAGGCCACTTCGATTAAGCTAATGTTGGCTCTGTCGTAACTAGTGGCAAGAAAGAAGTGTGCAAGGAAACATAAACAGAGGGCATGTTGATGATAACCTCGCCAGAGAAGGTCACCTCTGTCTCCAATGCCGGAAAACCGATGAATCAAACCGAGAATGTCAAACTTCCCGTCATGGGCCAAGGATCATGCCTCATGTAAAGTAAGCCTACACATCCGTTCCAAAGTCGTGCATGGCCAAAACGGGGTTGAGGCATGATCTCCTCCTCACATCGGGACTCCATCAATGCTTGAAATTCTTCAAGCATAGGGCATATCTCTTGCACTTCGAAGCGAAATACATGTGTAACCGGGTTCCAACATCGAACCGGGCGTGAAGGAATGGAAAACAAAGCGAAGTACGACTCAATGGAAAAAGAGCATTTATGCCAAAACCCCAGAAATTTACCTTTTCCGTGCCGTTGTGGACTCGCCTTTTTTCACGCCCCCTTTCAGAAGGTTTGAAATGAAAGGCCTCATAGTTCGAACTCCCGCGGTTCTGAATCTAGTCTCACAAGTGCAATGTGAAACTGATAAACACCAAATAGTCCAATTTCGGCAAACCTTTTGGAAAATCGATTTTAAATCAAATAATGCCAAAAATGGACTGCTTTGCTAGATATAGAGTCGCCACCTAAATATTTTATTTTGGAGAAATTTAGGAAGCCCTGACTTGTGCCGAAGGCCACGTGTCTGTCATCACCAAAGTTGCCTCAACTCGGGAACTTGGGTACGAAGGGGGAAAGTCATGAATTGAGCACCCCCGCTCGCCCAATCAAAGATCGGCCTCTACTAACCATGATATGAAATTTATAAACATTATGTGCTCTTATTCTAGTTATTAGACTAACATTACTACGTGACACACACAAGCAAGTATAGACTATGTCGCAAGAATTAGAACATTTCAAGTCATGTTTATTTGCGCAAATGGTTTGAATTTGCCAACCTTAAGTGAGCTTAAAGATGCGGTTTTGCCACCAAACATAGTGGGCTTAAAATAAGATTTGCCACTCAACAAAGTGGGCTTAAAACATACATTCGTTAAATCGTTCCAATTCAAACAACAAGCCTTCATCCCCAGGCATTCATGTAGTTTAGCATTTAAGCACATAGCCTCATGGCAAGCATGCTAATTATGGCAACACTCACATTCATGCAAGTATGCTAAAGTGTAAAACTCACCTAGTACTCAAAGCTAGGAAAGAAAACAAAGTTAGAAAAATGCATGATTTTGAACTATATTAAATAGCTAATACAACACATGCAATAATGTAACTAAATAGGCTCGGGTTATTTAATCATGGTATTTGCAACACTTTGATAGCATGCTTTGAAACACGTATTCAAAGAAGTATTGAAATTACAATGCAGTTTGAATGATGCGCCGAGTCTCGGTGCATGCAAGACAAATGAATGGATGCAAACATGCGAGCATAAGGTATGCTAATTGAACATGTCCCTAATCTAACCATCAAAAGCGATTAAATAAAAGGGAGAACTATGCGGGGTTGGAAGACATACACACACATGCACACGCACACTTATTACAACATCTTGCCCTCACGAAGGAGGGTCTGAATGAATAAACTAAGCTAATCTAAGCTAAGCTAATTAAACTAATTAGACTAATTATTACAAACCAATCGAATAACTAGCAAACTAATTACTAATTATTACAATACTTTACTCAACTAGTAAACTAATTAATTAAAACAAATGTACACTAACTAAGCACGTGAGACATTAAACTATGCTGCCATTGCTTCGCTTCGGTAAGTGGAAGATGCATATGCTCGGTTTTCGTCCAGAAAAGTCTTCCATTTTGCTCGTGAAAGGCTCTGTTTGCAGGGTTGAGCATACTTCAGAACCTTTATGATCCACCTTACCAAATATTCCCTGAGGTTGACATCAGTGGCTTGCCGGCCATGGATGGTTGCTGCCGGCCAAAAAGGTGTATTGCCGGCCAGAAATGAAGCCTTGCCGGCCATTGATGAGGCACTGCCGGCCGCTGATGCTCTGAGTCACCATACTGCCATAGAGCACAAACAGAGCAAAAGGAAGGTTCTTCCAAGGATTTATTTGTACTGTCCCCCTCCTTGTCATCTCAAAATCTCAAAGGAGTGACACACTTGGATCCAAAACCACCAATCAAGCAATTTCATTGCATGATGGCCAAAGATCCAAGTTGGTACAATTTTGATAAATGCACAAATATGACCAACAAGACCACCACCCTATCATACATGATCAAGGGCAATGGAGACCAAGGAAAATGGCACATTTCATCACTTTTGAGTATGAAATATCCCATTTTCCTTGTGTTCGAATTAATGTCCGATTCGAACACATGCAATGCAACACAAAAGATGCTTATCTAGCTTCTTTTACTTGTCTAATTTGTTTACTCATTTTACATTACCGATTCATTCTTTAATTGATTAAGTCCATTAGTGAGTGTCCTCTAATGGAAAGATGGCTCAAACAATGAGTTGCTTTGGGCATGAAAGAGGCATTACACTGTTGGTAATGAACCCCCTAAGGGATTAAACCATTAGGTGCAACACCTTTGTTTCACACTTTGGCAAACAAGGGGTTTAAAACCACTTTCAAAACAAACAAAAGAGTGAAGAATTAAGGGAGATTGTAGAGATTTTAGATCCTGAAATGAAGTGCAAAACAACACTAAAACATGCAATTAACTCAAAATAGTGATGATTAAAGCATTAAAACATCAAGCTAGTGAAGGAATTAACACTACAACTATGCAAAACAAGCCTCAACTAAACTAACCAGCCCAAAACAGGTTATTTCAGAGGCAAAAACATGGTGGACTCGAGCCACAAAAAGCTAAAATAATAAGCTAACATGTGAGGCTAACTAGGCATGCAAACAAGACACAAGGCGGGGAGGCTAACCCCTCCAATTTTGGACTTCAAAAGTTGATTTTTACAACTGAAAAACCTCTAAGATTTAATGGTTAAAAGGTCAAAAAAGTTGTTTTGAAAGTAGTGAATAATAGCACAAAAGCTTAACAAGCTAAGAACCAAAAAGGGTGGACAATCCCTTAACAAAAAAAGGCTTCAAACCACCATTTTCAGGTCATAATAATAGAGGACTTTTTAGTTCAAAATCAGCCTCAAAACAATTTAAAAAAAATGAGAAAACCAGCATGCTAAACATGAGAACAAAGTAAGTAAACTACCTCTTGAAGCGAAGAGCAATTCTAGGCACAAATCCAAGCTAAAACCACTTGTTAGAGCTCAAATCAAGTCTCAAGGAACCTCAGCTCAAAGAGAAGTAACTTCTATCAATGAAGTGTATGCAAAAGTGTAGAGAGAACAAGCTTCAAGGATGAAAATTGTAAGAGAAAGAGAAATCTAGAGAGAGAGAGAATTTTTTGTCTTCAAATTTTTCTAACCCCCCCATATGCAAAAGAGGGGTCCTATATATAGAAAATACAAAATCCCCTTACAAAGATCCAGCCACACACGTGTTGGAAGATGCATGAACCTATGCAAACAGCTAGCATAAAATATCACAAAATATCTGTAGGAAGCACTAATGGCCAGCAAGGCACATCAATGCCAGGCAGGCCAAAAGCCATGGCCGGCAGCCTTCAAGGATGGCCGGTAGGCCATCAACAACCTCATTCTGAAAAAGACCTAAGCATGGTTCAAAGATGAGAGACAATGGATGCAGGGTTTAGAAAACTAAAACCTGTGGCGTTCAATTGCAGACTTTGAGCGTTCGGTGAGCAATCAGACTTGCCATCAGATGTACCTGTAAGAATATCCAAGTCTTAAAGGGCCGTCAAAAATGGGGTGTCTACAGTTGCCCGCTTTGACAGAACTTGGAGTCATGAAATGGCGTGAATGAATGCCAAAGCCTAGAGACGACCCATTTTGGCAAGGCCGTAAGACTTGGACAGGCAATCGAGACAACAATAAATAGTTGCGGCAAAATGCAAGGGGAAAAATGCAAATGTGGTTACAAGGGGAAAAATGCAAATGTGGTTACAAGGGGAAAAATGCAAATGCATAACTCGAATGCTTGTAACCAAAACAAACAATCTCAATGTGTCTCACATGCAAGGGGAAAAGGTAGTGTAAATGCCAAGACACACCCGAATGCTTTTAACCAAAAGAGGTAGTGTAAACACTGGACAGACCCGAATGCTTTTAACTAAAAAGAGTGGTGTAAACACTGGGACACACCCAAATATTTTTAACCAAAAGGAGTGGTGTAAACACCAGGACAAACCCGAATGCTCTTAACCAAAAGGAGTGGATCCCAACATGCCCAAACGCGAGAGGGGAAAGTGAACAGATGCACAGGGCATGAGTGATTAAGTGCGATAGATGCACAAGTTAGAGGGAGTATGATAGATGCACAAAATGAACATGTGCAATAGATGCACAAAGTGAACAAGTGTGATAGATGCAAAAAATGAACAAGTGCGATAGATGTACAAAATGAACAAGGGCGATAGAAGCACAAAGTGAACAAGTGTGATAGATGCACAAAATGAACAAGTGCGGTAGATGCACAAAGTTAGAGAACACATTCTCTTACTGAGACATGAATGATCTTGTCCGGAACTTCTCTAAATGAACCGTACATACAATATCGTCTGTCTGTGTTGGCTCCACTGAATGAATCGTACATACAATATCGTCTGTTTGAGAAAGAAACTCGACATATTAAGGGTGCATGTTCTATGCACGATTACAATAATGGTAAGGCATGTTCTATGCAAATGTGAGATGTGCATATTCTATGCAAGTGCGAGAAGCGCATATTCTATGCATGATTGGAAAAATGCATATTAAATGCATGATAACAACTGGGATGTAATGGCATGTTTTACGCAAACCAAACAATCTGAGAGCATATTCTATGCATAGTACAAGAGGGAAGCCAGTAAGCATGTTCTATGCATAATATGAGAGCGGAAGCACACTCTATGTAGCTAGAGTAAGAGCATGTTCTATGCAACGGTATAAGTGGAATGCACGTTCCATGCAACAACAAAGAAACACATATTCTATGCGATAACAAAAGCGTATTCATTAAGACCAATTCAAGAACAACCCCCGATTTACCTCTCGGAAGAGTTGTAAGATGTTAAAAGGACACACCTTGCTTATGTCGATGAGCGACGAACATCGTACCCTGGAAATGCCATTCTAAGCCTCCGCAGAGACATTCTGAACCAAACACTGAACATTTCCTTCACTTCTTGAAATCCAAGAACACAAAACAAAACCAGGGACACATAGAAGACTCTTGGACACCTGCCAGCCACAAGAAGGAGCCGCCGGCCACCTGCCGGCCACTGGTGTGCCTTGCCGGCCACCAGTGTGCCTTGTTGGCCATCGATGGTAGGCCGAGGGCAAAAAGGGTTTTTTGGCTTGGGTGTTTAAAAATAGGGCAAGGCACTTCATTTCCACACAACCCCACATCCGAAATTCTTCCCTCTCTCTCTCTAGGTGCTCCTTCTCTCTAGATCCACACTTTTTACGCATTTTCTAACACTCCACACAAACTTTATTTGCTAAATCCTCCTAGTTCTCTTCACTTTGAACCAATTGGAATTTGATTTCGATGCTTCTTTCCTCATTTCCACCATTCTAGGTTCATTCCCCTCGAGTTTCTCTTGAATTCTGTGTGTTTTTCCCAGCTTTGACCTTTTTCTTCCATTTTCTCTCTTACGGTTAACTTTTTCAAAGTTTTCCCTTTTTCTTCACCTTTTTTCGCTTTTCACCTATCTTGTACCTTTTTAGATGACGGATGGTCTCCTTCACAATGGAGTTCCTCCCGAGCTTCCTCTAGTAGACTTCGAGGCAGACTTTGAGGCCAAACCAGAGGCCGAGCCAGCGCCATTACCATTAAGTATACGGCCTTTTGATCCAGCGAGGTACCATCCTCAGACACGCATATTGCCCACTACAGGAGGCATCAGATCTTTTACTGACCTCGCTGAGGACGCACCAGAGGACCTCCTGTTGAGGGACCCAATGTCTCATTTATCGGCCATTGCTGTTGAGGTATGAAAACTATTTTTATGCATTACTGCCCTTAATTGTTTACATTTCTTACACTGCCTTCATCTAGCTGTATTTCATACACTGTCTTGATCAGATTGCATTTCACGCATCGCCTTGGTCTGACTACACTTCATGCATTGCCACAGGGCGAGTCTCGCGCCTTTAGGGGCTATGGTACGATGACCACTCGAGATTGGTATGGCGAGCTCCCAGCTGGAGTTCGTGATATTGTTGATGAGACAGGCTTCGGTCTCTTCTGCTCCAGCTTGACCTGGGTTATAGCGAGCCATCCTCTTTTAGGAGCACTGGTGGAGAGGTGGTGTGACACCACCAACTCCTTCCACTTTTCCCCCACAGGGGAGATGACGATGACTCCTTACGACTTTGCCATGATCACCGGCTTAGGCGTAGGGGGTGATCCGATCCCTCTCGATCCTGATATGGGGGAGTGGAAGGCAGCATGGCTCGAGCTGCTTGGGGCACATCCACTGATATACCTGGCGGGCATTGTAGACGCGCCATTGGGCTTCACTCTACAGTTCGGACTCCCTTTTTGTTTGTTGCGGTTCTTAATCTGAACCAAAGAGTCCAACTCTGGCAAATCGTTTTGAAGAAAAACAGATTTTGAAAAGAAGTGCCAAACATGGACTGCTTTGCCAGATACAGAGTCGTCACCTAAATATTTTTTTAAAATGGGAAATTTAGGAAACCCTGACTCGGTGCCGAAGGCCACGTGTCCGTCATCACCAAAGTTGCCTCGGCTCGGGAACTTGGGTACGATCGGGGAAGGTCAGCTATGAGCACCCCCTCTCGCCCGGTCCGAAGACCGGCCTCTACTAACCATGATATCCGATTTTGAAAACGTTATGTGTTCTTGTTCCAATTATTAGCCTAGAATTACTACGTTATGCGCACAGCAAACAAGTATAGACTAGATTGCCTAATTTGGAAACAAGCATTGCATATCTGTTTGTTTTGAAAAACACTTCAGAATTTGCTACTCGCAAGTAGGCTAAAACACGGATTTCAATGAGTTTTTCCAACTCAAAGAATCCAACCTCCACCCACAGGCATTCAAACAGTTTATCTCATATAAGCATTTAGCCACATGGTAATTATGCTGTCATGTTAACATTCACACGCATGCGATATGCTAAAGCATAAATACTCACCTAGTACTCCAAGCCAAAACAGAAACTAGTTAGTAATCATATGCATGATCCTAGTTCATGTTAGAGTGACTAATGCAACACATGCAGAATGTAATTAGGATAGGCTCGGCTAACCCTAAAATGGCATGTGAAATGCAATCATTTGGTGCACGTATTCAAGTTAGATTTGAAGATACAATGCGGTTTGTATGATGTACCGAGCCCGGTGCATGTCAACAAATGCATGGATGCACGCGTGCATAGCATAAGGTATGCTAAAATGAATGTGCCCTAATCTACCATCATAAGCAGGTAAATAAAAGGGAAGAAAGAAGTGGGGTTGGAAGACATGCACACCACTCACACACGCTTATTACAGATTTGCCCTCGCCCGGAGGGACCAAAAGAATAATACAAATAATTAACCTATAAGCTAATTAAATATTACAGATCAATTAAATTAACTAAACAAATTAATTAATCTAATTAAAACAGTAAAGTCCTCGGGAAGCGGGTCTGATGCAGCGCATGCTCGGGATTTGCTCGGAATCGCACTGCCATGCATAGTCTGCTTCTGTTTTCCCTGCTTTGCTCCTCTGAAAACTGCCAAAGTCTTGGGAATGCCTCTCAGGACACTGGGGAATACCACCGACTGAGTAGAATTACCACCGGCAATAGGATGTGGCCATCGGTACAAAATGAATCCATCGGCTGATGACTTACTGCTGGCCGGCACGAAATGTTGCCGGTCGGCAAACAATGCCTGCAGAACCTGCAACTCACAGCAGCAGAGGGGCAAAACTTGCATGGCAATACAATTCAAACAATGTATGCACCGATCATGCCCCCTATCATGTTTGCGACTCAAAGGGGTATGTGCCTCGATTCTCGGGCCACCAATCACGCATTTCCATGCATGATGGCCTAAAGAATCAAGTGTGCACTTTCATGTCAAATGAAATGCAAACCAATCAAACAAAACAAGGCCCAATTCCTATCACCAAATCAAGGAACAAGGCATGCATGCAAGATGCAATGCAACCTAGGCATGCAAGCTAAGGATGCAACATGGCATGGCAAGGCACTTATGCAAGCATACAAGCAAACATGAGGCAATGCGAACTAATAAAAAGGTGGACTTAAACATGATTTAGGCGGCTCTAAATAGGCCTAAAACAGTGGCCAAAGTGCTCAAAAATGGAGGTTAAACACACATACACATGTGCACGTATTGTGGTCCAACACTTAAGCCTTAAACTAGCAACTTTCAAGCACACTTGAAAGGGGATATCATGGACAATTAGCATGCAATATAAGCTCTAAAAATCATGCTAGAATGTGGTGCCAAACCAAGCCAAATGAAGCAAACATAAGCATGCAAGTATGGTCCAAGTACTTAAGGCAAGTCATGGAGGCTTTGAAGGACACTTAGCATAACAAACATGGCATGCATTAAACAACTAAAAACAGATTTTTAGCATGTTAAAACAAGGCCAAAGGACTACTTAGATGGCATCTAAGTGGCTCAAATATGAAGGCATGCATAAGTGCTCTTTCAAGAAGCATATGACACATGCTCAAGGGGCAACAAAGAGGCAACCAAGGCAAGCATACAAGCATGTCATGGGGGCTGAAATTTCATGCTAAGTGGTTCCAAACCACTGAAATAATGCAAACGAGGCATGCTACACACTTACATACTTAAGGCCAACAAGCCCAAAAATGCAAAGAGGCTATATAATGCATGCTAGGGTCGACTCAAACAACCTAGGACAGACCTAGAGCATGGCAAAATAAGCACAAAACCTTCATGAAGCTGAGCCTAAAACATGCTAAAACAAGGGCTTACAACCTAAGGCATGTTAAGGGATCAAGGAGGCATTACATGGCAACTATACTAAACATGCATGGAGTACCAAAACCAACTTAATACAAAGTTGTAACATGGCAATATAAGCATAAAATACAGCCATGGCATGATCAACAAACATTCCCACAAAGGCTTCCTCTAGAGGCCAAAAATGGTCCCTTTCAAGGACAACAAGGAGAAGGGGTGGCCCCCTCCTTCTTGAGACTTCAAGGCACCATCTTCACCACTGAAATCCCTCAAGATTTCAGTGGTGAAGAGGCCCAAACACCAAAGTCTCAAAACTTGCACAAAATAGCACAAAAATGGGGCCTTTCAAGGCCTAAGGGTGGTCAAACACACCCAAACCACAAAACACTCTTAACAAACAATCAAGAGGGTCTAAAAATAGAACTTTTTTATGTTATACACTAAACACAAAAACAGCTCTAAGATAGGTAGAAATAGGATGCAAAAATGGGGTAAAAAAGGACTACTTTCTTACCCTTGAAGCCTTTCTTCAATAATGGTGGTCTTGTTGCCTCCTTAAGCTCTAATCCAGCCAAGAACAGCAAGAACAAACCCTAGGAACCTCAGTAGCCAAGGGAAGGTGAAACACTAAGTGCTTGTGTGCAATAGTATGGACTAAAACACACACAAGAGTAATATAGAGATAGAATGTGTATTGAACCCTAACCCTAAAATCAGAGCTTCCTCTGTATTTTCTAAGCAAAAAACCCTAATTTTTCTAACCCTTGAGCAAGGGAGAGGAGGGCTCCTCTTATAGAGGAGCCAATCTTGTAAACTTACAATGTAAGCTAACAAGAGGGGCATCCCTCCATACACGTGTATGGAGGGGAAGCAAATGCCAGCCAGCTGTTTCAAAATATCTCCAAAAGCAGCTGAACAGTAGTCGGCTGGGCAAAAATGTCATTTTGACAAAATTTACTGCCGACCGGCAATAAAGAGTGCCGACCGGCAACATACATTGCCGGTGGCAACAAAAACCAGCCGGTGGCCTCTAGCCACTGTCGGTGGTGTGTGGGGATGCCTCACAAGGCATTCTCTGCTCCTCCAAGGCAAAACACAAGTGTTTGGTGCAAAACCAGACACAAAACGATCGAGTTCGGAGATCCTGAGACAGGGCGCGTAGCCGAGACCTCCGGGAACTCCAAACGAACACAAACATGGATAATCACCGAATGTTCAAACGGTGACGTCCGAGTCTTGAGGACAGTCAAAAATGGGGTGTCTACAGGCATGGTGCGATACAGTTGGTTTGAGGAGCGGTTCAGGGAGACTGAGCCCGAGACAATTGATGAGATAGAGCAGTATGCTAGAGGCTTCCTCATGTTCATCTTTGGTTCCACCTTGTTTTGAAACAGGTGGAATACCGTGGGCCTGTATCTGCTGAGTGCCTCGGTGGTCCTCCCTCGAGTTCAGTTTTATGATTGGGGTGGAGCCGGCCTCACCACATTATACAGATATATGAGCTCCTCCTCCTGTCTGCGAGGGACTTTGGTTGGAGGCTACTGGTGAGCTTGGGAGGTGCACATCTCAATTCCCTCTTTACAATTTATATTTTCTGCTCAAGCATTTCTTGCTTTACATCTGTTCCACACATGTGCTTTCTGCTTTGGACTTTCTACAACTGTTCATACTGTAATGATTATATACCTCCGCATTCTTCCTGCAGTTATGGGTATAAGCATACTTCTCGGCTCTTGCCCTAGAGCCTGTAGATGAGGTTCCATTGACAGTCCCCTTTTCTCGGGTATACGACAGCCAGCTCCGTCGTAGGACTTGTGAGTCCTTTATGTTTTTCCGCCAGTATTTTGACATGGTAGCGGCGCACGAGGTATTCCGAAACAAAGTTATTTTTTTATTCACAACTGTTCTGACCCACTCATTAGCAACTAACAGCGACTAATAACCTATTCATTCTTTTTTTTCAGGTCAGATGGTAGCCCTGGGCCATGATACTGATAGAGCTTCAAGCCCGGTACAATGTAGCTCGGGGCATTTCCCGCCATCACATTCTTCTTGAGCGCCCGATTCGTCGAGCATGGTTCTTAGGCGAGCATTTCGTTCGTCAGACCTTGGGCCTACCTGCTCTGTTTATACCAATGACACCACCAACATCCATGAGAGCGACACACAGCCTGTCTATTGATGAGGTGATCTGGTTCAAGGTAGGCCTGGAGGCAGAGTACTTCCATGTAGAGAGCGACTATACAACCTTTATCCAGACACATTTGATGTCGCCTCTGATCGGCATTCGCGGGGATGATAGAATGAGAGCTCCTGCCACGAGGGTGAGACGCAAAGCGACTCGGGCGAGCAGAGTCTGTGGCAGAGAAGCTTCCCAGGCAAGACAGGGGATTGGTTGGCTAGAGCTTCCCACTACACTTATCTGTTGGCGGCATATCAAGAAGGCTTACCAGATCCCTATGAAGCCTGCACCAGCCGGGCACGAGCTTGTCGGGGTTCGAGGCCCGTCTCCAGTATGTACCACACTTTACATTTTGCATGCCAATTTCAGTTATGCTTGTAGAACATTGATCACCTCAACACACTTGCAGGCATCTATAGAGTACATCGGGGTCGCTCTCGAGCTAGCGGCTTCCCTAATGGGGATGGTGCAGAGGAGCATGAGTCTGCTCAACCTCTACGATATTCAGGTAATTTTTCTTCAGTTTACGTTTCATGCCATCAAACTTTCTGCTGATACACTAGCATTTCAAC
Organism: Camellia granthamiana; assembly: GCA_036172215.1. Taxonomy (NCBI): domain Eukaryota; kingdom Viridiplantae; phylum Streptophyta; class Magnoliopsida; order Ericales; family Theaceae; genus Camellia; species Camellia granthamiana. Next base: position 37,883,822 of record CM069905.1, read on the forward strand.
TGTAATCTGTTGCACACTGCACTGACCTGATACACTGCACCCAAACATCGTATCTAAAATACACTGCACTGATACACTGCATCTAAAATACTACACTTTCGGACTGTACCCATACACTGTATCTAAATCCTAATACACTCATTCTGCACATCATAATTGCATCTGATACGTATATAGTGGCTGACATATGACCACCACCTTTTCAGGTCCCACATATTTCGACAGCATCAGCGGCAGCAACACCAGGACCATTAGTACCCCCTCCGACAGCAAGGAAAGAGAGGCAGGCTCCAGCATGCAGCTGAGGCCAAGCTGGGAGCACCCGAGCTGAGAGTGGCCCTTCAGAGACTATTTTGAGAGATGATGATGCTGAGACTAGTGAGACCGAGGAGGAGGCGAGTCAGCATTTAGAGTCGTCTGAGAGTAGGGATGATGACGCTGGCTCAGGTTCTGAGAATGGGGATGCTGATGTTGAGGAGGGCTCCAAGGCGGGGAGTGGAGGCAACTCCAGTTCAGACTCTGATCTAGATTCAGACAATAGCGCTGATGGAAACAGTGTTGCAAAGTTTGCTCCACCGAGGAAGAGGACGAAGTGGGCCTCTAGATCTTGAGATGGATAGCGCTAATTTTTATATTTTTGCTTAGTTTCTTTTGGTTTATAGTGTAGGACATTGCACAGTCCCAAACGAGTTTTATTTCTTTAAAAAACGTGTACTACACTATTGTAAAAACTACCATGATCGGAATGAAAACCAGCTCTCTTTTTTTTGAAAAAGTGTTGTACTTTGCATTATGAGCACCGTATCACATGAAAATGAGATTGATTTCAACATTGAAAACCAAATACTTGTATTGTCACAATAGTCTAAATCAGGTAATGACCTGACTAACAACTGAAATAATCAACGCAATACAACTCGATAAAGAAAACAGTTCGACATGCAACAAAACGACTTCAATAAAGATCTCGATTACCAAAACAACTCGATAGACAACATTAAAACCACACAGCAAACTTGCTAAAGTTTAAAGGACTCAAAACAAGACCTCAGAACACACAAATAATAGAATAGAACTCCTGCATACCATTGAATCTTCATAAAGGAGGATAGCACGCACAAAATGAAGGCTGTCGGCCATCTATTCCTCCTATTGGCCATCAATGAGCCTCGCCGGCCATCAATGCGCAAGACCTCCAAAATGTTGACACTTGGCCTCCACTCACTGCTTATCTTCTACAAAAGCTCCAGCTTCGTGATTTCTTCATCTCAGCTGCTGTTTTGCCACAAATGGAGCCATTTTTTTGCTAAAAAACTCTCCGATTGGATTGCAACTTTAGATGGCTTGGAAAAGTTAAATTTCTGGGGTTTTGGCATAAATGCACTATTTCCACTGAGTCATTCTCGACTTTGTTTTCTGTTCTTTCATGCCACAGCTAGATGTTGGAACTCAGTTACGCACATTTTTAGCTTCGGGGGACAAGAGCTATGCCCAACTATTGAAGAGTTTCAAGTGCTAATGGAATCCCAGTAGGATGAGGAAATCTTGCTCCAGCCCTGTTTTGGTCACATCCAAGCTTTAGGAAAGATGTGTGGGCTCATTTCACAAAAGGCTCGATCCTTGGTTCACAACGGAGAGCTGGATATTCCCAGCCTCATTCATCAATTTTCTGACGCTAGTGACCACGGCGACCATCTCTGGCAGAGTTTTTGGCAGCATACCCTTTCATTTTCTTCTTGCCCCTAGTTTTGGTGGGTCTAGCATTCGACTAGTTGAAGTAGCGCAAGGCTTGAAAGAAGGCAAAAGCTGCATGGGCTTGGTACTGGACGAGATTTTGATGGGCTTAGATGCCTTTCATCGGCGAGAAACAACCAAATTCGCAGGAAGTCCACTACTTTTGCAGGTAATGTTTCCCACCCTATCTTATATGTATTTCTCACATCTCTCGACACTTAGGATTTGTTTTTCTCTCAAAGCCCTTTTCTTACTTTTTCTCTCCGCATACACTTCTCTATTCTTTAATCTCTCTTTTCTTTCATCCCTCCCCGGATATGGCTCATGGATAGGTTGAAAGTAGTGGACTCTTGCCCTACATATTCAACACGAGGCTATTTCTTTCGCCGACAGCTAGTTGATTTCCCGAACGAAGGGTGGTGGTGCCATTGGATGTGCAATAGGTCTGCTATTGATATTGCTTGGCACTACCCCTGGTTTGATCTGCCCAAGATGAGCTATAACATGGCTCGGTAACCAGGAATTCAACTAATTGGCCCGACAAACTGCATGTTCTACTTTCCATTCTAGTTCAGGCGTCAGTTTAGACATGATCAGACTTGTCCAGAAGGGGGAGTAGAGTACCCGGCTTCGTTCCCAATTTGAGGTTCACAATTGGCTCGATACCCTAAGGCTTGGAGGACGAGAGAATTTCTGGCTCCTGCTCCCAATTTCAATTGCGCCCTTTCTGGTGAATGCCTGGCTTGGCTTGAAGAAGAAGCACAGATTGGGCCTACTTTAGCATCGGAAGCTTCCACAAGTGTAGGGAGGGGATGCAGGAACACCTGACTCATCTGTGCCCCAAGTTTATTGCTTTGATCTAACTTTTCAAGTTTTCTTTTGAATGTACCAAAAACCAACTTTGATGTGTATCGAGAGTTAGAGAACTTTGTATTGAAATCAATGAAATTGAAGTTGTGGGTGCTGAAAATTTTTCTTTTGGCCCAAAAATGGTCTAAGTTGTAAAAAGATTAATTTGAACAAAATCAACTTTTATTAAAACTTTTCAAAACCATTTTCGATAAGGATCACAACTTGACACACCTGGAATCTATCATCGAGATGTACAACCCCGAATCCAAAAATGGAAGAATTGCCCCTTGACTAAATAGCACTACTCAGCACTGTAGCCAGCTCTTCTCTCAGAGTGAGGACCACAACCGAACTTTCAAATAACAAATAGACAAGGATACCACGATCAAACACATGGACACAGTTGATTTGGAGGTGTTTATGGTCGGACTTTAGAATGAAGTTGCCTACGTATCTCGAAGATGGGAATCAGGCCTTACGTAGTTCGATCCGGGTTCACTCAAGTATTAATGCTCTCCTTTTATGCTCTAACTTTTGCCAAGGCCGCCCTTTCTGGGTTTTCAACCTTGCGAGCTAAGTTTTCTTTTTCTAATTTTTTTGTGCTCTAACTTTTGCCTAGGGCGCTCTTTCGGGTTTTTGGCCTAGCGAGCCTCTCAGGGGTAATATTTCTTCAACTTGTCCATGTTGATCGGTTGAGAGAATTTTAGGCCATCTAGGTCCATAAGAATAACAACTCCACCTGACCAGATTGATTTGATGATGTAAGGGCCAGTCCAATTGGGTCTTAACTTGCCCCTAGGGTCATGGATGGGAGCTCGGTTGCCCTTCAGCACCAAATGCCCTTCGTTAAGATTTCGAGACTTAACTTTTTTATTAAATGCCTTGTCAATCTTGCGTTGATAACCCTGAACATGTTATAGTGCTTTCAACCTTCTCCCATCAAATAGCATCCGTTCTTTCGAACCTACTCTGCTGCCAATCTGCTTCTGCTATCTGGCACTCAGCTATAACCCGTAGCGACGGAACCTCTATTTCAATCGACAGAACAGCTTCTATCCCATAAACAAGAGAGTGAGGAGTTGCCCCAGTAGATGTCCGAATCGAAGTCCTATAGCCCTAGAGAGCAAATGGCAATTTGTCTGGCCAGTCCCTGTAAGTCTCAACCATTTTCTGCAAAATGTGCTTGATGTTCTTGTTGGCGGCCTCAACAGCTCAGTTGGTTTGCGGCCGATATGTGGATGACTTATGAAAAATGATGTTGTATTTCTCCAACAAGTCGATCACTTCTTTCTTGAAATGGGAGCCATTATTCGAAATAATCTCGTTTGGTACTCCATAACGACAAATGATGTTATTCCTGATAAACTTGGCTACATGCGAAGCTTTCAGCACTGCATAAGATTGGGCATCAACCCACTTTGTAAAATAGTCTATTGCTACCAGGATATACTCATGCCCATTTGAGCCTTTCGGTGAAACTGCCCCAATAACATCAATTTTCCAGATTGAAAAAGGCCACGGTGAAGTCATGTTGTACAGCTTCGACGGCGGGATATTCATGCTATTTGCATGGATTTGGCATTTGTGGCATCACCGAACAAAACCAATACAATCATCCTCTATGGTTGACCAGTAGTAGCCCTGCCTGAGAATCTTCCGGGCTAGCATTACTCCGCTCATGTGTGCTCCACAATCTCCCTCATAGATGGCCTCCATTAGCCGTTTTGACTCTTCTACATCGACACACAGCTTGTGCATTCCCAGATGGCCATTTTTGTACAACTTACCCCCGCAGATGATAAATTGAGTAGCCATTCGCCGTATTGCCCTTTTTTATTTGGCATTTGCCCCTAGTGGATAAACCTCCTTTTCCAAGAAGTTCCAGACATCATAATACCAGGGGTTTTGATCTTGCATTTCATCTATTGTGGTGATAAACTCGTAGGCCGATGCATATCTCTGCTCAATAATGATCGGACGCATCCGGACTCTCAATGGGATCTCTATCATGGAAGATAGAGTTGATAAGGCGTCAGCGAACCTATTGTTCTCTTTTAACAGATGCGTGAAGGTTAGCTTCTCAAACCCAGGAATCAGAATATCTAGGGTCTGGTGATAGATTATCATATTTTCTTCTTTGACTTTCCAATCGCCGTTTGCTTGAGACACAACCAGGTTTTAGTCCCCAATGACGTCCAATCTTTTTACCCCTAGTTCCAAGGTGGCTTCCAAGCCAGCGATACATGTCTCATATTCTGCTTCGTTGTTTGATACCTTGAACCAGAGTTTGAAGGCTAAAGGTATGTGGAAATTGTCGGGTGTAATCAGCAACACCCTTATCCCATAACTGTACTAGTTAGACGCTCTATCAAAGTACATTGTCCAAATCTTTTCCACGACCTGCAGAATAGCTTCATCTAGGAATAGGTATTCTACTGCTTCATCCCCTTCTACTGGGTGATCTTCCAGGAACTCAGCTACTGCTCTCCCCTTAATAGACTTACGAGTGACATATTTCAAATCAAATTCGGAAAGGAGAAGCAACCAACGAGCTAGCCTACCCGTAAGTGCTGGTTTCTCAAAGAGATATTTGATGGGATCTAATCTCGAAACCAGAATTACAAGTGAGCTAACAAGTAGTGCCTCAACTTCCTGGTAGCCCATACCAAGGCTATGCAAGCCTTCTCCAGCGGGGTGTAACGGGTCTCGTAGTCCGGCATCTTCTTGCTCAAGTAATAGATGGCTTTCTCCACTTTATCCTTAGATTCTTGAGCAAGCATGCATCCCATTGTTGTGTCCGTTACTGACAGATACAGAATCAACGGCTTTCCCGGCTCTGGCGGTGACAACACGAGCGGATTCTGGAGGTACTGCTTGTTCTACTCAAAAGCAAACTGACATCTGTCATCCCATCGGAATTTCTTTCCTTTCTTCAGGAGACCAAATAGTGGTTCACAAGTCAAGGTTAATTTTGTAATAAACCGTCTTACGAATTGCACTTTACCCAAAAAGCCTCATACCTCCTTTTCTAGTCTTTAGTGGTGGCATTTCTAAGATGGCCTTGATTTTTGAAGGATCAACCTTGATGGTCCTCTGTGTAATCAAGAAACCCAGCATTTTCCCTGCTGTTACCCCCGAAGGTGCACTTCTGTGGGTTCAACCTCAATCTGTACTCTCTGATCCGTTAAAAGAATTTTTCTAATGCAGTGTAGTGGCCCTCTCTGTCCTTGGACTTAACAATCATATCGTCCACGTACACCTCAACCTTTTTGTGGATCATGTCATGCAGAATTGTGGTTGCAGCCCGTTGATAGGTAGCCTCAACATTCTTCAACCCAAATGGCACCCTGTAGCAGTAGGTTCCCCACGACGTGGTGAAGGCAGTTTTCTCTCTATCCTCGGGTGCCATCAAGATCTGGTTGTACCCAGAAAATCCATCCATAAAGGAGAGCAACGCATGGCCTACGGTGAAGTCCACCAATTCAACAATGTGCGGTAGAGAAAAGTCATCCTTCGAACAAGCTTTGTTCAGATCTCTGAAATCCACACATACCTGAATTTTGCCATCTTTCTTCGGCACCGGAACAATGTTGGCCAACCATGTTGGATACTTAGATACTAGCAAGAACCCTGTGCCTATCTGCTTGGTGACCTCTTCCTTAATCTTCAAAGCCCAATCTGGGGGTATTCTCTGAAGCTTCTGTTTGACGGGTCGGCCCTTGGGGTCAAGAGGGATCCGATGCTGTACAATCTCAGGATCGATTCCAGGCATGTCTTCTTAGGACCACGTGAAAACATCTTTGAAATCTTTTAATAAAGCGACTAAGCGCTCACGTTCCTCCGAAGACAACGTGGACCCGATTTGGACCAGACGCGGATCCTTCTCAGTACCCACATTAAGTGGAATGATTTCATCAACAAGGGGTTTTACAAACCTCTCCTCCTCTCGATCAATCAAATGTTTCAAAACTAGAGGAATTCCTTTATCATCGTTTTCATCAAAATTTTGAAAATCATGATCAATGCAATACACAAGAGGCACGAAAAAGTACTCAGAATCTACCGCAACATTCTCACTCAAAAGATCCAGCTTATCTAGTTCTTCGGTTACAACCGACTCAAAAGAAAAGGAAAAAGATGACCTGAACAAAACTTAGGCATCCGGGTTATCAACCCAAGGAATACCGAACTCTAACTCAGAAGAACTAGAATCTGATTCCAACTCCACAGACTCTGTGGAATCGGATTCCGACTTACTACTTGATTCAGAACTATTGGATAGAAAACCCTCCTCTAGCTGCCAAGTGAGGGATGGTACGTTAGATGCATCCAGAATACCACCGGAAGGGTCCACCCCTGATTGGTCTCCGATCGTGGAAACTGTTAGGTCATCTCCCAAGCTCTCTGAGTTGATCTGAGGATCCGAAATGAGACATACCAGCGCTGCTCCTACCTCAAGTTCACTGCTGTTGGACTCACTTTTGTGTGCTCTTTACAATTTCAGTAGCTTGTTCAGTTTGTTCGTCTGTGGCTTCACCCTCTTGTGGTTGTAAGTCGAAGAAAATCTCGAAGTCGGGAAGACGCCGCTTCTCGGAGTTCAACCATGGCTCAGGAAAGCCAAAAAATGGGAAGTCTTCCCCCTCCCGGACAAAGTGGCCATTCAGAGTTTCCTAAATTGGCTTGTGCACAAGTTCATAGTGCTTCCCAGTTTGTTTAGCTCTGGCTATTCCTGTCATTTCCTTTCCTTTCTGAACCCAATCCTCTTTGGTGGGCGTATAACCCAAGCCAAAGGCATGAGGGTTATGTGGCACTTCGGCCAGTGCAGTAATGCCCTTCTGTCCACTCTTTTCTAATCCCATCCCGGGTATATGATGTAGTTTGTTCATGTGATACATTGATTAAGCACTGACATATATGCCCTCATCAACAGCCAAGATATTTTGCACCACCCAGGCCTCAGCTAATGTAAAACCAGACAAGAAAACATCCTCGTCGCCATGTAATCTCCAGTACGGGTGTAGTAACCTCTGGCGGATGATGTATAGATGAATTCCCGAACACAATGGCTACCCCCTTTCCAAGAGGGTACTTCAGCATTTAATGCAAGGTGGAAGAAACAGCTTTTACTTGGTGGAGCCAGGTCGCCCAAGTAACAAGTTGAAAGTAGCTGGAACATCCAGGACGTGAAACTTAATATCCTGTTGAGCCGGGCCAACTTGTGCTCTGACTTGTACTATTCCCATCACTTCTCTGCTTGTGTTGTCGTAAGCCCGAATCACCTAGACCGTTAGTACAAAATCCACTAGCTTCAAGCCAATAGCATAGGCAGTGCGAGACGGACAAACATTAATTACAGACTCAGTGTCCACCAATACAACCGGCACCCACTTCTCTCTACACTCAACTGAGATGTATAGCTGTTTGTTATGCGCAAAGCCTTCAGGCAACAATTCCTTATCTGAGAAGGTCAAGGTAGGCGAAGCACCTCCTAGGAAGACAAGTCCCACTAGTTGCTCTGGAGTTGTGTCGATAGACAGTTTGGCCTTATCCATTGCCCACAATACAGCTTGCCTGTGTACTCGTGAAGCCATAAGCAAACCCCAGATAGATATGTCTGCTTGGATCTTCTTTAATTGCTTGAGTACAGCTTCTTCTTCCAATTGTTTGTCCTTTGTTTTTCAGCCTCCTTATCCTTTCTAGATGCTTCGGGTTGGTTTAAGTGTAGGGGCTTGAAGTACCACCCACTTCTTGTTATATGATCCACCTCCTCAAAGTACCATGTGTCTTCTGGCAAGTCCTGGCCCCAATCCTCATCTGTGTGGGTAAGATGTAGATCATCATCTTCCCATCATATCCCTCCGGCAACCAACAGGCAATTGTCCGGTTCCGTGGTAATTATTCTTACATCACAGTCATCCGCTGCAGGGTGTTTGGCTTTTCCAGCTTTTTGACTATTCTCATCCCTTTCTTGTTCAAACTGCTTCAGTGCAGCTTTTTGTTCTGTATCAGCAGTACTGACAATGCCCTATTCTTGAACTAAATTCTTAATACCGGCGCTCTTCAGCAATTTTCCCTTGTCCTCGGCCATTCTGGCACTTGTAATAGTTCCTGCTTCTAGCTCTTCCAGCTTTGGTTGAAGCCCCTCATCCACATCAAGTTCATCACTGAGCCACCCAGAGTTGTCTGTTGACCTGTTCAGATCGAACCAGTCAATATGCACATCCCCTGAATCTTTCTCATCGAAGAACTGTAGATTGTTGATGTCTTCCTCCAGGTTGGCTAGGTCATCTAATCCCTGGCTCGGGCCATCCTCTCGGACCATACTCACCTCAATTCTTGTTGGCAACTCCAGCTCTGGTTTGGCCTGATTGGTTGGCACAATATAATAGCATGGGTTGTATTCCTTCTCAGATAAATCCACGGAGTCCTTAGGCACCAAACTGACATTCCCATCCTCCACTATGGCTATTCTACCTTCATCTATTATAGTCAGCACCATAGGTTTGGGTTGGGATGTGGACGCATTCATCATGCACAAATTTGTGCTTTCCTGGATGAACAACGCCGGCTTAGGAAGGTAGGCGGGGGTGATGTATATACTGAGGTCGTAAGGGACAGCTAGTGTTTGTATGAGGTTTATTCGTCAGGGAGGAGGGGCTTGGTTATGTAGTGGGAGAGGATTTGTAGTGACATTAGGCTTTTCGGGAGGCGCTATCACTTTGTTGTCAATGAGATCCTGAATCTCATGACGTAATTTGAAGCAATGATCAGTGTCATGGCCATGCTGTTGGTGGAAAGCACAATGCTTGGCCGGGTTATGTTTAGGAAGGAGAGGATCAGGCAATGGGCATTATTCTAATGGCTTCAGATGCCCTTTTCTGATCAGGACCCTTAGGGCCGCGGATAAGGACATATTGAGCGCTGTGAAGACGCTCTGGCCTCGGGCCTGATGGCTTGAAGTTTGGGAGGTTGTATTGGCTGTGCCGGCAAAGGGGTTGGCGGTTTTCGGTGTGGTGGTGACCATGCCCACATCCGAAGGCCGCGCAAAGGTGCCACCAGTAGTGGCTGCATTGGAGCCGCATGTAAAGGGCCTTTTGGGCTGTTCTTTCTCGTGGTCTGTCAGACCTTACTTCATTGCATCCTCAATTTGCACCCCTATTTCGTGGAGATCAGCAAATGTAGACAAAGGTAAGACTATCATCTTCTGTAACAGTCTTGGTTACAGGTTACGGACCACCATTCTGATCTGGTCCTTTTTAGCCAGTCGGATGGTGTGGACACCCCATTTTTGACCGACCTTAAGAATCAGATGTCATCGATTGAGCGCTCGGTGATGGTGCATGTTGTGCTCGTTCTGAGGTTTCAGGAGTTTTGGCTGAATGCTTTGCCTTTGGGCCTCTGAACTCTTTGTGCTTTGGCTCGATTTGTGGACCGAATCTTGTTTTCTCTTCCTGGAGGGAGGGAGAGGTCTTGTAGACCATCTCTTTGTGGTCGTAGACCACTTTTGGTTGTTATAGGCCACTTTCCCGTTTGGAGACTAGTTTTCGGTTTCTGGAGCTTCCGGCCGTGCGCCTTGTCTCGGGACCACTTAACGTTCTCCGTTTCGCGTGATTTTTGAACCACACCTTGTTGCCTCTACCTAGAGGGACACTGGGGTCCGAGAGACCACTTTTGATGCCCGTAGACTAGTTTTCGAGGCTTTCGGCCACGTGCTTTGCCTCCCGATCTCTCGTCTTGCATCTGTTTTGGTTTGTTTTTGGTACAAACCTTGTTTTCCTTGTTTGGAAGGTGGTACGAGGATGGAAGACTAGTTTTTCCCCTTGGAGACCACTTTTCCTCCTGCCAGCTAGTTTTCTGGTCGAATAACTGGCTCTCTTGGTCTTTGGACCATCTTTTCTGGTCGGCCACCATACCACCACCTTGCTTTCAATGTGTAGAGTTCTCCTACCCCTGGTCGACCAGTTGTCTTCTTGGGAGACCACTTAAAGTGTTTGGCTGACCACTTTAAGTAGCTGGCTGACCACTTCAAGTGGTAGGCTGCTTTTTGGCAACTTTTTGGAGATATTTTTGGCCAGCTGGCACAGTTGGAGAGCATTAGATCCATCCTGTGTATGGAGGGATGGCCTTGAGCCTTAGCTTCTTCAAGAAGCTTGTGCTTTTGTTTTTTATAAGAGGGAGGCTCCTCCTGCTTCCTCTAGGTTCAGAAAAATTGCTTGAGAGTTATACATATAGCTTTGTCTCTATATTGCTTTTGTTCTTCATTTTGTGCCTTAAAAGTGTAGTTTTGTCTTACTTTTGTACACAAACACACACTCAAACACCATCCTTTTGTTGCTGAGGTGCTTAGGAGCTGGTTTTGGTGTTCTTGGCTTGGTTTGAGCTTGGAAAACTTGCTGGAGTTGCAGTTTTAAAGAAGGTCTTCAAGGGTGAGTTTCTAACCCTTAAATCCCCCATTTTTGCTTAAGCTTTTGAGCCAACTTGCATACTGCTTTAAGCTTAACTTTCTACTGGAAAAAGTTTTGAATTTTGGTGCTTAAGATCTTTGTTTAAGGTCATTATTGTGTTTGGGGTTGTTTACCCCCTCTTAGGCCTTGTTTGGCCTTATTTTTGTGCCTTCTTTGTGAGCTTTTGGGACCACCTTGTTTTGACCTTTCTGCCACTAAAATCTAAAGGATTTTCAGTGGTGGAAAGGTGGTTTTGGGGTCCTAAATAGGAGAGGGTCATCCCCTCTCCTTGTGTTTTGAATACTTGCCATATATGCCTCATGTTGAGCATGTTTGTTAAGCTTATTTTGGCTTGTTCTTAGCATGTATTTGGGGTTATTTTGAGATGTCATGCCACTGTTTTTGGTTGTCTTGATCATCCCTTGCATGCACAATACACTTGTAGTGTAAATCTTTCAAACTAGCTTTGTGTGCCTCATGTTTGAGCATGTCTTTCTAGCTTGTTTTGGTGCCATCTCAGTAGGTTTTTGGCGTTGTTTTAACATGCCTTATATCTGTTTTGGGTTGGTTTAGTTGGCTCTTGCATGCCCTATACACTTGTAGTGTAAATTTCATAAACTAGTCTTGTATGCTTCATGAAGTAGCATGTCTTTCTAGCTTATGTTGAGTCTATTTCAGCATGTTCTTGGTGATGTTTTGCCATGTCATGCCTCTGTTAGGGTTTGGTTTGGTCACCTCTTGCATGCTGCATGCACTTGTAGTGCATTTCCGTGAATTAGCCTAACATGCATCATGCTTTAACATGTCATTCTAGCATGCTTTTGGCTTAACTCTAAGAAGCTTTTGTCCATGTTTTAGCATGCTCTAGCTCTAATTTTGGTTGTTTTGGTCATGCATGCCATGCTTTGTATAGCTATAGTGCATTCTAGCTTGTTAGCTTTGTGTATCAAGTCCATTAGCATGCATTGCTTGGCCTATTTGAATGATTTGGCATCATTTGCATTGTTATTTCAATGCATGTTTCATGGCCATACACTTACATTTGTCACTTATTCAATGCGTTGGAGGGTTTGCCCCTTTATGCCTTAACATGAATCATTGCGTATGCCTTCATGCCTTAGCTTGCGAGCCATCATTTCAATGTGTTTTTTGGGATTATTATGCCATGATATAACTCTAATTTTTGTTGGTTAAGTCATCCCACGCTTGGTCTTAATAGATGTAGTGTAATCCGCCTTATTTGCCTTGCATGATTCATACCTTATGCCCTTCATGCTAGCTTGTTTTGGCTTCCTTCCATACATGTTTTAGTATCATTTTGACATGTTCTAGGACTATTTTGGATTGCCTTTGCCATATGCTTCATGTTTTGCATAGCTATAGTGTAAGTGCTCTTTCTAGCTTCAAGCTTTGAGCTTCACAGCATGTTTCATTTGCATCATGTATATGATTTGGCATCATTCATCATGTCATTTCAGAGCATATAGACTGGCCATGTTCTCACTTCATTCACTCTTTAAGTGCCTTTGAGCGTTGTGCATTGTTGCCTTGTTTATGGCCTAGCATGTATGCCATCTTGTCTAGGTCCTTGGGCCCCCATCTTAGCATGTTTTGGTCTTTGTTTAGACCTCATTAAGTTCTGTCCATGGTTGGTTTAATCATTTGTGCCATGTATTGCATGCCCCTTTGTGTAGTCCCTTCAATGGCTTTGTGCCTTAGGCCCTCTTGCATGCTTTACTTGTGTTGTTTGAATGATTTGGCATCATTTCACACTTGATTTCAGAGCCTTTAGTGTTGTCACACTTCTATGTTTATTGCTTCTTCATCATGCTTTAGAGTTGTGCTCTTAGGCCTAGTTGATGGGCCAATACCTGTGCATGCCTTGTTTTGCATTTCATGCCTTTGTTTTGGTGTTATGGCCACTGATTTGGGCATGACTGAGGTCTACCCCCTTTTGGTTTAAGTCCATTTAGCATGTTCATTTACATGTTGTTGCATGCTTAAGTTGCTTTGCATTGTGTATGCCAAGTTGTTTCTTTGCATTGAGTATGCATGTCCTAACATTGCTAAGTTGCTCTTGTAGCACTGCATTATGTATGCATGTGTTAGCATTGTTTACATGCTATTTGCATTGGTAGTTTGATCATGTTGCACTACATGTTGTTACATGCTTGTCCATTGCATTGTGTATGCCATATAGTCGCATTACATGTTTGCCATGTTAGTTGCTTGCATTGTGTTGGAAATAAGTGTTAACCCAAACACGAGGGGCGAGGGACGTTTCGTACTTGAAGTGACGAAACATGCCTCAATTTTCGGTCGCTGACGCTCTTGATCATACATGATAGAGTTCTAGGCTTTTTGTGTTTATTTGTGCATTCATTTCATATTGAATTGTGCAACTTCGCCTCTTGGCCATCATGCATTGAAATGTGCGATTGGTGGCCCGAGGGTCGAGAACTACACTCCCTCGAGCTCATGAAATGATAGGGAGGGTGGTTGTGCACACATATCTTGTAAATACATTGCCATGCCCTTTCTTGCTCTCTGTTGCAGCAAACTGGAATTCAGCAGCAACAACTAGTCGGCCAGCCAGAAAAACTAGCTGGCCGACCACTTTTTCTGGTTTGCAACAACAAAAGTGGTCGGCCAGTGTCTGGAGAGAGCAACAACTGGTCAGCCACCCTCCCACAGGTCTCTAAGGTGGAGTTTCAGCTTTCTAGAGCTTTGTGCAAAGTTCTGAGAACAATTGCAAACAGAGGCAAATTGGGGCATCACAACGGATTTCTGAACAAGGCGATCGAGCATGCATCCAGTCTTCTCCCTCTAAGAACCTCCTGTTTTACTACTTTATTTAGCTTCTTTACTTAGCTAGATTAAGCATTCGTTTTGTACTTTAATAGTTAATGCGTTAGCCATTCAATTTGTTTTGTAACAATTAGTTAACTAGGATTAGTTAATTAGTTTGTTTTGTAATAATTAGTTTAATTAGCTTAGATTAGCTAGTTAGCTTCTTATTCGGTCCCTCCGTCGAGAGGGCGCATTGTTGTAATAAGTGTGCGTGTGTGTGATGCATGTCTTCCAACCCCCATTTCTTTCTCCCTTTTACTTAACCACTTACGATGGTTAATTTTAGGGCATATTTTGATTAGCATGCCTTATGCTTGCATGCGTGCATCATCCATCTGTATTTGCATGCACCGGGCTCGGCGCATCATACTAACTGCATTGTATTTCAATTCCAATTTGAATACATGTATCAAGTTGCATTTCACATGACATCTTAGAATAGCCGAGCCTATCTGAGTTGCATTTTTGCATGTGTTGCATTAGCCATCTTAACATGAACTAGGGTCATACATGATTTCTAACTAGTTCTTTGTTTTGGCTTGGAGCATACTGTGAGTGTTTACGCTTTACCATACTGCATGTGTGTTAATGTTGCCATGTAAGCATGCTTGACATGAGGCTAACTGCTTATGTGATTAACTTCCTGAATGCCTGTGGGTGAAGGTTGGATTGCTTGAATTGGAACAATTCATCAAAATCCTCGTTTTAGCCTACTTGCGAGTAGCAAATTTTAAACCATTTTCAAACAAATGAACATGCAATGTTTTGTTCCAAATTAGACGATCTAGTCTATACTTGTTTGCTGTGCGCATCACGTAGTAAGATTAGCTAATTAATCGGAATAAGAACACATGTGTTTTCAAAAACAAGATATCATGCTTAGTACTAGTCGATCTTTGATCGGGTGAGCGGGGGTGCTCATTGCATGACCTTCCCCTCTTGTACCCAAATTCCCGAGCCGAGGCAACTTTGGTGATGACGAACACGTGGCCTTAGGCACGAGTCAGGGTTTCCTAAATTTCCCCAAAAATAAAATATTTAGGTGGCGACTCTGTATCTGGCAAAGCAGTCCATGTTTGACACTTCTTTATAAAAATCAATTTTCCAAACGATTTGTCGGATTTGGGTTCTTTGGTGATTTATCGATCTTACATCGCACATTGTGATATTAGATTCAGAACCGTGACATTGAGTCCGAACTGTAGCAGCTAGAGAACAAAACGAATTTCGCACCTTCGCAGCGCGGAGCTCGATGAGTCCTCGGGGCGTGTCTACCGTTTCTGGCGACTCTGTTGGGGAATTAGAGAACTTGACTCAAACTCATGATATCTTGTTTTGACTACACTTATGTGTCTCTTTGCATTGCATTTGCATTGGTGTGCCTAGGACGCCGTGTTTGCCGTATGCTATTCCTGAGCGGTTTGCCGGAGGCTCGCTTTGAGAAGCGTGCCATAAGGCTGACCGGTTGCGGGCTCTGCCATGACAGGAACACAAACCCCAATTTTTACCAGGGCACCCTTTTTGACCATTCGACCTAGTGCATATCGGAATCCATAGTGACTATTCCAAACTAGGACAGGTTGCTTACCCGATTGTAGGTTGTTTGAAACCGTTGCGTGCGTAGTGAAAGCCTAGCTCCTGACAAAATAGGATAGGGAAACCCTACCCCACCATAGGGGTGTTTTGGCTCTTGTTTACATGCTATGTGCTTTTAGCGTGTGTCTCGACAGGGAATGCGCGTATCAGTTTGCAAGTCTGGGTATCAGGCCTACGAGCATCAGTATTTGAAGAATCAGTTTTATCTGAGGGTATCAGTTTTGGGACAGCAATTTGGGGCACAGTGATCAGGGTTAAGAACAGTGTGTTTAGCTTACAAATACCGACTGTGTGCTGTCAGGCCAACTGTGTGTTGTCTTTAATTTATTCAGCTCATAACATAGCACACTGCACATTTTGGTTGTTTATTTTCTTATTATGCTTTATTTATCTTTTTGTAAGGTAGTTTAGCACTATTGCGTCCGACCAGGAAGATATTCCCCGAGCACTCTGGGTTAGAGGTCGAAGACTTAATCGATTCGAGGATCTGATAGACGGACAACCGGTGTTCCATTCTTTACCCCCGGTTACTAGACGGAGGTCAGTAAGGCACATTGTATCAGTACAGGGTTACCAGATCAGTGGTCCTTGAGTAGTCGGACTGAGATTTCCGAGCCTACTGCAGAGACAGATATACCGGTTGTACAGTTAGATCAGGGCAATATGACAGGTATGGAAGAGATGATGTGTCAGCTCTAAGAGAGTATGCAAGCCATGCAGCAGGATGCTGCCCGTCAGGCCGAGTTTGCCAAGCGTCAAGCTGAGGTCGTAGCCTAGCAAACGGAGTTGATTACCAAACTTCAACAGCAACAGCAACCACAACCGCAACAAACTAAAGCATCTGCTTCGTACCTACCACCTCCCCCACCAAGAGTTCCAATACCCGGGGAGACAACCACCGTCCAAGAAAGTACGGACGTACCAATGGGGCCAGCTCCGTCCCTAATCCTACCCTAGCTTTCCAAAGCACCCACCAACCTAGTGGATTTGCCGTTTGAATTTGAGGTGGATCCAACGGTGTTAAAAGTGAGCAAGCTAGAAAAACTCTTCAAGAAGTCTCAAGGAGTTTATTTCATTACGGATATAGAGGATGGATACACCGACTCGGCCGTGACGCTGCCGGACCAGTTTAAGATGCCGCACATAGACCGCTTTGATGGGTCTGGGGATCCTATGGTACACTTGTAGCTGTTCTCGGATATACTAAGGCCGATGGGCCTTTCCAGATTGCAAAAACTTTCCCTATTTGGCCGGACCCTGTCGGGTGTAGTGGCTATTTGGTATGCAAAACTCGAGGACTCTGTTAAGAGAAGCTGGGAGGAGATAGATGAGGCCTTTATAGCTCAATATTCCTATAACACGCAGATCGATATTACAACTTGTGATCTTGAGACCACCAGGCAGGAACCAAAGCAGAGCTTCTCCGACTTCGTAACTCGTTAGAGGGCCAAAGCCTCAATGATGACCATCAGGCCGGTTGACAAAGATCAGATACGGATGGTTGTGCGCAACCTCCAGCCCAAGCTCATGCAAAAGATGATCGTCCTCCCCCTACCCACCTTTGCAGATCTACATGAGATCGGGATACAAATCGAGGACGCCATGAAACAAGGCCTCATTGATCATGAGAGAGAGCAGCCCAAAAGGGCATTCAATCGTAGTATGAATGTAGGCACAAGCAGTGCTGCAGCTGCCAAAACTTCAGATGTAGGAATAGTTACCACCACCATCCCAAAAACCCTTATAGCTACCCCATTCACCAATGCATCCGGAAGTAGTTCACAAATAGCCAGATACGCACCCAGAGGCCAAAGAACCTTCACCCCACTATACATGCCCCTATCCAAAGCTTTGGGGGTTTTGATCAAGAAAGGGCACTTAAAGCCCCTGGAGCCGCGGCCATTGCCAGAAAAACTTCCTCCCTCCCATAACCCAGCAAAGTACTGTGCCTATCACCAACAACATGGTCATGACACTGACCAGTGCTTTAGATTACGTCATGAGATTCAGGATCTCATCGATAATAAGGTGATCACACCTTCGGAAAAACCAAACGTCACAACCAACCCTCTCCGACCACATAACCAAGCTCCACCTCCAAAACGTATTAACCTGATCCAAACTGGGGTTGTGTCATATGACCCTAGTGTATATATCACACCCTCTCACCTACCCAAGCTGGAGGTGTTCATTCCAGAAAGCACCGATCTGTGCATATTGAGCACCTCCTTAATCCAACCCAAACCCATGGTGGTAACTATCGAAGATAGAATCGGGATTATTGTGAAAGTAGATGAGAATGATGATTTAGGGCCTGAGGGGTCTGCAAACTTTGAGTACAACCCGAGTGGTTATATCACAGCAACGGATCAGTTTAAGCCAAGAGTAGAGCTGCCGGTTGGGGTAGAGATCTGTGTAATTCGAGAGGATGGACCTAATCAGGGGCTAGAGACCTAGCGAAATTGGAAGAGGACACAGCCAACCTTCAATTTTTCAATGAACAGGACTCGGGGGATGTGATTGTCAACTGGTTTGATCTGGAAGGGTCAGCGGAAGCTACTGGGTGGCTCAGCGACGAGCCGGATGTTGTTAAGTAGCCTCAGCTAGAACAGGGACCATCAGAAATGGGAACATCAACAGTGGCCAGGATGGCTGGGAATCAGGAGCAACCGTCGAAGAGCACCGGTGTTAAGAATTTTGCTCAGGGTACGGGCAGTTTGAGTACAGAAGATCCTAAACAGTAGGCTACACTGAAACAATTTGAGTGGGAAAAGATCGACGATCTGGAAAGGGCTAGAAAGGCCAAAGCCTCTGAGGGGACGGAATATGCTGTGCGCGCAGTAGTAGTTGCGACAGAATCGGATAGCTGCTTGTCAATGGCCGACGGAATGTGGTGGGAAGACGATGACCTATGTCTCGCCCACACCGATGAGGATTGAGGACAAAACCAACCGGATGATACCTGGTACATGGAGGAGGTGGACCACATGACTAGGAGTGTGCGGTATTTCAAGCCCTCACACTTGGATCAACCAGAGGCGTCTGGAAAGGACAGAGAGGCAGAAAATAAACTACTCGAAGAGGAGGCTGTGTTGAAACAGCTTAAGAAGATACATGCAGACATCTCCATCCGTGGACTACTAATGGCCTCAAGAGTTCATAGACAAGCTGTCATTTCTGCAATGGACAAGGCCAAACTCTCAATCGATACCACGCCTGAGCAGGTGGTAGGGTTGGTCTTTCCGGGAGGAGCTTCCCCGACGTTGACCTTCACTGACAAGGAGTTGCCGCCTGAGGGGGGAAATCATAACAAACCGCTCTATATCTCTGTCGAGTGTAGAGACACAGGATCCGCTATCAACGTGTGCCTGTCGAGGACGACATATGCAATTGGGTTGAAACCCGCCGACTTTGTGCCTACTGCCCAGGTGATACGGGCGTATGATAACACCAGCAGAGAGGTCATGGGGACTGTACAGATTTAGACACAGGTTGGTCCAGGACAACACCATATTGACTTTCATGTCTTGGACGTTCCTGCAACCGTCAATCTACTCCTGGGGCGGCCGTGGCTGCACTAGGTGAGGGCAGTCTCTTCCACCCTGCACCAGATGTTTAAATATCCCCACGGGAAGGGGGTGGCTATAGTTTTTGGGAATTCATCAATTCATCCACCGCCAGAGGTTTCTACACCAGTTCTGGAAATTGAACATGGTGCGGAGGATGTGTTCCTATCAGGATTTACCCTAGCCGAGGCCCGGGTTCTACAGAGTATCTTAGCTGTTGATGAGGGGCTCTGTGTCAGCGCACAATCAGTCTACCTTATGAACAAGCTACAGCATATCCCCGGGATGGGATTAGGGCGCAGTGGCCGGAAAGGCGTTGCAGTATCGGCCGAGGTGCCGCATAACCCACATACCTTTGGTTTAGGTTATCTGCCTATCAAGGAGGACTGGGTGAGGAAAGGAAAAGAAATGGCTGGAAGAGCCAGAGCCAAGCAGGCGGGGAAGCTTTTTGAGTTGATACACCGACCAATTTGGGGTTCCCTGAACGGACGCTTTGTCCGAAAATGGGAGGACTTCCCATTCTACGGCTTTCCAGAGCCATGGCTAAATGCAGAAAGAAGGCGCTTGCCGGGGTTTGAGATTTTCTTTGACTTGCAATTGTCCAGGGATGATGTTGCTGAGGAGCAGACAGACCCGATAGCTAAGGCTGAACAGTTCAAGGATGAGGATTCCAAGGGCATAGAGATTAAAATGGGGGTAGCGCTGGCTTGTCTACTCTTAGATCCTCAGACCATACAAGAGTGCTTGGGGAATGACCTCTCAGTGACCATGATTGGGAATGAAATGGCTGTGAGCCCATCTTCAAACATTTTGGATGCATCCATCGCACCCTCCCTCGTCTGGAAATATGAGGAAGGCTTCTTATCAAGCAGCACCGGGTCAGGTAATGAGTTGGAATCTAATTCCACCGAGTCTAGTGAGTCAGAATCTGGTTCCAACTCGTCTGAGTCTGAGTCTAGTATTCTTGGGGGTGACAACCCGGATGCCACAGTCCTGTCTAGGTCGTCTTTTTCTTTTTGCTTTGAGTCTGTTGTAACAGAGGAATCAAGCGACTTGGAAGAGATTAATGAGAATTGTACGACTATAGCCTTCGATTACTTTTCTGTGCCCTTAATTTATTGCATGAATCAGGATTTTCAAAATTTTGATGAAAACGACGATGAAGAAATTCCTCCGGTTTTGCAATATTTTCTTGATCAAGAGCAGGAGAGGTTTGTAAAACCCTTGGTTGATGAAATCACCCAAATTAATGTTGGTACTGAGAAAGACCCGCGGCTGGTCCAGATTGGGTCCACGTTGACTTCGGAGGAGCGCGAGCGCTTAGTCGCTTTGTTAAAAGATTTCAAAGATGTTTTCGCGTGGTCCTACGAAGACATGCCTGGAATCGATCCTGAGATTGTATAGCACCGGATCCCTTTTGACCCAGAGGCCCAACCTGTTAAGCAGAAGCCCAGAAGGATCCACCCAAACTGGGCCCTCAAGATCAAAAAAGAGGTCACCAAGCAAATTGACGCAGTGTTCTTGCCGGTATTCGAATACCCAACTTGGTTGGCCAATATTGTTCCGGTGCCGAAGAAAGATGGCAGAATTCGGGTATGTGTGGATTTCAGGGATTTGAATAAAGCCAGTCCGAAGGACGACTTTCCTCTGCCACATATCGATGAATTAGTGGACTTTACTACTGGGCATGCATTGTTCTCATTCATGGATGGATTTTCAGGCTACAATCATATATTGATGGCACCCGAAGGCTGGAAGAAGACTACTTTTACCACCCCGTTGGGAACTTATTGTTATAGGGTGATGCCGCTTGGGCTGAAGAATGCTGGAGCTACATATAAACGGGCTGCGACCACAATATTGCACGACATGATCCACAAAGAGGTTGACGTGTACGTGGACAACATGATTGTCAAGTCCAAAGAAAGAGAGGGCCACTACACTGCCTTGCAGAAATTCTTTCAACGGATCATAGAGTATTGGTTGCGGCTGAATCCTTAGAAGTGTACGTTTGGTGTTACAGCAGGGAAAATGCTGGGGTTCTTGATCATACAGAGAGGTATCGAGGTTGATCCTTCCAAAATCAAGGCCATCTTAGAAATGCCACCACCAAGGACCGAAAAGGAGGTGCGAGGCTTTTTGGGTAAAGTGCAATTCATAAGACGGTTTACCGCAAAATTAACCTTGACTTGTGAACCACTCTTTGGTCTCCTGAAGAAAGGAAAGAAGTTCCAATGGGACCGCCGATGCCAAGCAGCTTTTGAGCAGATCAAACAATATTTACAAAACCCACCTGTGTTGTCACCGCCTGAGCCGAGGAAACCGTTGATTCTGTATCTTTCAATGACTGAAACTACAATGGGCTGCATGCTTGCACAAGAGTTTGAGGACAAAGTGGAAAAAGCTATCTACTATCTGAGCAAGAAAATGCTGGACTACGAGACCCGCTACACTCCGCTGGAGAAGGCATGTCTGGCCTTGGTATGGGCAACCAGGAAGTTGCGGCACTACCTGTTAGCTCACTTCGTAATACTGGTTTCGAGATTAGATCCCATGAAATATCTCTTTAAGAAACCGGCACTTACGGGTAGGCTAGCTCGTTGGTTGCTTCTGCTTTCCGAATTTGATCTGAAGTATGTAATGCGCAAGTCAGTGAAAGGGAGAGCGGTAGCAGAGTTCCTAGCCGATCACCCAGTTGAAGGGGATGAAGCAGTTGAGTACCTATTCCCAGACGAGGCCATTCTGTATGTCGAAGAAGAGACTTGGACAATGTACTTTGACGGAGCGTCAAACCAATATGGGTATGGGATAGGGGTGTTGCTGATAGCACCCGACAATTCTCGCATACCTTTAGCATTCAAACTCCGGTTCAAAGTATCAAACAATGAGGCAGAGTATGAGGCATGTATTGCTGGTTTGGAAGCTGCCCTAGAACTAGGGACAAAACGGTTGGATGTCATCGGGGACTCGAACCTTGTTGTATCTCAAGCTAAAGGAGATTGGAAAGTTAAAGAAGAAAAGATGAGAATCTATCACCAGACCTTAGACATGCTAATTCCTCGGTTTGAGAAGCTGAATTTCGCCCATCTATTAAGAGAGAACAACAGGTTCGTAGATGCACTAGCAACTCTATCTTCCATGACAGACATCCCTTTCGGAGTCCGGATGCGTCTGATCATAATCGAACAGAAATTTGTGCCGGCCTACGAGCTGATTGCTGTCATAGATGAGGTACAAGATGAGAATCCTTGGTATTACGACGTCTGGAACTTCTTGGAGAAGGAAGCGTATCCACTAGGGGCAAATGCCAAAGATAAGAGGGAAATTCGAAGAATGGCTGCTCAGTTCATCATCTGCGGGGGTAAACTGTACAAGAGGGGTCATCTGGGGATGCATAAGCTGTGTGTTAATGCTGAAGAATCCAAGCGCCTGATGGAGGCCATCCATGGAGGAGAGTGCGGAGCGCACATGAACGGGGTGATGCTAGCCCGGAAGAACCTTAGACATGGTTATTACTGGTCCACCATGGAGGAGGATTGTATTAACTTTGTCCGGTGATGCCACAAATGTCAGATCCATGCAAATCGCATGAACATTTCGCCGTCGAAGTTATACAATATGACTTCGCCATGGCCGTTTTCCGTCTGGGGGATTGATGTGATCGGGGCTGTCACTCCGAAGGCGTGCAATGGGCATGAGTACATTTTGGTAGCGATAGACTACTTCACAAAGTGGGTTGAGGCTCAATCTTATGCGGTGTTGAAGGCATCGCATGTCGCAAAGTTCATCAGAAACAATATCATCTGTCGCTATGGGGTCCCGAACGAGATTATTTTAGATAATGGTTCCCACTTCAACAAGGAGGTGGTCAACTTGTTGGAGAAGTACAACGTGGCTTTTCACAAGTCATCTACATATCGGCCACAGACCAACGGAGCAGTTGAGGCCACCAACAAGAACGTCAAGCATATTCTGCAGAAGATGGTGGAAACCTACCGGGACTGGCCAGATAAGCTGCCATTTGCTCTGTGGGGCTACCGGACTTCAATTCGAACTTCTACTAGAGCAACTTCGTATTCCTTGGTCTATGGGATGGAGGCTGTTTTGCCTATCGAAGTTGAGGTTCCGTCATTACGGGTATTGGCTGAGTGTCAGATAGTTAAGGCAGATTGGCAGCAAGGCAGGTTCGAAGAACTCATGCTGTTTGACGAGAGAAGGCTGAAAGCACTGTATCATGTCCAGGGTTATCAACGAAGAATCGCCAGGGCTTTCAACAAGAAGGTTAAGTCCAGGAATTTGAAGGAAGGGGATCTAGTTCACAAAGGCAACCGAGCTCCCATCTATGACCCTAGGGGCAAGTTCAGACCCAATTGGACTGGCCTTTACATCATCAAGTCTATCTAGTCGGGTGGAGCTGTCGTTCTGATGGACCTAGATGGCCTAGAGTTCTCCCAGTCGATCAACATAGAAAAGTTGAAGAAATACTATCCCTGAGTGGCTCGCTAGGCCAAAAACCCGAAAGGGCGACCTAGGCAAAAGTTAGAGCATGAAAATTTTGAACTTATAAAAACTGAGCTCGCAAGGTTGAAAACCCGCAAAGGGCGGCCTTGGCAAAAGTTAGAGCGCAAAAGGAGAGTGTTAATACACGAGTGAACCCGAGCCGAACTACGTAAGGCTTGATTCCCATCTTTGGGATATGTAGGCAACTTCATTCTGAAGTCCAGCCATAAACACTTCCCCGATCAACTTTGTCCATATAATCATGTTTGGTCATCTTTGTCTATTATGCATTCAAGAGCTCGGTTGTGATCTCCAGTGTAGTGCTATTCAGACTAGGGGCAACTTTCCAGTTGGTGGGATCAGGGGTTGTGCATCTCAGTGACAGATCTCAGGCGTGTCCAGTTCTGATCCATATCGAAAATGGTTTTGAAAAGTTTTAATAAAAGTTGATTTTGCTCAAATTAATCTTTTTACAACTTAAACCATTTTTGGACCAAACGGAAAATTTTCAGTACCCACAACTTTCAATTTCATTGATTTCAATACAGAGTTTTCATACTCTTGAATACAAATTGAAGTTGCTTTTTTCTTACATTCATAAAGAAAACTTGAAAGTGCTGATAAAGCAATAAATTCGGGGCATGGATAAGTCAGGTGTTCCTGCGCCCCCTCCCAGAGCTGGTCAAAGCCTCTGATGCCAAAGTAGGCCCAACCTGCGCCTCCTCAACAAGCCAAGCTATGCACTTACCAGAGAGGATGCAACTGAAAGTGCGAGCGGGGCCAAAAGCTCTCTAGTCCTCCATGCTGTGGCATACCAAGCTAGCTGTGCGCCTCGGACCGAAAATACAGCCGGGTACTCTATCCCCTCATCCGGGCAAGTCTGATCATGACCGAACTGGGGCCAGAATCGGAACGGGAAGTAAAAGACATAGTGTGTCAGGCCAGTCAACTGAATCCCGGGTTGGCGAGTCATGCTGTAGCTCATCGCCGGTAAATTGAGCCAAGGGTAGCGCCAAGCAATACTGGTAGCGGATAGATTGCACATCCATTCGCACCACCATCCCTCATCTGGGGCATAGACTAGACGTCGTCGGAAGAAATAGCTGCGAGCTGAATATGCTGGGCATGGGTCCATAACCTTCAATTTATCCGTCAACCATATCTGGGGAGGGATAAAAAATGAGAGACTAAAGAATAAAGAGGTGTACGTGGAGAGAAAAGTGAGAAAAAGGGTTTTGAGAGAAAAAAAACCGAGCCTGAGGGCCGAGTGATGTGAACAATATATGTGAGATGAGATGGGAAACATTACCTGCAGCAGTAGTGGACTCCCTGTGAATCTAGTCGTCTCTTGGTGACAGAAAGCGTCCAAACCCATCAATGTCTCAGCCAATGTCATGGCAATGCAATTTTTACCCTCTTTCAGGCCCTGGGTGACTTCAATCAAACGAGTGCTAAACCCACCGGAGCGTGGGGCAAGCAAGAAATAAGACAACATGCATAAGCAAAGTGCATGTCACCGATAACCCTGCCAGTCATGATTGCTACGGTCACCGGCATCAGAAAACTGATGAATCAAGCTGGGGATATCCAGTACTCCGTTGCGAGTTAATGATCGAGCATCACGCGAAGTGAGCCCGCACATCCGTCCTAAGGCTTGGACATGGCCAAAACGGAATTGTGGCAAAATCTTTTCTTCGCGCTCGGACTCCATCAGAGCTTGGAAGTCTTCGAAAGTAAGACATATCTCTTGTCTACTGAAGCTAAAGGCGTGAGTTACCGGATTCCAAAACCTTGCCGCGGCATGAAGGAACGGATAACGCAGCTGGGTGCGACTTAGCGTGAATAGTGCATTTATGTCGAAGCCCCGAAAATTTACCTTTTCCGAGCCATTCAAGGTAGTAATCGAATTTGTGAGACTTTGGACAAGAAATGCCTCCATTTTTGGTGCAAAACTGAGTTAGAATGAAGGAACCACGAAGCTAGAACCTTTATGGAGGATAAGGCACTGTTTGGAGGACATGTGTCAGAAAACTGGAGGTCCCCAGGCTAACTGGTCAGCCGACCACTGTTTCTGGTCGGTCAACCAGTTTTTCTGGTCAGCCAGCTACTTTTTTGGGTTGCAGATACAAAAATTGGTCGGCCGGCTCCTATGGTGGTCGGCCATGAGCAAAAAGCTGGTCTCCAGCTATTTCTTGTCTCCAGAATGGAGTCTCTAGCTTTCCTGTGTGCTGAGAGTACTGAAGGTCTGAGTTTACCTCTATTTCGGATGCATTTTATTGCTTTGTTTGTCTCAAAATGCATTTGCTTATCGAGTTGTAACGCATTTGCTTATCGAGTTGTTGCTCATTTGTTTATCGAGTTGTTGCTCGTTTGTTTATCAGGTTGTTGCTTATTTGTTATCGAGTTGTTAATTCGTTTAACGAATTCCTTTTTTTGAGTTGAGTCATTTTGTTGCATTGGTTCACGACCTGACTTGGCAATACACGATGTTCAATTTCCATTCAATCTCATTTTTGTAAAAAATGGTGCGATGCGATGCGATGCTTAGAATACAAGTACAACACTTTTTGAACAAAAAGCTGTTTTCATTCCATCATACTTCTTTTTACAAGATTTTATAATAGGGTACAAGTTTTGAAGAAAATAAAATTGCCTAAGCTGTACAATGTGCTACAACTACATGTAAAAAGAAAAATAAAGTAGGAACATCTGCATTAATGCTATCAAGCTCAAGACCGAAAGGCCCTCTTCACCCTCTTCGACTGAGCAGCCTCCGCGCCACCATCGTCGGCATCTCCGTCTAAATCGGAGCCACCATCCTCGGAAGCCTCCTCGGTGTCGCCTCCACCCCCCGAACCAAAACCAGAGTCATCATCCCTGCCTGCAGATGTCTCCAACTGAGGATGAGCTGACTTCTCCTCCTCGCTAGACTCCTCGTCATAACTGACAGGTGCTCTACGCCCTCCTCGGCCACGTGCTGAGACCCCTCTCCTAGCTGCTCGAGAAGGCCTAGATGGCCCAGTCTGCAGAGGTGGGACCTGAAAAGGACAGTTTGAATGCAGCTAGTATGTATATCAGATGCAGATGCAAGAATGATGCATGGGGTGAGTGCATGCAGATATAGAATGTGAATGTGGTGTGTCAGATGTGCTCTACGCATGCCGTGAATGTGGTGTGTCAGACGTGCTCTACGCATGCCATGAATCAATATGGTAAAGTATTCAGTTTCGTATGTCGCCAGAAGTATGATAAATGCAAGGAGATTGAAAAGTACCCGAACTCCAGAGGCATATAGCAACGTCTCTCTCCGCAGAACCATGCCCTCGAGCGAGACCACCACCCCGAGTAATCCCTCAGTATACTCCCTGGGAGGCTGCAGATACAAGTTCAAGTCATCAGTGAATGAATGAAGATCTAAATATCTGAGTGATAAATGAAAACTGTGAAGCATACCGGTGGTGAGTCAGGGTCACTGATGTATCGGTGATCAGGCAATGGAGGCTCCAATGGAATTTGGGATGGTGTCCCATACTACTAGCCTGTCAGTCCGGTCGGAAGATCTGGCCATCTAGCATACTGCCAAGTCGAGGGCATCCATCCAGTCCCGCCTCTCGATGTGCCGGACCCCCTGGTCGAAGGAATGTCTCCAGCTCGGGCACGACCCGAGGAAGGCATGTCAGCATGTGATATCCCTATTCCGTAATATGTTAATTAGTCCTTAATATGAGCATGATTATGTGTTTAATATGATTTTGTGTGCCATTATGTGAAATATGCGGTTTTGAATTTCTATCTGTTCACCGTAGGAATATCTGTTTGACTATCTGCTTTGGAAATCAAATTGAAAGCCTTATCGGCCACAGAACCCGAAATTGATTATGCCATTGTGATTAGCGTAACTTTTAGAGCCTACGGTGAAATTTAATTGGAAATTGATTCGGATCAAATTAAATTGATTTAATTAATGGCATAGTGCTCAAATTATTTAATATTATAATTTTAGTTAGTGGGACTTTTACTTATAGAGCCATATACACTCTCCTTTAATTCTTTTGAACTCAAAAATCTGAGATATACAATTGTGAGAGAGAGAGGGCCTGCCATAGAGAGAGAAAAGGAGAGAAATTGTGCAATTTTGGCTCAAAGCTTGGAAACCTTGAAGATTTCCCAAGAATTTGTTATAGATTGTGAGAATCAAAGCTCCTAGGTGAGTATGTCATGGATTTTTGTTTGGAATTTGTAAATTCAAGTTTGATTAATGGCCAAGAACATGAATTAGTTTGATTATAAGGAAATTGAGTTAATTTTGTTGAATTTGAAGTCATAGAACACATGCATGTAGAGAATTGCTATGGATTTCCATGTTTGAGCTTAATTTGTGTAATCCATGTTGAAGTTTGATTGAAATCCATGTATATGACTATTTCTTCACCAAATAAGTTGTGAATAATGTGTATCTCCCACATGCAAGTGTAGATCACGGAAGTGTAAGCTTTGCATGTTTGAATTTAATATGTTGGTGATGAATTTGAGTCAATTTAGGACATGCATGTATGTAATAGAAGAAATTGAGCTTCATTGTGTTGTAATTTAATGTTGGAACCATGTTAGTGCAAGTATATTAGAAGTTTGAGCTATTGTATGCAAGAAATGTTGGTTAGAATGTCAAGTTGAAGCTCAAGAACTTAGCTGGAAAAACCCAGAATTTTGATGTCCGCTCGAGCGGGGATTTCGAGCATCAAGTACTTTTTTGCAGACATGGTGTCCGCTCGAGCGGGGAAGTTCACGCTTGAGCGGGGAGCCATGTAGACAGGCCTTCCGCTCGAGCGCCAGAGTTCGCGTTCGAGTGTGAATTTGACACATCCAGTACTTTTGCAGGCCTCAAGGGTCCGCTCGAGCGGGGACCCTGTTTTCTAAAATTTTGGATGCTCATTCTGTGTTTCGTTTTCCATTCTCTTTCACTTGCAAACACTCTTAGGCATGCATTGAGCATTGTAATTGAGTTAAAGAGATAAGAATAAAGCCTAAAGAGGAAAATCTGAATTTAAGAATGGATTGAATTTTTGGTGACGCTTTTGTGTTCATGGACTGTGTAGGGTCGAGCTCCGGGGCAAACCAACCAACCGATCACTGTGAGTAATATCGATATCTGGAAGCTTGTAATTTGTCCAATTGCTTATTTTCTCATAAGCCTTATGCTTTGTGATTTGCTAGTTTGAATTGTGGACAAATGTCTGAAAGAATGAATGGGCCAGAGGCCGTTTTGACAAGAAAGAATGGATGGGCCAAAGGCCATTTTGACATGAATGAATGGTCCAAAGGCCGTTTTGACATGAATGGATGGTCCAAAGGCCGTTTTGACATGAATGAATGGGCCAAAGGCCATTTTGACATGAATGAATGGTCCAAAGGCCGTTTTGACATGAATGGATGGTCCAAAGGCCGTTTTGACATGAATGAATGGGCCAAAGGCCATTTTGACATGAATGGATTAGCCAAAGGCCGTTTTGACATGAATAGATGGGCCAAAGGCCGTTTTGACATGAATGAGTGGGCCAGAGGCCGTTTTGACAGGAATGGAAGATAAATGGGCCAAAGGCCAGTATGTTTGAAACCATAGTCACTTGACTTGAGTTGTGTATACAAATGTTAAATAAAAATGTGAATTGGGCCCAAGGCCGTTCAGAGTATGTTGTTCTACATATCGTTTGCATCTTCTTATTTGATATTATTCACTGGGCTATCGCTCACGCTCATTCATGTTTTTATAGGTGAGCCAAGAGAGGTCCAGACCCAGCCCCAGTGAAGTCTGTGTGGAACAACCGAGTTTTGGAAAGTCAGCCCTAGTGTCTCACGCACGAGACTCGTCTTCGCCCTTCTGCCATGGTATGTTGTTGTTGTCATGTTGGTGAGGACTTTGCATAAGTCTGTATATAGTTTTCATGGGTTGACTTAGCTTTTGGATGATCCTGTTTATACAGAACTTATGCTACTGCATTTCTGTTGCGAGTTATTAATGTATATATGTTTGGTTGTTTAGATGTGCTATGTA
Source organism: Camellia granthamiana (assembly GCA_036172215.1). Classification (NCBI taxonomy): domain Eukaryota; kingdom Viridiplantae; phylum Streptophyta; class Magnoliopsida; order Ericales; family Theaceae; genus Camellia; species Camellia granthamiana. Next base: position 37,913,416 of record CM069905.1, read on the forward strand.
AGCACAGCTCTATGGACAAAGTTTTGAACTGCTTCCGTTTGGCCCCCATTAACTCTGTTAACATACATTTGTCTTGGTTTGAGGCCGTAGGCAATCTCATGATTACTGGCCGGTTATGTTCTTAACCCACGGGGGCGGGTTCGGGTCATGACAGAGTGGTATCAGAGCACGAGTTAATAACTCACACACTTGTCTAAAAGGGCAATAAGCATCTAGATAAGATCTAGGATGCATTCATGTGATAAATATGAATTTGAAAGCATCAAGAATATGCTTAAATGTTTTGATATAAACAATTATGTGTTGTAAGTTGTGATTTGCTTGTATTGCAAATTACCTGAATATGTATGCTCTTTAGTATATGCATACTTGTGAATCTTTTGCGTGAAATATAATGCAAGTTTAATCAGATGGTGAGAACAAGAGGCAATGAGATAGAGGAATCTTCTACTGCCAGACTTGATAGAATGGAAAGACTGATTTAGGAAATGGCAGAAACTTTGAGACAGCAGCAAGAGTGGCAACAACAGTGGCAGCAACCACATCCGCCACCTCCACCTCTGGCACCACCTGTGCCAGATAATCAGAATGATGATCGGATAATAGCTCTCACCAAAGAATTCAAGAAAACGAAACCACCACAGTTCCATGGTGGATTAGATCCGTTGAAAGCCGAAGCATGGGTTCTCGGCATTGAGAAATTGTTTGAAGTGTTCCCTTGCTCGGAGACTCAAAAAGTGCTTCTAGCCACTTTTATAGAAGATGAGGCAAAAAGATGGCAGATGTTAATGTGAGAAAATCATAAGGATGTTGATTGGGTGAAATTTCTGGAAATCTTCTATGACAAGTACTTCCCGCAGTGTGTTCGGGATAGGAAAGTAGCAGAGTTCATGTAACTAAGGTAGGACAGTATGACAGTGGCTGAGTATGAGGCCAAATTCACTGAATTGGCCAGGTTTGCACCACATGTAATTGACACTGACTATAAGAAGGCGAGACACTTTGAAGGTGGGCTCCGAAGTGACATTTTAGAAAGAGTGAATGTCTTGAAGCTGGAGACTTACATTAGGGTGCTAGATAGGGCCATCATATCAGAGGCTAACATAGCTAGGCAGGCTAAGCCAACGATAGAATGGAAAGGTAACAAGAGGCAAGGCTTCTTTTCAAAGAAGAAATTTCTGAAAAAGCAAAACACGGGCTCTTCTAATACTTCAAATTCTTCTCGAAACACAGCTCCCATGTGTAACATTTGTAGCAGAAAGCACCGAGGGGTTTGTTACCGTGCGTCAAGGGCCTGTTTCAAATGTGGTAAACAGGGGCACATGGCCCGAGTTTGTAATCAAAATAGCGGAAAGACAGTTACTAGTTCCACTGCATCGATCCCAAAGCCGGGAAATACATTGAGATCTGCTACCACTGGGGATACCGTGAGATAGGGGAGAGTTTTTGCGCTTGTTCCGGGCGATACACGGAATGCCAACGCAGTTGTCTCAGGTACTATTTCTATATGTAATCAGGATGCTTTTGTGTTAATTGACTCTGGATCAACACACTCATTTGTAACATGTGCATTTGCATTTAGACTGAATAGACCTTTAGAATTACTGCCATATCTGCTATGTGTGTCTGCTCCATCTGGGGAATCTGTATTGTGTGAATCTATATACCGGTTTTGTGATATGCGTGTTGAGGATGCTATCCTATATGTAGATTTGTTGCCCTTGAACTTTAGGCATTTCGATGTAATTATGGGCATGGATTGGTTAACCAAATATTGTGCCACTATTGATTGTGTAACAAAACGGGTTGTGTTTAAACCACCGGAACATAAAGAGATTGTGTTTGTGGGTAACGGGGTAGTGCCTCCACCGTATTTGATATCTGCAATGAAAGCATGTAAACTGATCAGGAAAGGGTGCCAGGGTTATTTGTGCTATGTGTTGTCTGAACAATCCGTGAATGTTGAATTGAATGACATCCCTATCGTTAGAGAATTTCCAAATGTGTTTCCAAATGAATTACTAGGGGAATTGGTAGATAGGGAGATAGAGTTTATTATTGAAACTGTGCCAGGCACCTAGCCTATTTCCAAGACTCCCTACAGAATGGCTACTGCCGAAATGAAAGAATTGAAAGAACAGTTGTAAGACCTGCTTGACAAGGGGTTTATTCAACCTAGCACTTCGCCTTGGGGTGCACCAGTATTATTTGTGAAAAAGAAGAATGGAACCCTACGCCTGTGCATCGATTATCGGGAATTGAACAAGGTAACAATAAAGAACAAATATCCCCTACCCCGTATTGATGACTTATTTGACCAGTTGCAGGGATCACAGGTGTTTTCTAAGATTGATTTGAGATTCGGGTATCACTAGTTGAAAGTTAAGGCAGAGGATGTTGAGAAAACCGCATTCAGAATGAGGTATGGACATTTTGAGTTTCTTGTTATGCCATTTGGAGTGACTAATGCTCTAGCAGCGTTTATGGACTTAATGAACCAAATTTTTAATACCTACCGTGACGAATTTTTTGTGGTTTTTATTGATGACATTTTGATATATTCTAAGGATAGACTTGAACATGAACATCATTTGAGAAATGTCCTACAAATACTTCGGGAAAGGAAATTGTTCGCTAAACTAAAGAAATGTGAGTTTTGGTTGGATGAAGTTGTTTTCTTAGGGCATGTGATCAACAAGGAGGGAATTTCGGTGGACCCACAGAAAATAAAGACAATTATGAATTGGCCTACATCGACTAATGTGACAGAAGTCCACAGCTTCATGGGCTTAGCGGGTTATTACAGAAGATTTGTGAAGGACTTTTCGAAACTAGCTGTGCCTCTTACCCAATTGACACAGAAAGGGCAACCGTTTGAATGGAACGACGAAAGAGAAGCCGTCTTTCATGAATTGAAAACAAGATTGACCACTGCACCAATTTTGACACTACCTTCAGGTACGGAGAATTTTGTGATTTTCAGTGATGCATCTTATAAAGGTTTGGGTTGTGTGTTAATGCAGAACGGAAAGGTTATTGCTTATGCCTCCCGACAGTTGAGGCCACACGAGAAGAATTATCCAACACATGACCTAGAATTGGCCGCAGTCGTTTTTGCTTTGAAAATCTGGCGGCATTATCTGTATGGAGCAAAGTGTGAAGTTTACATGGATCACAAAAGTCTGAAATACTTCTTCACGCAGAAGGAGTTGAATATGCGACAGAGGAGATGGCTGGAATTGATAAATGATTATGATCTAGAGATTCAGTATCACCTCGGGAAAGCTAATACAGTTGCTGACGCCTTGAGTAGAAAATCAACGGGGAGTATGGCTTGTTTTCTTACTGAACAGAAAGGGATCTTGCAAGATTTTGAGAAATCCAAAATTGAAGTGGTAATGTGTGAACAGGGCGGACTGATAGCCGTTATTACAGCCGAGCCGGTAATTATTGACGAAATCAAGCAGAAACAGAAAGAGGATGAATTCCTCAAGAAAGTGATTGACGAATTTGAGACAAGTTCGAAAGTTGAGTTCGGCATTGAAAATGAAGTGTTGAAATTCCGAAACCGAATGTGTATCCCAGACATTTCGGAACTTAAGAAGAGGGTTTTAGATGAAGCCCACAGATCCGTATTTGCTATGCATCCGGGTAACAATAAAATGTATCCGGATTTGCAACAGACCTATTGGTGGCCTAAGATGAAGAAAGAGATTGCAGAATATGTGTCCAAGTGTCTTCAGTGTCAGCAAGTTAAAGCTAAACATCAGAAACCAGGTGGTCTACTTCAACCTTTCCTTATTCCTGAATGGAAGTGGGAACATGTGACTATGGATTTCGTTGTGAGCCTACCTCGGACTTCTCACGGTATGGGTTCTATTTGGGTTGTAGTTGATAGACTGACTAAATCTGCACATTTTCTGTCTGTCAAGACTACATTTAATGCTTATAGATTGGCTACTATTTATGTTGATGAGATTGTCCGTTTACACGGAGTTCCGGTGTCCATTGTGTCAGATAGAGATCCGAAATTTGCATCTAAATTGTGGAAGAGTTTGCAGGAAGCTATGGGAACAGAACTAAGGTTCAGTACTGCGTTCCACCCACAGACAGATGGGCAATCAGAACAAACAATACAGACTTTGGAAGATATGCTTCAGATGTGTGCTTTGGATTTTCAGGGGAGTTGGGAAGACTATTTGCCACTTGCAGAATTTGCTTATAATAACAGCTTCCACTCCAGCATCGGTATGGCACCATACGAGTCTTTGTATGGTAGAAGGTGTAGATCACCTATTTGTTGGACAGAAGTCGGGGATAGAGCTTTACTTGGGCCTGGAATTGTGCAAGATACTTCTGAGAAAATCAAGATTATTTGGCAAAGACTCAAAACAGCTCAGGACCGACAAAAGAATTATGCAGATGTTCGAAGAAGACCTCTTGAGTATGAGGTCAGTGACCATGTGTTCATCTGTGTGTCCCCAATGAAAGGCCAAGTCAGGTTTGGAAAAAAAGGCAAGTTGTCGCCTCGTTACATTGGGTCGTTTCAGATTCTAGAAAGGCTCGGTCCGGTTGCCAATAGAGTTGCTTTACCACCGGGATTTGAACAGATCCATAACGTGTTTCATGTGTCGATGTTGATTGATTATCACCGGGTAGCTATTAATGAAAATATGGAATACGCCAAATGGCCGGAACGGATTGTTGATCGGCAAGTGAAACAATTGAGAAGCAAGTCTATCCCAATGGTGAAAGTGGAATGGAAAGAACATTATGGGACGGATGCTACATGGGAAAAAGAGGAGGAAATGCGGCTACGCTATCCACATTTGTTTCCCAACGAAGGTAAAATAAGTTTGGAGGACCAAACTTCCTAAAGGGGGGAAGACTGTGATAATCCTTGTTCCGTAATATGTTAATTAGTCCTTAATATGAGCATGATTATGTGTTTAATATGATTTTGTGTGCCATTATGTGAAATATGTGGTTTTGAATTTCTATCTGTTCACCGTAGGATACCTGTTTGATTATCTGCTTTGGAAATTAAATTGAAGGCCTTATCAGCCACAGAACCCGAAATTGATTACGCCATTGTAATTAGCGTAATTTTTAGAGCCTACGGTGAAATTTAATTGGAAATTGATTCGGATCAAATTAAATTGATTTAATTAATGGCATAGTGCTCAAATTATTTAATATTATAATTTTAGTTAGTGGGACTTTTACTTATAGAGCCATATACACTCTCCTTTAATTCTTTTGAACTCAAAAATCTGAGATATACAATTGTGAGAGAGAGAGAGGGCCAGCCATAGAGAGAGAAAAGGAGAGAAATTGAGCAATTTTGGCTCAAAGCTTGGAAACCTTGAAGATTTCCCAAGAATTTGTTATAGATTGTGAGAATCAAAGCTCCTAGGTGAGTATCTCATGGATTTTTGTTTGGAATTTGTAAATTCAAGTTTGATTAATGGCCAAGAACATGAATTAGTTTGATTATAAGGAAATTGAGTTAATTTTGTTGAATTTGAAGTCATAGAACACATGCTTGTAGAGAATTGCTATGGATTTCCATGTTTGAGCTTAATTTGTGTAATCCATGTTGAAGTTTGATTGAAATCCATGTATATGACTATTTCTTCTCCAAATAAGTTGTGAATAATGTGTATCTCCCACATGCAAGTGTAGATCACGGAAGTGTAAGCTTTGCATGTTTGAATTTAATATGTTGGTGATGAATTTGAGTCAATTTAGGACATGCATGTATGTAATAGAAGAAATTGAGCTTCATTGTGTTGTAATTTAATGTTGGAACCATGTTAGTGCAAGTATATTAGAAGTTTGAGCTATTGTATGCAAGAAATGTTGGTTAGAATGTCAAGTTGAAGCTCAAGAACTTAGCTGGAAAAACCCAGAATTTTGATGTCCGCTCGAGCGGGGATTTCGAGCATCAAGTACTTTTTGCAGACATGGTGTCCGCTCGAGCGGGGAAGTTCACACTTGAGCGGGGAGCCATGTAGACAGGCCTTCCGCTCGAGCGCCACAGTTCACGATCGAGCGTGAATTTGACACATCCAGTACTTTTGCAGGCCTCAAGGGTCCGCTCGAGCGGGGAAGTCCTCGCTCGAGCGGGGACCCTATTTTTTGAATTTTTGTATGCTTGTTCTGTGTTTCGTTTTCCGTTCTCTTTCGCTTGCAGACACTCTTAGGCATGCATTGAGCATTGTAATTGAGTTAAAGAGATAAGAATAAAGCCTAAAGAGGAAAATGTGAATTTAAGAATGGATTGAATTGTTGGTGACCCTTTTGTGTTCATGGACTGTGTAGGGCCGAGCTCCAGGGCAAACCAACCAACCGATCACTGTGAGTAATATCGATATCTGGAAGCTTGTAATTTGTCCAATTGCTTATTTTCTTATAAGCCTTATGCTTTATGATTTGCTAGTTTGAATTGTGGACAAATGTCTGAAAGAATGAATGGGCCAGAGGCCATTTTGACAAGAAAGAATGGATGGGCCAAAGGCCGTTTTGACATGAATGAATGGGCCAAAGGCCGTTTTGACATGAATGAATGGGCCAAAGGCCGTTTTGACATGAATGGATGGGCCAGAGGCCGTTTTGACTTAAATGAGTGGGCCAAAGGCCGTTTTGATAGGAATGGAAGATAAATGGGCCAAAGGCCAGTATGTTCGAAACCATAATCACTTGACTTAAGTTGTGTATACAAATGTTAAATAAAAATGTGAATTGGGCCCAAGGCCATTCGGAGTATGTTGTTCTACATATCGTTTGCATCTTCTTATTTGATATTATTCACTGGGCTATCACTCACGCTCATTCATGTGTTTATAGGTGAACCAAGAGAGGTCCAGACCCAACCCCAGTGAAGTCTGTGTGGAACAACCGAGTTTTGGAAAGTCAGCCCTAGTGTCTCACGCATGAGACTCGTCTCCGTCCTTCTGCCATGCTATGTTATTGTTGTCATGTTGGCGAGGACTTTGCATAAGTCTGTATATAGTTTTCATGGGTTGACTTAGCTTTTGGATGATCCTGTTTGTACAGAACTTATGCTACTGCATTTCTGTTGTGAGTTATTAATGTATATATATTTGGTTGTTTGGATGTGCCATGTAAGCACAGCTCTTTGGACAAAGTTTTGAACTGCTTCCGTTTGCCCCCCATTAACTTTGTTAACATACATTTGTCTTGGTTTGAGGCCGTAGATAATCTCATGATTACTGGCCGGTTATGTCCTTAACCCACTGGGGCGGGTTCGGGTCATGACACAGCAGCTCTCCTCCTGGGGGTACGAACACCTGACAGTGGAGGCATCAGGTACGTATGGCGATATGTCACGTAGTCTCCCTTCTCCAGGAAAAGGACGGCGTCAATACCCAACATAAGGTCCTCCGCCTTAAGGGGTGTGAGACCCCCTGCGGATCGCATCTCTGGTAGAGGCAGTAAGGCGATGTCCTGATCGGAGTTGCCCAGCATCTGGCGCATGAAGCGCTCTTCGAGAAACCAGGCCCTCCCAACCGGTCCCTCAAACCCTATCTCGGGAGGAACCCCATGCCCCAGCAAACAGAAATTGAGGATTCCCCAGCATGCCAATCCAAGGCTGCCAGGTGACCTACGGGTAGCAAATGTATACAATGATTAGATGTCATAAATATGCAAGATGAATCAAAGCTGAAAGCATGAAGAACTGAGAGTTTTGGATTAACTTCGTCGTCCGTACAGTATCGAAGGACTGCCGGAGGTAGAGCAGAGTCTCTCGGGGGCCTGGGCCGGCACCGACCCTCAAATCTGCGCAAGTAAGGGATCTCAAGAGGTGCCTCGACCTCGAGCTCAAGGGCTAGTGTCGGGAAGTATGCATAAACCCACAACTGTGAAAGACAAGGCTGTGGTTGTCAGAATACAGAATGTATAGAAAATGCAGAATGCTGAGGCAGAATGCTGAGTACAGAATGAGAGTGCAGAATGCTGAGTACAGAATGCGAATATAGAATGTATAGAAAATGCAGAATGCTGAGTGCAGAATACTGAGTACAGAATGCGAATACAGAATGTATAGAAAATACAGAATGCTGAGTACAGAATGCGAATACAGAATGTACAAAAATACAGAATGCTGAATGTAGAATGTAGAGTATAGAATGTAATGTGTGCAGTGTGCAGTATACAGCTAATGAAAAGCAGAAATGTAAATCAAGAGGGAAGAATGTACCTCCCAGGCTTGCTAGTAGCCTCCAACTATGGTTCCCCGCTAGCGGGAGGTCGCGCTCATGTAGCAATAAAGGGTAGCGAGGGCAGCGCCACCCCAATCAAATTGATGGACCTGTGATAGGTCCACCAGAGCACTGAGCAGATACAGCCCGACTTTGTTTCCCTTGTTGGAGAACAATGTGGTCCCGAGGAGGAACATCAAAAATCCCCGGGCATACTGCTGCATGGCCTCAATGGTCACGGGCAAAGTCCCCCTGTACTGCTCGGAGAACCAGGTGTACCTGACCCTGCCTGATGATCTGTCGATCGGTGGACGGGCTCCGAGCAGATAAATCCAAGCGGCCTCCCACTCACCCATATCTGCATCGTATGGTATCGGCCGGCCTACCACATCAAGGCCTGTCAGCATGGAGAAGTCATATGGGGTCATCGTCATGTCCCAAGTGGCCGAAAAATGGAAGGAGTTGGTGGTGTCCCACCATCTCTTTACAAGTGCGCCCAAGAGGGTCCTGCTTGCTAGATGATGTGATAATCTCGCATAGAATGGACTAAACCCTGCCTCATCCACAATGTGTCGGACAGCATCTGGGAGCTCCATATACCACTCCCTCACGAGAATCGATCCATAACCCCATGTGAAACGGGAGGATACTTACATTCAGAATGAACAGATGTATTCAGTTTCAGAATGAAAAGTATGAGCTATGTGTTCAGAATGAAAAGTATGTGCTGTGTGTTCAAATTTGAAAAGTGTGAGTTGTGTGTTCAAATTGAAAAATGTGAGCTGCATGCCAATGAAAATTGTGTACTGCGTTATGGACTGCGTGTTCAGATTGAGCAGTGTGCTAAGTTATTAAAGAGTGTACTCTGGTATGGACTGCGTCTTCAGATTGAGCAGTGTGCTAAGTTATTAAAGAGTGTACAGTGGTATGGACTGCGCGTTTAGATTGAGCAGTGTGCTAAGTTATTAAAGAGTGTACTGTGGTATGGACTGCGTCTTCAGATTGAGCAGCGTGCTAAGTTATTAAAGAGTGTACTGCGGTATGGACTGCGTGTTCAGATTGAGCAGTGTGCTAAGTTATTAAAGAAGTGTACTGTGGTATGGACTGCGTGTTCAGATTGAGCAGTGTGCTAAGTTATTAAAGAGTGTACTATGGTATGGACTGCGTGTTCAGATTCAGCAATGTGCTAAGTAATTAAAGAGTGTACTGTGGTATGGACTGCGTGTTCAGATTGAGCAGTGTACTAAGTTATTAAAGAGTGTACTGTGGTATGGACTGCGTGTTCAGATTGAGCAGTGTGCTAAGTAATTAAAGAGTGTACTGTGGTATGGACTGCGTGTTCAGATTGAGTAGTGTGCTAAGTAATTAAAGAGGGTACTGTGGTATGGACTGTGTGTTCAGATTGAGTAGTGTGTTAAGTACTTAAAGAGTGTATTGTGGTATGGACTGCGTGTTCAGGTTGAGCAGTATGCTATGTTATGAAAAAGTACATCGTGTTATGAATTGCGTGTTCAGATTGACTGGTGTGCTATGTTATGACAATAAACCGAATACTGTGTTATGGACTATGCGTTCAGATTGAGCAGTATGCTATGTTGTGAAAAAGTACATCATGTTATGAACTGTGTGTTCAGATTGAGCGGCGTGCTATGTTATGACAATAAACCGAATAGTGTGTTATGGACTGCGTGTTCAAATTGAGTAGTATGCTATGTTATGAAAAAGTACATCGTGTTATGAACTGCGTGTTCAGATTGAGCGGCGTGCTATGTTATGACAATAAACCGAATACTGTGTTATGGACTGCGTGTTCAGATTGAGCAGTATGCTATGTGTGTTATGTTATGACAATAAACCGAATACTGTGTTATGGACTGCGTGTTCAGATTGAGCAGCATGCTATGTTATGAAAAAGTACATTGTGTTATGAACTGCGTGTTTGGATTGAGCGGTGTGCTATGTTATGACAATAAACCGAGTACTATGTTATAGACTGCGTGTTCAGATTGAGCAGTATGCTATGTTATGAAAAGGTACATCGTGTTATGAACTGCGTGTTCAGATTGAGCAGCGCGCTATGTTATGACAATAAACTGAATGCTGTGTTATGAACTGCGTGTTCAGATTGAGCAGTATGCTATGTTATGAAAAAGAATGTTGTGTTATAAATTGCATGTTCAGATTGAGCAGTGTAATGAGCTGTTTGCCCAAAATGAGCTGTGTGCCCAAATCAGCTGCGTGCCCAGAAGAGCTATGTGCAAAGTGAGCAAAGTTTTGTGTTAAGAGCTATGTGCAAAGTGAACAAAGTTTTGTGTTAAAGAGCTGTGTGCAAAGTGAGCAAAGTTTTGTGTTAAGAGCTGTGTGGAAAGTGAACAAAGTTTTGTGTTAAAGAGCTGCGTACCAAGTGAGCAAAGTGTTGTGTGGTGAGCTGTGTGCCAAATTAAAAGAATGCTGTGTTATGAACTGTGTGCTCAGATTGAGCAGTGTTATGAACCGTGTGCCAACTAAACAGAATATTGTGCTATAAATTGTGTGTTCAGATTGAGCAGTATAATGAGCTGTGTGCCAAATTAACAAAGTGTTGTGTGGTGAGCTGTATGCCAAATTAGCAGAATGCTGTGCATGAACCGTGTGTTCAGAATGAGTGGAGTGTTATGTATGTGAATGTGTTCAGAAAAAGCAGATATGATATATAGCGAACACATGGAATGTTCGAGAAATGCAAAAGTAAAGTACGTACCTCATGCGCGCGATGAGATAGATCGGACTCCGGCTCCCGTAACAGCAGGTCTGCGGGTGCCCGCCGCGCGAAGTCCGTGAAGTGGTGAAAAGTGCTAGGATGCTCCTGCGGGTCATACTCCTCTAGGTCGAACGGCCGAATCCTCGGAGGTAACGGTATAATGTCGGGCTCGTCCTCTGCATATAGAGAACCTCTGCCATACGGAATATTGTCGGCCATCTGAAGAAATCTGCAAGGTGATGCAAAAATGAGCGAAATGAGCCAAAATTGCAAAAAGTCAACAAAAGTCAACACTCGGGAAGAGAAAAAGTCAACAAAAGTCAACGCTTGAGAAAAGGTGCTAAACTTTGAGACAAACATACTTCAAGTGGTGGAAATGGAGAAAGAAGCTCCGAAAACAAATTCTAATCGGTTCAAAACGAAGAAAATCGAAAGTTTCCGCGAAACAACTTCTCGTGGGGCATTGGAAAACGCGTATAAAGTGCAGATCTAAGAAAGAAAAGGGTCTAGGAGCAAAGGAGAATGTATTTCGGCCTTGGAGGTGTGAGTAAAAGTGATTTGGAGCTATCCATTTAAAAATCCGGCCTCAAAAAGACAAAACTGCCCCGGATTCTGTAAACTGGTCGGCCAACCAATTTTTCTGGTTGGCTGACCACTTTGGTGGGCAACAACTGGTCGGCCACTGATATAACTGGTTGGCCACCCCCCTGGATAATCCCCAAGGCTCCATTGTTCTCCCTGTGCATTTTGGTGATGATTGAAGTCCTCGGCTCTCAAGAAAGTACAAGAATAGTGCACTTTTCGGCTCAAGAATGTCCCCGCGGGAACTTCAAATTCAAGTCTTCGATGTGCGGCTCATCGTTACTCGTCAGGAGCAAGGTGTATCCTTTTTGAGTACGTTGTGACCTCTCCGAGAGGTAAATCAGAGGTTACGGTTGAGTTGCTCTCTTTAAGGCTTGTACTTCTTTACTCAACATCTTGTTTCAAACATGTTTCTGAAGTTGCACTTTTCTTGCATTTGTTATGCACACCACTTGTTGCTTTGTTATGCATTCACTACTTGTGTTGTCACGCTCGTTTTACTTACATTGCTATGCATACTTCTGTTGCATTATTATGCACCCGCATTTTACTTGCATTGTCACGCACTTTTCACCTGCATTGTCATGCATCCTTCACTCGCGTTGTCTCGCACGTTTCGCTTGTATTGTTATGCACTCTTTTAGTGGCATTGTTATGCACACTTCACTTGCATTATTATGCTTGTTTTACTTGTGTTGTTATGCGCACTTAGGTTACATTGTTATGCACCCACACTTTGCTTGCGTTGTCACGCACTTTTCACTTGCATTGCTATGCATGTTTTTAACGATATTGTACCTATTGAGTTTCTTTCTTATGCTGGCACGATATTGTATGTACGGTTCATTTGAAGCTGGCGCGACAAGACAAACCAGATGGTATTGTATGTACTCCGTGTGAGACGCAGTGAGAATTGTATAATTCTCTTACATCCTTTCTGTATGTAATGTAGTTTGGTTCGTATTCGCTTGCTTAAACTGTTGCATTTATTGTATATAATTGCTTGGTTACAGCTTTCTTTGCATGATCATAAGTTATGCTCGGCATCTTGCATTGTCATTTGCATCATGCCCCAGCCTGTGGGCGCATCTCTTTGTTATCCTACCTATTTGTCTAAGTCTTCGGCCTTGTCAAAAATGGGTCGTCTCTAGGATTTGACATTCACTCCCGTCATCTTATGACTTTCGAGTTCTGTCAAAGAAGGGCAACTGTAGACACCCCATTTTTGACCGACCTTAAGACTCAAACGTCATCGATTGAGCGCTCAGTGATGGTGCATGTTGTGCTCGTTCTGAGGTTTCCAGAGTTTTGGCTGAATGCCTTGCCTTTGGGCCTCTGAACTCTTTGTGCTTTGGCTCGGTTTGTGGACCGAATCTTGTTTTCTCTTCCCGGAGGGAGGGAGAGGTCTTGTAGACCATCTTTTTGTGGTCGTAGGCCACTTTTCCCATTTGGAGACTAGTTTCCGATTTCTGGAGCCTTCGGCCGCGCGCCTTGTCTCGGGACCGTTTAACGTTCTCCGTTTGGCGTGGTTTTTGAACCACACCTTGTTGCCTCTGCCTAGAGGGACACTGTGGTCTGGGAGACTACTTTTGTGGTCACAGACCACTTTTGATGCCCGCAGACTAGTTTTCGAGGCTTTCAGCCGCGTGCTTTGCCTCCCGATCTCTCGTCTTGCATTCGTTTTGGTTTGTTTTTGGTACAAACCTTCTTTTCCTTGTTTCGAAGGTGGTACAAGGGTGGGAGACCAGTTTTTCCCCTTGGAGACTACTTTTCCTCCTGCCAGCCAGTTTTCTGGTCGGATAACTGGCTTTCTTGGTCTTTGGACCATCTTTTCTGGTCGGCCACCATACCACCACCTTGCATTCAGTTTGTAGACTTCTCCTACCCCTGGCCGACCAGTTGTCTTCTTGGGAGACCACTTAAAGTGGTCGGCCGACCACTTTAAGTAGCAGCCCGACCACTTCAAGTGATTAGCTGCTTTTTGGCACCTTTTTGGAGATATTTTTGGCTAGTTGGCACAGCTGGAGAGCATTAGTGCCATCCTCCATACACGTGTATGGAGGGATGGCCTTGAGCCTTAGCTTCTTCAAGAAGCTTGTGCTTTTGTTCTCTATAAGAGGGAGGCTCCTCCTCCCTTCTCTAGGTTCAAAAAAATTGCTTGAGAGTTATACATATAGCTTTGTCTCTATATTGCTTTTGTTCTTCATTTTGTGCCTTAAAAGTGTAGTTTTGTCTCACTTTTGTACACAAACACACACTCAAACACCATCCTTTTGTTGCTGAGGTGCTTAGGAGCTGGTTTTGGTGTTCTTGGCTTGGTTTGAGCTTGGAAAACTTGCTGGAGTTGCAGTTTTAAAGAAAGTCTTCAAGGGTGAGTTTCTAACCCTTAAATCCCCCATTTTTGCTTAAGCTTTTGAGCCTACTTTCATAATGTTTTAAGCTTAACTTTCTACTGGAAAAAGTTCTGAATTTTGGTGCTTAAGATCTTTGTTTAAGGTCACTTTTGTGTTTGGGGTTGTTTACCCCCTCTTAGTCCTTGTTTGGCCTTGCTTTTGTGCCTTCTTTGTGAGCTTTTGGGACCACCTTGTTTTGACCTTTCTACCACTGAAATCCAGAGGATTTTCAGTGGTGGAAAGGTGGTTTTGGGGTCCTAAATAGGAGAGGGTCATCCCCTCTCCTTGTATTTTGAATACTTGCCATATATGCCTCATGTTTGAGCATGTTTGTTAAGCTTGTGTTGGCTTGTTCTTAGCATGTATTTGGGGTTATTTTGAGATGTCATGCCACTGTTTTTGGTTGTCTTGATCATCCCTTGCATGCGCAATACACTTGTAGTGTAAATCTTTCAAACTAGCTTTGTGTGCCTCATGTTTGAGCATGTCTTTCTAGCTTGTTTTGGTGCCATCTCAGTAGGTTTTTGGTGTTGTTTTAACATGCCTTAGATCTATTTTAGGTTGGTTTAGTTGGCTCTTGCATGTCCTATACACTTGTAGTGTAAATTTCATAAACTAGTCTTGTATGCTTCATGAAGTAGCATGTCTTTCTAGCTTCTGTTGAGTCTATTTCAGCATGTTTTTGGTGATGTTTTTCCATGTCATACCTCTGTTAGGGTTTGGTTTAGTCACCTCTTGCATGCTTCATGCACTTATAGTGCATTTCCATGAATTAGCCTAACATGAATCATGCTTTAACATGTCATTCTAGCATGATTTTGGCTTAACTCTAAGAAGCTTTTGTCCATGTTTTAGCATGCTCTAGCTCTGATTTTTGGTTGTTTTCGTCATCCATGCCATGCTTTGTATAGCTATAGTGCATTCTAGCTTGTTAGCTTTGTGTATCAAGTCCATTAGCATGCACTGCTTGGCCTATTTGAATGATTTGGCATCATTTGTAATGTTATTTCAATGCATGTTTCATGGCCATACACTTACATTTGTCACTTATTCAATGCGTTGGAGGGTTTGCCCCTTTATGCCTTAACATGAATCATTGCGTATGCCTTCATGCCTTAGCTTGTGAGCCATCATTTCAATGTGTTTTTTTGGGGTTATTATGCCATGATATAACTCTGATTTTTGTTGGTTAAGTCATCCCATGCTTGGTCTTAATAGGTGTAGTGTAATCCACCATATTTGCCTTGCATGATTCATACCTTATGCCCTTCATGATAGCTTGTTTTGGCTTCCTTCCATACATGTTTTAGTATCATTTTGACATGATCTAGGATTGTTTTGGGTTGCCTTTGCCATATGCTTCATGTTTGCATAGCTATAGTGCAAGTGCTGTTGCTAGCTTCAAGCTTTGAGCTTCATAGCATGTTTCATTTGCATCATGTATATGATTTGGCATCATTCATCATGTCATTTCAGAGCATATAGACTTGTCATGTTCTCACTTCATTCACTCTTTAAGTGCCTTTGAGCGTTATGCATTGTTGCCTTGTTTATGGCCTAGCATGTATGCCATCTTGCCTAGGTCCTTGGGCCCCCATCTTAGCATGTTTTGGTCTTTGTTTAGACCTAATTAAGCTCTATCCATGGTTGGTTTAATCATTTGTGCCATGTATTGCATGCCCCTTTGTGTAGTCCCTTCAATGGCTTTTTGCCTTAAGCCCTCTTGCATGCTTTACTTGTGTTGTTTGAATGATTTGGCATCATTTCACACTTGATTTCAGAGCCTTTAGTGTTGTCACACTTCCATGTTTATTGCTTCTTCATCATGCTTGAGAGTTGTGCTCTTAGGCCTAGTTGATGGGCCAATACCTGTGCATGCTTTGTTTTGCATTTCATGCCTTTGTTTTGGTGTTATGGCCACTGATTTGGGCATGACTGAGGTCTACCCCCTTTTGGTTTAAGTCCATTTAGCATGTTCATTTACATGTTGTTGCATGCTTAAGTTGCTTTGCATTGTGCATGCCAAGTTGTTTCTTTGCATTGAGTATGCATGTCCTAACATTGCTAAGTTGCCCTTGTAACATTGCATTGTGTATGCATGTGTTAGCATTGTTTACATGCCATTTGCATTGGTAGTTTGATCATGTTGCATTGCATGTTTTGCCTGCTTGTCCATTGCATTGTGTATGCCATGTAGTCGCATTACATGTCTGCCACGTTAGTTGCTTGCATTGTGTTTGGAATAAGTGTTAGCCCAAACACGAGGGGCAAGGGACGTTTCGTACTTGAAGTGACGAAACGTGCCTCAATTCTCGGTCGCTGACGCTCTTGATCATACATGATAGAGTTCTAGGTTTTATCTGTTTATTTGTGCATTCATTTCATATTGAATTGTGCAACTTCACCTCTCGGCCATCATGCATTGAAATGCGTGATTGGTGGCCCGAGGGTCGAGAACTACGCTCCCTTGAGCTCATGAAATGATAGGGAGGGTGGTTGTGCACACATATCTTGCAAATACATTGCCATGCCCTTTCTTGCTCTCTGTTGCAGCAAACTAGAATTCAACAGCAGTAACTAGTCGGCCAGCCAGAAAAACTAGCTGGCCGACCACTTTTTTTGGTTTGCAACAACAAAAGTGGTCGGCTAGTGGCTGGAGAGAGCAACAACTGGTCAGCCACCCTCTCATAGGTCTCTAAGGTGGAGTTTCAGCTTTCTAGAGCTTTGTGCAAAGTTCTGAGAATAATTGCAAACAGAGGCAAATTGGGGCATCGCGACGGATTTCCGAACGAGGTGACCAAGCATGCATCCAGTCTTCTCCCTCTGAGAACCTCCTATTTTACTGCTTTATTTAGATTCTTTACTTAGCTAGATTAAGCATTCGTTTTGTACTTTAATAGTTAATGCGTTAGATATTCAATTTGTTTTGTAATAATTAGTTTAATTAGTTTAGATTAGCTAGTTAGCTTCTTATTCAATCCCTCCGTCGAGAGGGCGCATTATTGTAATAAGCGTGCGTGTGTGTGATGCATGTCTTCCAACCCCCATTTCTTTCTCCCTTTTACTTAACCACTTACGATGGTTAGTTTTAGGGCATATTTTGATTAGCATACCTTAAGCTCGCATGCGTGCATCATCCATCTGTATTGCATGCACTGGGCTCGGCGCATCATACTAACTGCATTGTATTTCAATTTCAATTTGAATACATGTATCAAGTTGCATTTCACATGACATCTTAGAATAGCCGAGCCTATCTGAGTTGCATTTTTGCATGTGTTGCATTAGCCATCTTAACATGAACTAGGGTCATACATGATTTCTAACTAGTTCTTTGTTTTGGCTTGGAGTACACTGTGAGTGTTTACGCTTTACCATACTGCATGTGTGTTAATGTTGCCATGTAAGCATGCTTTCCATGAGGCTAACTGCTTATGTGTTTAACTGCCTGAATGCCTGTGGGTGAAGGTTGGATTGCTTGAATTGGAACAATTCATCAAAATCCTCGTTTTAGCCTACTTGCAAGTAGTAAATTTTAAACCATTTTCAAACAAATGAACATGCAATGTTTTGTTCCAAATTAGGCGATCTAGTCTATACTTGTTTGCTGTGCGCATCACATAGTAAGATTAGCTACTTAATTGGAATAAGAACACATGTGTTTTCAAAAACAAGATATCATGCTTAGTACAAGCCGATCTTTGATCGAGCGAGCGGGGGTGCTCATTGCATGACCTTCCCCTCTCGTACCCAAGTTCCCGAGCCGAGGCAACTTTGGTGATGACGGACACGTGGCCTTAGGCACGAGTCAAGGTTTCCTAAATTCTTCCGAAAATAAAATATTTAGGTGGCGACTCTGTATCTGGCAAAGCAGTCCATGTTTGGCACTTCTTTATAAAAATCAGTTTTCCAAAACGATTTGCCGGATTTGGACTCTATGGTGATTTATCGATCTTACATCGCACATTCTGAGATTAGATTCAGGACCGTGACATTGAGTTCAAATTGTAGTAGCTGGAGAACAAAACGAATTTCGTGCCTTCGTAGCGCGGAGCTCGATGAGTCCTCGGGGCGCGTCTACAGATGGTCAACGTGGAGGCCTTGGCCCTCCACTGAGTCACAAAATCAGGGAAGCCCTCCTTTGATTCCTGGCGAATTACTTCGAGATCGCGAGTAGTGACCTCGATTTGAGTGTTGTAGGAGTACTAAGCTATAAAGGCCTTAGCCATTTCCTCCCAATTTCTTTTCACAGAGTCTTCAAGTTTGGCATACCAAATGGCCACTATACCCGATAGGGTCCAGCCGAAGAGAGATAACTTCTGCAGTTTAGATAGGTCCATCAGCCGCAGAATGTCTGAGAATAACTGCAAATGGACCATGGGATCACCCGAGCCATCAAAGCGGTCTATGTGTGGCATCTTGAATCTATCTGGAAATGTCACTACCGAATCAGTATAGCCATCCTCAATATCAGGGATTGAGTTCACACCATGTGCCCGTTTAAAGAGCTTTTCCAGCTTGCTCACTTTAGTGCAGTAGGATCGACCTCAAATTCAAACGGCGCCACTGTCAGGTAAACCGGTGCCTTGGAGGTCTGAGGTGGGATGAGATCCGCCTGAATGCTCGCATTTTCCTAGACATTGGTAGTGACCCTGGGTGCCAGGATCCCCGCTGGGGGTGTTTGTGATGCTAAGGCCACTGCAGGTTGTGGCTACTGTTGTTGAAGCCTTCCAATTACTTCCGCTTCGCGGGCTACAGCCTCGGCTTGGCGGGCTGCGGTCTCAGCCTACCGAGCAGCATCTAGCTGCATGTTCTCAATACTCTGTTAGAGTTGGCAGAGCATTTCTTCCATGTTGACTAGGGGATGCTGAGCTATCAAAACTGGTGTACACTCTTTTTCTGGAGTAGAAGTAGATGACTGGACTTCGCTGAATGAAGGTAACTATCGAACCGGTGAATTATGCTTGACTCTTCTTCGTCTTGGAACCTGCGGTAGTGAAGTGAACACTGGTTGTCCTCTTACAAGATCCCCGAATCGGTAAAATCGCCTTACTCGGGTCCAGAGTGCTTGGGGGGTAACAGACTCGCCTGAAGCAATCGTGAAAGACTACCTTGCAAAAAGAAAATAAAGCAAAAGAAACAAAAATCAGAGACCGCACAGGACCTCAGCTCAGACAGAAACAACACGCAGTTGCAATCATAAGCTGGAGAATTGTACTCAAACACTGATTTCTGCCCTAAAAACTGATACCCTCAAACTAATACTCAGACTTCCAACTAATATACACATTCCTACAGAGTTTCACTCTAAAAGCACGTATCAAGCAAATGAGAGCCAAAACACCCCTATGATGGACTAGGGTTACCTTGTCCTAATTTCGTCAGGAGCTAGGTTCATTATGAAAAACAAGTGGTTTCATACAATCCTGCATTCGGGTAAGCAACCTGTCCTAGTTTGGAACAGTCTCAATGGCTTCTGATATGCAACTAGGTCGATTGGTCAAAAAGGCGTACCTCAGCAAGACTACCTAATATACCTCTCACACCTAACACCGAGAAGTGAAAGGAGGATCAAATGGTACAGCAGTAGTCCAGATCCAAGGTTTGTGTTCCCATCGTGGCAGAGCCCACAACCGGTCCGCCTTTTGGCAAGCTTTTCCAAGCAAGCCTACGGCAAACCGCTGTGACTTAGGCGCACCGATGCAAATGAAAATGTAAAGAAACACATAAGTGTAGATAAAATAACACACCATGGGTTCAAGTCAAGTTCTCTAAATCCCCAGCAGAGTCGCCAGAAACTGTGGACTCGCCATTTTTCTTGCTCCTTTCAAAAGGTTTGAAATGACAGGCCTTACAGTTCGGACTCCTGCGGTTCTGAATCTAGTCTCACAAGTGCAATGTGAAACTGATAAACACCAAAGAGTTCAATTCCAACAAACCTTTTGGAAAATTGATTTTAAATCAAATAATGCCAAAAATGGACTGCTTTGCTAGATACAGAGTCGCCATCTAAATATTTTATTTTGGGGAAATTTAGGAAACCCTGACTCGTGCCGAAGGCCACGTGTCCGTCATCACCAAAGTTGCCTCGGCCCGGGAACTTGGGTACAAAGGGGGAAGGTCATGAATTGAGCACCCTCGCTCGCCCAATCAAAGATCGGCCTCTACTAACCATGATATGAAATTTATTAACATTATGTGCTCTTATTTCGGTTATTAGACTAACATTACTACGTGACACACACAAGCAAGTATAGACTACGTCGCAAGAATTAGAACATTTCAAGTCATGTTTATTTGCGCAAATGGTTTGAATTTGCCATCCTCAAGTGAGCTTAAAGATGTGGTTTTGCCACCAAACATAGTGCGCTTAAAATAAGATTTGCCACTCAACAAAGTGGGCTTAAAACATACATTCATTGAATCGTTCCAATTCAAACAACAAGCCTTCATCCCCAGGCATTCATATAGTTTAGCATTTAAGCACATAGCCTCATGGCAAGCATGCTAATCATGGCAACAATCACACTCATGCAAGTATGCTAAAGCGTAAAACTCACCTAGTACTCCAAGCTAGGAAAGAAAACAAAGTTAGAAAAATGTATGATTCCTAACTATATTAAATGACTCATGCAACACATGCAATAATGTAACTAAATAGGCTCGGCTTATTTAATCAGGGTATTTGCAACACTTTGATAGCATGCTTTGAAACACATATGCAAAGAAGTATTGAAATTACAATGCAGTTTGAATGATGCACTGAGCCTCTGTACGTGCAAGACAAATGAATGGATGCAAACAGGCGACCATAAGGTATGCTAGTTGAACATGTCCCTAATCTAACCATCAAAAGAGATTAAATAAAAGGGAGAAAGACACGGGGTTGGAAGACATACACACACACACACTTATTACAACATCATGCCCTCGCGAAGGAGGGTCTGAATGAGTAAGCTAAGCTAATCTAAGCTAAGCTAATTAAACTAATTAGACTAAACTAATTACACTAATTATTACAAACCAATCGAATAACTAGCAAACTAATTACTAATTATTACAATACTTTACACAACTAGTAAACTAATTAATTAAAACAAATGTGCACTAACTAAGCATGCGAGACATTAAACTATGCTACCACTGCTCCGCCTCGGGAAGTGGAAGATGCATATGCTCGGTTTTCGCCCCAAAAAGTCTTCCATTTTGCTCTTGAATGGCTCTGTTTGCAGGGTTGAGCATACTTCAGAACCTTTCTGCTCCAAGTTACCAAATCCTTGTTGAGGGTTACACCAGTGGCCTGCCGGCCATGGATGGTTGCTGTCGACCAGAAGGGTGTATTGCCGGCCAGAAATGAAGCCTTGCCGGCCACTGATGAGGCACTGTCGACCACTGATGCTCTGAGCCACCATACTGTAATAGAGCACAAACAGAACAAAATGAAGGTTCTTCCAAGGATTTGTTTGTACTATCCCCCTTCTTATCATCTCAAAACCTCAAAGGAGTGACACACTTGGATCTAAAACCACAAATCAAGAAATTTCATTGCATGATGGCCAAAGATCCAAGTTGGTACAATTTCGATAAATGCACAAATATGACCAACAAGACCACCACCCTCTCATGTATGATCAAGCGCAATGGAGACTAAGGAAAGTGGCTCATTTCATCACTATTGAGTATGAAATGTCCCATTTTCCTTGTGTTCAAACTAACGTCCGGTTTGAACATATGCAATGCAACACAAAAGATGCTTATCTAGCTTCTTTTACTTCTCTAATTTGTTTACTCATTTTACATTACCGATTCATTCTTTAATTGATTAAGTCCATTAGTGAGTGTCTACTAATGGAAAGATGGCTCAAACATCGAGTTGCTTTGGGCATGAAAGAGGTATTACACTATTGGTAATGAACCCCCTAAGGGATTAAACCATTAGGTGCAACACCTCTATTTCATACTTTGGCAAACAAGGGGTTTAAAACCACTTTCAAAGAAAACAAAAGAGTGAAGAGTTAAGGGAGATTGCAGAGATTTTAGATGCTGAAATGAAGTGCAAAACAACACTAAAACATGCTATTAACTCAAAACAATGATGATTGAAGCAGTAAAACATCAAGCTAGTGAAGGAATTAACACTACAACTATGCAAAACAAGCCTCAGCTGAACTAATCAGCCCAAAATAGAGCCAAAATAGGTTATTTTAGAGGCAAAAACATGCTGGACTCGAGCCACAAAAAGCTAAAATAATAAGCTAACATGTGAGGCTAACTAGGCATGCAAACAAGACACAAGGAGGGGAGGCTAACCCCTCCAATTTTGGACTTCAAAAGTTGATTTTTACCACTAAAAAAAATCTGAGATTTAATGGTTAAAAGGTCAAAAAATGTTGTTTTGAAAGTGGTGAGTAATAGCACAAAAGCTTAACAAGCTAAGAAGCAAAAAGGGTGGACAACCCCTTAACAAAAAAAGGCTTCAAACCACTATTTTCAGGTCATAAAAACAGAGGATTTTTTTGGTTCAAAACCAACCCCAAAACAATTTAAAAAGATGAGAAAACAAGCATTCTAAACAAGAGAACAAAGGACGTAAACTACCTCTTCAAACAAAGAGCAATTCTAGGCACAAATCCAAGCTAAAACCACTTGCTAAAGCTCAAATCAAGTCTCAAGGAACCTCAGCTCAAAGAGAAGTAACTTTTATCAAGGAAGTGTATGCAAAAGTGTAGAGAAAACAAGCTTCAAGACACAAAATTGTAAGAGAGAGAGAGAGAAAGAGATCTAGAGAGAGAGAATTTTTTTGTCTTCAAATTTTCTAACCCCCCCACATGTAAAAGAGGGGTCCTATATATAGAAAATACAAAATCCCCTCACAAAGATCCAGCCACACACGTGTTAGAAGATGCATGAACTTGTGCAAACAGCTGGCACAAAATATCACAAAATATTTGTAGGAAGCACTGATGGCCGGCAAAGCACATCAATGGCCGGCAGGCCAAAAGCCATGGCCGACAGCCTTCAAGGATGGCCAGCAGGCCATCAACAACCTCATTTTGAAAAATGCCTAAGCATGGTCCAAAGATGGGACACAATGGATGCAGAGTTTAGAAAACTCAAACTTGTGGCGTTTAATCACGGACTTCTACCATTCGGTGAGCAATCAAACTCGCCATCAGATGTACCTGCAAGAACATCCAAGTCTTAAAGGTCCATAAAAAATGGGGTGTCTACAGCCATCCAAAGTGGCCATCCAATCCTTAAGCCTCTTTGCAAGAAATATCTTCATTTTCAGAGAAAACAGCAACAAAAATGAGGTTTTATCGAAAAAATGATAGGAGAAGACCTTTTATAGAAGATAAGGTTGTGTGAGTGGCTGATAGCTATCGCCAGCTGTCCAACCAAAGCACGTGGCTAGCCGGCTGACTTTCAAGCTGGCCAGGCAGTTGGTCTGTTCAATTCTCTTTGCTTTCGAGGTCATGTTTTGAGCCTTTTGTTTTCAGCAAGTGCAAATAGCTGTGTTTTGGTTGTTTTTAGTTTGTTTTTCCTTTAAAGGCTCAATATCTGGTTACGAACTTCATTCAAATGCAAGCTTTTTCAGTTGCAAATTCTGTTCCAATTTTATGCAAGTGTGGTGCCATTCTTGGGATGCAAAATGAAACTCCTTTTATAAAACTGCAGGGTTTTACCCCGATCATAGTTTTTACCAAAGAGGAAATGCAAGTGTTTTAAAAAAAAAGTAAAGACCTATCTGAAGCTATACAAGTGCTAAACTACCAAACGAAAAGAAAAGAAAAAACCAGAGTCAAGCTTGAGAGGCCCTCTTCGTCGTCTTCCTTAGAGGGGACTCAGGGGCACTGTCGCCGTTGGCACCGCTGCAATCAAAGAAGTAGGACCCAGAGCCAGTATCGTCCTCTCCACTCCCCGACCGAAACCCAGTCTAGGCCTCCTTTCTTCTCCTTGTCCCTGAGCCGACATCATGATCCTCGCTCTCAGACTCGGAGCGCCCGCTCACTACTACCTCAGTACTGCTAGTCTCGACAACGTCTCTGCTCAGAATCGGCTCCGTGGAGAAGGAAGTCTCCTCTGTCTCAAACTCCCTGCTCGGGCTCCAGGCGCCCCCGCCCCTACTTCGACCTCTACCCTTACGTCTACCCGTGCCAAGGCTGTCTACATCTCATCCCTGCCATTGAAAGAGGTGCTGCTAGTGCCACTGGTGTAGGTAGAGGCTGAAAACAAGAAACAGGAGATCAGTACATAACAGTGCAGAATCATTACAGAGCAGTGCAGAGTATCAGGACAGTATAATGCAGAGTTTGTATAGGTATGAATCAGCGCAAGTTAGAACATGAGAAAATGCAGAATACCCGGTAACCATGGAGAGTAAGCAGTGTCTCCCTCCTTTACACTATCTGAACTTGAGAAGCGACCAATCCAAGGAGGCCGTCTACATACTCCAGAGGCACCTACAAATAAGTTTGGACATCAGTATACATAAAAGGGAATGGGAAATATAAATCGCAAGACAAAGTGCATACCTGTTGTACGTCAAGGTCCGTGACATATCCATGCTCCCCCTCCGGCGGATCGACTGGAATCTAATAGGCCGTCCCGCTAGGCCGCCAGTATGGGATAGCGATCAGAATCACTAGTAAACTAGCTACGTGCACAACAAGAAAGGCTCCACCAATGTCAGCCTCGGCCGCACAAGCCGCACCTTCTGCCACGGGGCACCTACAACACCTCCCTGTCGAACACCAGTTAAGGGCGGCATGAGATGAGTCCTAATGAAAGCCGCATAGTATCTGACTCTTTGGAAGAGATCGACGTCCTGCCTCACTATAAACTGAACGATGGCCTTAACTAGGAGACCATCGACTATCCTCATAGATGCCGGGGGTGGAGCAAGAACAACAGGGGCAAGTAGGCCCAAAGTCTGGTGCACGAATCCCTCTCCCAAGTATAGGTCCGGCAGAAAGGGCCCTCTAGTAGGATCCGTATCTGGGAGGTGTCCCAAGATCAGGCGTACTGATCCCGTATCTTGGTTGGCATCACTGCCCAGGGCGACCATGTGATCTACAAATGGAGAATTAACAGTTGATTAGTTGTCGTTTGTTGTCAGAAAGTGGATCAAAGTAGTATAACGGAATGGAATGGGTATGAGTTTTGGGTTACCTCACGTGCTGCCACCGTATCAAAGAACCGGCAGTAGTAGGCGAAAGTGGTGTCGTCGCGGCGTCGGGGATAACATCTCATGTCATATCACCGAGAGTAAGGCACGACCGACTCTACCTCATCCTTCAGAACCGGGGCGAGGGCAGGGAAATGTGCGTAGGCCCATAGCAGCAAGAAAAGATCAGTTTGTATAAGTCAACAGGCAGAAACAGAGATAAAGACAAAAAGTGCAAAGTAGAAAGCACAAACATAAATTGAAATTGAAAATGCTGTGTGTACCTCCCAGGCTCTCCAGTGGCCCCGACCATGTTCCACTTCTTGCGGGAACCGAAGCTTATGTAGCTATATAGGGTGGCGAGGCTAGCACCACCTCAATCGTAGAACAGGACCCGGGGCAATACCGCCAAGGCGCTCGGTATGTACAGGCCCACCGTAGTCCACCTGTCCGCAAACAAGGTGGTACAGAGAAGATATATCAAGAAGCCTCCGGTGTACTGCTCAATCTTTACCTGGGTCTCTGGATGGGTCTCCGGATGGCTCTCGTAGAAGTGATCGTAGAACCAGCTGACCAAAGCCAACCTGTCTAGAAGGGGGCGTGCACTGAGCAAGTGAATCCACGCGGCCTCTCACTAGCCCATGTCGAGGTCGAAGGGGATCAGATCACTCCCTACTCTCAAGCCAGTAATCATCAAGAAGTTATAGGGAGTCATTGTTATCTCCCCGGTGGAAGAGAAGTGGGTGGAGTTGGTGGTGTCCTACCACCTCTCTACCAAAGACCCGAGTAAGGCCCAACTGGCCAGCAATTGCGAGAGCTCGAAGCAAAATAGGCCAAAGCCTGCCTCATTAACTAGCTCGCGGACCACAGAGGGGAGCTTCCAATACCAGTCTCTCGCTGCCATGGCTCCATACTCTCTCCAAGAGAGAGCGACACCCTATGTCGAAAAGAAAAGAAAAGAAAGTGTCAGATGTATAACAGAATGAAAGGCAGTAATGAAATAGCAAAACCAGTAAAGTGCATGAAAGTAAAGTTTTTACCTCGGCGGTGTCATGAGAAAGATGGAAGGCCCACTCCCTCAAAAGGACATCCTCGTGCATGCCCATGGCAAAATCCTCGAATCACAGCAACCCCCCAAGCGCCATCACATGTGTCCGGGGATGGTAAGTGGTCGGGTTGAAGGGTCTCATCCTCAATGGTGGCAACTTTGGTTCGTGATCTGGGGGATAGATCTCATCCCCCTCAATGTCGACGGCAATGTCCTCTGCCGCCCCACCAGCCTTGTCAGCTATAACCTCCTCGATATCTGTAATAGGTTGAAGTACGGGTACCTCAGAAGGGGCAACGTCATGTGGAAGGTTGTCCACCATGTGAAGATAGTCGGTGGTGGGTGAAAATAGTGAACAATGAGGGAAAAAGGGCAAAAATGTCAAAAGTCAAACCCTATGACAGAGAAAAAGAGATAAAAAGTCAAGACCCGGGAAAAAATGCGGAACCCATGACAAACATGAAGGAAATAGGCCCAAAGAATGAAAAAAACAAAAGCTCAACCAAAACAAATTCCAATCGGTTCAAAACATAGAGGGCCAAAGGTGTTTTACGAAAAACGTTTGTGTGGGGCATTGGGTAACGTATATAAAATGCAAATCTAGAGAGAGAACACCTCGAGAGAGAGAGGCAATGATTTCGGTTCGGTTGTGTGTGAAAAAATGAGCTTTGGTTATGTTTTAAAGAGGCTACAGGTTGAAAACCCAAAAATGCCCCCGAAATTCCATCGAGTGGCCGGCCAGCAAGTACGTGGCAGGCCGTTCAGGTCTTGTAGCCGGCCGGCTAGGTAGCTAGTCCAGGGTTAGTTTTTGCTGAGGTATTGCCTATTCGGTGCATGGAGAGTCCTGTATGCGTCCTAAAGTGAAAATTGTAGAAATTGGGTTTTGTTTCGGTCCCAGAAATTGGGTTTGTTTCTAAAATGCGATGCCGGAGGCGCCGTTTCAAGTGCAGTTGTCACTCTGAAGTGGGAACACACCCCAATCTCAGGATTGAGCAATTGTATCCTTTTTGAGTATTTAAGGACCTCCGAGCGATAAATCGGAGATCTTATCAGGTGTTTCCAAATACTGCTTTCTATTTTATGTTCAAAATTATGTTTTTTATTATGTTGCAGGGAACATGCGTCACAGCATATGGCATTTCAGCATGTTGCATTCATGCGCATTGTGCTTGTGTTGCATTCATGTGCATTGTGCTTTTCTTTTTATCCACCCTTGTCACGCGGAAGTGTAATTTGGGTTGTTTCCCCTTAACCTCTCTATGCAGAAGTGTAGTTTGGTTTGTTTCTTGTTAACCTCTCTACGCGGAAGTGTAGTTTGGTTTGTTCCTTGTTAATCTCTCTACGCGGAAGTGTAGTTTGGTTTGTTTCTTGTTAACCTCTCTACGCGGAAGTATAGTCTGGTTTGTTCCTTGTTAACCCCTCTATGTGAAAGTATAGTTTGGTTCGTTTCTTGTGAACCTCTTTACGCGGAAATGTAGTTTGGATTGTTTCTTGTCAACTTCTCTATGCGGGAGTGTAGTTTAGATTATTTGCTGCCAACCTCTCTACGCGGAAGTGTAGTTTGGATTGTTTCTTGTCGACCTTTCTACACAGAAGCGTGATTGCTTCTCTCAACCTTTCTACATGTTACGTAGTGTGGCTTATGCCCATTTCTTTATGATTTTTGGACAGTAGTGCTCGTTTATGGTTTCAATTGTTGCATTGCATTGAATCTCGTTTTCATAATTTCCACGTGGTATGCTCGTTTATGTTCTTAACTGTTGCATTGCATTATATGTCATTTTGCATTCTGCCCATGAACTACACTGGTTTGATCCCTTGCAAAGGGATACGTAGGCAACTTTCGAGTTCAACTAGTTGCATTTGCGTTTTGATTACTTGCCCAAGTCTTACGGCCTTGTCAAATGGGTCATCTTTGGACTTTGACATTCAGTCATGTCATTTCATGACTTCGAGCTTTGTCAAGGAAGGGCAACTGTAGGCACCCCATTTTTGACCACCCTAAGACTTGGGCGCCTCAGGTTGAACACTCAATGATGAAATACTATGTTGTATAAACGTTCGATTTCCTCAGTAAGAAGCTTCAATTTTGAGTTTCAGAGCCTAGAACCTTGCACCTCCTTTGGACCAAACCTAAAATTTTTCTAGCCTAACCACCCAGAGCCCTGCTAGCCAACAGGTGGCTGGCAGGCCAACTTTTAGTAGCCGGCCGTCCCTCTACCTAGTCGGCCGGCTAGGCTTCTCAAATGGCAGATATTTTGCTGCCACTGTTCCCCCATGTGCATGCACTGCACTAGCTTGTTCAATACAGATATTTCTGACAAAGGCACCTATTTTTCTATATATACATAGCCATCCCTCATGGTTTTAAGTTAGAAAAAATCTCAAAGTGCCCAAAGCTTACCCAACACTCTCCTTCTCTATCTTGCAATATACATACACCATTTACACGCTTCCTAAACCAATATTTTGAGGCCCCTTGCTGGGATTATTGATATAGAATTTCATCCCTTGAGAGTGAACATCTTGTGGTTTGTGAATAAAAGAGTGCCTTCTCTTCAAAGATCATCACGCAACAACTTTGTGACAATTGATGGTTTATGAATCGATTCTACTCCTCTCTTAATCAATTTCATGATAGGAAGAGGCAAAGAGGACAAACATCTCCTAAAAACACTTTGTTTTTGCTCTATTTCTATTCTGTTGCAGCATGGCAGCACGTAAAACCAGTGGCCGACTGGCCACCCTTCTAGTAGGTTGACCACTTTCCATGGCCACCCGGCCTCCTCTAGTTGCACAGGCAGTGGTATTTTTCTTGCAAAACAAAGCAGCAACTGAGGCAAAAACAGAATTATTTTCTTACTGCAAGCAGAACAAAGGAGTTTCCAAGAGATGTTCTCGGTTGCACGTGTTGTTCTTCGACTCCCGTTCGAGTTCATCGGCTTGTGGCCTTTAGATTAATTAATGTATTGTAATCAATTGATTAATTCCCTTGAATTTGTAATAGCTAGTTAATTTAGTTAATTAATTTGGTGTTGTAATACTTAGTTAATTAGGACATTCATTCGGACTCTCTTGTGCGATGGCCAATTTGTAACAATTGTAATATTATGTATGTCTTCCAACCCCTATTCTTTCTCCCTTTTATTTACTTGCTTATGATGGTTGCATGTAGTATCATATTTGATTTCATATCATTACCATGTGTAAATATCCATTTTTTCATGCATCAGGTTCGGTTCATCATGCTAAAACCATATTGTCATTTCTTACTTACTCGAATAAATGCACTAATCGCATGCTTTGAGTTGAGCTATGTGCCATGTTAAAAATCGAACCTCGTAGTTGCATTTTGTATGTGTTGCATTAGTCACTTGCATAGTAGAGGATGCATTTTTCTAACGGTTTCATTTCTTTCAGCTTGCCTCCGTTGAGTACTCGGTGAGCGTTTCTTGCTTTAGAATATTGCATGTGTGTCAATGTTGCCATATCAAGCATGTTTACCATGAGGCTAAGTGCTTAGTTGATATACCTCTCGAATGCTTGTGGATGAAGGCTTTTTCGCCTAAGTTGGGATGATTTGATTAAATGTATACATGAGCTCGCTTTTTCAAATAGCACATTCCAAACTCTTTTCAAAACAAACATGAAATCAAAGCATTCCAAAGTGGGTGACTTAGTCTATGCGTATGTGCCTCACATAGTAATGTTAGAAATAATAAACGGAACAAGAGCATATACTGAACATAAAAGTCACATCATGATTAGTAGATGCCGATCTTTGATCGGGTGAGTGGGGTACTCAATTCATGACCTTCCCCTCTCATACCTAAGTTCTCGAGCCGAGACATTTGGTTATGACAGACAAGTGGCTTTTGGCACGAGTCACGGGTTTCCTAAATTTTCCAAAAATATTTAGGTGACAACTCTGAAATCTGGCAATGCAGTCCATTTTTGGCAGTTTTGATTAAAAATTGATTTTCCAAAGATTTGCTGAATTTGGACTCCCATTTCTTTGTATTTGCATTTGCATTGTTACTCTAAGGGGAAAATTTTTGTTCCTTTGAAGGTGCTTGATCTAGAGGGTGTCTACAAAACTTCGCTACCCAAGAAACTTGGCCAGTACTTGAAGAACCGAACGTACATAGGCTTGCGATGGACCGGCCTACACAAGTTTTCGGTGTCTATTGGGGATTTGCAATGCCTAGAGACTTTAGATTTGAAGTATAATAATATAACCACTTTGCCCAGTTCAATTTGGAAGGAAAAGAGCCTTCGGCATCTCTATATGAACGGGATGTCCTTTCGAAAGCCATTATTGAAAGAGTCTTCGACTTAAACATCCAAACTTGAGACCTTAACGGGGCTCGTGATTGGTTTTGAAGAGGAATCTAATGAAGAAAATGACAACTATCGCTTGGACCGGTTCACAGGCCTATGGAAATTAGGACTCACTTGCCATTCTAAATCAGTAAAGAAAACAGTTAAGTGCATTTCGTGACTTGACAAACTTGAAACCTTGAAATTGAGTTCAAGAGACCTTCCATTCGGTCAACCTTCTGACCTCGTGTTGAGTCCTTTAAAAGACCATCAGACTTTGTCAAAACTGCATTTGTTTGGACTAATAAAAGATGGGATACACAATTTTCCTCACAATCTCAAAATCCTAACATTGTCAATGTCAAAACTAAGAAAAGATCTGATGCGTGTGCTAGGGGAGCTGCCTCGACTAAACATCCTAAACCTTTTAGCATGTGCCTATGTTGGGGAGGAAATAAGATGTCTTTCTGGGGAATTTCATGAACTCCGCGTCATGAAATTGTGGATGCTGGAAAATCTACCGCAGTGGACAGTGAGGAAAGGTGCTCTGCCCCAACTTGTAGAATTAGAAATTAGAGGCTGTGATAATCAGAAAAACTTTGAGGGGTTAAAGGAGCTGCCTGAATTGAAAGAATTGATTTTAACGAACATACCACAAGAGTTTGTAGCAGATTTGAGAGAAAAGTTGGACAAAGACATAGTAGTCACCAATGAGTGGCAGTCTTTCTCTTTTGCCTGTAAGTTCAATTTCTTCACTACCATGAAAGTTTTTCCTTTTTTTTATAGATTATTTCATTTTTATCCCTATACTTTATCACGATTTTCAATGACCCCCCCTAGACTAGTCTTATTTTCACGCGTACCTCTATACTATTTAAGTTACTATCAATTTTGCCCTTATTGTCAGATTTGAAATGGAAAAAGTTAAAAAAAACTTACATTTTGGCTCCAAATTTCAAAAGAAAGATGCAGACCCACCCTTTCCTACCAGCAAACCATCACCAACAACCACCACTTCAAGCCCTTCTATCTTCTTCGTTATAACTCCATTTCGCCTCATTTTTACATCATTGGATTCAACTCACAGTCTAGTTTTGATATCACATCTCACGTATTGTTCTTCCTCTTTTTGCATGCTATTGGAGCTCCGAAAGTTGATAAAAAAAAAAAAAAGACTTTTCTTCTCGTTTTCGACTTTTCTTCGAGCCATCTTTCAAACTTCATATCTTTCTCGATTCTTGACGGTTCTACTTCATTCTTTCGCCATTCTCTTCACCTCACTTCCTACTTCGCCCTACACTACCTTGCTTTCTCACTTCTTTGTGTAATGGGCGGTTTTGGTATGCCGAAAGTTGTCCAAAAATTAATTTCAAATTTTTTAAAACATTCATCCTTTGTTTCTTTCTTCTCCATCTTCCTCATTCTTCTTCTTCTTCTTCTTCTTCTTCTTCTTCTTCTTCTTCTTCATCATCACTTATAACATGATGTGGAACATGATTCTAGGTGTTAACGGAACTGGGGATGAGGAAGATGCGTATATAAGAAAATATGTGTTGGGGTAATCCAAATAATATGGTTGCTAACATTCATGCCAATATTGAGTTCAATTGCTTTGATTTCTGTTCTATTAGTTTTAGTTTTTTATAGAGTGATTTGGGTTTCCCTTTAACTGCTATGGAATACATGGAATTCTTATGTTTATGTTGAACTGCTAAATTGCCCCATTCTTTTACCTTGCAAATTTGGTTCATAAATGGCACCTCTCTCTGTTGTCAATATTCAAAAAAAAAAAAAAAAAAAATCTTTTTTTGTGAATTACTTTAATTAAAAGCTTTGGATATTACAAGTTCTTTTAATTAGTCTCTTGTTGGTTGGCCGGGGGAATGGCACTACTATTTTAAGTATCCCGTGGGTTGTGTTAGTCGAATCATGGTTGCATTCAGGGTGGACCTTGTGAGGCACTATTATGGGGTGTGGCATCACCCTAGTGTTAGTTAAGTATTGTCTATCTTGTGACGGTTGACAGTCATTACTTAAGTTGGTGGTTAATGCTTTTGAAGAAGTATTGTTTCGTTTTGTTAAGGTCTCGGAGTAGTAATAGTTGTTTTGGCCTTGGGGTGCATTGTGCATTAGGCGATGGAAATAGTTCGTTGAAGTTGGGTTATCACCAATAAGGTATGGTGTCTTGGTGTCCTGAGGAGTCATTTTGCCAAAATTTTGTTATGCTTAAGGGATTAGATCCTATTTTGTTGCTTTGGGATTATTGATGTCGATAGAGGAATCATTTGATGGTTTATACTAGTAAGGGTTTGTATGATCAATTGTGGAGCAAAATAATGGTTTGGTTCGCTATTGGTGTTACTAGTTGATGGCTCATGTAGTGGTCAAAGAATTTTTGTTGATGCATTGGTAAGTACCTGAGTGAGTTTATGGGTGACTGTAGGATGCATTACATTACTTGAGTTTAAATTTCGAGGATGAAATTTCTTTGAGGGTAGGTTGTAATGACCCAAATTTTTTTTTTAAATAGTCAGTGCATAAATTAATTGAGTAATATTTGGATTGAAGTGTTGTATAAAGTTTTGTACGAAAATGGTTCAATTTGTGTAATAATTTTTTTTCAAAAAATATAATTTTTCATCACATAAATTATAAAATTTTTATTATGTTGTTCTTATACGAGTCTAACATGTTGGATAAAAAAATTTCGGAATTTAATGGTGAGTATCTATTTTATGAGAATTTGCAGACTGATAGGTGTTCAGTATAATTTATAGCGGAATTTGAAATTTAGTTTTTGGCATTTAGACCATGACTTGAGATAAAGTTTGTTGGGTCTACTTTGATATATAATTGGGTGATGTTTGGTTTATGAGTGAGAATTTAATTCAAGATCCATGATTTAGATTTAATTTAATTTGAGTTTGTTTAATGACTCATGTTTAATTGTTTGGTCCTTTTTAATTATGTGATTGGTAAGATTATAATAAATATTTGATAGTTGATTTTATGGTGTGTACCATACGGTGAAAAAAATTATATATTTTATAAGAAATGAAATTGGATATATTTTTTGTAGTGAGCAAAATATTATATTTTGTGGTGTACAAAAATGTTATATTTTTGTGGTGAAAAAAATTATATCATTTTATAATTTATATTATAAGATTTTGAGATATTATTACAAAAATTATATTGTATTTTTTTTTTTTGTTGAAAAACCCAAGCATTGGGAAGCCAAACCCACGTGGGGTTGTCCCCCCATGCCTCTCTCCTTTCCCTCCTTCATTTTCTCTTCCTTGTTGATCAGAGAGCTCGGCTCTCTCTCTCTCTCTCTTTTTGTTTTTTTTTTTTTTGTTCTCCATTGTTACTCATTCTTTGAGCTTCAAATGGGGAGTCCATAGAGTGAGATTTTGCAAAAGTTTTGTAAATGAAAGTCGGAGACCTCGTCGTGATCTTCGCAATGGTGGTCTTAGATTCATGATCGGGCGAAGTTTGCCTTTCAGATTTGCTCCTCTTCATTAGTTGAAGTAGGGACTTTCTTCATATTATTACAATAAAGTTATGTTAGGAATATTTTGAGAAAATATATCATTTTAAGAGGCATTGTATATATATATTTCTTAGATTTTTGTTTGGTTAATTTTTTGGAAGAAAACTATGTTGAAATGTTAAGAATATTGGTATTTTGAACTTGATTTGGGAAAATCATCTTGTGTTGGCAATTTTGTTATAAAAAAAAATCCGAAAATAAAATTTATAGTTGTATGGGTTGTATCTACATCATATTATGATTAGATAATTTATTTTGAAAAATATAAAGTTGAAATATTTTTCATCTTTGGTTTTGGAATTTATTTTTGAGAAAAATAAATTTGAGATTGATGAATGTTGTATAAATTGTTAAATTGGGATTATAGAGTTATTTTGGGATTAAAAAACTCTACAAGTGTTATATTCTTGAAATTTAATGAAGAGTGATGTGTTGATGATTTAGTTTTTGTTCATTTTTGCAAAAATGAAAGTATGAAATGAGGACTTTTGAACTCTCAATCTTAAAAGTACACTCTTGGACATATTTCAAAATTTTTGACGTAAATATCATACTGATTAGTTAACTTTAGAAGGGATGTGAAAATTATTGTTTCAAGAAAATTTGGGAAAGATTGGCTATTTGAGTAGCTTGGCATGAAATAGGATTGTAACGCCCCAAGAAAATACGCATAATGATAGTGTATCATCCATTACTCCTTAGGACAAACCGAAATAAATCCCTAATGCTTGCATTAAAAGATCATGAGGTTCAAGCAAAATAGTTCCACATGCGAATATACATTCAATGAATTCTAGTACATGAATCTATAGCATGTAAAACATTTAGTCAAAAGTAAATAAATGCCCTCAAGGGCTTACATGTTCCAAGGCTTAAGCCCGGTTACAAAAAAATGGTTTTTCAAACCCATACAATTATCTCCCTTGGCTTACAAAAATACAATCACAACAAAACGAGAGTCTTGTGCTCTCGACATACACTTCCACGCCCTTAGTTACGCGGAATCACCATTTCTTTTCCTGTACAAAATTCCGTAGGGTGAGCATAAAGACCAGTAGGAAATTCTTAACAAAGTATATACATTTTATACAAACCTCACGAAATGAAATGCACATGCCATGCTATGCTTTTTGAAAGAAAATCACATCTTCATCTTTTGAAAACCATTGAGTTCAATGCTATCTTGAAATTTCAACAATCCAAAAGTTATCAATTTAGTTCAAGGGGCGGTAAATACAACTCAGGTAATCCCTAGGTTGGTGTCTGCAAGTAGGCATAACTAGCACTACCAAAACCCCACTTTACCGATAACTAACCGGAAGGGAAGTGGTACCTCCTCTGCACGTGTTTTCGGTCTTTCATCCCGGACACTCAGGCCAACTTAAATCAACTTCATCTACACCCCCTATCCGGACTTACCAACGTATTTACCCCAAAGCAATTCCATGAAAACTTATCTCATAACATTCTTTTCTCAATGTAAAAGCTTTAAAATCCAACAATCAAAATTTATCATAACCAAATGAATTGAAATGCAAATGCAACAATTATCAATGCAATGCAACATCCCTTCCATTTTCAATTCGTTCACATAATTCAACCATGAAGATCACAATTTCCAATTCCTTATTCCAATGTGATTTCACAAGATAACCACATATCTATTCAAATTCATCAAAAGTAACAATATTTCCACATTTCATGTGTTCTCAACAAATTCGTCACTTCATGACTACGTCTATAATTTCAACAATAAGTTCCAAAATCCACACTTCATATATTCCATGAAATTCATCATTTACATAATAACAATAATAAATTTTCCAATCATTCATCCATTGTGGCATATTAATGAGTGACAAAAATTCATAGATTCTCAATCCCTTTCAAAACCTCAAATTTCTAGGTTTTTCGGTAAAAATAGGCACCTCTTCATCTTTTGAAATATCTCACCTAAAGCATTTGCTTTCACACAATGTAGTTGAAACTCTCAAGAAATAGTTTAGAAAGAGACAAGGGTTAAACCCACTTTTAAAACTCCTATCATTCTTGAGCCAAAAACCAAATTTTTAATGTCATCAAGGAAGCTCCAAAATCAACACAAATATTGCAAAAATATATATAACTCTAAGAAAATCCCTACCTCAAGTTTCTTGAAGGAAAAGAGATAAAAGCCCCAAATTTGACGGTGTTGAAATCCATTCTCCACCACACAAGACGAAGCCCTCGATTAGCTTTCCAAAATTTGTGAAGGATGATGGGTCAAAACCCCAATGGATTGGGAGAAATCAAGAGTTTAAGATGTTTGGTGGAGGTTTTTAGAGAGAAGGGAGAGCAAAAGATGATTGTAGAGTGAGATAGAGATGTATAAAAGTGATATACACATAGCCCAAGAAGAAAGAAAAAGCAGATTTTCAGACACAGACCCATCCTGCACGTGCGGCACCCATTTCCGCACGTGTGGCTCTCACCCCCATAGGTGCGGCATTCTTCCTCCGCACTTCCCTCCGCACCTGCATATATTGTAGTGTTGCACCTTGGACCTCCCCTGCTCTCGGCAAGTGCGGCCTCACCTCCCACACGTGCGGCCCAAATTTTCTTTAGCTTAACTCAAGACACTCCGAATCCACCCTCACACTTTTCGAAACAACTATAACCCGGGATTGAAATAAATAAGAATGATAGATTTTTGGGAGGAAGTTTTCAAAAACAACGAACCCAATAGTTAACAAGACCATGCATTAAAACCCAACATTCTAACAAAGGTAAATCTAACATAACTCAAGAGGACGAGGTGGACAACATACCCGGTCCTCACAATCTCCCCACCATAGGAAATTTCGTCCCCGAAATTCAATCAACCTCTCGAATAAAAAAAAAGAGACAACAAGTGATCTAAATTACGTTATATACAATTTCAAATTACCATGTCTATTTTCAACCAAAATCCAACATTTTCATCATGGTTTCCAAGTGTCTAAGTCACAATGTCAACAACAACGGTCGTAAGCATGAAATTTTCCAACAAAATAATGGCAATTCATAGTAATCTCATGCCTTAAAATAACAATACACGTAACAACACATGATTAACAACTTTGACACATTTCCCTTAAACACAAGGGAATATTACAAATTAAACAATTAAGCATTTTCAAACAAATTCAGATACTTGGAGCGGACTTCCGCCTCCCGTTCCCATGTTGCTTCCTCAACCCCATGGTGTCTCCACAACACCTTTACCAGTGGTATAGTTTTGCCCCGTAGTACTTGCTCCTGGGTATCTAATATTTGTATCGGTCGCTCTTCGTAAGAGGCATCCTCATCTACCTCTAAATCAACCCAATCAAGGACATGAGAAGGGTCGAGTTCATATTTCCTAAGCATGGATACATGAAACATGTTGTGAACCCCCGAAAGTTGTGGCGGTAAGGCTAACTAGTATACCACTTCCCCAATTCGCTCCAATATCTCGAAAGGCCCAATGAACCTTGGAGACAATTTACCACTCTTACCAAATTGCATCAATCCCCGCCTTGGTGAGATTTTAAGGAACACATGGTCACCAACCTCAAAAGACAAAAGTCGTCTCCTTTTATTGACACAACATTTCTATCGGCTTTGGGCAATAGCTAACCTTTTTCGAATGAGAGTAACTTTCTCAGTTGTCCCTCTAACAATTTCTAGACCCAACAACGGTGCATCACCCACCTCAGCCCAACAAACCGGTGATCTAAAAGGTCGGCCATACAAGGCCTCAAATGGTGCCATCTCAATGCTAGCTTGATAACTATTGTTATAGGCAAACTTAATCAATGGTAAGTGCCTCTCCCAAGACCCCTTGAAATCAAGGGCGCAAGCTCTAAGCATGTCCTTCAAAATCTGAATGGTACGCTCTGACTACCCACCGGTCTGAGGGTGGTAAGCGGTGCTAAAGGTCAACTTAGTTCCCAACCCCTCTTGAAGGCTTTGCCACAACCGCACAGTAAAACAAGGATCTCTATTCGATACAATGGTTACAGGAACCCCATGAAGTCGAACTATCTCTCTAATAAATAACTCTGCCAAATGCTCAATTGAGTCACCGGTGCACATCTGTAGACACCCCATTTTTGACCGTCCTCAAGACTTGGACGTCATCGTCTGAACACTCGATAATCATCCATGCTTGTGCTCGTTTTGAGTTCCCGGAGGTCTTGGCCGCGCGCCTTGCCTCAAGATCTCTTAACTTGTCTGTCTTGTGCTTGGTTGTGGACCAAAGACTTGTGTTTTTGCGTTTGAGGGAAGAGGGTGGCTTGTTAGCCATCCCCTCAACCCATCGGCCAAGGCTTAAAGCCATCGACCCCTTTTTCTTGCCATCGGCCAAGAGTGTTGGCCGATCGGCACTATATTTGGTTGGTCGGCCACCTTTGTTGGTCAATCAGCCATATTTTCCAGCCGACCCCTTTCCATCTACTTTTGGCAGATATTTTATGCCAGCTGGCATAGCTGGCACGCACAATTCCCCCCTTCCAAACACGTGTATGGAGGGATTTGAGCCTTGCTTAGCTTCTCCAAGAAGCTTTGCAAAATTGGTTTTCTATAAAAAGAGAGCCTCCTCTCCCTTTCCAGGGGCTCTAGAAATCTAATATACAAGTTAGATATATCTCTCTATATCTCCCTCTCTCTAGATTTGTGTGTGTGTTTGAGCTCAAAAATGTGTTTTGTTCTTACTATTGCACACAAACACCTAGCACTACACTATCCTTGTTTGTTGAGGCACTAGAAGGTTGATATTAGAGTTCTTGGGCTATTTTTGATCCAAGAAGATTGCTGGAGTTGTGTTCTTAAAGTTGTTCTTCAAGGGTGAGTCAACTTGCTTTTGATACCCCATTTTGGCTTAAGCTTTTAGACTTACTTGCATATTGTTTTAAGCTTAACTCTAAACTATAAAAAGTTCTGATTTTATATGCTTGTTTTAGTTGCTTAAAGTCACTTTTTGGTTGGGGGTTGTCTCCCCTCTCTTAGGCCTTGTTTGGCCCTATTTTGTGCCTTTCTTCTTGAGCTTTGGTATCATCTTGTTTTGGCCTTCTCACCACTGAAATCCAGAGGATTTTCAGTGGTGGAGAAGTGGTTTTGGAGTCTTGAATAGGAGAGGGACAGCCCCCTCTCCTTATGTCTCATATGCTTGTGTTAATGGCTCATAATGTTAGCATGCTTACTTAGCATGTCTTGGTTCTATTTCAGCACTTTTTAGTGACTTTTTGGACCTGCCTTAACTTTATTCCATGTTGGTTTGATGGCATCTTGCATGCTTCATATACTTGTAGAGTAATCTTGCATGTTTGCATGACATGCATCTTGAGCTTGGACCACTATTCTTGCATATTTTGGCTCAACTCCAAGGAGCTTTACCTAATGTTTTACCATGATTAAACTCTGTTTAGTGTTGTCTTGGTCATGCATGCATTGTTTTGCATAGCCTTGGTTCATTTTAGCTTGTAAGCTTTGTGCCTTGACTTCATTAGCATGTGTTACTTAAAGTATTTTCATGATTTGGCATCATGTAAAAGGTGATTTCAGTCCATGTTTCATGGCCACACACTTGCATTTATCACCTATTCCATGCTTTGGATAGTTTGTGTTTCATGCCTTAAGAATAGGTCATTGTGCGTGCCATCATACTTAGGCCTTTGGGATGCCATCTAAGTGGGTTTTTGGGCTCATTCTAACATGCCATAACTCTGATTTTATTGGCCTAAGTCATGACATGTTTGGTTGTAATAGGTGTAGTGCAATTGCCCCTTTTGGCCTTGTATGCGTTTTGTTTTGTGCTCACATTTCTAGCATGTTTTGGCCTCATCCCATGCATGTTCTAGCTTTGTTTTGGCATAGCTTAGGACTATTTTGGGTCACCTTGGTCCTTTGGGTCTTGGTTGATATGGCCATGGTTCAAGTCCCTTGGCTAGCTTTGAACTTGAAGTCCATTAGCATGCCTTGCTTGTGTTATGTGTTTGATTTGGCATCACTTTTAACATAATTTCAGAGCTTATGGTGTCACCATACTGTCATGATTGTCACCCCTCGCTCATGTTTGGGTGTTGTGACCTTATGCCTTAACTCTTGGACCATTGCATGTGCATGCTCATTGTGCATTCCATTCTATCATTTCATCATTTTGGCCACCGTTTTGGTGTGGTTGAGGCCTATCCATTTTCAGTGTAAGTCCATGAATCATGCGGTTTGTGTATTGTTGTACGCCTATCGTATTGCATGTTGTCGCATGCTTATTGTTGGCATTGTTGTTGCATGCTCATTACATTGCATGCTTGCATGATTAGGTTGCATAGTATTGTTGCATATTTGTTGCATGCCATGTTGTTTACATGCTAGGTTGCATTGCATTGCATTGCATTGCATTTAGCATGCTCATATTGCATTACATTGTATTGCATTTCCATGTTGCATTGTATTTGGCATACATGCATCGCATTGTGTTTGGTTTGGGTGATAAACCAAACACGAGGACCGAGGGATGTTTCGTACTCGAAGTGACGAAACATGCCTCAATCCTAGGTCGCTGACGCTCTCGATCCAACATGATAGAGTTTTAGGCCTTCATGTGTTTTGTGCATTCATTCCATATTGATTCGTACACTTGGCTTCTTTGGCCATCATGCATTGAAATGCGTGATTGATGGCCTAAGGGTCGAGAACCATACTCCCTCGAGTCCTTGACATGATACGGAGGGTGGTCTTGTATACATTGTCTTGTAAATGCATTGTCATGCTCTGTTTGTCCTTTGCTGCAGCAAAACAGCATTCTGCAGGAATAGATGGCCGGTCGGCCATCTTCAGTGCAGGTCGGCTACAAATTGTTGGCCAAGAGCCCCATTATTGGTCAATGACCAGTTCCCTTTGGCCGATGGCCTTTCCTCTTGGCCGATGGCCTCTCACAGCACCCAGAAGATGATTCAGAAGCATCCTTGAAACTTGTGCAGTTTTCAGAGGTGCAGAGCAGTGTAAACAGAGGCAGCATGAGCATGGCGATAGATTCCGAGCGAAGCCGAGCATGCATGCATTTGTCCTTCTTCCCGACGCCTCTTTACTGCTTTAGTAGCTTAATTAATTTGTTTAATTAGTTAAGTGGTTGTGTAATTAATTAATTAGCTTGTTAGTTGATTAGTTAGTTGATTTGTATTATTCTTTCGGACCCTCCGTCGAGAGGGCGAATTTTGTAATAAGTGTGCGTGAGTGTGTGAATGGCTTCCAACCTCATGTCTTTCTCCCTTTTACTTAACTGCTTTCGATGGTTAGTTCTAGGTCATGTTTCAATTAGCATTCCCATGCTCGCATGTTTGAATCCATTCATCTGTATTGCATGCACCGGGCTCGGCGCATCATACTAACTGCATTGTATTTCAATACCAATTTGAATACATGTATCAAGTCGCATCTCACATGACATCTTAGAATAGCCAAGCCTATCTTCGTTGCATTTTGCATGCGTTGCATTAGCCATCTTAACATAAACTAGGATCATGCATTGATTACTAACTAGTTGTTGTTTTGGCTTGGAGTACTAGGTAAGCTTTTATGCTTTAGCATCTTGCATTAGTGAGTGTTGCCATGACAGCATGCTTACCATGAGGCTATTTGCTTATTTGATATAACTGCCTGAATGCCTGTGGGTGAAGGTTGGATTACTTGAATTGGAACAATTCATCGAAATGTGAGTTTTAAGCCCACTTGTGGTGGCAAAACCATGTTTTCTTTAGCCCACTTGAGGGTGGCAAATCCACGTCTTAGCCCACTTGCGAGTAGCACCTTCAAACCATTTTCAAACAAACATGAAATGTTTTGCTCCAAATTAGGCGATCTAGTCTATACTTGTGTGTTGTGCGCATCACATAGTAATTCTAGCTAATTAATCGGAATAAGAACACATGTGTTTTCAAAAACAAAATATCATTTTTAGTAGTGGCCGATCTTTGATTGGGCAAGCGGGGGTGCTCATTGCATGACCTTCCCCAATCGTACCCAAGGTCCCGAGCCGAGGCAACTTTGGTGATGACAGACACGTGGCCGTAGGCAACGAGTCAGGGTTTCCTAAATTCCTCCAAAAATAAAACATTTAGGTAGCGACTCTGTATCTGGCAAAGTAGTCCATGTTTGGCACTTCTTTCTTAAAAATTAGTTTTCCAAAACGATTTGCCGAATTTGGAGTCTTTGGTGATTTATCAATCTCACATTGCACATTGTGAGATCAAATTAAGAACCGTGACATTTGAGTCCAAACTGTAGCATGAGGCCCTCGGGGCGCGTCTACAGTTTCTGGCGACTCTGCTGGGGATTTAGAGAACTTGACTCGAACTCATGATATCTTGTTTTGATTACACTTATGTGCTTCTTTGCATTGCATTTGCATTGGTGTGCCTAGGACACCGTGTTTGCCGTATGCTATTCCTGAATGGTTTGCTGGAGGCTTGCTTTGAGAAGCATGCCATAAGGCTGACCGGTTGCGGTCTCTGCCATGACGGGAACACAAACCTCGGTTTTCACCGAGGCACCCCTTTTGACCATTCAACCTAGTGCATATCGGAAATCTATAGTGACTATTCCAAGCTAGGACAGGTTGCTTACCCGATTTTAGGTTGCTTGAAAACCGCTGTGTGCATAGTGAAACCCTAGTTCCTGACAAAATAGGACAGGGAAACCCTACCCCAACATAGGGGTGTTTTGGCTCTCACTTGCTTGTTATGTGCTTTTAGAGTGCGTCTCTACAGGAATGTATGTATCAGTTTGAGAGTCTGGGTATCAGGCCTGCGGGCATCAGTGTTTTGAGAATCAGTTATATCTGCGGGTATCAGATTCGGATTTTTGAGCCAGTGATTTTGGGAACAGTGATTAGTGGTTGAGAACGATTCATTCAACTTATGTTTGCCAACTGTGTGTTGTCTTTATTTAAGCTGTTGTGTTGTCCGTTTTTCTGTTCATTGTTTCCTTATTATTGCTTTATTTATCTTTTTGCAAGGTTGTTTAGCACCATTGATTCCGACCAGGCAGATATCCCCCGAGCACTCTGGGTCAGAGGTCGTAGACTTAATCGATCTAGGGATCTGATAGACGGACAAGCAGTGTTCCTCTCTTTACCCCCAGTTACCAAACGGAGGTCAGAAGGGCGCAGTGTATCGGTACAGCGGTCGTCAGATCAGTGGTCTACCCCACCAGTGAACAGTCAGGCTGAGGTCTCAGTTTCCATTACAGGAATAGATATACTAGTTATTCAGCTAGATCAGCATAACATGGCAGGAATAGAGAAGATGATTCGTCAACTCCAGGAAAGTATGAAAACTATGCAGCAGGATGCTACCCATAAAGCAGAATTTGCCAAACAACAGGCCGAGGTCATGGCCCAACAGGCAGAGTTAATCACCAGGTTATAACAGCAAACCGGAGCATCTGCTTCACACCAAGTTCCTCCTCCACCAAGAGTTCCCATACTCGGGGAAACAGCAAATGTCCAGGAAGGTACGGACATTCCAATTGGGCCAGCTCCACCCCCGATCCTACCCCAGCTATCCAAAACACCTATCAACCTACTGGATTCTCCGTTTGAGTTTGAGGTGGACCCCACAGCATTGAAAGTGAGCAAGCTTGAAAAGCTGTTCAAGAAATCTCAAGGTGTGAAGTCCATTCCAAATATTGAGGATGGGTACACCGACTCGGTCGTGACACTGCCAGATCGGTTTAAAATGCCGCACATCGACTGCTTTACGGGTCTGGGGATCCTATGGTGCATTTATGATTTTTTTCGGACATACTAAGGCCGATGGGCCTTTCCAGATTGCAGAAACTTTCTTTGTTTGGCCAGACCCTGTCAGGTGTAGCGGCTATTTGGTACGCAAAACTGGAGGACGCCATTAAGAGGAATTGGGATGAGATAGCCGAGGCCTTTGTAGCTCAATACTCCTACA
Source organism: Camellia granthamiana (assembly GCA_036172215.1). NCBI lineage: Eukaryota > Viridiplantae > Streptophyta > Magnoliopsida > Ericales > Theaceae > Camellia > Camellia granthamiana. The sequence goes on from CM069905.1 coordinate 37,957,400, forward strand.
ATACGCAGATCGAGGTCACAACTCGTGATCTCAAGACCACTAGGCAAGAGTCGAAGGAGTCTCTGATTTTGTGACCCGCTGGAGGGCTAAGGCCTCGATGATGACCATCAGGCCAGTCGACAAGGACCAAATACGGATGGTTGTGCGCAACCTCCAGCCCAAGCTCATGCAGAAGATGATCGTCCTCCCCCTTCCTACCTTTACAGATTTACATGAGATTGGGGTGCAAATCGAGGACGCCATGAAACAGGGCCTCATTGATCATGAGAGAGAGCAGTCCAAGAGGGCATTCAACCGCAGTACGAATGCAGGCACAAGCAGTGCTGCAGCTGCCAGATCTTCAGATGTGGGTATGGTCACCACCACCACCACCCCAAGAACCCTTGTAATTACCCCATTCACCGGTGCGTCCAAAAGTAGCTCACAAACAACTAGGAACCCACCCCGAGGCTAGAGAGTCTTCACCCCACTATACATGCCCCTATCCAAAGCTCTGGGGGTTCTGATCAAAAAGAGGCACTTGAAGCCCCTGGAGCCGCGGCCATTGCCAGAAAAACTTCCTCCCTCCCATAACCCTGCGAAGTACTGTGCCTTTCACCAACAGCATGGCCATAACATCGACCAGTGCTTTCAATTGCGTCATGAGATTCAGGATCTCATTGACAACAGGGTGATCATGCCTCCAAAGAAACCGAATGTCACAACCAACCCTCTTCCACCACACAACCAAGCTCCACCTCCCAAACACATCAATCTGATCCAAACTGGGGTTGTGTCATACGACCCTAGCATATATATCACCCCTTCTCACCTACCCAAGCCGGAGGTGTTCATTCCTGACAACACTGACTTGTGCATGTTGGACATCTCCCAAACCCAACCCGAAACGGTGGTGGTGACTATCGAAGGTAGAATTGGGTCGACTATGGGGGCAGATGAGATTGATAATACAGAGCCTGAGGGATCTGCGAGCTTCATATACAACCTGAGCGGTTACATTACGTCAGCAGGCCAGGCTAGGCCGAATGTGGAATTGCCAGTAGGGGCAGAGATTTGAGTAGTACGAAAGGATGGACCTAATCAGGGGCTGGATAACCTGGCAGAACTAGAGAAGGACATTGCTAACCTTCAGTTTTTCAACGAGCAAGATCCGGGAGACGTGACTGTTGACTGGTTTGGTCTAGAAGGATCAGCAGAAGCTACCCGGTGGCTCAGCGACGAGCCGGATATTATTGAGAAGTCTCAACTAGAACAGGGTCCGTCAGGGATGGGGACATCAGCAGTGGTCGGAAGGGTCGGGAATCAGTCTGCACCCCGGGAGAGCGCCGGTGTTAAGAATTTCGCTCGGGATCCGGACAGTTTGAATATAAGAGATGTTGAACATTAAGTTACACTGAAGCAATCTGAGCAGGAAAGGATCGAGGATTCTGAGATGGCCAGAAAGGCCAAGGCCCCTGCGGGGACAGAACATGCTGTGTACACAGGAGCAGAGCGTGCTGCGGGCACGGGAACGGAAGGTGCTGTGGGCACCGGAATAGTTGTGACGGAGCCGGACAGGTGTCTGTCGGCTGCCGATGGCATGTGGTGGGAAGATGACGACCTATGTCTTGCCCACACAGATAAGGACTAGGGGAGTGACCAGTCGGATGATACCTGGTATATTGGCGAAATTGATCACATGACTAGGAGCGGGTGGTATTTCAAACCCCCATACCTAGACCAACCAGAGGCGTCCGGAAAGGACAGGGAGGCAGACAAGCAGAAAGAAAAGCTAGTCGAAGAAGAGGCTGTGCTGAAACAGCTTAAGAAGATATAGGCAGACATCTCCATCTGAGGACTGCTTATGGCTTCACGAGTCCATATACAAGCTGTCATATCTGCAATGGACAAAGCCAAACTTTCAATAGACACCATGCCTGAGCAGCTGGTAGGATTGGTTTTTCCGGGAGGAGCTTCCCTGACGTTGACCTTTTCTGACAAGGAACTGCCGCCTGAGGGCGCAAACCATAACAAACCGCTCTACATCTCTGTGGAGTGTAGAGACAAGTGGGTACCGGTAGTACTTGTCGACACGGGATCTGCCATTAACGTGTGCCCGTCGAGAACGGCATATGCAATCGGGTTGAAGCCCGCGGACTTTGTGCCAACTGCCCAGGTGATAAGGGCTTATGACAATACTAGCAGAGAAGTGATGGGGACTGTGCGGATTCAGACCAATGTTGGTCCAGGACAGCACGAGATTGACTTTCATGTCTTGGACGTTCCCGCAACCTTTAATTTACTCTTAGGGCGGCCGTGGCTGCACCAGGTGAAGGCGGTCTCTTCCACCCTGCATCAGATGTTGAAATACCCCCATAGGAAGGCGGTGGCTATTGTTTTTGGGAATTCATCAATCCATCCACCACCAGAAGTGTCTACACCGGTTTTGGAAATCGAGCATGGCACGGAGGATGTGTTCTTATCAGGATTTACCCTAGCCGAGGCCCAGGTCGTACAGAACATCTTGGCTGTTGATGAGGGGTTGTATGTCAGTGCACAGTCTGTGTACCTCATGAATAAGCTCCAGCATATCCCTGGGATGGGATTAGGAAAGAGTAACCGAAAGGGCATTGCAGTATCGGCCGAAGTGCCGCACAACCAGTATACCTTTGGTTTGGGCTATCTGCCCACCAAAGAGGATTGGGTAAGGAAAGGCAAAGAAATGGCTGGGAGACCCAGAGCCAAATAGGCCAGAAGGCATTTTGAGTTGATGCATCGGCTTATCCAGGGCACCCTGTACGGGCGCTTCATCCGGGAGGGGGAAGACTTTCCATTCTGCGGCTTCCTAGAGCCATGGTTGAATGCCGAGAAGAGACGCCTGCCGGGTTTTGACATCTTTTTTGATTTACAATTGTCTGGGGATGATGTTACCGAGGAGCAGATAGACCCATCAGCTGAGGTTGAGCAGTGTAAGGAAGTGGATTCTGAGAGCACTGAGATTGAAATGGGGGTAGCACTGGCTTGTCTACTCTCAGATCCTCCGATCGTACATGAGTGCTTGGGGGATGACCTTTCAGTGTCCATGATTGGGAATGAAATGGCTACGAGCCTATCTTCAAGCATTTTGGATGCATCCATCGCCTCCTCCCTCGTCTGGCAATACGAGAAGGGATTCTTATCAAGTAGCACCGGGTCAGGTAGTGAGCCAAAATCTGATTCCACCGAGTCTGTAGAGTTGGAATCAGGTTCTAGCTCGTTTGAGTCTGAGTCCGGTATTCCTGGGGGTGACAACCTGGACGCCACAGTCCTATCTAGGTCATCTTTTTCTTTTTCCTTTGAGTCTGTTGTAACAGAGGAATCAGGCGACTTGGAAGTGAATAATGAGAATAAAGTGGCTGTGGCTTTTGAGTATTTTTCTGTGCCTTTGATTTATTGCATTAATTCAGACTTTCAAAACTTCGATGAAAACAACGAGGAAGAAATTCCTTCGGTTTTGAAATATTTGCTAGATCAAGAGCATGAGAGGTTTGTAAAACCGCCGGTTGATGAAATCACCCAAATTAATGTTGGTACTGAGAAGGACCCGCGGCTGGTCCAGATCGGGTCCACGTTGTCTTCGGAGGAGAGCAAGCGCTTAGTCGCTTTATTAAAAGATTTCAAAGATGTTTTCGCGTGGTCCTACGAAGACATGCCTGGGATCGATCCTGATATTGTACAGCACCGGATCTCTCTTAACCCAGAGGCCCAACCTGTTAAGCAGAAACTCAAAAGGATCCGCCCGGACTGGGCTCTCAAGATCAAAGAAGAGGTCACCAAGCAAATCGACTCAGGGTTCCTGCTTGTATCTGAATACCCAACTTGGTTGGCCAACATAGTTCCAGTGCCAAAGAAGGACGGCAGAATTCAGGTATGCATGGATTATACGGATTTGAATAAAGCCAGTCCGAATGATGACTTTCCTCTGCCGCATATCGACGAGTTGGTGGACTTCACTGTGGGGCATGCATTGCTTTCGTTCATGGATGGCTTTTCAGGCCACAACTAGATTGTGATGGCACCCGAAGACCGGGGAGAAGACTGCTTTTACCACCCTGTGGAGAACCTATTGTTACAGAGTGTTGCCGTTTGGGCTGAAGAATGCTGGAGCTACATATCAACGGGCTGCGACCACAATATTGCACAACATGATCCACAAGGAGGTTAAGGTGTACGTAAACGACATGATTGTCGAGTCCAAAGAAAGAGAGGGCCACTACACCAATTTGCAAAAGTTTTTCCAAAGGATCAGAGAATTTCGGTTGCTGCTGAATCCTTAGAAATGTACATTTGGTGTTACAGCAGGGAAAATGCTGGGGTTCTTGATTACACAGAGAGGTATCGAAGTCGACCCTTCCAAAATCAAGGCCATCTTAGAAATGCCACCACCAAGGACTTAAAAGGAGGTGCGAGGTTTTCTGGGTAAAGTGCAATTCATAAGACGGTTTATTGCTAAATTAACCTTGACTTGTGAAGCACTCTTTGGTCTCCTGAAGAAAGGAAAGAAATTCCAATGGGACGGCCGATGCCAAGCTGCTTTTGAACAGATCAAGCAATAGTTACAGAACCCACCCGTGTTGTCACCAACTGAACCGGGGAAATAGTTGATTTTGTTCCTTTCAGTAACTGAAACTACAATGGGCTGCATGCTTGCACAGGAGTCTGAGGACAAGGTGGAGAGGGCTATCTACTACCTGAGCAAGAAGATGCTGGATTATGAGACCCGTTACACTTCGCTGGAAAAAGTTTGCTTAGCCTTGGTATGGGCTACCAGGAAGCTGCGGCACTACCTGTTAGCTCATTCTGTAATGTTAGTTTCAACATTAGATCCCATCAAATATCTTTTCGAGAAACCGGCACTTACGAGTAGGCTAGCTCGTTGGTTGCTTCTGCTTTTCGAATTCGATCTGAAGTATGTGACGCGCAAGTCAGCGAAGGGGAGAGCAGTAGCGGAGTTCCTAGCCGATCGACCAGTTGAAGGGGATGAAGCAATTGAGTACCTATTCCCAGACGAGGCCATTCTACATGTCGAAAAAGAATTTTGGACGATGTACTTTGACGGAGCATCAAACCAATACGGGTATGGGATAGGGGTGTTGCTGATAGCACCCGATAATTCTCGTATTCCTCTAGCATTCAAACTCCAGTTCAAAGTATCGAACAACGAAGCAAAGTATAAGGCATGCATTGCTGGTTTAGAAGCCGCCCTAGAACTAGGGGCAAAGCAGTTAGATGTCATCGGGGACTCGAACCTTGTTGTATCTCAAGCTAAAGAAGATTGGAAAGTCACAGAAGAAAAGATAAGAATCTATCACCAGACCTTGGACTTGCTGATTCCTCGGTTTGAGAAATTGAACTTCGCTCATCTGTTAAGAGAGAACAATAGGTTCGCAGATTCACTAGCAACTCTATCTTCCATGATAGACATCCCTTTTGGAGTCCGGATGCATCCGATCATCATCGATCAGAAATTTGTGCAGGCCTACGAGTTGATTGCCGCCATAGATGAGGTTCAAGATGAGAACCCCTGGTATTATGATGTCTAGAACTTCTTGGAAAAAGAGGCGTATCCACCAAGGGCAAATGCCAAGGACAAAAGGGCAATTAGAAGAATGGCTGCTCAATTCATCATCTGTGGAGGAAAACTGTACAAGAGAGTCATCTCAGGATGCATAAGTTGTGTGTTGATGCTGGAGAATCGAAGCGCCTGATGGAGGCCATCCATGGAGGAGAGTGCGGAGCACACATGAACAAGGTGATGCTAGCCCGGAAAATTCTCAGACAGGGTTACTACTGGTCCACCATGGAGGAGGATTGTATTAGCTTTCTTCGGCGATGCCACAAATGCCAAATCCATGCAAACCGCATGAACATTCAGCCGTCAAAGCTGTACAACATGACTTCGCAGTAGCCATTTTCAGTCTGGAGGATTGATGTGATCGAGGCTGTCACTCCAAAAGGGTCCAACGGGCATGAGTTCATTCTGGTCGCGATAGACTACTTTACAAAGTGGGTTGAGGTCCAATCTTATGCGGTGTTGAAGGCATCGCACATTGCAAAGTTCATCAGGAACAACATCATCTATCGCTACGGGGTCCCGAACGAGATTATTTCAGATAATGTTTCCCATTTCAAGAAGGAAGTGATTGACTTGTTAGAGAAATACAATGTGGCTTTTCATAAGTCATCTACATATCGGCCGCAAACCAATGGAGTAGTTGAGGCCACCAACAAGAACATCAAGCGTATCCTGCAGAAGATGGTGGAAACCTACCGGGACTGGCCAGATAAGCTACCAACTACTCTATGGGGCAACCGGATGTCAATTCAAACTTCTACTGGGGCGACTCCGTATTCCTTAGTCTATGGGATGGAGGTCGTTCTGCCTATTGAAATTGAGGTTTCGTCGTTGCGAGTACTGGCTGAATGTCAGATAGCTGAGGCAGATTGGCAGCAGAGCAAATTCAAAGAACTCATGCTCTTTGATGTGCAAAGGCTGAAAGCACTGTACCATGTTCAAGGTTATCAACGTAGAATCGCCAGGGCTTTTAACAAGAAAGTTAAGTCCAGGAATTTGAAAGAAGGAGATTTGGTGCTCAAAGACAACCGAGCTCCCATCCACGACCCTAGGGGCAAGTTCAGACCTAATTGGACTGGTCCTTACATCATCAAGTCTATCTGGACAGGTGGAGCTGTTGTTCTGATGGACCTAGATAGCCTAGAGTTCTCCCAACCGATCAACATGGACAAGTTGAAGAAATATTTTCCCTGAGTGGCTCGCTAGGCCGAAAACCCGAAAGGGCGACCTAGGCAAAAGTTAGAGCACAAAAATATATATATATTTGAAATTATAAAAACTGAGCTCGCAAGGTTGAAAACCCACAAAGGGTAGTCTTGGAAAAAGTTAGAGCGTAAAAGGTGAGGGTTAATACATGAGTGAACCCGAACCGAACTACGTAAGGCTTGATTCCCATCTTTGGGATACGTAGGCAACTTCATCCCGAAGTCCAGCCATAAACACTGCCCCGATCAACTTTGTCCATGTGATCACCTTGGTCATCTTTGTCTATTCAGCATTCAAGAGTTCAGTTGTGATCTCCGGTACAGTGCTATTCAGACTAGGGGCAACTTTCCAGTTGTTGGGATTCGGGGTTGTACATCTCAGTGATAGATCTCAGGCGTGTCCAGTTCTGATCCATATCGAAAATGGTTTTGAAAAGTTTTAATAAAAGTTGATTTTGTTCAAATTAATCTTTTTACAACTTAGACCATTTTTGGACCAAACGGGAAATTTTCAGTACCCACAACCTTCAATTTCATTGATTTCAATACAGAGTTCTCCTGCTCTTGAATACAAAATTGAAGTTGCTTTTCATTACATTCATAAAGGAAACTTGAAAGTTCTGATTAAAGCAAATAAATTCGGGGCATAGTCAGGTGTTCCTGCGTCCTCTCCCAGAGCTGGTTGAAGCCTCTGATGCCAAGTTGGGCCCGATCTGTGCCTCTTCTTTGAGCCAATCTAAGCACTCATCAGAGAGGGTGTAGCTGAAAGTATGAGCGGGGGCCAAAAGCTCTCTCATCCTCCATGCTGCGACATACCGAGCTAAATGCGCGCCTCGGACCGGAAATGTAGCGGGGTACTCAATCCCCTCCTCTGGGCAAGTCTGATCATGTCCGAACTGGCGCCGGAACCGGAACGAAAAGTAAAAAACGCAGTGTGTCAGGCCAATTAACTGGATCCTGGGCTGACGGGTCATGCTATAGCTCATGCCGGCAGGTTGAGCCAAGAACAATGCCAAGCAATGCGGTCTGCGAACAAACTACACATCCAGTCAAACCACCATCCCTCATCGGGGGCATCGACCAGACGTCATCGGAAAAAATAGCTGCGAGCTGAGTATGCGGGGCAGGAGTCCACAATCCTCAATTTGTCCATCAACCATATCTGGGGAGGGATTAAAAATGAGAGATTAAATAATAGAGAGGTGTATGTTGAGAGAAAAGTGAGCAAAGGGTTTTGAGAGAAAAGCCGAGCCTGAGGGCCGAGTGATGTAAGCAATGTATATGTGAGATGGGGTGGAAAACATTACCTGCAATAGTAGTGGACTCCCTACAAACCTAGCTGTCTCCCGATGATGAAAAGCGTCTAAGCCCATCAATGTCTCGGCTAATGTCATGGCAATGCAGCTTTTGCTCTCTTTCAAGCCCTCGGCGACCTCAATCAAATGAGTGCTAAACCCGCCGGAGCCCGAGGCTAGTAAGAAATGAGATAGCATGCATAAGCAGAACGCATGTCATCGATAACCCTGCCAATGATGGTCGCCGCGGTCACCAGCATCAGAAAACTGACAAACCAAGCTCGGAGTGTCCAACTCTCCATCATGAATCAATGACCGAGCATCATGCACAGTAAGGCCGCACATCCGTCCTAAGGCTTGGACGTGGCCGAACCGGAACTGAGGCAAGAATTCCTCGTTGCCCTCGGATTCCATTAAAGCTTGGAAATCCTCAAAAGTGGGACACATCTCTTCACCGCCAAAACTAAAGACGTGTGTTACCAGGTTCCAAAACCTTGCCGTGGCATGGAGGAACGGAAAACGCAACGGGGTGCGACCCAGCGTGAATAGTGCATTTATGCCAAAACCCCAGAAATTCAACCTTTCCGAGCCATCTAAGTTGGCAATCCAAGTTGTGAGATTTTGGGCAAGAAACTCTTCCATTTGGTGCAAATCAGAGCTGAAATGAAGAAACCTACGAAGCTGGGACTTTTATAGAAGATAAGGTGTTGAGTGGAAGACAGGTGTCAACATTCTAGAGGTTCTTACCATTTTTGGCCGATCGGCCACAAATAGTGCCAACCGACCATCATTTTTTTGGCCAATCGGCTATTATTGTTGGCCGTTGGCCATTTCTTCTGGTCGATGACCTCTCCTTTTGGCCGATGGCCTTCCATCTTATCCTTTGAGCTGTCTAAATGCTAAAGATGTTGGGAACTTGTGACTGGTTCCACTTCCAATGCCTTCCGGTGATGATTTTGCGAAGTCGCGCCTCTATTACTTCAATTTGCTTATCAAGTTGTTGTACTTTTGTTTATCGAGTTGTATTTGCATTCTTTAAGTCTTTGTCTTGCTTATCGAGTTGTATTTACATTTGGTTAGTTTGTCGAGTTCTTTGTTTTGCTTATCGAGTTGTTTTGTTGTTAGTTGGCTCACTACCTGATTAATGCAATTCGAGTGTTTAGTTTTCAAAACAAAAGTTCAATCTCATTTACATTGTTATGTAATGAGATGCGATGCATAAAATATACAAATGTAACAATTTTTGAACAAAACAGCTGTTTCATTTCATCATGTCTTTTGCAAAAAGTACATAGTTTTGAGAAAGTAAAACATGTCTGAGGCAGTACAATGTGCTCAAACTACCAGTCAAAAGAAAAATAAAGCAAAACAAAAAAGAGGAGAAAAGCAACAAAATGTCTGAACAAAGCAAAAAAAATAAGAAAAGTAGCAGAAAGTGTGGATCAACATCAATGGTCTCAAGTGTGGGAGTCGGTCCTGGTCCTCTTCCTAGATGAGGGTCCAGGATCACCACTGCCAGCTCCGTAATTAGAGTCTGAGCTGTCTCCATCCTCGCCCTGGGACAACGCCGCCTCCTCATTGTCATCTGGAGTGAGCTCTCGTGAACTACTCTCAGCACGGGTGCGCCTGTGTCTACCTCGGCGGTGGAATGTCATCCCGCGCCTTGCTCCTCCTCCTCCTTGAGCAGGAATAGGTGGTCCAGCTGGAGCACCTCCCACGGCCGGAATCTGGAATGGGGCCTGAAAAGGAAAAATGGTAAATGCATCAATTATGCTACGCAAAGCAGAGTATGAATACCGAATACAGTGTATGAGTACAGTGTATAAATGATGTGAGCAGTGTATCAGAACAGAATGCAGTGTATGGTCCAGTGTATGAATGCCGTGAGCAACGCTGTGAGTAGTATGTGGGTTACAGTGTATCAGTGCCATGAGTTCTATTTATCAAGTGTCGTGTTGATAGTGTGATGCATCAGATTATGTATGAAACAGATTAGGCAGAGTTTGAGACTGCGGTTGAAAGAACTTACCGAGATATTGTAGATGGTCAACAAGTCGATGCACCGCTGTAGCATCCCTACCGCTGAGGCTGTCAACTCCAGGGACTGGCGAGTGTACTCGACGGAAGCCTGCAAAAGTATTGAAGTCATTAGTATTCTGCGGGATATCAAATGAATTGAAATGACTGTACAAAATGCAAAGTCTAGTAGTACATACTGGGGTCGAGCCATAGACTCCGACAAGCTCATGATCAGCAGGAGGAGGAGCGAAAGGGATTTGATAAATCTCCCCACCCTGCCCTCAACACGTGATCATCGTGGGCAGTGCTGGCCACTCAGCTCCCCATCCCCTCCGAGATCCACTCCTACCACGGGCTGAGTCGCCCTCGGTGCTCCTACTCCTGCCGGCGCCGCAGGCCTCTCCCTCTCGACTCGACCAGCACCGGTCAGAGATGGCATCAGATAGATCTGAATGAACTCGAAGTAGTCGCCCTCGTCTCTGAAACGGTCGGAGTCCCGGCCGATGGTGCACTCCGTCATCTCCCGCAGAGTGTACCGCTTAGTGTGCCTCATGTGGGTAGGAGGAGGTGCTGGAACTGTCTGCTCTGGTAGACCAAGGGTCTGGAGTAAGAAGCGCTCCCCAAAATACCAAGCCCGGCAGTCTGGGCCCTCTAGCAAAACTCTGAAACGGGCAGTCTCTCGGGCACCGGCATACTGCTCCTGAACTGCGTCAGGCAACAAGGCCCAAGGCTGCCAGGTGATCGGCAAATAAAACACAGTTTGTTATCTACTATTATTGAGAGTACAAAATAAAGTGAAGCTTAAATAAATTAAAATGTTTGACATACCTCGGCTGTGGTGATGGTGTCGAAGTAGCGGCAGAAGAACGTGATGGACTCCTGTGGCCTCCGCTCGCATCTCACATCGAAGCGGTGGGAAAACGGAACCATGGGGCGTATCTCCTCATCTGGCACTGGGGCAAGCCTAGGGAAGTAGGCGTGTACCCACAACTACAGAATGTAATAGAGCAGATATGAGTATGCTTATCAGATAAAGTAGTTTACAAATAAAGCAAAGTGCAGTATGTGTAGTGTATTGTGCACTGTGTGTAGTGTGCAACCAGTGTAAAGTAGATTGCATGGGTGCAGTGTGTGTGGTATACAGATAATGTAAAGCAGAATTGAAAAAATAGAACGGGAAAGTGTACCTCCCAGGCTCGCCAGTAGCCTCCAAGCAACTGCCCGCTGAGGGGGGAGGATGAGCTCATATATCCGTAAAGAGTGGCCAAGCCCGCACCACCCCAGTCGTAGCAGCGGATCCGCGTCACATCCACAAGTGCGCTTAGTAGGTAAAGGGCGACAGTGTTCGCCCGGTCGGTGAAGAGCGTGGTCCCCAGTAGAAACATGATGAAGCCACAAGCATACTGCTCTTCCTCCTCCCGGGTAATAGGCGCTTAGATCCGGAAGTGATCCTCGAACCATGTGTACCTCACAAACCCTGGCCGGGCAAGAGGGGGCTGAGTGCCAAGCAAGTATAGCTAAGCGGCGTCCCACTCATCCATATATGTATCAAAGGGGATCGAATCACCTCCTACTCCGATGCCTGTGAGCATAGAGAAGTCAAAGGGAGTCATCGTCATCTCCCTGGTGACAGAAAGGTAGAGGAAGTCGGTGGTGTCCCACCACCTCTCCACCAAAGCAGCAAGAAGGGGTCTGCTCGCAGTGAGACGCGAGAGTCCCAGACAGAAAGTCCCAAAGCCGGCCTGGTCGACAATATGACGGACCGCGTCAGGCCGCTCCATATACCAACCTTGGGCGACAGTGTTCCCATACCCCTGAAAGGCATTGGAATCTCCTTGTGTTCAAAATAAACGGTTGCAAAGCAGTGTTAGAAATACAGTGTTTGAATTGTTCAGTTGAGAATGTAGCGTGTCTGCATATGTTTAGATTTAAACATATATCAGGTGTGGGTGTGCACACAGTGAACTACAGCATATGATGTATCAGTGTGTTTGAATTATTCAGTTGAGAATGCAGCGTGTGTGCATGTGTTCAGATTTAAACATATATTGGGTGTGGGTGTGCTCACAGTGAACTTCAGCATGTGATGTATCAGTGTGTCTGAGTTAGGCAGTTAAAGAAAAGAATTGACTATCGTAGTTATATGTTCTACATTGCAGAAAATGAAACAGAGGAAGGATATACCTCAGCAGCGCCGTAAGACAGATGTGACTCTGGCTCGCACAACAAAAGCTTCAGTGGTGCGCCCCGCGCATAGCTCCTGAAATGGCGGATGCCATCAGGAGGCAACACATGTATCGCCGGCCTGTAAGTCACCGGATCGAACGGCCGAGTGCGAAGAGGTAGGAGCTTGACCTCGGGCTCCACGTCCATCTTCGAGGGAGTCCAACCACGTGGAATGTCGTCTGCCATCTCAAAAGCAAAAGTGAAAATGGCCGAGAATGTGAAAAACGGGCAAGAATGCGGAAGGTCAACCCAAAAGTCGACCCCGAGAGGATGAAAAATGGGAGAAAAGGTTGGAGTGTGGAAAAGGCACGAAAACCAAGTAAACTCGGGGGGAAACAAACCCCAAGTAGTGGAAATCGAGTATGAAACACCGAAAACTGAGTTTTGTTTGGTTTAAAGTGTGCGAAACGGGAAGGGTTTCGCGAATCGAACGACAAAAAAGGCTTGAAAACGCGGCAAAAACTTGGATCGAAGGTTGGGAAATCGCCTAGAGGGAGAGAGGAGTGATTTTCGAGCTAGGGTGAAGTGGAAATATAAGGTTTGGAACCTTATATTTAAAGACCCGTGGCCAAAGGACAAAACTGCCCCGACATTGCCATTTTTGGCCCGTCGTCCAAATTGTTAGCCGATCAGCTAAATATTTGGCCGATGAGCTTATTTTGTGGCCCGTTGATGGCTGGTGGCCTCCCCTTGTGGTCGATGCACCTCCCACACCCTTGTTTGGGTCAGTTATGTGGTTTGGGACCTTCATTACTCGAGACAGTGCAAAAAGTGCACTTTTGAAGCTTAACCGGCCTTCGTGTTGACCTCGAGCCGTGTCTTCTGTGTGCGATGCTCGGTACGCGCAAGGAGTATCCTTTCTCGTTTCCTTTTGTATCTTGCGAGTTCCGCAAATCGCTTTAAATATGTTGTATTACATTGCTTTGTTATGACTGAAACACGCGCGCTTTTTACGCGTCTTGCATTGAACAATGCCTCATCTTGTTTTGAAGTTGCATCTCAACATCGCGAGTGACGTGCCTTCACCATACTTATGTTGAACATGGGTCTTTCCTATTACACACATTACTTGCGTTGTTGCGCATGCTTTACTTACATGTGTTTATGCACCCTTTCGCATTGTTACACACATTGCTTGCGTTGTTGCGTATGCTTTACTTACATGTGTTTATGCACCCTTTTGCATTGTTACACACATTGCTTATGTTGTCGCGTATGCTTTACTTACATGTGTTCATGCTTTTCCTGCTATACACATTGCTTTCGTTGTCGCGTATGCTTTACTTACATGTGTTTATGCTTTCCTTGCTTCACACATTGCATGCGTTGTTGCGTATTGCTTTACTTACATGTGTTTATGCCTCAACTGCATTGTCATGCATCCTACCCGGCTTGCGTTGTCGCGCATGCCACCTCCTTGCATTGTCATGCACCCCTTTGCTTGCGTTGTCACGCATGCCCTCCTTGCATTGTTATGCTTGTTTCAAATTGCATTGTTATGCACCACCATCAGCTTGCGTTGTTGCACATGCCCTCCTTGCATTGTTATGCTTGTTTCAAATTGCATTGTTTTGTATCGCACTTAGGTTGCATTGTCATGCACCTCTCCACATTGTTATGCATCACACTTAGGTTGCATTGTCATTGACCCATTCACTTGCGTTGTCACGCACTTTTCACTTGCATTGCTATGCATGTTTCTAACGATGTTGTACCTGTTAAGTTTCTTTCTTTTTCAGGGACGATATTATATATACGGTTCATTTGAAGCTAGCACGACCAGACGAACCGGACATGTATTGTATTCTCTGCGTGAGACGTAGCGAGAATTGTATAATTCTCTTACATCCTTTCTGCATGAGTTGTAGTTCGATTCTTATTTGCTTGCTTAAACTGTTGCATTTATTGTGTATAATTGCTTCGTTACAGCTCTCTTTACATGATCATAAGTTATGTTCGGCTTTGTGCATGTCATTTGCATCTTGCCCCTGCCTGCGGGCACATATCTTTGTTATCTTGTATGCTTTGTCTAAGTCTTCAGCCTTGTCAACAATGGGTCGTCTCTAAGCTTTGACATTCACTCCCGTCATTGTTATGACTTTCGAGTTCTGTCAAAGAGGGGCAACTGTAGACACTCCATTTTTGACCGTCCTCAAGACTTGGACGTCATCGTCTGAACACTCGATGATCATCCATGCTCGTGTTCGTTTTGAGTTGTCGGAGGTCTTGGCCGCGCACCTTGCCTCAAGATCTCTCAACTTGTCTGTCTTGTGCTTGGTTGTGGACCAAAGACTTGTGTTTTTGCTTTTGAGGGAAGAGGGTGGATTGTTAGCCATCCCCTCAACCCATAGGCCAAGGCTTGAAGCCATCGGCCCCTTTTTCTTGCCATCAGCCAAGAGTGTTGGCCGATCGGCACTATATTTGGTCAGTCGGCCACCTTTGTTGGTCAATCGGCCACATTTTCCGGCCAAACCCCTTTCCATCTGCTTTTGGCAGATATTTTGTGCCAGCTGACATAGCTGGCACGCACAATTCCCCCCCTCCATACACATGTATGGAGGGATTTGAGCCTTGCTTAGCTTCTCCAAGAAGCTTTGCAAAATTGGTTTTCTATAAAAGGAGAGCATCCTCTCCCTTTCCAGGGCTTCTAGAAATTTGATATACAAGTTAGATATATCTCTCTCTATATCTCCCTCTCTCTAGATTTGTGTGTGTGTTTGAGCTCAAAAGTGCGTTTTGTTCTTACTATTGCACACAAACACCTAGCACTACACTATCCTTGTTTGCTGAGGCACTAGAAGGTTGATATTAGAGTTCTTGGGCTGTTTTTGATCCAAGAAGATTGCTGGAGTTGTGTTCTTAAAGTTGTTCTTGAAGGGTGAGTCAACTTGCTTTTGATACCCCATTTTGGCTTAAGCTTTTAGACTTACTTGCATATTGTTTTAAGCTTAGTTCTAAACTACAAAAAGTTTTGATTTTATATGCTTGTTTTAGTTTCTTAAGGTCACTTTTTGGTTAGGGGTTGTCTCCCCTCTCTTAGGCCTTGTTTGGCCCTATTTTGTGCCTTTCTTCTTGAGCTTTGGTATCATCTTGTTTTGGCCTTCTCACCACTGAAATCCAGAGGATTTTTAGTGGTGGAGAAGTGGTTTTGGAGTCTTGAATAGGAGAGGGGCACCCCCCTCTCCTTATATCTCATATGCTTGTGTTGATGGCTCATAATGTTAGCATGTTTACTTAGCATGTCTTGGTTCTATTTCAGCACTTTTTAGTGACATTTAGGACCTTCCTTAACTCTATTCCATGTTGGTTTGATGGCATCTTGCATGCTTCATATACTTGTAGAGTAATCTTGCATGTTTGCATAACATGCATCTTGAGCTTGGACCACTATTCTTGCATGTTTTGGCTCGACTCCAAGGAGCTTTCCCTTATGTTTTACCATGATTAAACTCTGTTCGGTGTTGTCTTGGTCATGCATGCATTGTTTTGCATAGACTTGGTTCATTTTATCTTGTAAGCTTTGTGCCTTGAGTTCATTAGCATGTGTTACTTGAAGTATTTTCATGATTTGGCATCATGTAAAAGGTGATTTCAGTCCATGTTTCAAGGTCACACACTTGCATTTATCACCTATTCCATGCTTTGGATAGTTTGTGTTTCATGCCTTAAGAATAGGTCATTGTGCATGCCATCATACTTAGGCCTTTGGGATGCCATCTAAGTGGGTTTTTGGGCTCAGTCTAACATGCCATAACTCTGATTTTATTGGCCTAAGTCATGCCATGTTTGGTTGTAATAGGTGTAGTGCAATTGCCCTTTTTGGCCTTGTATGCGTTTTGTTTTGTGCTCACCTTTCTAGCATGTTTTGGCCTCATCCCATGCATGTTCTAGCTTTGTTTTGGCCTAGCTTGGGACTATTTTGGGTCACCTTGGTCCTTTGGGTCTTGGTTGATATGGCCATGGTTCAAGTCCCTTGGCTAGCTTTGAACTTGAAGTCCATTAGCATGCCTTGCTTGTGTTATGTGTTTGATTTGGCATCACTTTTAACATAATTTCAGAGCTTATGGTGTCACCATACTGTCATGATTGTCACCCCTCGCTCATGTTTGGGTGTTGTGACCTTATGCCTTAACTCTTGGGCCATGCCATGTGCATGCTCATTGTGCATTCCATTCTATCATTTCATCATTTTGGCCACCATTTTGGTGTGGTTGAGGCCTATCCATTTTCAGTGTAAGTCCATGAATCATGCGGTTTGTGTATTGTTGTATGCCTATCGCATTGCATGTTGTCGCATGCTTGTTGTTGGCATTGTTGTTGCATGCTCATTACATTGCATGCTTGCATGATTAGGTTGCATAGTATTGTGGCATATTTGTTGCATGCCATGTTGTTTACATGGTAGGTTGCATTGCATTGCATTTAGCATGCTCATATTGCATTACATTATATTGCATTTCCATGTTGCATTGTATTTGGCATACATGCATCGCATTGTGTTTGGTTTCGGTGATAAACCAAACACGAGGACCAAGGGATGTTTCGTACTCGAAGTGACGAAACGTGCCTCAATCATAGGTCGCCGACGCTCTTGATCCAACATGATAGAGTTTTAGGCCTTCATGTGTTTCGTGCATTCATTCCATATTGATTCGCACACTTGGCTTCTTTGGCCACCATGCATTGAAATGCGTGATTGATGGCCTGAGGGCCGAGAACCATACTCCCTCGAGTCCTTGACATGATAGGGAGGGTGGTCGTGCATACATTGCCTTGTAAATGCATTGCCATGCTCTGTTTGTCCTCTGCTGCAGCAAAACAGCATTCTGCAGGAATAGATGGCTGGTCTGTCATCTTCAGTGCCGGTCGGCTACAAATTGTTGGCCGAGAGCCCCATTATTGGTCAATGACCAGTTCCCTTTGGCCGATGGCCTTTCCTCTTGTCCGATGGCCTCTCACAGCACCCAGAAGGTGATTCAGAAGCATCCTTGAGACTTGTGCAGTTTTCAGAGGTGCAGAGCAGTGTAAACGGAGGCAGCATGAGCATGGCGATAGATTTCCGAGCGAAGCCGAGCATGCATGCATTTGTCCCTCTTCTCGAGGCCTCTTGACTGCTTTAGTAGCTTAATTAATTTGTTTAATTAGTTAAGTGGTTGTGTAATTAATTAATTAGCTTGTAAGTTGATTAGTTAGTTGATTTGTATTATTCTTTCGGACCCTCCGTCGAGAGGGCGAATTTTGTAATAAGTGTGCGTGAGTGTGTGAATGTCTTCCAACCTCACGTCTTTCTCCCTTTTACTTAACTGCTTTCGATGGTTAGTTCTAGGTCATGTTTCAATTAGCATTCCTATGCTCGCATGTTTGCATCCATTCATCTGCATTGCATGCACCGAGCTCGGCGCATCACACTAACTGCATTGTATTTCAATACCAATTTGAATACATGTATCAAGTCGCATCTCACATGACATCTTAGAATATCCGAGCCTATCTTAGTTGCATTTTGCATGCGTTGCATTAGCCATCTTAACATAAACTAGGATCATGCATTGATTACTAACTAGTTGTTGTTTTGGCTTAGAATACTAGGTAAGCTTTTATGCTTTAGCATCTTGCATGAGTGTGAGTGTTGCCATGACAGCATGCTTACTATGAGGCTATTTGCTTATTTGATATAACTGCATGAATGCCTGTGGGTGAAGGTTGAATTACTTGAATTGGAACAATTCATCGAAATGCGAGTTTTAAGTCCACTTGAGGTGGCAAAACCATGTTTTCTTAAGCCCACTTGAAGGTGGCAAATCCACGTCTTAGCCTACTTGCGAGTAGCACCTTCAAACCATTTTCAAACAAACATGAAATGTTTTGTTCCAAATTAGGCGATCTAGTCTATACTTGTGTGTTGTGCGCATCACATAGTAATTCTAGCTAATTAATCGGAATAAGAACACGTGTTTTCAAAAACAAAATATCATTTTTAGTAGTGGCCGATCTTTGATCGGGCGAGCGGGGGTGCTCAATTGATGACCTTACCCAAAAATAAAACATTTAGGTGGCGACTCTATATCTGGAAAAGCAGTCCATGTTTGGCACTTCTTTTTTAAAAATTAGTTGTCCAAAATGATTTGCCGGATTTGGACTCTTTGGTGATTTATCAATCTCACATTGCACATTGTGAGATCAGATTAAGAGCCGTAAGTCCGAACTGTAGCATGAGGCCCTCGGGGCGCGTCTACAACATCGAAATGAAATGTGTAGACTTAGTCAACCTATCAACAATCACCCAAGGAGCATCATTGCCTCACTGTGTTCTAAGAAGCTCAACTACAAAATCCATGGTAACATGCTCCCATTTCCACTCGGCTATTGGTAAGGGTTGTAGCAAACCCGCTTGGTCTTCGGCATTCACTTGTTGACAAGTAAGGCACTTCGATACAAATAAAGCGACATCTCGCTTCATACCTCTCCACCAAAACTGGAGACTAAGATCATGTTACATTTTGGTGCCTCCCAGATGTACCGCAAGGCGTGAGTGATGGAACTCCCGAAGTACTTCCTCTCTACAAGATTCTAGCACAAATAAACAGTCTAGATAACGTACACTCAGATTCGAGTGAATGTTCAAACCCTTCTCTTCTTTCCCGTTGGAAATTCTATCACGGATCAACTCCACCTCATGGTTACCCTGTTGTGCCTCTATAACCTTGCTTATCAAGGTAGGTTAAGCACTCAAAGTAAACAAGGTAGCACTCTCGCCGGACTTACCCAAGTGCAAATCAAGCTTGCCAATATCACCTAGCATAACCCATTCCCGAATGGCCACACTTGCCAAACTACTCATAGATTTTTGACTTAAGGCATCGGCCACTACATTGGCCTTCCTTGGATGATAGTGCAATTCAAAATCATAATCTTCCATAAATTCCATTCACCTTCGTTGACGTAGATTCAAGTCTTTTTGGGAAAACAAATACTTTAGGCTCTTATGATCTGAGAAAACCTCAAACTTCTCGCCATACAAATAATGTCTCCAAATTTTTGGGGCAAAAATTACCGCCACTAATTCCAAATCATGGGTGGGGTAATTTTTCTCATGAGTTTTTAATTGTCGTGAATCGTAGGCCACAACCTTCCCTTCTTGCATCAAGACACAACAAGACCATCCCGGGACGCATCACAATAGACGGTGTAACCCAAACCTCTTTCCGGAATTATCAAGACCGGTGCGGTAGTCAATCTAGTCTTAAGTTCTTGGAATGACTTTTCACAAGCTTCACTCCACACAAATTTGACACCCTTCCTTGTCAACCTAGTCAAAGGTGCGGCTAATTTAGAGAAGTCCCTTACAAAACGACAATAATACCCGGCTAATCCCAAGAAACTCCAAATCTCAAAAACATTTCTGGGTTGTCCCCAATCCTGTACAGAATCTATCTTCAAAGAGTCTACAATTACTCCCTCTCTCGACACCGCATGTCCCAAGAACTTCACCTCGGTTAGCCAAAACTCACATTTCTCAAATTTGGTATACAATCGGTGCTCCCTAAGCAAATCAAGCACTACCTGGTTCTCGTGTTCCTCCTTAGAGGTGGAATAGATTAAGATGTCGTCCACAAAGACGACCACAAAGCAGTCTAAGAATTCTCAAAAAATTTGGTTCATCAAATTCATAAAGAAAGCGGGTGCATTGGTCAAACCAAAAGGCATTACGAGGAATTCACAGTGGCCATAACGCATATGACAGGTCATTTTCTGGATGTCCTCCTCCCGAACTCTCAACTGATGGTACCCTGACCTCAAATCTATCTTCGAAATGTAGTGAGACCCTCTAAGTTGGTCAAATAAATCATCTATTCGGGGAAGAGAGTACTTGTTCTTAATGGTAACCCGATTCAACTTGCGATAATCAATATATAATCGTAACGACCTATCTTTTTTCTTCGTAAAGAAAGCCGGTGCTCCCCAAGGTGATGTACTAGGGTGAATTAAGCCCTTACCTAAAAGCTCCTGGAGTTAAATCTTTAACTCGTGTAATTCAGCCGGTGCAAATTCATAAGGCACCATGGAAATCGGTGTCGTGCCGGGCACTAAGTCGATGGAGAACTCTATCTCTTGGTGGCGTGGTAAACTAGTAAGATCCTCGGGAAGATATTCGAGTAGTCAAAAACTACCTTTGGCAATTCAACACGGGCCCCGTCACTCTCACTATCCCAAAGAGTCACAAGAATACCACTAAGCTCGCCTCTACCACGAGGGCCAAACGCTGGTGACAAGACCCTATCAACCCGGTCCCCCAGAAAATAGAAACAATCGCCACTCGAGGTGCACACTGTAACTCTCTGGCAATAACAGTCAATCACAGCTCGATACGAAGATAACCAATCCATGGCTAAAATGACATCAAAACTCAACATGTCTAGCAACAGAAAAGAAAATATAAGTCGACGCCCGACAACCTCTAACTCACAACCGCGACATCCTCGGTCTAAGTCAACCATATCACCAACTGGTGACTCTACCCTGAGCGGAGACACTAACCGTGCCACCTCTAACCCCAATGCAGAAGCAAATGCAGTAAATATAAATGAATGAGATGCACCCATCTCTATCAACACATGAGCCAAAGAATTACACACAACAAAAATACCTCTCACAACTGAGGATCCTAGTAACTGCTCTAGCGTGGTAACAACATACACACACCCCTGTGCCCTCTGATCGACTCGTTCATCTCTCAGAGCATATGCCTGCTACACTGACTGAGCCGAAGTGGTAATTAGCTCGTGGAGTCTGAATTGAGTGAGCCTGCTGGTAGCTTTGAGTCTGCCTTGACCCTAATGTGCAAAATGCGTCTCCTGACTGCGGGCAAGTCCTCTTCATATGCCCCGACTGACCACACTGAAAACAAGTAAGCCCTTGTCCTCTATTTTGGGACTGACTCTGAGACTGGTTAGGTGGTGATGGTAACATCTACTACCCTCCTCCTTTCTGTGGGCATGAAAAGGCCTTGTGACCCGGTTGACCACACTTGAAACATGAAAAACTACCCAGTGCACCCTTTCCCGGGCTTGCCCTAGGCAAGGGAAAAGTAGATCTAGACTGTTGTGGTTAAGACTGGGATGAAAAGGTGCTCATTCTCTTCTTGTTAGGTCTATTGTCTCCCTATGATTCTTAGCCCCTAGACCTCAAACCCCGAAGTCTCTCCTCCTCGGCCTGCACGATAATCTCTACATGTGCCACCGCCTCCACGAGGGGGTCATAGTTCCGAATGATAGTTCTGGCAACCTTGAACAAAATTTTTGTTCTCAAACTCTATACAACGGCGCTCTTCGGTTGCTACCAACTCCAGTGCAAACCGGGAC
The DNA here is from genome assembly GCA_036172215.1 of Camellia granthamiana. NCBI lineage: Eukaryota > Viridiplantae > Streptophyta > Magnoliopsida > Ericales > Theaceae > Camellia > Camellia granthamiana. The sequence goes on from CM069905.1 coordinate 37,979,100, forward strand.
AAACTAGTGAAGGTTGCCTCAAACTCGGCCATGGATACGTTAAGTTGTTTGAGGTCTTGAAACTCTTGCCTCTACCTCTCTCTAGCAGTGGGAGGTAGGTACTTGTCTTGGAAAGCAACCACAAATGCTTCCCATGTTGGCTCCACTCTACCCTTGGCGTACTTTCGCCATTGGCCCGCATCCCCCTTAAGGTAGTAACTCGCTAGAGTCACCCTTAGTTCGTTATCTTCAATGTGAGCATCTCAAATGTCTTCACCATTTGCTCGAGCCACTCATCCGCTTTCTTGGGCTCGGGGCCATCATGGAACTCATCCGGTTTGGCCCGCAAAAACTCTCTAGTGAGAAAACTCGCCCTTATCTCCACAGCGTTCTCTCTAGCTTGGTTCTTTGCCCTCAACATATTCATCGATTCCCTCAAAGCCCCTACCATTTCTCGAGATAGGGTCCCAATGTGGTCTGACCCGCTTGTTCCGGAATTCCTGTTTGCCCCACTTGCTCAGCCATATTAGCTTGGCCAGCTTGCTTGGCCGCATTGGCTTGGCCAAACCCTTCCTTTTGCACCGGAACCTCATGGACCAGTACTTCATGTACGCCTCGGCGAGGCCTACCACGCCTCCCACCTCTAGCACCACGGGCTTGACCTCTTCTCTTAATAAGGGACAAGAGCAATAATTCAGCACATGAGCCCACATGTTCTCGCAACTTGCCTCACATGTTTGACCACAACAATTCTGTATATTTCCCTCCCATATAAACAATTTAATTTCACTCCACATAAGCACTTAGCCATGTAGACACATACGGATTATTCTTTTATGATGAAATTCGTCCCACAAAAAATCAAGAATTCTTAGTAGAACGAGTATTGATCAAGTACCCTTCTAATAAGACCTCAAGAAATTTAATAGGTGCAAACAGCATCCCAAAAGTCCAATCCCATACTCATCTAGTTATATAAACATGTTATCATATAGTCACAAAATATACAACACCTCCTAATCATGCGAGATGAACCCCTTGTGGTAAAACAACCACTTCCCACGAGCCCCGAGTATTCAAATTTGGTAGCTCTGATAACAAGTTGTAACGCCCCAAGAAATTACGCATAATGATAATATATCATCCCTTATGACAAACCGAAATAAATCCCTAACGCTTGCATTAAAAGATCGTGAGGTTTGAACAAAATAGTTCCGCATGCGAATATACATTCAATCAATTCTAGCATATGAATCTATAGCATGTAGAACATTCAGTCAAAAGTAAATAAATGCCCTCAAGGGCTTACAAGTTCCAAGGCTTAAGCCCGATTACAAAAAAAAATAAAAAATCGTTTCTCGAACCCATACAATTATAGCCCTTGGCTTACGAAAATACAATCACAACAAAACGAAAGTCTTGTGCTCTCGACACACACTTCCACGCCCTTAGTTACGTGGAATCACCACTTCTTTTCCTGTACAAAATCCCGTAGGATGAGCATAAAGCCCAGTAGGAAATTCTTAACAAAGTATATACATTTTATACAAACCTCACGAAATGAAATGCACATGCCATGCTATGTTTTTTGAAAGAAAATCATATCTTCATCTTTTGAAAACCATCAAGTTCAATGCTATCTTGAAATTTCAACAATCCAAAAATTATCAATTTAGTTCAAGGTGCGATAAATACGACTTAGGTAATCCCTAGGTTGGTGTCTGCAAGTAGGCATAACTAGCACTACCAAAACCCCACTTTACCGATAACTAACCAGAAGGGAAGTGGTACCTCCTCCGCACGTGTTTTCGGTCTTTCAGCTCTAATCAATTTCTTCTACACCCCCTATCCAAACTTACCAACGTATTTATCCCGAAGCAATTCCATGAAAACTTATTTCACAACATTCTTTTCTCAATGCAAAAGTTTTCAAATCCAATAATCAAAATTTGTCATAACCAAATGAATTGAAATGCAAATGCAACAATTATCAATGCAATGCAACATCCCTTTCATTTTTAATTCCTTCCCATGGAGATCACAATTTCCAATTCCTTATTCCAATGTGATTTCACAAGATAACCACATATCTATTCAAATTCATCAAAAGTAACAATATTTTCACATTTCATGCAAATAGCAATTTGTCTGGCCAGTCCTTGTACGTTTCCACCATCTTTTGCAAGATGTTCTTGATATTCTTATTAGCGGCCTCAACAACTCCATTAGTCAGTGGTCTATATGTTGATGACTTATGAAACGCCACGTTATATTTCTCAAGCAGATCTGCCACCTCTTTCTTGAAGTGTGAGCTGTTATCTGATATAATCTCGTTCGGAACTCCATACAGATGATGTTATTTCTGATGAATTTGGCTACATGTGACGCTTTTTACACAGCATAGGATTGAGCTTCCACCCACTTTTTGAAATAGTCAATCGCCACCAGAATGAACTCAAGCCCATTTAACCCCTTTAGCGAGACTGCACCAATAACGTCGATTTCCCAGAATAAGAAAGGCCATGGCGAGGTCATGTTGTAAAGCTTAGACAGTGGTATATTCATGCGATTGGCATGGATTTGGCATTTATGGCATCACCGTACAAAACCAATGCAATCCTCCTCTATGGTTGACCAGTAATAACCTTGCCTGAGGATCTTTTGGGCTAGCATCGCACCATTCATGTGTGCCCCGCACTCTCCTCCATGAATGGCCTCCATGAGACACTTCGATTCCTCTTCCTCCACACACAGCTTCTGCATTCACAAATGACCTCTTTTATACAGCTTACCTCGCAGATGTTAAATTCAAGGACCAGACGACGTAGTCCCCGTTTGTCCTTGGCATTTGCCCTTAGTGGATACGTCTCCTTTTCCAGAAAGTTCCAAATATCGTAATACTAAGGGTTTTTATCTTCATCTTCATCTATTGCGGCAATGGTCTCATAGGCCAACGTGTATTTATGTTCGATAATGATTGGATGCATCTTAACTCCCAACGGGATGTCTACCATAGAAGATAGAGTTGCTAATGCATTAGCTAACCGATTGTTCTCTCTGAACAGATGTGTAAACGTCAGCTTTTCAAACCTCAGAATCAGAATATCTAGGGCCTAATGGTAGGCTTTCATTTTCTCTTCTTTGACTTTCTAGTCTCCATGTGTTTGAGAAACAACCAAGTTTGAGTCTCTGATGACATCTAACCTTATTGCCCCTAGTTCTAGGGCAACTTCTAGACCAGCAATACACGCTTCACATTCCGCTTCTTTGTTAGATACTTTGAACCAAAGTTTGAAGGCTAAGGGTATATGGGAATCATCGGGTGCTATCAGCAACACACCTATCCTATAACCATATTGATTGGACACTGTAGACACCCCATTTTTGACCGACCTTAAGACTTAGACGTCATCGATTGAGCGCTCGGTGATCGGGCATGTTTGAGCTCGTTTCGAGTTTCCAGAGTTTTTGGCTGAGAGCCTTGTCTCCGGGCCTCTGAACTCTTTGTGCTTTGGCTCGGTTTGTGGACCAAGCCCTATTGACCTTCCCTGGAGGGAGAGAGAGGTCTGGGAGACCACTTTTCTTGCTTGGAGACTAGTTTCCGATTTTCAGAGTTTTCGGCCGTGCGCCTTGTCTTGGGACCGCTTAACGTTCTTCGTTTGTCTTGGTTTTCAAACCATGCCTTGTTGCCTTGGCCTAGAGGGCCACTGTGGTTTGGGAGACCACTTTTGGTGCCCGTAGACTAGTTTTTAAGGCTCCCGACTGCGCGTTTTGCCTCCTGGACTCTTGTCTTGCATCCGTTTTGATTTGTTTTTGGTACAAACCTTGTTTTCCTTGTTTGGAAGGTGGTATAAGGGTGGGAGACTAGTTCTTTCCCTTGGAGACCACTTTCCTTCCTGCCAGCCAGTTTTTTGGTCAGCCAACTGGTTTTCTTGGTCTTTGGACCACCTTTTCTAGTCGGCCACCACACCACTGCCTTGCTTTCATGCTACAGACCATCTCCCCCCATGGCCGACCACTTCCACTGGTCGGCCAACCAGTAGAAGTAGCTGGAGTGGTCGGCAGCTTTCCATCACCTTTTTGGAGATATTTTTTAGCCAGCTGTAACAGCTGGAGGGCACAGAAGTGATCCTCCATACACGTGTATAGAGGGATGGCTTTAGGCCTAAGCTTGTCCAACAAGCTTAACCTTTGGTTCTCTATATAAGAGAACCTCCCCCTCTCTCCTCCAGGTTCTGATTTTGGTGCTTGAGAGTTATACATATATCTTTGTATCTATCTTGCATCTTCTCTTCATTTTTGTGTTCAAAAGTGCATTTTCATCATACCATTGCACACAAACACACACTCAAACACCATACTCTTGTTATTGAGGCTCTTTGAGGTTGGTTTTGGGGTCTTTGGACTGGTTTTGATCAAGGAAAGTTGCTGGAGTTGCAGCTTAAAAGGGGTTCTACAAGGGTGAGTTTCTACCTTCTTAAACCTTGCTTTTTGCTTAAGCTTTTAGCCTTATTTTCATGGTGTTTTAGGCTTAACTTCCTACTAAAAAAAGTTTTGATTTTTAGTCCTTAGCATGTTTGTTTAAGGTTTCTTTTGTGTTGGGGGTAGTCTACCCCCTCTTGTGCCTTGTTAGGCCTTGTTTTGAACCAACCTTTTAAGCTATTGGGACCACCTTGTTTTGGCCTTCTGACCACTGAAACTCAGGGGAATTTCAGTGGTGGAAATGGTGTTTTGAGGTCCCAAATAGGAGAGGGTCATCCCCTCTCCTTGTGTTCTTGAATGCTTGCTTCATTTGCCTCATGTTTGAGCATGTTTGTTAAGCTTGTGTTGGCTACATCTCCGCCCATTTTAGGCCTTATTTCAGCATGGCATACCACTGTTTTGACTTGGTTTTGTCACCTCATGCATGCCTTATACACTTGTAGTGTAAATGTTACAAACTAGCTTTGTGGGCTTCATGAAATAGCATGTCTTTCTAGCATGTTTTGAGTCCATCTCAGCATGTTCTTGGTGTTGTTTTTCCATGATATACCTCTATTAAGGTTTGGTTTGATAGCCCCTTGCATGCTCCATGCACTTGTAATGCAATTCCATTCAATAGCCTAATGTGTATCATGCTTTAAACTGTCATTCTAGCATGATTTTGGCTTAACTATAAGAAGCTTTTGTCCATGTTTTAGCATGCACTAGCTCTAATTTGTGTTTTTTTGGTCATGCATGCCTTGCTTTGTATAGCCATGGTTCATTCTAGCTTGTTAGCATTGTGTATTAAGTCCACTAGCATGCATTGTTTGGCCTATTTACATGATTTGGCATCATTTGTTATGAGATTTCAGTGCATGTTTCATGTTCATGCACTCACATTTGTCACTCTTTCCATGCTTTGGAAGGTTGGTTCTTTATGCCTTAAACATGAGCCATTGTGTATGCCTTCATGCCTAAGCTTGCGAGCTATCATTTCAGTGTGTTTTTGGGGTTATTTTGCCATGATATAACTCTGATTTTTGTTGGCGAAGCTATCTCATGGTTGGTCTTAGTAGGTGTAGTGTAATCCTCCCTTTTGGCCTTGCAAATTTCATGCTTCATGCTCACCATGCTAGCTTTTTTTGGCTTCCTTCCATACATGTTTTAGCATCATTTTGACATGTTCTAGGACTATTTTGGGTTGCTTTGCCAGATGCTTAATGTTTTGCATAGTTATAGTACAAATGCCTATGCTAGCTTCAAGCTTTGGGTACCATAGCATGCTTCATTTGCATCATGTACATGATTTGGCATCATTTAACATGACATTTTAGAACATATAGCATCGCCATATTCCCATTTCTTCCACCCTTTGAGTGCCTCCAAGGGTTGTGCATTTGTTACCTTGCTTGCGGCTTAGCTTGTATGCCATCTTGCCTAGGCCATTGCGCCTCCATCTCAGCATGTTTTGGTCTTTGTTTAGACCTATTTGAGCTCTGTCCATGATTGTTTCATGCATTTGTGCCATGTATTGCATGCCCCCTTTGTAGTCCTCTTTCTAGCCTTATGCCTTAAGGACCCTTGCATGCTTTGCTTGTGTTATTTGAATGATTTGGCACCATTTCATACCTTATTTCAGTGCACTTAGCATTGTTACACCTCCATGCTTCTCACTCCTTGAGCACTCTTGAGGGTTGTGCTCTTAGGCCTAGTTGATAGGCCAATGCATGTGCATGCTTGTATATGCTTTTGTGCCTTCAATTTTTTTTAGCATTATGGCCACTGTTTTGGGCATGGCTGAGGTCTGTTCACATTCAGTTTAAGCCCATTTAGCATGTTTGTTTGCATGTTGTTTGCATGCTTATGATTACATTGCATTGAGTATGCTATTTTGTTATGTGCATTGTGTATGCCAAGTTGTTCTTTGCATTGTCTATGCATGACATTAGCATTGATAGGTTGCTTATGATGCTTTGCATTGAGTATGCATACCATTAACATTGTTCATGATTACATTGCATTGTGTCTGCTATGTTGTTAATTGAATTGTGTTATGCATGTTGTTGCTTGCATTGTGTTTGGATTGGGTGTTAGTCCAAACACGAGAAACGAAGGACGTTTCATACTTGAAGCGATGAAACGTGCCTCAATTCTTGGTCGCCGACGCTCTTGATCATACATGATAGAGGTCAAGGCTTTATGTGTTTATGTGTGCATTCATTTCATATTGAATTGTGCAATTTGGCTTCTCGGCCATCATGTATTGAGATGCGTGATTGGTGACCCGAGGGTCGAGAACCACACTCCCTTGAGCTTGTGAAATGATAGGGAGGGTGGTTGTGTATACATATCTTACAAATACATTGCCATGCCCCTTCTTGTTCTTTGTTGCAGCAAATTGGAGTCTGGCAGCAAAAACTGGTTAGCCGACCAGGAAAAGTGGCTGACCAACCACTTTTTCTGGTTTTCAGCAAAGAAAAGTGGTCAGCAGGTGGTCTCCCTCATCAGCAACTGGTTGGCCACCCTCCCACAGGTTCCCATGGTGGAGTAAAAGCTATCTGGAGCTTGGTACAGTGTTCTGAGAACAATTGCAAATAGAGGCAAATTGGGGCATCGCGACGGATTTGCGAACGAGGCGACCGAGCATGCATGCATTCTTCTCCCTTTGAGGACATTGCTTTACTGCTTTATTTAGCTTCTTTAGTTAGCTAGTTTATGCTTTGGTTTTGTACTTAAGTAGCTAATGCATTTAGCTTTGTTTTGTAATAATTAGTTAGCTTGTTAGTTAGCTAGTTTTGTTTTGTAATAATTAGTTTAATTAGCTTAGATTAGCTAATTAGCTTCTTATTCGGACCCTCCGTCGAGAGGGCACGACTGTTGTAATAAGCGTGCGTATGTGCGATGTATGTCTTCCAACCCCCATTTCTTTCTCCCATTTACTTAACCGCTTACGATGGTTAGTTTTAGGACATATTTCGATTAGCATCCTTATGCTTGCATGCGTGCATCATTCATCTGTCTTGCATGCACCAGGCTCGGCGCATCATACAGACTGCATTGTATTTCAATTCCAATTTGAATACATGTACCAAGTTGCATTTCACATGACATCTTACAATAGCCGAGCCTATGTTAGTTGCATTTTTGCATGTGTTGCATTAGCCATCTTAACATGAACTAGGATCATGCATGATTTCTAACTAGTTCTCTATTTTGGCTCGGAGTACACTGTGAGTGTTTACGCTTTAGCATACTACATGAGATGTGTATGTTGCCATGTTAGCATGCTTGCCATGAGGCTAACTACTTAAGTGATTAACTGGTTGAATGCATGTGGGTGAAGGTTGGATTACTTGAATTGGAACAATTCATCAAAATCCTCGTCTTAGCCTACTTGCGAGTAGCAAACCTTAAACCGTTTTCAAACAAACGAACATGCAATGTTTTGTTCCAACTTAGGCGATCTAGTCTATTTTTGTATGTTGTGCGCATCACATAGTAATTCTAGGTTAATAATCGGAATAAGGACACGTGTTTTCAAAAACAACATATCATGTTAGTAAAGGCCGATCTTTGATCGGGCGAGCAGGGGTGCTCATTGCATGACCTTCCCCTCTTGTACCCAAGTTCCCGAGCCGAGTCAACTTTGATGATAATGGACACATGGCCTTAGGCACGAGTCAGGGTTTCCTAAATTTCCCAAAATAAAACATTTAGGTGGTGACTTTGTATCTGGCAAAAAAGTCCATGTTTGGCACTTCTTTATAAAAATCAGTTTTCCAAAACGATTTGCCGGATTTGGACTATTTGGTGATTTATCGGTCTCACATTGCACTTTGTGAGATTAGATTCAGAACCGTGACATTGAGTCCGAACTGTAGTAGCTAAAGAACAAACGATTTTGCGCCCTCGCGCGCGAAGCCGGGAGTTCTCGGGGCGGTCTACAGACGCTCCATCAAAGTACATCGTCCAAGTTTCCTCTTCGACTTGCTGAATGTCTTCATCTGGAAACAAATATTCCATTGCCTCATCACCCTCTACTGGCCGGTCGGCCAGGAATTCCGCTACAGCTCTTCCTTTAACTGACTTGTGTGTAACATATTTGAGATCAAATTCGGAGAGAAGAAGCAGCCAACAAGCTAGCCTACCTGTAAGTGCTGGTTTTTCAAAGAGATATTTCAGGGAATCTAATCTCGAAACCAAGATTATAGAGTGAGCTAACAAGTAGTGCCTCAACTTCCTGGTAACCAATACCAAGGCTAAACAAGGTTTCTCCAAAGGAGTGCAGCGGGTCTCGTAGTCTAGCATCTTCTTGCTCAAGTAGTAGATGGCCTTCTCCACTTTATCCTCAGCTTCTTAAGCGACCATACACCTCATGGTTGTATCTGTTACCGATGAGTACAAAATCAAAGGCTTCCCGGCTCCGACGGTGACAACACATGAGGATTCTGGAGGTACTGCTTGACCTGCTAAAAGACAAACTGACATCGATCATCCCACCAGAATTTCTTCCTTTTCTTCAGGAGACCAAAGAGCGGTTCACAAGTCAAGGTTAATTTGGAAATAAACCGTCTTATGAATTGCATTTTACCCAGAAAGTCACGCACATCCTTTTCAGTCCTTGGTGGTGGCATGTCTAAGATGACTTTGATTTTGGAAGGATCTATTTCAATTCCCCTCTGTATGATCAGAAAGCCCAGTATTTTCCCTGCCGTTACGCCGAAGGTGCATTTCTGTAGGTTTAACCTCAATCTATATTCCTTGATCCGTTAAAAGAATTTTTTGAGTGTGGTGTAGTGGCTTTCCCACTCTTTGGATTTGAGAATCATGTCGTCCACATATACCTCAACCTCTTTGTGGATCATATCCTACAGAATGGTGGTCGCAGCCCTTTGATAGGTAGCCCCAGCATTTTTCAACCCAAACGGCATGACTCGGTAGCAATACGTAACCCATAGCGTGGTGAAAGAAGTCTTTTGCCAATTTTTTGGTGCCATCAGAATCTGATTCTACCTAGAAAACCCATCCATAAAGGAAAGCAAAGCATGGCCTGCGGTGAAGTCTACCAACTCATCAATATGCTGCAGAGGAAAGTCGTCCTTCGGGCTCGCTTTGTTCAGGTCTCGAAAGTCGACACAAACCTGGATTCTGCCATCATTCTTCAACACTAGGACGATATTGGCCAGCTAGGTCGGATACTTGGATACAAACAAGAATCCTGCATCAATCTGCTTGGTAACCTCTTCCTTGATTTTCAATGCCCAATCTAGATGGATTCTATGCAGTTTCTGCTTGATTGCTCGAGCCTCAGGGTCAAAAGGTATCCGGTGCTGTACAATCTCAGGATCGATTCCAGGCATGTCTTCATAGGACCACGTGAAAACATCTTTGAAATCTTTTAATAAAGCAATTAAACGCTCGCATTCCTCCGAAGACAACGTGGACCTGATCTGGACCAAGCGTGGATCCTTCTCAGTGCCTATATTAAAGACAATGATTTCATCAAAAGAAGCTTTTACAAACCTCTCATCCTATTGATTAATCAAGTTTTTCAAAGCCAAAGGAATTTCTTCCTCTTCGTTTTTGTTAAAATTTTGAAAATCTTGGTCAATACAAAAAACCAGCAACACAAAGAAATACACAAAATTTGTAGAGTTCTCATTCAAAAGGTCCAAACCTTCGGTTACAGACTCAAAAGAAAAGCTGAATGAAGACCTAGATAGGACTTGGCATCCGGGTTACCACCTCCGAAAATACAAGACTCAGACCTCCTAGACTGACTTAAATCTGATCCTGACCCCACAGACTCAGTGGAATCAGATTCTGGCTCATCACTCGATTCAGAACTGGAAAGAAAGCCCTCCTCCAGCTACCAAGTAAGACGTGGTGCTCTTGATGCATCCAAAATACCACTAGTTGGGCCCACACTCGGTCCTTCCCTGATCACAGAGACAGTAAAGTTATCCCCTAAGTTCTCTAGGTCAGTCGCAGGATCTGTTAGGAGATTAGCCAGTGCTGTCCTTACTTCAACCTTGTTGCTATCTGAATCATCTTCCATACTCTGGTTAGCTTTGATGCTTGGTTCAACCCTTTCCTCATCACTGACCTACAGCTGATGGTCAAAAAAGATATCAAGCTCGGGGACACGTTCATTCGAGGAATTTACCCAAGGCTCAGAAAAGCCGCAAAAAGGGAAATCCTCTCCCTCTCGAACAAAATGACCTTTGAGCGTCCCCCAGATTGGCTTGTGGACAAGCTCATAATGCTTTCTGGCTTTCTTGGCTTTGGCTTTGCCTCTCATTTCTTCCCCCTTTCTGATCCAGTCCTCTTTGGTGGGTACATAGCCCAGCCCAATGGCATGCGGGTTGTGTGGCACCTCGACTAATGCTGCAACACCTTTCCGCTCGCTCTTTCCAAGTCCCATTTCTAGAACATGCCGCAGCTTATTCATGAAGTAGATGGACTGGGCACTGATATACATGCCTTCGTCTATGGCCAGAATTGTTTGCACTACCTGGGATTCAGCCAAAGCGAATCCCAAGAAGAACATATCTTCGTCACCATAAGTGATCTCTATCACCGGTGTAGTCACCTCCGGAGGTGGATGGATAGATGAGTTCCCAAAAACAATTGCTACTCCTTTCCCATGAGGATACTTCAACATTTGATAGAGAGTGGAGGACACAACCTTCACGTGATGTAACCAAGGCCTACCTTGCAGCAGGTTAAAGGTAGCCAGTACATCCAGGACATGACACTCAATCTCTTGCTCAACTGGGCCCACCTGGACTTGTACTTTCATTATACCTATGACTTCTCTGCTTGTATTGTCATATGCCTGTATAACCTGGGCTGTGGGAATGAAGTCTGCCGACTTGAGGCCAAATACGGGAAGGAAAGACATTAATAGCAGAACCAGTATCTACCAACACCACTGGTACCCACTTCTCCCTGCATTCAACAGAAATATATAACGGCTTGTTATGAGTCGACCCTTCTGGCGGTAGCTCTTTCTCAAAGAAAGTAAGCATTGGTTTGGCACCACCCGGAAAGACCAAGCCCACAAGTTGCTCGGGCGTAGTATAAATGGACAATTTAGCTTTGTCCATTGCCGACAATACTGTCTGCCGATGCACCCGTAAGGCCATGAGAAGGCCCCAGATAAAGATGTCAGCTTAGATTTTCTTAAGCTGTTTCAACACTTATTCTTCTTTTAGCTGCTTCTCCTTCTGTTTCTCGGCCTCTTTGTCCTTTCCAGATGCCCCTGCTTGATCTAGGTATGGTGGCTTAAAATACCATCCACTGTGGGTAAGATGGTCTATTTCCTCAGCATACCATGTATTATCCGAGAGGCAGTCTCCCCAATCTTCGTCAGTATGGGCCAGACATAAATCATCGTCATCCCACCACTCGCCATCAGCTGCCGACAAACAGTTGTCAGGCTGCACTTGAATCAATTTCATATCATAAGTGTCCCTCATAGGGTGCCACACAATTATGGTTTTCCAACTGTCTTCATTTATTTCTCTTTCCAACTGCCCCAGTGCAGCTTCCTGTTCAATAGCTACAATGTTTACAACTCCCACTCCTTGGGCTAGGTTTTCTGCACATTTTCCCTCCGGCAGTTTTCCTTTCTCTTCAGCATTCCCGACCACTGCAGCTACCTCTATTTCCTTTTCCTCCAATTTCGTTCTAGTTTCTTCTTTCTTGTCTAGCTCATCACTCAACCATCCAGTACTATCGGTCAATCCATTCAGGTCAAACCACCCGATCTGTACATCTCCCTAATCATGCTCGTCAAAGAACTGTAGATTGTCCACATCCTCTTTGAGGTCTGCCAAATCATCCAACCCTTGTGTAGACACCCCATTTTTGACCGACCTTAAGACTCAGACATCATCGATTGAGCACTCGGTGATGGTGTATGTTGTACTCATTCTAAGGTTTCGGAGTTTTGGCTGAGAGCCTTGCCTCCGGGCCTCTGAGCTCTTTGTGCTTCGGCTCGGTTTGCAGACCGAACTCTATTTCCCTTCTCGGAGGGAGGGAGTGGTCTTGTAGACCATCTCTCTGTGGTCATAGACTACTTTTCGTGGTCATAGGCCACTTTTCCCGTTTGGAGACTAGTTTCCAATTTTCAGAGCCTTTGGCCGCGCGCCTTGTCTTGGGACCGCTTAACATTCTCCGTTTGGCGTGGTTTTTGAACCACACCTTGTTACCTCTGCCTAGAGGGACACTGTGGTCTGGGAGACCACTTTTGTGGTTGCAAACCACTTTTGATGCTCGCCAGCCAGTTTTCGGAACTTTTGGCCGCGTGCTTTGCCTCCTGATTTCTCGTCTTGCATCCACTTTGGTTTGTTTTTGGTACAAACCTTTCTTTCCTTGTTTGGAAGGTGGCACAAGGATGGGAGACCAGTATTTCTTCTGGCCGACCACTTTTCCCTCTGCCAGCCAGTTTTCTGGTCGGACAACTGGCTTTCTTGGTCTTTGGGGCATATTTTCTGGTCGACCACCACTACACTTGCTTGCTTTTGGTGCCTGGACTCTCTCCCACCTTGGCCGACCAGTTTTTACCTTTGGAGACCACTTAAAGTGGTCGGCCGACCACTTTAAGTAGCAGGCTGACCACTTTAAGTGGTCGGCTGCTTTTTGACACCTTTTTGGAGATATTTTCCTCCAGCTGGCACAATTGGAGGGCAATTGAACCATCCTCCATACACGTGTATGGAGGGATTCCTTTGTTGCTTAGCTTCTCCAAGAAGCTTGACCTTTTCTCTTCTATAAGAGGAAAGCCCCTCCTCCTTCCTCTAGGTTCAAAAAAACCAGCTGAGGAGCATAGATATAACATTGTATCTATATTGCCTTGTTTCTCCATTTTTGTTCATCAAAAGTGTAGTTCCTGCTTTTTCACACAAACGCACACTTAAACACCATAACTTGGTTGCTGAGGTGCTAAGGGATTGTTCTTGGTGTTCTTGGACTTGTTTAAACTCAAAAAAGTTGCTGGAGTTGCAGTAGTGAAGAGGGTCTTCAAGGGTGAGCTTTTGAACTTTAAATACCCATTTCTTGCTTAAGCTTTTAGCCTATCTTGCATATGTTTTTAAGCTTAACTTATAACTGATAAAAGTTCTGTTTTTAAGTTCTTTAAATAGTTGTTTAAGATCACTTTGGTGTTTGGGGTTGTTTACCCCCTCTTAGGCCTTATTTGGCCTCATTTTTGTGCCATCTTTGTGAGCTTCGAGACCACCTTGTATTGGCCTTCTCAGCACTGAAATCCAGAGGAATTTCAGTGGTGGGGATGATGCTTTAAGGTCCTAAGAAGGAGAGGGCCATCCCGTCTCCTTTGTGTCTTCAATACTAGCTTCATATGCCTCATGTTTGAGCACCCTTACTAAGTGTGTGCTGGCCATGTCTTAGCTTGTATTTGTGGTTATTTTGCTGAGGCATGCCACTGTTTTTGCTTAGTTTGGTCACCCCATGCATGGTTAATACACTTGTAGTGTAAATCACACAATTTAGTCTTGTATGCCTCATGTTTGAGCATATGTTTCTAGCTTGTTTTCGAGCCATCTCAGTGGGTTTTTGGTGATGTTTTAATATGCCTAAGATCTATTTTGGGTTGGTTTGGTTGGCTCTTGTATGCCTTATACACTTGTAGTGTAAGTCCATTAAACTAGCTTTGTATGCTTCATGCCTTGACATGTCATTCTAGCCTGTTTTCTTTCCATTTCAGTGTGTATTTGGTGTTGATTTATCATGTCATACCTTTGTTTAGGTTTGGTTTGATTAGCCTTTGCATGCTCCATACACTTGCCATGCAATCCCATGAAATAGCCTAGTGTACATCATGTTGTCACATGTCTTTTAGCATGCTTTTGGCTTGACTTCAAGAAGCTTTTATCCATGTTTTGGCATGCTTGAGGTCTGATTTTGGTTGTCTTGGTCATCCATGACTTGCTTTGTATAGCTTTGGTTCAATCTTGCTTGTAGGCTTTGTACATTGAATCCTCTAGCATGCATTACTTAGCTTGTTTCAATGATTTGGCATCATTAGTCATGCTATTTCAATCCATGTAGTATGGCTATACACTTGCATTCGTCACTCAATCAATGCGTTGGAGGGTTTGCCCCTTTATGCCTTAACATGAATCATTGCGTATGACTTCATGCCTTTGCTTGCGAGCCATCATTTCAATGTGTTTTTGGGGTTATTTTGCCATGATATAACTCTGATTTTTGCTGCTTAAGTCATCCCATGCTTGGTCCTAATAGGTGTAGTGTAATTCACCCTATTTGCCTTGCATATTCCATGTCTTATGCCTCTCATGCTAGCATATTTTGGCTTCCATCTATGCATGTTTTAGACTCATATTAACATGTTCTAGGACTGTTTTAGGTTGCCTTAATCACATGCTTCGTGTTTTGTATACTTGTAGTGTAAATGCTCTTGCTTGCCTCAAGCTTTGAGCACCATTGCATGCCTCATTTGTGTTATGTACTTGATTTGGCATCACCTAACATGACATTTCAGAGCTTATAGCATTGCCATATGCCTACTTCATTCATGCTTTGAATGTCTTTAAGTGTTGTGCATTGTTGCCTAGTTTGTGCCTAAGTGGGTATGCTTGCATGCCTAGGACTTTGGGCCCTCATCTTAGCACATTTTGGTCTTTGTTAAGACCTATTTCAGCTCTGTCCATGCTTAGTTCATGCATATTTTCCATGTATTGCATGCCTCCTATGTGTTGCTCTTCGCTAGCTTTCATGCCTTAGGATCCTTGCATGCCATACTTGCTTTTGTTTGAATGATTTGGCATCATTTCTTACCTCATTTCAGTGCAATTAGTGTTGTTACACTTGCACATTTGTCACTCTTTGAGCCTTCTTGAGAGTTATGCTCTTGGGCCTACTTGATAGGCCAATGCATTGTGCATACATGCTTTCTATTTCGTGCCTTCTTTTCATACCAATGGCCACTGATTTGGGCATGGCTGAGGCCTATCCATCTTGGTTTAAGTCCATTGTTGCATTGTGTATGCCATGTTATAATGTGTTGTGCATGTTATGTTGTTGTTTGCATTGAGCATGCTATGATCATATAGCATTGTGTATGCCATATAGTTGCATTGCATGTTTGCCATGTTGCTTGCATTTGTGTTTGGAATAGGTGTTAGTCCAAACACGGGAAAAGGGGAACGTTTCATACTTCAAGTGATGAAACGTGCCTTAATTCCCGGTCGCCGACACTCTTGATCATCCATGATAGAGTTTTAGGCATTATGTGTTTACTTGTGCATTCATTTCCATATTGAATTATGCAACTTCGCCTCTCGGCCATCATGCATGGAAATGTGCGATTGGTGTCCCGAGGGTCGAGAACCACACCCCCTTGAGTTCAATACATGATAGGGTGGGAGGTTGTGCACACATATACTGCAAATACATTGCCATGTCCCTTTCTTGCTCTCTGTTGCAGAAAAGTGCAGACCAGCAGCAACAACTGGTCGACCAGCTAGAAAAAGTAGCTGGCCGACCACTTTTCTGGTTTTTTAGTAACCAAAAGTGGTCGGCAAGTGTTTCTAGGGACCAAAAGTGGTCGGCCACCCTCCTACTAGATTCCCAAGGTGGAGTTTCATCTTTCTGGAGCTTAGTGCAAGTTTCTGAGAACAGATTGCAAACAGAGGCGATTCGGGGCATTGCATTGGATTTTCGAACAAGGCAACCGGACGTGCATGCATCCTCCTTGCTTTGAGGCTCCTGTTTTATCGCTTTCCTTAGCTGCCATGCTTAGATAGCTAGCTTATGCTTTGGTCTGTAATCTATTAGTTAATGCGTTAGCTATTCAATTCGTTGTGTAATAATTAGTTAACTAGGATTAGTTAATTAATTTATTGTGTAATAATTAGTTTAATTAGCTTAGATTAGCTAGTTAGCTTTTTTTTCGGTCCCTCCCTTGAGAGGGCGTATTGTTGTAATAAACGTGCGTGCGTGTGTGTAATGCATGTCTTCCAACCCTCATTTCTTTCTCCCTTTTACTTAACCGCTTATGATAGTTAGTTTTAGGGCATATCTCATTTAGCATACCTTATGCTCGCATGCTTGCATCCATTCATCAGTCTTGCATGCACCGGGCTCGGCGCATCATACTAACTACATTTGTATTTCAATTCCTATTTGAATACATGTTACCAAGTTGCATTCTCACATGACATCTTAGGATAGCCGAGCCTATCTTAGTTGCATTTTTGCATGTGTTGCGTTAGTCATCTTAACATGAACTAGGATCATACATTGATTTCTAACTAGTTCTTTATTTTGGCTTAGAGTACACTGTAAGTGTTTATGCTTTAGCATACTGCATGTGTGTTATTGATTGCCATGAAAGCATGCTTGCCATGAGGCTAACTGCTTATGTGATATAACTGCCTGAATGCCTGTGGGTGAAGGTTGGATTACTTGAATTGGAGCAATTCATTGAAATCCGTGTTTTAGCCTACTTGCGAGTAGCGAACTTCAAACCATTTCCAAACAAACAGATATGCAATGCTTCGTTCCCAAATTAGGCAATCTAGTCCGTACTTGTGTGTTGTGCGCATCACATAGCAATTCTAGCTAATTAACTGGAATAAGAGCACATGTGTTTTCAAAAACAAAATATCATGTTTAGTACAGGCTGATCTTTGATTGGGCGAGCAGGGGTGCTCATAGATGACCTTCCCCAATCGTACCCAAGTTCCTGAGCCGAGGCAACTTTGGTGATGACGGACACGTGGCCTTCGGCACGAGTCAAGGTTTCCTAAATTTCCCAAAAATAAAATATTTAGGTGGCGACTCTGTATATGGCAAAGCAGTCCATGTTTGGCACTTCTTTATTAAAAATCAGTTTTCCAAAACGATTTGCCGGATTTGGACTCTTTGGTGATTTATGAATCTCACATCGCACATTGTGAGATCAGATTAAGAACCATGACATTTGAGTCAGAACTTGTAGTAGCTAGAGAGCGAACGAATTTCGCACCTTCACAAAGCGCGGAGCTCGGGACCCCTCGGGCGTGTCTACACCTTGGCTCGGGCATCATCCCCGACCACATTGATGTCTACCAAAATTGGTAACACCAATTCAGGCTTGGTTTGACTATTTGGCACAATATAGCAACTCAGGTCATACCCGGGACATTCCAATGATAGGCCAATACCTCCCTCTGAGGTCCAACCCTCCTTTACTATGGGTATTGTCGCCACATTGTGAGGCTCAGGTTGTAGGTTAGACGTGTCCATCATGTACTGGTCTGTGGCCAATGTATGGACAAGGTTAAGGTTTTGAGGTGGGGGACTTGATTATGGGTTGGGAACGGATTCGTGGTTACATTTGGTTTTTGGAGGGGAGCGATCACCTCGTTGTCAATGAGATCCTGAATCTCATGACATAAGCAGAAACACTGGTCGGTGTCATGACCCTGCTGCTGGTGAAAAACACAGTATTTTGTAGGGTTGTGCTTCGATGTAAGACGATCAGGAAGTGGACGGGATTCTAAGGGTTTTAGGTGCCCTTTTTTGACCAGCACCTGTATGGCTTTGGACAGGGTCATGTATAGTTGGTTCAAAGTCCTACCTTGAGTTTGGCTAGGGTTGGATGATGTTTGTGGGCCTATGTTGGCGAAAGGGTCGGCAGTCTTGGTTGTGGTGACAACACTTATGTCTGATGGCCTCGTAATTGTGCTACCACTGGCAGTATTGGAACTGCGAACAAATGACCTCTTGACTGGCTTCTTATTCTCAGTAATAAGTCCCTGTTTCATGGCATCCTCAATCTGATCCCCCATTTCATGAAGCTCTGTGAAGGTAAATAGAGGTAGGACAATCATCTTCTGTAACAACTTGCCATGCAGATTCCCCACAACCATTCTTATCTGATCCTTTTTTGAAGGTCAAGTGGTCATCATCGAGGCTCTAGCGCTCCATCTCGTCACAAACTTAGAGAAACCCTCCTTCAGCTCTTGATGTGTTGCCTCGAGATCACGAGTTGTGACCTCAATCTGCGTGTTGTAAGAGTACTGAGCAATGAAAGCTTCGACCATCTCCTCCCAATTCTGTTTAATGGAATCTTCCAATTTAGCATACCAAATGGCCACTATACCCAACATGATACGACCAAAGAGAGACAACTTCTGTAGTTTAGTTAAGCCCATCGGTCACAAGATATCAGAAAACAGTCACAAGTGAACCATCGAATCCCTAGAACCATCAAAATGATCAATGTGCGGCATCTTTAACTGCTGTGGTAATGTAACCGCAAAATCAGGGTATCCATCCTCTATGTCTGGGATGGATTTAACCCCTTGCGCTCTCTTGAACAGCTTCTCCAATTTGTTGACTTTGAGCGCAGTTAGATCGACTTCGAATTCGAACGGTGCCTCGGTCTAATAGACCAGTGCTTTGGAAGCTTACGCTAGGATAGGTTCTATTGGAACTAAAAAAATTGGATTACCCTGGTTTTGTGGATCTTGAGCAATGGCAGTATTGGCCACGGCATCGAGCACAGGGATAGCTGCGATGAGTACATGGGACGCAGAGGTCGCAGCCGGCTGTGGTTGCTATTGCTGTAGCCTATTGATGACCTCGGCCTGACAGGCTGTAACTTTGGCGTGACGAACCGCGTCATGGTGTAGTGTCTCGACTATCTATTACAGATGGTATATCAGTTCCTCCATATTGGCCAGGAGATACTATGCCATTGGAATAGGTGACCATTTTTAGGCTAAACTGGAAGTAGCTGGTTGTTCTTGCAGTAGACTGACACAAGTGAGCTAAGAGGTGGCTGCTGTTAGAATTGGACTGGCAAATTCTTTCTGGTTCTCCTCTATCTTGTAACCAATGAGAGTGAGGTAAACACAGGTTGTCCTCGAACAAGATACACGGCCTTGCAAAGTCTTCCGACTCGGATCCAGAGTACTTGGGGGATATCCGAACTTTCTGAAGCTACGGTTTTAAACTACCTAGTAAAAGAAATAAAGCAAAAATAAATAAATAAATAAATAAACAAAAAAAAACAGTAATTAGAAACCACACAACACCTCAACTAAGATGTTATCAACACAGACATGATCAAAGCTGTAGGACTATACTCCATGCTGTGTTCTGCCCCAAAACAGATACCAGCCTTGCAATTGATATGCACGTTCCTATACAGTTTCACTATAAAGCACATACCAATTAAGAGAGAGCCAAAACACCCCAATGAAAGGGTAGGGTTACCATGTCCTAGCTTTGTCATGAACTAGGGTTCACTACTTTAATCATGTGGTTTTCACGCAATCCTGCATTCGGATGAGCATCATGTCCTAATCTGGAACAGTCACTATGGCTTTTTACATGCAGCTAGGTCAAATGGTCAAAAAGGATACCTTGACAAGACTACCGAATATACCTCTCACACCTAACATGGAGAAGTGAAATGAGGATCAAATGGTACAACGGTAGTCCAAATTCAAGGGTTGTGTTCCCAACATGGCAAAGCCTACGACTGGTCAGCCTTTTGGCAAGCTTTTGGGCAAGCCTCCGGCAAACTGTCCAGGAATAACAGATGAAAAATATAGTGACTTAAGCACACCAATGCAAATGCAATGCAAAGAATATATATGTGTAGATAAAATTTCATATCATAAAGTCCAAGTCAAGTTCTCTAAATTCCCTAACAGAGTCGCCTGAAACGGTAGCTTGCTTTTCGTGCTCCTTTCGGATATGATAGCCTTATAGTTTGGACTCCCGTGGTTCTGAATCTAATCTCACAAGTGCAATGTGAAATAAATAAACATAAAAGAGTCCAAATCCGACAAATCTTTTGGAAAATAGATTTTGAATCAAAAATGCCAAAAATGGACTGCTTTACCAGATTACAAAGTCGCCACCTAAATATTTTTAGGAAATTTAGGAAACCCAGGACTCATGCCAAAGGCCACTTATTCGTCATCACCAAAGTGTCTCAGCTTGGGAACTTAGGTACAAGAGGGGAAGGTCATGAATTGAGCATCCCACTCGCCCGATCAAAGATCATCCTCTACTAATCATAATGTGATTCTTATTTACATTTTATGCTATTGTTCCGATTATTAGATTAACATTACAATGTGATGCACACAAGTATAGACTAATTTGCAAAAGTTTGAACACTTTGATTTCATGTTTGTTTGAAAATTGTTTTGAATATGTACCATTTGAAAAAGTGATATCGTATGTACATTCATCAAATTATCCCAATTCAAGCAATTAGTCTTCATCCACAAGCATTCAAACAGGTATAGCAATTAAGCACGTAGCCTCATGGAAAATATGCTTGATATGGCAACAATCACACCATGCGATATGCTTAAAGCAATAAATGCTCACCTCATACTCCAAGGCAAACCAAAAGAAATAAAAGAGTTAGAAAAAATGCATGCTCTAACTATGTAAATGATTAATGCAATACATGCAATATGCGATTAATAGGCTCGGCTTCTAACATGGCATATGAATCGATTTGATAGCATGCAGTTTAAGCACGTATTCAAAGAAGTAATAAATAACAATGCGGGTTAAAATGATGTGCCGAGCCAAATGCATGGAAGACAATGGATGCAAACCATGAGAAATGCTAAACGAACATGTTGCTCTATACTATCCATCATAAGCAAGTAAATAAAAGGGAGAAAGACGTGAGGTTGAAAGACATACACATTATTACATTTTGCCCTCACGCAGGAGGGTCCAAACAAATGAATTAGCTAAGCTAGCTAACTAATTATTACAACACTTATTTTAACTAACTATTCTAGCTAAGCTAATTAAATAATTACAACACCAAGTTAATTAGCCATTCTAACTAAGTATTTAAATATTACAAGTCCACAAATTAACGAGCCCCAAGGAGCAAGGAAATGACTTATACATGCACATGAATTTCTCTCCCGAGAATGCCTCTACATTGTTTTGCACCCCAGCCTTTGCTCTGCTTTGCTCTGTAGAAAAAAGTGATACTGCCTGGCTGAAAAAGGTGGCCAACAGGCCAGAAATGGTGGCTGGCTGCCCACTAATAATGGCCTACCATACGGGAAAGATGGCCTGCCGGCCACTAATGTTGGGTTTCTCCTACTCTTGAAGAAGAGTGATCCTTTTGTTCACAAACCAACAATTTCACACCCTCAAGAGCTAAAATGCAAGCTCAAACACCTCAGCAAAGAACCCTCAAGGTTTGGTTTAGAGTGTCTAGGCAAAGGTTATAGAAGTTGCAAAGGAGAGAGAGAAATGCAGAGAGAGAAATATTTTCCAAAACTTTTGCTCCACAAATTTTTCCTAACCTTAATTTTTGAGAAAGAGTCATCAATATATAGAAATATATGAGACTATCTCGAAAATATCCATATAGACACAACTGGTGCAATGCATGCATCTGTGGAGACAGCTAGCACAGCTGCAAAAAGATCTGAATTTTTACACAAGTGGCCGGCAAGCCACTAATAGGGGGTGGCAGCCACTAATAGTGGCCGACAGGCCACTAGTGGGTTTGCAAATCCCCGGATGGTCAGGCTTGTAAAACTATTGTTTTGGTCCCAAAAAAAAAAATAATGCACAAGGTTTGTAGGTTTTTGAGGCTCAAAATTGAGGTTTTCTGCTGAGAAACTCGAGCATTTGACCAAGCCTATAAATTCATCATTGGGTGATCAATCGGTGGCGCCCAAGTCTTAAGGGCGGTCAAAAATGAGATGTCTACAATTATGCCCATAACAATTCTAAAAAAATTGGGTGAAAGCTAGGAATGAGGTATCCTATAGAAATGAAGCACCTTCTTGAGGAGAGGATGTAGAGGGGATTGAACTCCCCGCTCGACTATGTTTATTAAAGGGAGATGAATTCATTCCTTTGATCCCTCTGTGGTCAGAAGAAGAAAGACGAACGGCAACATCATCATGAATCTTATATAGAGTTCTAAACTCCGCAATACTTTCCTCGGACTCAAAGAAACCTCTAAGGCGATTCATGGTGAAAATAAAGGAAAAACAACAGAAGAAAAAGCAAAAAGAAATTCAAGATCGAAAGAAGCAACGAGAGGAAAAACTTATAAGGATTACAGACTGGGACTTTAGGTGAAGGACATAAAGGAACGCGTATAGGTTTTTGAGAAGACGATGAGCAAAGTGGCGAAGAGCAAGGGACAACCCCTCAATTAATGTGTCAGAAGGGAAACTACACATTGAAAGACGAAATGACAGGCGCCATCATTAAATTTAAAACCATAGAAAACATGCGTGTCACTGACAAAGGTAGCGACCTAGATTCCAATTAGGTCAGCCACAATGTCTTTGGCAATCCACTATAGAAGATCGTCGAAGAGGGGCAATTGTGGAGAGATAAAAACATTTATCCAAAGCCTAGAGGTAAGAACATTGGCCCCAAGCCCATGCCCAAGTAGCACAAATCAACAGAAAAACCCAAATTATCGATAGGTCCGTTAGATGAAGGGACAGTGTCAATTCTGATTGGGACCTGTTCTCTCTCCTCTCTATGCTTATGTTTTATTTTTATATTTTCCTCATAACTAAATTGATTTGAATCTAATACTTTAAGGATTTAATTGACAAAATTTAAAATTTAAGGACTTAAACAAAAAAAAGTGTTATATTTTATGGATTATTATTGTAATTTATCCTTTTTTTCGGGTTAATTTCGTTTTAAACCTTAAATTATTGATTCTTTTTATTCTATCAATTTCATTTA
The DNA here is from genome assembly GCA_036172215.1 of Camellia granthamiana. Lineage (NCBI taxonomy): Eukaryota > Viridiplantae > Streptophyta > Magnoliopsida > Ericales > Theaceae > Camellia > Camellia granthamiana. The sequence goes on from CM069905.1 coordinate 38,002,293, forward strand.
TTTAATTGTTTATTTTTTTAATTTGAATTTATATTTGGTTGAATTGGAAGCAACATGTCAAGATCAACAATGAAAAAAAAAATTCTAATCTAATAGACAAACAAAAAAAAAATTATAAAATAAAATAAAAATTAGCATTTAGACTAGCTAAATCATATGACTATAAGTGCAGCCATATGATTTTGCTACAACAAAAACATTTATCTCTTTTCCACTCCTCAATTTAAAATGAAAGTTTTATGTCATTTATCTTTTCGCTTTTCTTTTCTTTTCTTTTCTTTTCTTTTTTTAAACATTTTATATCACCAAATTACATGACTAAATATTATTTACTTTATTATTTTGTTAATAATTATCTCCAAATAAAATAATAAACATAATTCATATAGATATAGGCAGTCATGCAAACAGTGATAAAAGAAATGGGTAACATATAACAGTTTTTTTTTTTCAAAATAATATTTTTAAAAAAGTATTTAGTTGCATAATTTAAGTTATTGAAATTTTAGTGCTTTTTTATTTTCTTTTTTTTTTTTAAGAGCGTTGCTATTCAAGTCCAAAAGTTAGACCGACTTTCAACCCAATGATGTGTTAAGAAGATGGCTGGTTAATAATTAAATATTCTCTATTTATCAACCAAATCATCTTTTTGACACGTTACTAAATCTAAAAAATAAGTCTAAAAAGTAAACTTTTATATCATTTTCCTTTTAAAATTGACCAAAAAGAGTTGCCACAAATATTCCAACAAACACCTTGCTTGTTTCCACTTTTCAAAAAACACTTTTTAGAAAATTCTACTTTCTTATTTTTCGTTTTTTTTTTTTTTTGTTTTTACTGAATTTTTTTTAATATTTTAAGCAATTTTTTTACTTTTTAGACACACCTAACATAAATACACCTAAAAAGTAAAAAAATTATAAAAAAAATCTTTTAAAAATTCAGTAAATATCAAAAATACAAAAAAAAAAAAAAAAAAAAACAAGAATTCAGTACATTTTTTGTATTTTTATGTATTTATTAATTTTTTAAAATATTTTTTCACAAATTTTTTACTTTTTAGATACATCTAAGTAAGGTGCATCTAAAAAAGTAAAAACAAAATGTTTAAAATTTAAAAAATATTCACTAAAAACAAAAAAATACGAAAATCAAAAAAGTCAATTTTCAAAAAACTTAATCCAGAAAACTCAAACCAAACACACTTTCTTAAAATTAAAGTAATGGTCCCACTAATCTCTTGTGTTGCTGAACGATTTCTTGGTCATTAATTTGTTGTCTGTATCATTTCCCTTGCTGTTAATATATGGTATTGCATCATGTTAGTTGAAATTAATTGCTCTAAAATTAAATATGAAAAATTACACAAAAAATGTTTGAGCTTGAACCTTATAATAAAATAAATTTTGAGTTTATAATTTTGTTAATGCAAATCCTAATATTTTAATTTATTTTTAATATAAATTATTTACCTATTTTCGTTAATAAAACAAACAGAAAAATAACATTTTAGTCATTAAACTCAATATAAGCTTACTTAAAATATCCAAAATACTATTTTTTTCATTGAGTTTAATAACTAAAATATTTTTTTTCTCATCAGTTTTATTTAGCGAAAATACGCAAATAGTTTAGATTGAAAACAAATCAAAAAATCAATGTTTAAATTGATAAAATTAAAAATTAAAAATTATTTTGTTATAATAGTCAAACACTGAGGGGTTTTTGTAATTTTTGTAATTTTTTTCAATTAAATAAAGGGACAATTGCAAAAAAAAAAAAATGCTATAAACTTAAAATAATTGTAAAGAGGTGAAAGTACAACACATAGTTGCACAATCTAATGCATAAATTGTTTGTACTTTCATGACATTGCAATTATTTTGTATTGATATTGTCACAACCCAAATCTGCCCCTATAGGTTTAGCGTTGTAATCGGCCAGTAATCTTGAGATTACCAAAGGCCTCTGAATAGAATAACATATAACTAGGGGTTGCATAAGCAAATATATAAAACACATTGTCCATAGAGCTGTGCTGACGTATATGGGATAAAAATTTAAAACTTTAATAACACATATGTGACATCATATATAAATATATATATGTTAGTCGTGCATCACTCTCATATACAGATAAAACAAAAGTGGGAATTAGCCCAGAGTACAAATGAACAGAACTTGTTCTATACTAAAAAGAAGACAAAGTCTTAAACATAAGCCATTTAGACTTGACCCGCTCACAAAAGGGAACCTCCTTGAAGGCACAACGGCTAGCTGACAAAACTGAGATGCCAGGTCATCAACTCCAAGCCTGGTCACGTGTCTGGTCACCTACAAGAGTTCGAACTGTAGGACCAATTCGAGTTCTCCGAAAGGGGCACGAAAAAGTCAAGCTACAATACCTTAGCTTAATTCTCTAGAATTCATGTATTAAAGTCTTCATTATAAAGTTTAAGGAAAAAAATTCTTACCTAGGGTCTTAATTGCACAAGTGTAGAAGCTTAAACTCCCAAATTCTTTGTAATTCTTCAACAATTCCTAGCAGTTCCCTATTTCCTAGCTTTTGATCTCAATTTTCTTCTATCTCTCTCTCTCTTCCACGTTCTTGATCTTAAAGAGTAGGGAATGAAGGTGCTTAATGAACTAATGGAGTCAAAGTAGCCTCATATAGGCTCAATTAAGGAGGCTTCATTAAACTTGACTTAGGTTAATCACATTGACATTAATCATTCGCTTGGTAGGTGGAAAAAGTCTCATGTCCATGTAACGCCCCCAAATTATTACAATAAGTCCAATCCTTAAAACAGAATGTTAATAGAAATTATATGCTTTCATTCATTAGAGTTCGTATTATAAAATATAACACATGCAATATACATTCATAAATGTTCATCCTGAATCTATAGCATGTACTACCAATTAATAATCAACAAAATAAATGCCTTACGGGCTTACACCTTTCCAAGACATTGTTTGGTTACAGCAAAAGGAAGAGTCTAACTCAATACAACTTAGCCCTTGGCTATACAAGATAATTAAAACAAAGGAAGCTCTTACTCCAAGTCTCTCCAAACTACTATCTCGGCGGAGGCGTGTCTCTAACACCCAAAAATGGTTCCCAAGTAGGGTGAGCCAAAGCCTGGTAGAAACATACTAACACAATATGTGAGAATTAACAAGATATAAGTATGATGCACATGTTCATTGTCCTATGACAAAATCTGTGTAACTCTTTCCACAACCATGTTATGCCAAACTCGCGTCTCAATTCATTCATTTTGGTTCAATAGATATATCCACTGCATTTAACCAGTCGACAGAGGTTGCACCTCACAAGTTTCCAACAGATAAAATCATCATACAAAGACATTTACTTCTATTTGCCATTTTACCAAAATTTCGTCCGCGGGAATGGGCACCCATATATACGAATGGTTTTCAGGACTTTCACCCTAGACACACAGGCCAACTTAGTTCAATGGAGTCCATCCATTTCTTCTCCTCAAAACATGGAGTACATTCCCTTTCTTCTCCCAAATATCATACATATACAATGTATATCACTCATAATCATATTCAATGATAATGGTTAAGGGATTAGTTTCAATTCGCCTAATCCACGTACAATGTCTACAACAATCATGACAATCCTCCACTAATAGCCAAAGTAGATAGTTCTAAACAGATATACAATCTTTATAATAGATAAATCATCAAATTTCCATATGTGAGTAATTAAATAAATCCAACAACACCATTCATGTATACATCCTCCCAATTTCACATTTTTCCATACCAATTTCATTATTTATACAAAATAATTATTTAAGACATTTTAGGGCAAAGCTCCCCATTTTCCCAATATTAACCCAAAGGCCAAAATCATCTATTTTAACACAAAATGATCTCATATCCAAACCCCATGATCATTTATATAGCACCCACATAGAAGCCCCTCGTTTCAAACTTGAACCCAAACCCTAGGTTTGCTCAAAACATCCTCAAATCTCACCATTTTCACACAACAACCTATAACCAAGTTAAAACTCATATTAAAGGGTAAAGAGTCCTTACCTCAAAGAGAGAAGACAAGCCAAGCAAGGATGAAACTTCAAAGATGCCGAAACCAAAGTCTATTCAGATCAAAATGGAGATCTTGAGGTGCTCACTCTTTTTAACAAAGGTGAATGAGTTGAGAAATTAGTAGAACTAGGTGAAAATGTAGAGAGGGAGAGAGAGTTTTAGAGATAGGGGGTCTCAACTTAGGGTTTTTGGAAGAAACAATTTGAAAAAGGGATGCAAAAAGTCATTTTCCCGATCTAATATACGCACAGTCCGCTCGAGCGCAAGAGTTAATGCTCGAGTGCAATAAAGACCGCTTGAGCGCTAAGACACAATGAACAAGACGCTCACCACTCAGCGCAAGAAGTGGTGTTCAAGTGTAGAAAACACACATCCAGTAGTTTTGCAGACAACAGACCAACGCTCGAGTGCAAGGAAGGCCGCTCGAGCTCCTAGCCGCTCGAGCGTAGAAAACATCGCTCGAGCTTAGAAAACACTCTCCCAGTAGTTTTACAGACCTACAAAGTACTAGGAGTTCGTAAAGCCCACTCGAGCGCGAGAAGTGTCTCTCGAGCATAGGAGAAAAATTTGCAAAGCCTGCTTGAGCGCAAGAATGGCCACTCGAGCGGAGGAGCAAAAATCTAGGCAACAAAGATTTGGAAAAAATAGGCAACCAACCTGTTCCAAACACACAAGTACCATCCAAAAACACACTTAAGGGATTAACGGGAAAAACGATAATGAAAAGCATTCAGAAACTATAAGCCCAAGTTCGAAATGCAGCAAGAGTTGGGTCAAAACCGGAATCGCTATAGTTCATGCGTATATGGTATGTACTTTTGGAACCTAAAATCCAATCAAGTTTCGTGACGTAGGCCGAAAGGTACGACATTAAGGCCATTTAAGTTACATTTTTAGTCTTTCAATTTTGTTTATTTGGTAGAGATGATGTGTTTCGTGCACTTGTACAGATTTGGCAGGAAATACGAAAATTCAATGAAAAAGGGCACGAAAGCAGATCCTCCGTGCGAAAAGTGAAGAATCCGAGCCAGCCAGACCACCGCACGTGCGGCCCACCACCGCTTGAGCGGCCCATCTAGGGATGCGTGCACAGAATTTTTAGTCTGTTTTGTTGAGAATAAAAGAGAGAAAAATAGCCAAACCTAGGGTTCCAAAAAATTAATTCAGAGAAAAGGGAGGCTATGGTTCTAAAGAGGTGATTTAGTCCTAAAGCTTGAAGGACACTTCCATGGGGGTTTCTTCTTCTTTTTCTTCCTCTTCCCACTCCTCCATCAGTGGCTAGTCATCTTTTCAAGGGTTTTGATGAAACCCTAGCCATGTAATAGGATTTTTCATAAGCTTTGATTGTGAATTGGCTTGAATCAATGTATGGATGATTTAGAAGTTTTTAATAATTGTTTCTCTCATCTCTTTAAGTGTTTTACTCTCTGTGATTATTTAATGCTTTCCATACATTTGTTTTCTTTGTGTTTGCATTCAAAGTACGAGACGAGTCATGCTACGAGAGATGGGTCGTGTTGCTACCATAGTTTAGAGCAAACGACTCGTACTACTCAGTATGATTCGAGCCTATACATTGAATGCAACAACCCTCTTGATCAATATTTCAAACTTGTAGTTGTGAAATGTTGGGTATTTCAAACTGGATTGCAATGGATCGCTAATGTTAAATCTCGTTCATGTGGTTAGTGGTGAATTCTTTGCCCTAGGATTTTTCTCAAAAATTAGTATCTCAAACCCTAATTTTAATATTCAATTTAATTATTCAATTTCATTTAATTCTTGTTTAGTCATAGCATCCTCAAATCTTTTTAACCAAAATTGATTTAGGAATTTAGCGATTAAATTAGTTTAATTTCACATTTGTCCCCATGGATCGATACCTGGTTTTGCCATTATTCTAAAAAAAATTGGTGTAGTTTAGTGTTTTATATTTGGTGTGTGTAACGACCTACCAAATTTTGGCATCGTTGCCGGGGACCTCTGGCAAAATTAGTGAATTTAAAGTTGCATTCTTATTTTAATTTTTAGTTTAGGATTTTATGCTTTCGTGTTGCTAAGTGTGCAGAGTATTTGTAATTGGATCCATCACTGGAGTGCAAACGAAGTGCAGGCAAGTTTTTAAACAAAAATACCACAGCACCAAAGTGCAAAAAAAAAAAAAAAAAAAAAAAAAAAAAAAAAAAAAAAAAAAAAAAAAAAAAAACAGAAGCAAATACTCGGAAGCAAAGCACCAAAGTGCTAAAAAGAAAGACAAAGCTCAATTGGAGGTTGGAGATAACGTCTACACGCCAAGAACCCGCAAGACGAGTAAAGCGGTTTCGTTAAATCGCTGTGATTATTTCTCCCTTTGGTATTTTGCTTTCATAACTTAGTGCATAGAGTCGGAACTTAGTGTGTGTGTGTGAGTAGTGTATGCACGGGCGCCGTTCTTGTTGCCCTAAATTGTGGAGTTTGGACCTTGAACTAGAAAGGACTCTTAGGAAACTTAGAGCCTCTGCCCGTGTTCCTAGGCTTGAATATTCATATTCATACTTTGAACCATTAGAGATGGAAAATCCAAATGTCCCGAATGGGCCCAACCGGACCCTTAAGGATTATTTCACACCCACTGCATACACATTACCATCATGCATCCAGTTACCCGACACCACTGCTGCTCATTATAAGATTAAGTCCAACACCATACAAATGCTCCTACCATTCCATGGACTAGCTCACAATGATCCTTATTAACATTTGAATGAATTTCTAGAAATTTGCTCTACAGTGAGGATCCAAAATTTCACAAATGAGGCCTTAATGTTGCGATTGTTCCCATTCTCATTAAAGGACAAAGCCAAACACTGGTTGAACTCCTTACCCGCTAATTCAGTCACAACTTGGGACCAATTACAACAGCGGTTTTTGGAAAAGTACTTTCCCATAGGTAAAACCAACCAACTTAGGTGAGCCGTCACTAATTTTGCTAAAATTGTTGGCGAGCAATTCCATGAGACGTGTGAAAGACTTTGTGACCTTCTCCAATAGTGTCCCCACCACCAAGTGCTTGATTGGCAACTTGTGCAGACCTTTTACTATGGCTTGACTGAGCCTCACCGCCAAGTGGTGGATTCTTCGTGTGGTGGGACATTCATGTCCAAAAATGACGCCGAGGCATGGCAATTGTTTGAGAACCTAAGTGATAATTCCTTTCACCATGCCTCCACAGCCCAGCAAGTCCGGCAACCAGTAGTTTGAGCCCCAAAAAGAGGGGGCATTTATGAGGTAGGGCAAAACCTAGAGTTAGCCCAACAGGTAGAGGCATTGTCCCAGAAGTTGGACCAATTATTAGCTGCGGGACATGCCCCTACACAGCAAGATCAGCCTCAATTTCACGAGGCATGTGCTATATGTGCGAGCCCTGCTCATGACTTGAGTGAGTGCCCTTTGGCATCACAATTTTTTAATTTAGTCCAAGAGCATGTGAATGCGGCTCAAGGATTCTCCAACCTGGGTGATCCATATTCCAATACCTATAACCCTGGATGGAGAAAACACCCCAATTTTTCATGGAGACCTACTTCACAAGGCACTTCTTATAATCCTCCACCACCAAGGCATAATTTTAATAATTTTGCCAACCAATCATCCTACCGATCACCGCAACCTTATCAACCCCCATAACCATACCAGCAACCACAATCCCCGCATGTTTCTCAAGATAACTCAGCCGTTGAGACTCAGGTGTTAGAAGCTCTCTCAGAACTTAAGGGGTTAGCACCAGTAGTTCACTCCCATACTCACTTCATTGCCAAGCTAGAGAACCAATTGGGTCAAATGGCTAACAACATGAATAGGAGAGAGGAGGAAAAATTACCGAGTCAAACTGTGGCCAATCCTAAGCGTCAATATGGGGTAGAGGGGTCAGGTGGGAATGGAAAGCACCATGAGCAGGTGCAAGTGGTGATTACCTTCAGAAGTGCAAGAGAGTTAGAGCCTCAACCAGTTGCATCTGATGCAACTAGGGCTAAGAAGGGTGACCACAGTGGTACACCCAATTTGAGCAAGGGTGAGGAAGAAACACCGAAGTGGGATGACTTAGTCCCTAGCCCTTTACATGAGCCTAAGGCACCATTTCCTCAATGCCTTGATACACCGTACCCTTTTAATAAGAAGGGGGCATCCATGGAAATAATGGTGGAGGTTTTTAAACAAGTGAAAATCAACCTCCCCCTATTGCAGGTGATTAAGCAATTACCCTCCTATGCTAAATTTTTGACGGACCTTTGTATGCAAAAGCGTAAATCTAAGACACACGTGTCCCAAAAGGTCATACTCACGGAGCAAGCAAGCCCCATTTTATTGAATGACACTCCCCCTAAGCTTAAAGACTCAGGTGCCCCAACCATTGCATGCATTATAGGGGACCATTTCATTAATAGGGCCTTATTAGATTTAGGGGCTAGTGTCAATTTGTTGTCGTACTTTGTGTAAGAAGAATTTGGGCTTGGCGAGTTGAAGCCCACTACTGTTACTCTCCAGTTGGCTGACCAGTCCCTCAAAGTGGCACATGGCATGATTGAGGATGTGCTAGTAAAGGTTGATAGGTTTTACTTTCTTGTTGACTTTTTGGTTTTAGATATGGAACCGGTAGCCATTTCTAGGAATCAAATCCCAGTGATCTTAGTCGACCTTTCTTGGCTACAGCCAATGCATGCATAAATTGTCGTATCGGGGTTATGGAAGTTTCATTTGGGAACATCCAAGTGAAACTTAATGTTTTCCAAGCATCCCAACAACCCCATGAGAGAGAAGAGTGCTTATTTGTGGATGTTGTGGATAGCATGGTGGAGGAAGCTTTACCCTTCATTCTTATAGAGGACCCCCTAAAGGCTTGTCTAACTCATTTTGGGTTTGAAAATTTTGATATGGATAGGTCGGTTGAGGAGGTGAATGCCTTGCTTAATGCTTCTTCTACACCGGATTTTCCTCCGTGGAAAGCCCAATTTGAGTCATTTCCTCCTCTGTCGAGAGAGCCCACCATACCATCTTTGGTCACACCACCTACACTTGAGTTGAAGCCACTCCCGGCCACACTCAGGTTTGCATTTTTAGGGCCCCAGGATACTTTACCAGTCATCATTGCATCTGACTTGTCTGCAGAGCAGGAGAGTCAGTTAATGAGTGTTCTCGTGGCACATCGAAGTGCTATAGGGTGGTTGGTGGCTGATTTGAGAGGGATAGATCCCTCTGTGTGCATGCATTATATATATCTACAGGAGGACACCAAACCTTCTGATGAAATGCAACGGAGGCTTAATCCTAATATGAAAGAGGTGGTGAAAAAAGAGGTGTTGAAACTATTAGATGTGGGTATTATATACCCCATCTCAGATAGCAAGTGGGTGAGTCCCACACAAGTGGTTGTAGCTCGACTTTCTTCGCACCCCCATTTCGGAGAGCTCGAATTGGTCCTATAGTTCAGACTCCTGTCACGGTTCTGAATCTAGTCTCACAAGTGCAATGTGAAACTGATAAACACCAAAGAGTCCAATCCGGCAAATCATTTTGGAAAACCAGATTTTGAATCAAATAATGCCAAAATTGGACTGCTTTGCTAGATTACAGAGTCGCCACCTAAATATTTTGTTTTGCGGAAATTTAGGAAACCCTGACTTGTGCCAAAGGCCACGTGTCCATCATCACCAAAGTTGCCTCGGCTCGGGAACTTGGATACGAGAGAGGAAGGTCCTGAAATGAGCACCCCCACTCGCCCGATCAAAGATCGGCCTCTACTAATCATGATATATTGTTTTATAAACCTCATGTGTTCTTGTTCCGATTATTAGCTAACATTACTATGTGACGCACACAAGCAAATATAGACTAAAATCGTAAGAATCAGAACGAATTTAACTCATGTTTACTTTTAAAAATGGTTTGAATTTGCCACCCTCAAGTGGGCTAAAACACGGATTTACCATAAAACATAATCGGATTAAAACATGATTTGCCACTCCTCAAAGCGGGCTTAAAACTCACAATCGATGAATTGTTCCAATTCAAGCAACAAAGCCTTCATCCACAGGCATTCATGCAGTTTAACATATAAGCACATAGCCTGATGGCAAGCACGCGAAACATGGCAATCTGGAAATCACACTCATGCAAGTATGCTAAAGCATAAAACTCACCGAGTACTCCAAGCCAAAACAAAAACTAGTTAGAAAAATGCATGATCCTAACTATGTTAAGAAGCCTAAATGCAACACATGCAATAATGCAATTAATAGGCTCGGCTACTAATTATGGCATACGAAGCAACTTGAACAACATGCTTTGATACACGTATTCAAAGAAGTATTGAAATACGATGTAGTTTGAATGATGTGCCGAGCCTCAGTGCATGCAAGACAAATGAATGATGTAAACATGCAATCATAAGGTTTGCTAATTGAAAATGATCCCTAATCTAACCATCAAAAGCGGCTAAATAAAAGGGAGAAAGACGTGGGGTTAGAGGACATGCACACATACACGCACACTTATTACAACACTATGCCCTCACGAAGGAGGGTCTGAATGAATAAGCTAAGCTACACTAAGCTAAGCTAATTAAGCTATACAACACAATTAATTAAATATTCTAGCTAGTTAAAATATAAACTGATTTAATTAATTAAACACTTAACTAATTAATTACAAAGACGACTAAGCTAATGAACTAATTAGCTAGACAAGTTAAATGAACGGCCTCGGGAAACGAGGGATGCATGCATCCTCGATTTGCTTCCTCCCGAAAATCCACCGCCTTGCCTTTGGATGCCTCTATTTGCATTCGTTGATCTCTGAAAATTGCACCACCTTCCAGAATACCTCTGCTCCAACTCAGGAACATACTGAACAAATTTTCATTGATGGCCAGTCGGCCACAAAAGGTGGCTGTCGACCACTGTTGGTGGCCGGTCAGCCACAACTGGTGGCTGTCGGCCACCGCTTGGCCGGTCGGCCACCCCTTCGTTAGAATTCTCCTTTTGCTGCAACAGAGAGCAAACAAAGGCAAAGCAGTGTATTCTTGGAATATGTGTGTACTATTACCCTCCTTATCATTACACAAAGTCTAAGGATTGGAATTCTTGGCTCTCAAGCCACCAACCAAGCATTTTCAATGCATGATGGCCAAAGAACCAAGCTTGTACAAGTCAATGAATGCACAAATAAGACTCGAAGGACCACCTCCCTATCATGCATGATCAAGGGTGACGGTGACTAAGAAAAGTGGCACGTTTCATCACTTTGAGTATGAAACGTTCCATTTTCCTTGTGTTCGAATTAACATCTAATTTGAACACATGTAATGCAACATGAAAGATGCTTGTCTTGCCTCTTTTACTTGTCATGTTTTATTTACTCATTTTAACTTACCAATTCATTCTTTAATCGATTAAGTCCAATGTGAGAGTCCTCTAATGAGTGAGGCGTCAACCAAGGGAGAGTTTAAGGCAAGAGAGAGCTCCTGCCTTTGGTTAGTAGAAACCCTCCAAAGAGGATCAAAGCAAGTGAAAAAGTAATGAAATGAGGGAGGTTGCAAATATTTCAGTGCTGAAATGAGATGCAAAATGACACTAAAACATGCAAGCAACTCATGCAAATCATGTTAAAGAGCCTAACTCATTAAGCTAGTGAAAGAGATTGCACAACAACCATGCAATACAAGCCTCAAAAGGCCAAACCAACTCAAAATATAGTTAAAACCAATCAAAATAGTGATCAAAACATGTTGATATTAAAGCACAAAATGCTAGAAAAACATGCTCACATATTAGCTTACAAACAAGACTCAAGACACAACCCTCAAAAGCAATGAAGGAGTGGAGTAAATGAGCATGTGACAGAGCTATATACACTGGAATCACATGTTAAAAGACACTACAACAAGCAAACAACTCAAGCACCTCATGCTTAAAGCCTAAAACAATGAGCTAGTGAAGACCATTACACTATAGCCATGCAATACAAGCCTCAAAGGACTTAACTAGCCCAAAACAGAGCTAGAAACATGCCAAAATAGTAGCTAAAACATGCTGAAATTAAACTAACACAAGCTAGAATAATAAGCTAAATCATTAAGCATGCTAGACTAGTAAGCACAATTGCATTAAAGCAAGCAACAAACGCTCCAACCAACCAAAAACAGAGTTGAAACATGCCAAAATAGAGCCTAAAACATGCTTTAATTAAGCTAAGTTAAGCTAGAAAATCAAGCGAACATGTGAAGCAACCTAGGCATGGAAGCAAGATACAAGGAGGGGAAGCTAACCCCTCCACTTTTGGACTTCAAAAGTTGATTTTTACCACTGAAATAACTCTGGATTTCAGTGTTTAAAAGGGCCAAAAAGTATGATTTAAATGTGGTAAGAAATGGCACAAAAGGCTTCACAAGCCAAAGAACAAAAGAGAGGAACAACCCCCTAACTCACAAAGGCTCAAACCACCATTTTTAGGACTAAAAAATAGAGGTTTTTATAGTTGAAAACCAGTTCAAAAATAGTGTGAAAGGATGGGAAAACAAGTGACTAAATAAAGTTTACAAGGCAAGTCTTTTACCTCCTCAAGCACAGCACCAAAACAGTCACAATTCTGAGCTTAAACCACCCTTAGAAGCTCAAACTAAGACTCGAAGAACCTCATCTCCAAGATGAGGATGTTTGGTTAAGGGTCTCTTTGCAAGAGTGTAAGAAATTCTAACTATAAGGCACAAAACAAGAAGAGAGAGAGAATTCTAGAGAGAGAGGGAGAAATTTGCTCAAAATTGTCTAACCCCTCCAAATGGGGAAGAGACCTCCTATATATAGAAAATCAAGCTAAAGGCTTGCATTCATCCCTCCATACACGTGTATGGAGATGAGCTTCAGTGAGTAACAACTGGCACAGCTGGCAAACAAATATCTGAAAAAGAAGAAAAATGGCCGTCGACCATCACCAGTGGCCAACCGGCCACCAATGAGGCCGGCCGGCCATTAGTGTAGCCGATCGGCCACCATTGATGGCCGATAGGCACAAGCCTTGGCCGATGGGTTGTAGAGATGGCCGACGGGCCACCCTCTTCTCTAGACTTGAAGCAAAAAGCTCTTAGTCCACAACCAAGCATAAAACATATAAGTTTCAAAGACTCAAAGGCAAGGCACTCCGCCAAGAACTTCGGGCGTTCAAAGCAAACACAAACAAGGATGATCATCGAGTATTCAAACGATGATGTCCAAGTCTTGAGAACGGTCAAAAATGAGGTGCCTACAGTGGTGCCCAAGAAATCAGGCATCATTGTTGTTGAGGATGAGCGAGGAGAGTTGGTCCCACATGAACCACTATTGAGTGGCGACTATGCATTGATTATAGGAGATTGAATTCCATAACTAGGAAGGACCATTTTCCTTTGCCATTTATTGATCAAATTCTTTAGAGGTTAGCAGGGCAGGGTTTTTATTGTTTTCTTGATGGCTACTCGGGGTACAATCAAGTTCCGGTGTGCCCTGCTGACCAGGAAAAGACCACATTCACTTGCCCTTTTGGCCCTTTTGCTTACAGGCGCAGGCGCTTTGTCCTATGTAATGCACCGGCGACTTTTCAACAGTGTATGATGGCCATTTTCACCGATATGGTGGAGAAATTCTTAGAGGTTTTCATGGATGATTTTTCAGTGTTTGGACCGCCTTTTGAAGAATACTTTAGGAACTTGACTAGAGTGTTGGAATGATGTACTGAGGCAAACTTGATTTTGAGTTGGGAAAAGAGCCATTTTATGGTTCGTGAGGGTATAGTGTTGGGACATATTGTGTCCCCTCGAGGTATAAAGGTTGACAAAACTAAGGTTCACCTCATTGCAGGCCTTCCTCCACCCAACTTTGTGCGTCAAGTTAGGTCTTTCCAAGGGTATGCAGGTTTTTACCGTCGATTCATCAAAGATTTTAGTAAAATATCCCGTCCTTTGATGAGGCTTGTCTTAAAGCCTTTGAAAGATTGCGAGTGGCCCTTTCTACTGCCGCTATCATGCAATCTCCTGAGTGGTCCCTCCCTTTCAAAATCATGTGTGATGCATCTAATTATGCCCTCAACGTCGTCTTGGGCCAAAGAGTGAATAAAGTGCCCCATGTCATATCTTATGCTATTCGTACTCTTTCTGATGCTCAATTAAACTACACTACCACCAAGAAAGAGTTACTAGCTGTTGTCTTTGCACTAGATAAGTTCGGGTCCTACCTCCTAGGGTCTAAAGTCATTGTGTTCACTGACCATGTCGCTTTGTGGTACTTACTATCAAAGAAAGAGACCAAACCTAGATTGATTATATGGATTTTACTCCTTCAGGAGTTTGACCTAGGAATCTGGGACAAGAAGGGATCCGAGAATGTAGTTGTGGATCATCTATCCTACATCTTTATTGAGCACACGAGTGATCCCTTAGACTTGCCCGACTTGTTTTCGGACGAGCAACTTCTTGCAGTTTCACACGTGACCCTCCCTTGGTTTGCTCATGTAGTAAATTACTTGGCAGTTGGTCAAATTTCGAAAACTTGGTCTAAGGAAGACAAAGACCGATTTTTTTCACAAGCCAAGCATTATTTCTGGGAATAGCCATCATTGTTTAAGCATTGTCCAGATCAAGTGATTCGGCGTTGTGTGCCTGAGAGTGAAACCCATAGCATTCTCACCTTTTGTCACTCTTATGCATGTGGTGACCATTTTAGTAGGCAAAAAACGGCCGCCAAGGTTTTGCAATGTGGGTTCTACTGGCCCTCTATCTTCAAAGATGCCCATAACTTCTATAGAGCTTGTGAGCGTTGCCAACGCATGGGCTCTATTTCACGGCGAGATATGATGCCGATGACCCCAATTTTAATTGTTGAGATTTTTTATGTTTGGGGTATCGACTTTATGGGTCCCTTCCCACCATCATTTGGCTTTGAATATATTTTGGTGGCTGTGGACTATGTCTCCAAGTGGGTGGAGGCAGTGGCAACCAGAACGAATGACCACAAAGTTGTGGTTAAATTCCTCCGTGAGACCATTTTTTGTCGTTTTGGGTTCCCGCGTGCCATAATTATTGACGGTGGCAAACAGTTTTGCAACCGATTCTTTGAGGCGTTGGTGCACAAATATATGATCACTCACAAAGTTGGCACTCCCTACCATCCCCAGACTAGTGGTCAGGTAGAGGTTTCTAATAGGGAGGTTAAACACATCCTCGAGAAAACTGTGAGGCCCAATAGGAAAGATTGGTCCACTAGGTTGGCAGATGCACTTTGGGCCTATCACACTGCATATAAGACACCCATCGGGATGTCTCCATATAGGATTGTGTTTGGAAAACCGTGCCATCTCCCTATTGAGTTAGAACACCAGGCTTTGTGGGTCATTAGGAAATTCAATTTTGATATGGCCAAAGCCGGTGACCATCGAAAACTCCAACTCAATGAGTTAGAGGAGCTCCGCAATGATAGGTTTGAGAGCTCTCTAAAATTTACAAGGCTAGGACTAAGGCATTTCATGATAAACATATTTCTCGTAAGTGCTTCGAGCTTCACCAAAAAGTGTGATTGTTCAATGCCAAATTGTGGTTGTTCCCGGGTAAACTCCGATCTCGATGGGATGGCCCATATGAGGTTATAAAAGTCTTTCTATATGGGGTGGTTGAAATTAAAAAGCCACAAGATGGTACGTCCTTCAAGGTCAATGGCCAAAGATTGAAACACTATGTGGATGGTATTGAGAAAGGGGAGATGATTGAGGTTGTCCATTTGACGGACCCAATATATCTTCCATAGTGATTACTTTAAGTGTAGGAGACTTTAATTCCTCTAATGGTGTAATTCCTTTGGTGTTTGCTGTGCCCGAACAGCATCTGACGGTCTGGTATAGCCACCTAACTGTGTTTGTAATGAGTTCCTAGGAGACCAACTTAGATGGTGGAAACTGGAGTTTGAATGGCAAAGCCTCGAACACAAAGGTTTGGAATTTCCGAGACTAGAGTCTGGTTTAAATACCCAGGGGTATGGAGATTGCTTCAAAACCACCCCGGCTTGAACTCTGTATGGCAGCCCCATAGGTCGAGTTAGCTTTATGTGCTTCGATTGTGGATACCAAATCAACCTAGTCTGTCACCCTGTTGGAGGATAGGAAAAGTTACACACACTGTTAAGGAGAAAAGTAGTACCTGTGGTTTTCGCATGAAGATTATTACTTTTGTTACGCATTTTCATATTTTGCGATGGTCTATTTTTTTTTTTTTTATTTCAAATGCGCATTGAAGGTAGAAATGATTTAAATTTTTATTTGAATTTTGATTGGGTTTGTGAATAAAATAAAATATTAAAAAAAAATGGTTGTACTTGGATTTAATTAAATAAATAAAACAAAATAAAAAAAATTTGGGTTGTACTTGGGTTATTTAAAAAAAAATTTAAAAAAAGCCCTAAACCACATGTGCGGCCCACATGGGCGCACGAGCGGATGGGCTGGGTGCACGAGCAGCCCAAGCCTAAATGGCTACAGCATTCATGCCACAGGAGCGGCTTAATTTCGCCGCTGGAGCGGCCCAAAATACGGCGCTCGAGCGGCCCAATCCCAAAAAAAAAAAAAAAAAAAAACCCACCGCACGAGCGGCCGAGGCCCAAATGCGTTCTACGCAAGAGCCGCAGGAGCGGCCCAATTCTGCCGCAGGAGCATTCGCAATTCAGCACTCGTGCGGCCCAAATGGCCGCACGAGTGGCCTGACCCAAAAAAAAAAAAAAAAGTATTTTCACCCTTTTTCCTTAATTACTTTTTATTTATTTAGTTTCACCCTTATTTTTATTTTTATTTTTTTAATTTACTGATTTTATTTTTGTTATTAAAAATAATAGTAATAAAAATTAAAAATTAAAAAAAAAATGAAATTTCCTAGACAAAAGCCCTAACACACTTGTTGACTCTCACTTTCCCAACCATCTCTCTCACTCTATCTCTCTCATCTTCTTCTTCTTCAATTTCTTCTTCTCTCTCTAAACACCACACACCCATAAACTCTATCAAACCCCACCATCACCAACCTTCACCCTCCTTCTTCCTCACCACCATCTCACCGCCGGCCCCCTATTTCCTCTCCGTTTGTTGAATCTCCGGCGACCACCATTTTTTCTGATGAATCATCATTCTTTCTCTCTTTCTTCACTACTTAAAGGTAAATCATCCCTTTTTCTTTCCAACTTTATATTTCTTCTGTCAATCTTGCATTGTAGTGAGATTTAAGGTTAGTTTACCATAGATCTAGTGTTCATCCTTAAAATAAAATAAAAAATAAAAAAAATCTAGGCAAGAAGATGATCGCCGCATGTGCGGCCCTTTCCGGCGCACGTGCGGTCCCAAAAAAAAAAAAAAAAGTACTAATAATAATAATAATAATAATTTAGCTTATTTTTATTTACTATATTTGTTTAGTTTAAATTGTTTTGTTAGTGATTCTCGTTAGTTTAATTAGTTAGTGGATTGTTTTTTTTTTTTTTTTTTTACTTGTTTAGTTACTGATTTTATTTTTATTTTTATTTTATGATGTAATTGTTCATTTACTTGTTTAGTAGTTTAGTTTTTATTTTATTCTATTTTGTTTTCTGAATTTTTATTTTATTTTCTTCTTTTCTACTAACTTAGATTGTTTAATTTAATTTTATTTTCTAATTTATTTCATCTTTGTAGTTCCACTGTGTGTTTGTAATTTTGTCTCATATTAACTTAGTATAAGTTTTTTTTTTTTTTTTTTTTGGTAGTATGTTTAATAATATATTAAATAACTGAATAAATAATATTCCCCAAAAAAATAAAATACAATAAAATAAATAAATATAATAATAAATCTGGTGGTGTGATAACGATGAGGTTTTGAGTGATTTATGCATACATGCCGTATTTGATGAGTGTTGATATAATGGTTCCACATTTTTGGTTCTGTTGGTTGAATTATTTTGTGTAGATATGTCTTTATCATCCCGCCGAGCACCCAAACGGCCTCGCAATGCCAACATTGCATTTAGGGATGTGCCAACCGATGCTTGGGCCAACAAACAAGTTGCATGTGATACATCCTTTGATGTGGACTTCTTCCATCAACATCAAACCACTACGTGGATTATTCAACAACTTGAAGACCGGGGCCTCCTGGGCATCTGCACTGTCACTGAACCGACATATCCTTGCATTGAGCGACTCTTTTATCAATATATGTACATCAGCGACGAGGCCCTGGGAGCTCTTTGGTCCCTTGTTAACGGAGTGGAGTTAGTGGTCACTCCAGCTTCAATTGCCGAGGTCCTCCATTGTTCTATGGACTCTATCAATGCAGAATAGTTCCTAGTATTCACTCGAGAACTCACCATCCTAGCACTGGTAACTGAATTTTATGAGGGGCATCAGGATGATGACAACCGTACTAGCATCCGGCGGGCAAATTTACCATGCCGCCTTCTCTTCCTCGATGTGGTATTGAAAAAGAATGTCATTCCTCTTGGCCACAAGGAAGAGCGACGAGGGGACTTCCTCCGTGCCTTTCATGGATTTGACTTCGGGTTTTGGGTTGACATCCCTACTTTGATCTACAACCAGATGCACCGAATCCTTAACGAAGTCAAAATACGCAATACCCGAGGCAGTTTTACATGGGCCCTCCCTTTCGCCAACCTCATCACTGCGCTCATAAAAGACCAAGAGACATACCCACTTTAGGCCAATGAGGTTCAGCTTCCGCCGCCCACACTTTATGGTAAAACCCACTGGCACCTAACCACTGCTCGCCTGCCGCCTCCACTACTCCTCTACGAAGCCCCGACCAATCCTAATGATGCCCCAATCGAGCCCGCCGCCGCATCAGCGCCAGCTCCACCGCCATTCCGTATGACGAGCGCACAATATCAGGCTCTTTTGGATAATCAAGTCGCCATTCAGCAATCTGTGGTTGATCTCAGGACCAACTACCAGGCTTATCGAGATTACTCACATGCGACATTTGATGGGTATCAGCAGTCAATTGCATCTCTGCGAACTGACTTCTATGCATACCAGGATTCAAGTGGGTAGTGGTTTGATCAGCTTGGCGCTAGGGTTCATGATGAGGTGTTCGAGACTCGGACACTAATGCATGCCTTATTTGAGCAACATTTCCCACCACCGCCGGATCCACATCAGTGATATCTGTATATTTTCTTTGTTTTCTTTCCTTATTTATTTTGTTATGTTTTATTTTATTTTTCTTTTCCTTTTTTACTGTACTGAAAAAAAAAAAAAATTCAAAGTGTGTGTGTGTTTCGGTGTCCTTGCCTCGCTGTCTGGTAAGATCCTCTCTCTCATTTTACTATCTGATGTACAATTGCTTACATTGAGGACTGTAGACACCCCATTTTTGACCGCCCTCAAGACTTGGGCGCCACTGACTGATTATTTGGTGATAAAAGTTATGCAGTGCAAAGGTTCAATTTCTTCGGCAAGAGGAGCTTCAAATCCTAACCTCACACCCCATTTGTGGGCCAAAAAAGATTTTATACCTTAAAACCCTCTCTTTCAAAATGTTTTTGAAAGAAAGTTTCTACGATGTTCTGAGGCTCGCATTTTGTTAAATGTTGCGCTTTTCGGTAGACCGAGCAAGGACAAAGTGGAAATGAATGAAAGAGAGGTGAACTCTTTGAAAAATCTTTCAAAACATCTTGTTTAAGGGTTTGGAGTTGAAGAAAAGAGGAGAGGAGGGAAGAAAACTGGCTAAGGAGAAGTCAGGCATGAATCCGGTTGAGCCAAAACTGAGCAGGCTTCACTAAAATGAGAATAACTTTTTGCCTAGTTAGACTTTTGATGTGAAGCTACCACCATTGGGAAGCTTACTTCCGGGGCTTCAATTTGGACACAAGAATGACCTGAAAAGGAGTCTAGATGAAGGAGATATGCCTATTTGAAGTCGGGCCCAAAAAGTAGATTTTTGCCTGTCGGCCAGAAAAGTGGCCGGTCGGCTACTACAAGTGGCCGGTCAGCCACTTTTGTCCAAAACTCAGATATTTTGCAGATCTTTTCCCTCCAACTGTTATATATAACCTCCAACTATCTATTTTGTAGATATTTCGACCAAGGCTCTTGTATTGGTATATATGGAGGCCATATCTCATATTTGAGGAGGTTAGCAAGTTTGAGAGCTTCTCTCTCTAAAATCTTTCTCTACAAAATTTTCAGAGCAAAATTTCTGCCTCTCTCTAGAATCCTCTCTCTCTTCCTATTTTGTGCTATATTGTGCTTGAAAGTGAGCTTTCTTTGCATTTTTACACACAACCTCTTAGCCAACTTGGACTGCCTTGTTGCTGAGGTGCTTGAGGGTCTTATTTGGGCTGTTGAAGGTTGGTTTTTGGCTCAGAAGTTGCTTTTTTGCTGCTATGCTTCAAGGGTAAGGCTTTACCCTCTTTAAAGCTTTATTTAGTTGCTTGTTTGGCCACCTTTGCATGCTGTTTTTGGCCTAGTTGTCAACTACAAAAACCTCTATTTTTAAGTGTTAAAAATGGTAGTTTGAGTCCCTTTTGGAGTTAAGGGTGGTCCACCCTCTTTTATTGCTTATTTGCTAAGCTTTGTGCCATCCTTTAAAGCTTTTGAAACAATCTTTTTTTGGCCCCTTAACCACTGAATTCCAGTGAAATTTCAGTGGTAGAAAGTTGGTTTTGAGGTCCCAAATAGGAGGGGGTGGCCTCCCCTCCTTGTGTTTTGTTTGCATATGTTGATGGCCTAATAAGTGAGCTTCTATTTCTACCTTTTTGTAGCCTAATTCAAGCATATTTTTGGCCTTATTTTAACATGTTATAACTCTATTTTTGGCTGGTTGGAGCACCTCTTGTTTGCTTCTTACACTTGTAGTGTAATTTTACTCACTAGCCTAGCATGCCTAATGAGTTAGCCTATCATTCTAGCTTGTGTTAGCTCAACTCCAGCACATTTTTGCTACTGATTTAGCATGCTTTAGCTCTGTTTTGGGTGGTCTTGGTCATATGTGCTTTGCTTTGTATAGCTATAGTGTAAATGGCCTTTACTAGCTTTGAGTTTTAGGGCCTCTAGCATGCTTTTCTTGTGATGTGTGCATAATATAGCATCATTTTGCATGTAATTTCAGAACATATATTGTCACGCCCCAAAATTTGAGATCGCAAAAGAAATATATAAAGTACAACTCCTACAAGAGAGATAACCACAATATTTTCATATACACATATAAGCAGAGTTATAACATAGATAACTGATTTGAGTTCCACTAGAGGTTTACAAAACACTGTCAAACCAAAAGGTAAAAGGAGAGAGAAAACAAAAACAAACTAATAGTCCAAATTTTCAAGTGAACCACGGCTCTAAAACTTCATCTTGATTGTCTTCGGGATAACCTTCCCCGTCGTAAGCTACTTCTTCACCTGGCATGACACGCCATGAGCTTGGAATGCCCAGTAAAAGCACACACACCCCCATATCTTCTATCAACCAATCAACCATACACAACAAATCAGGTAACATAACATACTTACATTAAAGTTTTATGAATTAGTAGTTAGACTAGGCAGCTAGAATCCCCCCAAAGAGATCCTTCTACCCAACCATAAGGATTGAATATCGGACTATTCAGAACTCTCCCTTTTGCTGCTTTGCAAACCTTACCACCTATGCCCACCTTCCGATTATTTACCTATCAGTGGCATTGATGGATCTCAAAAGGGACGGCCAACAAGTGGGCTCGCTTACACCCAAATCGTGCATCGGGCTCGCTTACACCCTGCACATACCATACCAAAGGGCTCGCTTACACCCTGAAACCACCGCATAGAGTCTGAATACATCCGGGTCAACCTAGGGGCTTGCTTAAACTGCTTACGCAAGACTTAACTCATTTGGTATTGATCCCATCATAATTCATGTCATGCATATGTATAAAATTGTTCTAAAACACTAAGATGAACGTCAACCATTGCCAACCCCTTATCATTTCCCGTTTATTAGATCTTTTGCTAGGTAAGTTAGTTACATTCGATAATTCGTTCATATAAAAGAGTATGAGAAAAACATACAAGAGGAAATATAGTCCATGATCATCATACATAAGTATAGTAAGGCAAGAAAACAACATTAGAAATGCTTTGAAACATTTAGAGACAAATAACATAATAGAACACGATTTCCAGCACTGTTCGGTTCTGCAGGGCCAACAAGAAGGCTTTGCTAAAAATACTTCTAGGTCAAATTAGGGGCTGAAATTGCACAAAAACAATATTCAATCTGTCTAGTTTCAGTTCCAATTTTCAGAAGTTGCACAGCCCCTCCACAAATTCATCTACAAACTATATTTGAAAACCTGTCCAGATTTGTCACCTTTTGGGGAAACTAACTTTTCTCTCAATCTACCCGATGGTTTTCACTCAAATAACATCTGTTGGAAAGAGGACTCAGAGTTCTAACTTTTGACAGAAGAACCAACATGAGATGATTTTTCTATAATTTTATAAAATTGCTAAAAGTGGACTGTTTTTCAGAGATTCAGGACCAGATTTTTCAACAAATTATCCAAGCCCTAAAAACACACAATTAGAAGCTAATAAAATTGTCACAAGCTCTAAACACATAAAATATCCTAAAATAAATTCAGATTTGAGAATTAGATAGATTTGATATTTCTTTTAAATTATAGAAGTTGTAGCAGTGCCTAATTTCACAAATTTGCAAGACAATGACACTATATCATACCCATACCTTCACACACACCAAAAACCTTATGTACCATTAATTTGTAACACAAGAGGCATACTAGACAATAGAATGAGATGATGAAAGGATTGGAGAAAATAGGGAGAGGTATGTTCTTACCTTCAAGAATTCCTTTTTTTTTTTTTTTTTTTTTTTCCTTCTTCTTACTTCTCTACTTCCCTTGAGCCAACTCTCCCTCTCTCACCCTCTCCTTGGGCTGTTGAAAAACGTGGGAGTGGATTTGGACAAGCCCTCAATTTATAGTATAAGAGTAGCTTAATGGCTAAGGGAACTAAATATCTAGATATTTGTTTTTTTTATTATTATTTTATTTTTGTTTGTTGTTACCAAATCAACTTTTCCACCAACATATTATATATATATATTTAAACTATGTATATATTCAAATAAACAATAGTATTCTATTCACATAAACAATAAATGAAAGAACAACAAAAACAAAAAAATAGAACTAAAAATAAAATGTGTGAATTAATTTAGAAATTATGAGGTAAAATAAATAAAACCAAGTTTTAGGATAGTTCCAATCATAAAGTGGTGTTCTATGATTTAATTATGGTAACACACGGAGAAATTATTCTTTACTTGAGCCCTTACGCAGACTTTTACGGAACTAGGGCTAAAATGCTATTACCCTAAGGCTCAGGATTTCAAGTGTAATTACAAAAAAAATAGGGTCCCTACATATATTACTGTCACACTCTCACATATCCCACTCTTTAATTGCTTTTGAGAGTTGTGCTTTGTGTCTTGTTTGTGAGCCAACATGCGAGCATGTTTTTCTTGCCTCTCTCTTGTGCCTAAGTTTTAGCATGTTTAGGTCACTGATTTGGCATGATTAAGCTCTATTTTGAGCTAGTTTGATAACTTGAGCTTTGCTTCGTATGCTTGTAGTGCAATTGTGCTAAATTGTCTAGCATGTGTTATTGTTTTGGCCTCTTAATATAGATATTCTTAGCTTATTTCAAGCATGTTTTAGAACTCTATTTAGGGTGTTTTAGGACTGTTTTGGACTGTTGGTCCCTTTTGAGCATTGTACTGCATGCCTCTAGTGTTGTGTCCTTCACTAGTTTCAATGCTTTTGGCCTTTAAGATGTTGTACATGAGTTGTTTGCATGTTGTAGTATTATTTCTCATGCCATTTCAGTACTAAAAAAATTCTGCAACCTCCCTCATTTCTTCATTTTTCCATTTGTTTTGAAGGTTGGTTGGCCTTAAGTTTGTGTTTAAGCTTGATAGCGTTCATGCTCAAATGGCTTTAACTCTCTTATGAGGGTTCCTCCTAGCCAAAGGCATGATCTCTCTCATGCCTCAAACCATTCTGTTGGTTGACCTCTTTCTCCTTAGAGGACTTTCACATTGGACAAATCAATTAAAGGATTAATTGGTAACTTAAAATGTGTAAACAAGAATTGAATCAAGTAAAACATGTGCAAGATAAGCATTTGTGCTGCATTGCATGTGTTTGGATCGGACGTTAATCCAAACACAAGAAATGTGGGACGTTTTATACTCAAAGTGATGAAACGTATCACATTTCTTGGTCGTCGTCACCCTTGATCATGCATGATAGGATGGTGGCCAGTTGAGTCTTATGTGCACCTTCACTAAGCTTGTGCAAACTTAGTTCTCAAACCATCATGCATTGAGAATGCTTGGTTGGTGGCTTGAGAGCCAAGTGCCGCACTTCTTTGAGCTTGAGAAATGATGAGGAGTGTGGTTGTACACACATTTCCTTGCAAATACACTGTTGTGCCTCTGTTGTTCTCTGTTGTAGCAAAACCAGCAGTCTGGAAAAGTAGGTGGCCGACCGGCCACTTGGGGTAGCCGACCGACCACTTTCACTAGCCGGCCGACCAGTTAAGGTGGCCGGCAGCCACTTTTTGTAGTCGACCGGCCACCAGTCCATTTTTGTGTAGAAATGATCCTGTTTTGGAGTAGAAACAGTGTAGAGGTTGGTCCAATGTTCAGAAACCAAGGCGAGTGCAAACAGAGGCAATTGATGGCAAAGCAATGGATTTTCGAGAGGAATCGCCAAGCATGCATGTCTCCCTCGCCCGCAAGGCCATCTTTTCTTTCTTGCTTCATTAGCTAGTTGCTACTAATTATTACATGTGTTGTAATTAATTAGATTAATTTGTTGTGTAATATTTTAATTAGCTTAGCATAGCTAGTTATTTGATTGTGTTGTAATAATTAATTAGCTAGAATAGTTAATTAGTTGGTTTGTAATAATTAGCTTAGATTAGCTTAGCTTATTTATTCGGACCCTCCTTCGAGAGGGTGCAATGTTGTAATAAGCGTGTGTGCGTGTGTGCATGTCTTCCAACCCCACGTCTTTCTTCCTTTTATTTAACCGCTTTCGATGGTTAGTTTAGGGCACGTTTTGATTCGCATACCTTATGTTTTGCATGTTTGCATTCATTCATTTGTCTTGCATGCACCGGGCTTGGCGCATCATTCAAACTACATCATATTTCAATACCTATTTGGATACGTGTATCAACTTGTTGCATTCATATGCCATCTTAGATAGCCGAGCCTATTAATCGCATTCTTGCATGTGTTGCATTAGGAATTTTGTATAGTTAGGATCATGCATATTTCTAACTAGCTTTTGTTTTAGCTCAGAGTACACTGTAAGTCTTTACGCTTTAGCATACTTGCATGAATGTGAGTGTTGCCATGATAGCATGCTTGCCATGAGGCTATATGCTTAAGTGATTGACTGCATGAATGCCTGTGGATGAAGGCTTTATTGCTTCAATTGGGACAATTCGATGAATGTGAGTTTTAAGCCCACTTTGCGAAGTGGCAAATCATCATGTTTTAAGCCCACTTAAGGGTGGCAAATCCGCGCTTTAGCCCACTTGCGAGTGGCACTTTCTAACCATTTTCGAAAGCAAACATGAGTTGATTCGTTCCAATTCTCGCGATTTAGTCTATACTTGTATGTTGTGCACATCACATAGTAAAGTTAGCTAATAATCAGAAAAAGAACACATGTGTTTATAAAACAACATATCATGTTAGTAGAGGCCGATCCTTTGATCAGGCGAGCGGGGATGCTCATTTCAGGACCTTCCCCTCTCGTACCCAAGTTCCTGAGCCGAGGCAACTTTGGTGATGACGGGTACGTGGCCTTTGGCATGAGTCAAGGTTTCCTAAATTTCCCCAAAAAACAATATTTAGGTGGCGACTCTATAATCTGGCAAAGTAGTCTAGTTTTGCCATTATTTGATTCAAGATCGATTTTCCAAAATGATTTGTCGGATTGGACTCTTTAGTGTTTATCAGTCTCGCATTGCACTTTGTGAGATTAGATTTAGAACCGTGACAGGAGTCCGAACTGTAGGAGACCAATTTGCCCCTCTCCGAAAGGGGGGCGAGCGAAGAAAGTCGAGTCCACAAGGACAATATTGTATTCCAGTTAGGGGGTGAGGGTATTTGTAATAACCATTCATGTTTGTACTTGCTGCACTTGATTGCACCACTTCACTTAATGTTTACTTTATGCCAGTACGGTAATGATATGAGCGTATGTTAATTGAGGAACATAGTGGGCTTGTATGAAAAGGGTTTATTGGGTAAATACTCACATGTGATGTTTGCACATGGATAGTTGTTTGTGTTTGTGGTATTACTACACTTGTCATGAGTATGCCTTAATTTACATGAACACACTATCATAGCGGTGACCTCTTTATTATAATCCCTAGTGTACATCATTGATAATGGTTAAGGTTGCAGAAAAGAATAAATGAGTAGCCAAGATTCTCGGAAAAAAAAGAAAAAGAAAAAACCTAATTGACATGTTTGGGTTCGTAGCCTTTTTAACTCGAGTTATTGAGCCCGTAGGGGTGTCTCTACACCTACTGCCCTAAAATTGTCTGGTTTGGGAGTCATTGGCCTAATACTTGCTACATGGGTTAATTAAAAAGCTTAAGGGACCTAGACATTGCACAGTTAAGGAAAAATAAGAAGAATGACTTTTTCGAATTCATAGCCTTTTCAGCTCGAGTTATTAAGCCTGTAGGGGTGTCTTCATACCTAGTGCCCTAAAACCGTCTGGTTTGGGAGTCATTGGCCCAATGCTTGTTACATGGGTTGACTAGAAAGCTTAATGGATCAGGACATTGCACAGTCATTTCCAAAAATATATATATATATATGAGAATCTTGGTTGCAACAATTTAGTTTTTCTATATATGTTGGGTGTTATTATGAGTTACACTGGGTTATTATAGTGGACAGTTAACTAATATGGAGATTGCACTTTACACGGAGGGTACTAATGACATGTCTACTAACATTCACAAGTATAGGGGACTTTACTTTTGTATTAACTGAATTGTGGTTTTAGCTTAACAGACTCCTTCCTACTTGTCCACTGTGTCTTCAATGACTCATCATGTCTTAATATCACACTGTAGTGGCACATAAGTTGTTTGTTAGGTGAAGTAGTGTGGTTAATTGTTGTTGAGCGGATATGAATATGGTCATGTTTGTGGGTATCATTTCTGAAAACCCTCACGAGACTTACTCTTCCACTTAGGGTAACCTTGTGGTTTAAAGGCTTGTTGCATATGCTAAATGCAATCATGATCCCTACGAAAGTGGCTTAGAGTATTTTACTTCTCTTATTTCTTTTGTTTTGCTTGAGGACTAGCAAAATGTAAGTTGGAGGGTGTGATGTAGACCGAAAGGTACCACATTGAGGCCACTTAAGTTACATTTTTAGTCTTTCAATTTTGTTTATTTGGTAGAGATGATGTGTTTCGTGCACTTGTATAGATTTGGCAGGAAATATGAAAATTCAATCAAAAAGGGCGCAAAAGCAGATCCTCTGTGCAAAAAGTGAAGAATCCGAGCCAGCCAGACCACCGCACATGCGGCCAAGCTTCACTGCACATGCGGCCCACCACCACTCGAGCGGCCTACCTAGGGACGCGTGCACAGATTTTTGGTCTGTTTTGCTGAGAATAAAAGAGAGAAAAATAGCCAAACCTAAGGTTCGAAAAAATTAATTCAGAGAAAAGGGAGGCTAGGGTTCTAACGAGGTGATTTTCTCCTAAAGCTTAAAGGACACTTCCATGGGGGTTTCTTTCTCATCTTCTTCCTCTTCCCACTCCTCCATGAGTGGCTGGTCGTCTTTTCTAGGGTTTTGACGAAACCCTAGCCATGTAATAGGATTTTTCATAAGCTTTGATTGTGAATCGGTTTGAATCAATGTATGGATGATATAGAAGTTTTTAATAATTGTTTCTCTCATCTCTTCAAGTATTTTACTCTCTGTGATTGTTTAATGCTTTCTGTACATTTGTTTTCTTTGTGTTTGCATTCAAAGTACGAGACAAGTCATGCTACGAGAGATGGGTCATGTTGCTACCATAGTTTAGAGCAAACGACTCGTACTACTCGGGATGATTCGAGCCTGTACGTTGAATGTGACAACCCTCTTGATCAATATTTCAAACTTGTAGTTGTGAAATATTGGGTATTTCAAACCGGATTGCAATTGATGGCCGATGTTAAATCTCGTTCATATGGTTAGTGGTGAATTCTTTGCCCTAGGATTTTTCCCAAAAATTAATATCTCAAACCCTAATTTTAATACTCAATTTAATTATTCAATTTCATTTAATTCTTGTTTAGTCATAGCATCCTCAAATCTTTTTAACCAAAATCGATTTAGGAATTTAGCGATTAAATTAGTTTAATTTCAAAATTGTCCATGTGGATCGATATCTGGATTTGCCATTATTCTAAAAGAATTTGGTGTAGTTTAGTGTTTTATATTTGGAGTGTGTAACGACCTATCATTCCGTCATACTTGACAAAATTGTGAATGCATACTCATCCTTGGCATTCACTGCAGCTGCGATATTTGATGAGCTCGCATGTTCCTTGTTTGCTTTGTCCTCCTTGAGCTTTGTACAGTCCTTGATAAGGTGATCCTCCTAATCACAATAATAGCACTTTCTTCTGTAGCCTGGCTTTGATTGCAAACGTCCTCTTGATTTGTATCTACCTCGTCTATCATTGGACCTGTCTCTGCCTTGGTCATTTTCTGATGCAACCATGGCATTTCCTTCTGGGTGCTTACTGCTTTCCTTTTTCTTCGTTGCCTCATGAGAAATAAGCGTAGCAACCACCTCATCCAATCCAAGAATATCCTTCTTGTACAGTTAAGTAGTCTTGAGATGCTTATATGATGAAGGTAAGGAGATCTGCAAGATAATAGCCTTATCTTCTTCCTCGATCTTCACCTCGATAGACTCCAACTTCATTGTAAGCCTGCTGAACTCGTCCAAATGTTCTGTAAGGTTCGCTCCTTCTGTCATTTGAAGTGCATGCCACTGTTTCTTCAAGGATAACCGATTTGTCAAGGACTTTGACTTGTACCTCATTTCTAACTTTGCACATAGCTCTGTCGGATCTTCTTCATTTATGACTTCTCGGAGTGTGTTGTTCCCGATATCTAACTGGATCATGTTGTTTGCCAGTTCTCTCAACTCCTCCCACTTGTCATCTCTTATGTCCATCAGTTTGTCAGACTTCTTGTTGAGAGCTTTCACCAAGCCCTTCTGCGTTAAAATGGTTTTCACCTTTTGCTACCACAAGGCAAAGTCATTATTATCATTTAAAGGTTTTATCATGAAACTTGAATCTTTTCCTGCCATTTTGATCTCCTCAAAAATAACCGTTCAAAATTTGACTACTCTGACCTCACGGTTACGACTGGAACAACGTGTTTGCCTAGGAACACACTTCCTTCCCCTTTAGGGGCCAAATTGAAAATAACCCCAAAAACTAGAGGCTAAATTGCAAATTTCCCAAACACCCAGGGCCAAACTGTAATTTCACAAACTACAGGGGCCAAAATGAAAATTTCCAAAAATTCAGTGACCAAATTGTAATTTCTGAAAACTTCAAGGACCAGATTATAATTTACTAAACTTCTAGGGGCCAATATGCAGTTTTTGAAACTTTCTGCTGACATGGTAGATTCGCTGACGTGGTTGGGACACGTGGCGCTGACTAGCTAATGACTTGGCAGTGAGTTGGCGTTGACGTCTACTATACCCAAAAAAGAATATACAATTCCCCAAATGCTGTCTGCGGGACTTAAACTCTAGACCAAGAGGTTAAGACCACACCACTTGACCACTGAGCCAAACTCACCCTTGTGACAATATTTTCCTAGATAAATATTTAAAATATCTGGATTGGCTACAAAATGCCCATCTTTAACCTCTAGTTGCGAGTGGGACTCTGGTTTAGAGTTGACTTTACGCGCTAAACTTTGACCGGCGCGTGCGGGCCACCCCGACCTCCGTTTTGCCTGTTCTTTCTGGGTCTGGACTCCTCTCATCGAGACCTTCTTCCTGATATGCTCAAAAGTGAATTTTGAGTAACTTTATTTCTGGAAGTTTCGAAAAAATAGAGTATCCAAGCGTCTGTTTTGCCTCCTTGCTCGACCTAAGCTCTAATACCAATTGTTGGGATTTAAGGAAACCCACCTGAACTACCAAAAATCAAACACACAATAATAGACACAAGATTTACATGGTTCAGCCTCAATGTCTATGTCCACATAGAGAACCAGAGATTTCTAGTAAAACAAATAAAGATGAAACAAAGGAGGAGACACTCTCACTCAACTCACACACTCTCTACTGCCTTACACTCTCTGGTTTTTCTCTCACTCTTACAAAGGTATACACTCTCTTGTAAATCACATGTGTTATTCCTTCTTGTATATTTTTCCTCTTCCAAGTAAACTCAAATATATAGAGGGAGTTGAAGACAATAACCCATACCTCTCCCATGTGAATGTATGGCTTGCCACCTCCCTATAACGACTTGTCTCCCTAGCTCCTCTCCCGCCATTGTCAACAATTGTTGGCTTCTCTACATTTGTGCCAACCAATGTCAACAATGGTGGCTACCTCTATCCACATGGGTGAACTCAACAGCTGTGGATATGATAATGATGATGATGAACTTGTTGGATTTGAAGATGTGGCAGAGAAGAATCTGGTAGAACAACTAATCAACGATGATGAGAAAAGCCTCCACGTGATTTCTCTAGTGAGTGAAGAGGCTATGGGCAAGACAGCTCTGGCAAGGAAGGTTTATAATGGACTCGACGTTCGGCAGCATTTCAAGTGTTGTGTTTGGCTCCATGTTCCCAAAAATATTGAATGCAAGGATCTGTTGATTGTCTTACTCAAATAGATTCTAATGGGGTTGTTGAAAGGGGTAGAGCTCATGAGCGAGGATAAGCTGTCTGCTCTGCTTTTCCAGACTTTAATGGAGCTTAGGTTTCTAATAGTCTTGCATGATGTCTCCTCGTTTGATGTCTGGCTTATGTTAGCATGTCCCTTTGCAGACGCCACCAATGGTAGCAGAGTCATCCTCACAACTCGCGACTCTAAGATAGCCTCGGATGTTGATCCCTAGAGTCGGCCACCGCTGGGAATTGTTCTTGAACAAGTTTTGTGTAGGCAGACATTATTATGATACAGATACACACCACCAGTTGAACAGTTTCAAGGTAAAAATTCTAAAAATGTGTGGCGGTTTGCCTCCAGCAATGGTCCTACTCGGACCATTGTTTTCAACTATACAATCTAATGAGTTGTTCGGTGTAATTGATCATCTTTTAGACGACTTGGGAAAACCTGATCAATCACCTCTCTAAAATATTATAGCTTTAAGTTTTTGTGAGCTATGGTTTGAGTTAAAGCTATGTTTTCTTTACTTGGCTCGGTGCGAAGGCTGTTGTAGTTGTGGATTGCAGAGGGGTTTGTGAAAATGTCAAGTACCCAACAACCTA
The DNA here is from genome assembly GCA_036172215.1 of Camellia granthamiana. Lineage (NCBI taxonomy): Eukaryota > Viridiplantae > Streptophyta > Magnoliopsida > Ericales > Theaceae > Camellia > Camellia granthamiana. The sequence continues at coordinate 38,033,998 of CM069905.1, forward strand.
AAGATATAGCCAGTAAATATTTGAAAGAACTCGTGTGCAGAAACATGATAGAAATAGCAATGAGGAAGGAAGATGGAAGACAAAAAACATGTCGAATGCGAAGCTTTCTTCATGATTTTTTCTTTCCAAAATCTAAGGATATAGAATTTATTCACGCCCACCATTGCAAAGCGAATTGTACAATTGTAGATTCACCTGCTCAGCTTAATAAAGGTTCATCAGCTCAGCCTAATATAGCTTCACCCGTTGATCACCCTAATACAGATTCATCTGCTCAAAATAATATAGATTCACCTACTCAACCTAATAATGTTTGTTTATCAGTATATCTGTTTTAAAGCCCAAAAGAGAGGTACATCCAACGAAGAAATCAATGAGTTACTTAAAACAATTATCGATAGGAGGAGATCTAGAGGTTTTGTGTTGGTGAAGGTGCTTGATCTAGAAAGTGCCCACAGACCTTCACTACATGCAAAACTCGGCAAGTTTTTGAGCAACTTAAGGTACATAAGCTTGCGATGGAGTAGACTCACGCTTGGAGTCTATTGGCAATCTATTGTGACTACAAAAAAATTAAGGTTTTAGAGACTAAAATTTAGGGACAAAATTATTTTTTAGGTACCAAATATTTTTGCTGCGAAAAATATTGTTATTATATTTTTAGCAACGAAAATTAAACATTAATGATGAATTATTATCCTTTTGGGACCAAATTTTTTATCTCAAAAAATAAACCATTTTGAAACCAAATTATTTTGTCCCTAAAAGTCTATTTATTAGTGACATTTTCAAAATTCTGTTGCTAAAAGCCTTGTTTTTGACTTTTCGGGACGACTTTTTAGCAACTATCCTCACGAAAATAGAAATTGGTCCCTAACTGTCTTTTGCAACAAAATTTTCACTTTTAGAGACAAAAAAATTTAGTCTCTAAAACTTTTATATGTTGTAGTGTGTGCCTGGAGACTTTAGATTGGAAGTATACTAACATAACCAATCTGTCGAGTTCCATTTGGAAGGCGAAGAACCTTCGACATCTGCTTATGAACAAGGTGTCCATTTCGAAGTCGTCATCATCAAAACAATCTTCAACTTTGAAAATTTTAAAATTCCCGAGATACTGATTTGTGATTATGTATCACCCAATCAAACAATCAAAGATAAATCGACACAATGATTTTAACGTAGAAAAATCACAATTGGAGCTCCTCCAATTGTGATTAAAAAAAAAAAAAAACATGGGCCAAAGCCACAAAACAATCCACTAAGAAGACAAAAAAGAATTAAACAAGTGTGCTCTCAATTACCTAGCAAATCCACATCCAAATTAAACCGACTCTAATATGCCTCTTCCACCACCGTCTTCACCTTAGAATTATCTCATCCAACGTTGAATCCATAACGCCGATGTCGAATCCACGACGATGAGCCACTCCGGAATCCACCAAAGCTTCAGGCCCAAATTCCACGGAATCCACTGAAGAACAACTCTCTCTTTTTTTAATAAAACAAAATAAACAAAACCTTTGATACAATCCACTCAATTCATGATATAAACTCTCACAAATATCAAAGAAAACATGCAAAGAAGCTCCAGATGAAAACCCTAATACCCAAGTAGAAGATCTGGAAGCCGTACCCTAGAAACTGAATTAATTGCAGATTTATAGAAAACAAAATAGTGATCTCCACTCGAGCGCAGGAATTGACGCTTGAGCGGTCTGACTAAAACGCGTGTTTAAGAACATGGATCTATGCTCGAGCATAAGAAAGGCCGCTCGAGCATAAAAATACAACTCTCAGTACTTTTGCAGGCAAGTGAAACTTTTGAAAGGATTGCATCTTCGCTCGATCCCTGACATACGCTCGAGCGGTTTGACTAAAATGCGCGTTTTAGAACATAGATCTATGCTCGAGCGTAAGAAAGGCCACTCGAGCATAAAAATACAACTCTCAGTGCTTTTGCAGGTGAGTGAAACTTTTGAAAGGATTGCATCTTCGCTCGATCCCCGACATAATCAGTGAAGTGGCAAACATAATAAGATTCAGATCACAAACTCCTCTGCATAGGTACAATTTGGATTGAATTCGCATCTAAATACTCATAGCCTCACTGAAATAAAAGATCGAATAAAATTACAGCTGAAAGGAGTTTTGTCAAATAGGATTGCCAATTACAAAAACTTAACAAACTTCAATGTCCAACATTCAGAACTTAACAAGCCTCCTCATCGGTTTTGAGGACCCCAAAGAATACGGCTTGAACAGGTTCACTAGCCTTCAAAAATTGGGACTGATTTGCCATTCAAGATCATCAGTGGAGAAAATAGCCGATTGCATCTCACAACTTAACAAACTTCAAACTTTCAAGCTGAGATAAAGAGATCATCAATTCAGTTAGCCTTCAAAGCTCATGATTCTTGACAATCTAACAACCCATCCATCTCTCTCAAATTTATATTTGTTCGGAGTGTTCGAGGTTGGAAACCTTTCCAAAAACCTCAAAACCCTAACACTATCAATGTCAAAAATCGAAAAAGATCCAATGCCGAAGCTAGGGAAGTGTCTGCCTCAGCTGAACATACTCAGGCTTTTTGTTGACTTTTTGTAGAGAAGAATATGAATTGTCTTGGTGGGGGATTTCCCAAACTTCGTGTGTTGAAATTGTGGATGTTAGAAAACCTCGAGGAGTGGATCGTTGAGGAAGGTGCTATGCCCGAACTTGTAGAATTAGAAGATAGAGGTTATGAAAAACTGGAAAAGTCAAAAGGATTGGAGCAGCTGAGTCACCTCAAGGAATTGACTTTAACAAACATGAAGCGGGAATTTGTAGAAGATGTCAAACAAAATCTAGCGTCCGTGGGCAGATCACGCATACTACTCACCAACTTCAAGTCTTGCACCACTCTTGCATGTAAGTCTTCTCTTCTTCTTCTTCTTCTTCTTCTTCTTCTTCTTCTTCTTTTTTCTTTTTTTTTTTAATTTAAAATTTATATCTATAATTATATTTCTTATCCTCGTTTCTCATTCTTTGACAAGACACACATGAGTGAATTTCACATACATTTACTAACGAGAGCCTCTTTGTTTTTTGTCTTGGAATGAGAAAATAAAATAATGAGTAATGTTACACTTCTTATCTTTTCATACCACATTCAGTATATATACCATCGCATATTCAATACATAATTGGTATAATAAGACCCAATAACTATAATTAAAATGAAAGAGCCAATGATTTTATGACACATGTAATTTTATATTTTTTTTAATTCAAATTTTAAAAAAAAATTAGTTTAGGAGTTTTGACTTCATAGATCTAAAAATGTTTTTGTTTATATTATATTATATAATAATAATAATATAATGTATATATATATATATATCTTTTTGAGTCTCTCCTTGTACACTACATAACAAAGAAAATTATTAGATTACACAAATATATATATACCAAATTTTGATACCCATAATTACAAATCTTTTTTTCCATTAAATCTTAAACTTATGGCAGTTATCAAAATTTCTGCCATCACTAAAAAAATGAAAATAATAAATAAATCAAATCTTAAATATATTGCAGATGATCAATAAGGGGCTTCTAAGTATATTAACATTTTTAATGTGGGATTGGCTCTCATGGAGGCTGGAGTTGGAACAAAATGGAGTCTTAAATATGGTGTGCTTTTTTTCCCTTTTTTCTTTTTAAATTTTTTTGAGGCAGTTTGCTATATCACTACTGTTCATGGCACTGTTCTTTTTATGTGAAATAAGTTGTAAGTTTGTTTTTAACAAATGTTTGCCTAAATAAATTGAAAAAAATAAGATTAAATACACTAGTTTTTGGCCCATTTTTTACTGTCCAGTCACAATGGAAGTTAGGCTCCATTGCGAGTAGGCAATAAAAAATATGATAGAAAATGTTGTATATCCAAGAAGACTGTTAAATGAATTTTGTGACAAAATTTATTTTACCCCTTTATGATTGTTGGAAAAATGATTTCGAAACCATTAATAGGTGAATGAGAAATTGATTCTAAAATGCACCACTTGAGTATGGTTTTAAGAAAAAATTTATTTAATTTAAAATTTAATTTTTATTTAAATAAATTCATATTTTTTGGGTCTAAATTGAACCAAATTCGGTACAAAATTAAAACCAATTTGTGAGAACGATCATATTTGTTATGGCTGCACCTTTTCCAAGGAAAATGATGTGACTCATTCAAAAAGTCATCACAAACATTCGAAGAGCCACCAATTCACCTATATAAATAGACTCCCATTGCATTCATTAATCATTGAATTCATCTTGTATTCATTTCCTCTCGACACTATGTCCTTTTCTGTAAGAGAATTGTCATGACCCGAACCCGCCCCCGTGTGTTAAGGACATAACCGGCCAGTAATCATGAGATTACCTATGGCCTCAAACCAAACCAGATGTATTTTAATAGAGTTAACGGGAGCCAAACGGAAGCAATTTTAAAACTTTGTCCATAGAGCCATGCTTATGCACATCATAACATTCCATACATACACATGTTAATAACTCACAACAGAAAGTATAGTAACATAAAGTTCTATATAGACAGGATCATCCAAATCTAAGTCAGCCAAAACAAAGCTATATACAGACGTACACCAAAGTCCTCGCCAACATGACAAAATAACATAGAATGGTAGAAGGGCGAAGACGTGTCTCGTGCGTGAGACGCAAGGGCTAACTCTTTAAAACCTTAGTTGTTCCATACAGACTTCACTGGGGCTGGGTTTGAACTTCTCTTGGCTCACCTACAAACACATGAATGAGCGTGAGCGATAGCCCAGTGAATAATATCAAATAAAAGAGTTATACAAATGGTATATAGAACAACATACTTCAAACAGCCTTGGGCCCAATTCATATTTCTATTTAACATACATATATATATACACAATTTAAGTCAAGTGACTGTGGTTCCAAACATACTGGCCTTTGGCCCATTTATCTTCCATTTATGTCAAACTGGCCTCTGGCCCATTCATGCGTGTCAAACTGGCCTCTGGCCCATTCATGCATGTCAAACTGGCCTCTAGCCCATTCGTGCATGTCAAACTGGCCTCTGGCCCATTCGTGCATGTCAAACTTTCATTTGTGTCTAAACGGCCTTTGGCCCAAACATTTATGTCAATCAGCCTTCGGCCCAATCCTTCATGTCAATCGGCCTTCGGCCCAATCAATTATGTCAATTGGCCTTTGGCCCAATCATTCTTTCATATCAAACTGGCCTTTTAAGCCTTTCAAACTTTCATATCAAACTTTGTCCACTATTCAAACTAATGGACTTTACAAAACTTACATAGAAGTAAGCAATTGGACAACAACATATTTCAGATATTACTCACAGTGATCGGCTTTTGGATTTGCCCTGGAGTTTGACCCTACATATCACATAACACATATGGGTCACAAATAATTTAATCCGTTCTTTAATTCACATATTCCTCTTAAGGCTTCATTCTTATCTCTTTAATTCAATTACAATGCTCAATGTATGCCTAAGAGTGCTTAGAAGTGAAAGGGAACGGAAAACAGAACACAAAATGCATTTTTAAAATTTCATAAAACAGGGTCCCCGCTCGAGTGTGGACTTCCCCACTCGAGCGGACCCATGAGGTCTGCAAAAGTACTGGATATGTCATTTATACGCTCGAGCGTGAAGTCTGGCACTCGAGTAGAAGTCCATGTCTGCAAAAAAATGCTGGGAGCCCATTTTTCCCGCTCGAGCGGTGGTTTCCCTACTCGAGCGGACACCAAAAATTCTGGGTTTTCCAGCAATGCTCTTGAGCTCACATTCAACATTCAAAAGGCTTTAAGCTCGAACTAAGGCACCAAAAATATGCAAATACATCATATAACACATGGATGTAAACAATATAAAGCCAATCTTCCAAAATCATGGTCCAATTCTTCAAATTTAATCAACATTCTTTTTGTGTGATCAAAATCCATACATTCAAACTTCATACTAATTTCATAACCCCTTCAATCATGCATGCATGTAAACTTTGACTTCATTTCTATTCCAAATAATGCAATTGGTGTCCATTCTCATGGAACTCAACAAAAACATGCTTGCATGTATGTTTTAACACTTATTTTTCCACATTCAACTTAATACATGCTTGATTATGCAAAATCATGGTGATCCTATACATGCATGTGCATATTAACTCCAAATTTATCAGTTATAGCACAACTCGTGCTCTTGATCACCAATTAATCTTTAATTCATAAAATCACAAGTTCAAACTCATGAATTTACTCACCTAGGAGCTCAATCTTCCCAATGTAAGCTTAATTCTTAAGTTACACTCCAAAACCTTCAAGCTTCTTGAGAAATCTTCAAGCCTCAAGATCAAAACCCCAATCTCCTACTCTCTCTCTCTCTCTCTAATTCGGATCTCTCTCTCTCTCTCTCTAGAGAGTTGATCTCAACCGAATGACTCAAAAGGGAGGAGTGAGGTGAATAATGGCCCTTTATAAGCTCCCACTCAACATATTTTATCAATATTACATAATTGGGCACTATTCCATTAATTAAATCTGTTTAATTTGATCTGAATCAATTTTCAATTAAATTTCACCATAGGCTCTAAAAATTACGCCAATCTCGATGGCGCAGTCAATTTCGGTTTCTACGGCCGATAAGGCCTTCAATTAAATTTCCAAAGCAGATAATCAAACAGACATTCCTATGGCGAACAGATAGAAATTCAAAACCACATATATTCACATAGTTGGCACACAAAATCATATCAGACATATAATCAAACTCATAATAAGGACCAATTAGCTAATTATGGAACAGGCTTATCACAGTCTTCCCCCCTTTAGGAAGTTTGGTCCTCCAAACTTATGTCACCTTTAGTCGAAAACAATTCGGAACACCTTTCATTCAACGGTTCCAATCCTTTTTGATAGTCATTCACTGCTTAGTCTCAAAATCAAGCAACACTCTGTTCTCAATCAGTCAGAGACTTACCTTTCCCTCCATACAAGACTTGTATGGTTTCGCACCAAATTAGAGTGTAAGCTGTCATCGTAAGCAAGGCCTGCCAATGATGGATAGATCTTTCCAACTTCCCTGAAAAATCTAATGCATATTTTTGGAGTATTCCTCCCAAAAATCTAAAAAGTTCTTTTTGATTATACCTCAATTTGCGGATGGAAAACAGCGCCAAATCATAATTCAGTCCCTATTGCCTCTTGAAGGCTTGTCAGAATTCAAACACATTTTAGAATTTATGTCTAAAATAATAGATACTGGGACCCCATACAAACGAGCAATCTTATTGATGTAAACAGTGGCTAGTCTACAAGCACCATACAAAATTTTATAGGGAGAAATGAGCGAAATTAGTAATTCTTCATGCAATAACCCAAACGGGACTTATACCTTGAGTGCTCAAGGTAGCCCCACAATGAACTTCGTAGTCACGTATTTCCATTTCCATTCCGAAATAGAGAGAGGTTGCAGTAGTTCCGCCAGTATCTGTTATTCAACTTTGACTCATTGGCACCGAAAACATTCAAACACAAATTCAACAATTTCCTTCTTCACAATAGGTCGCCAACATATTTGTTTCAAATGCCAGCTAACCTTACCATAGAAGTTTGATCCATTTCTTGTCACAGAAGTTCAATTCATTTCTCAATAATTCCGCAATTCACAACCCAATTCAGTACTTAGTTTAGTGACTCATCACAGTTATCCAAGGTTAACCAAAAGTCTTCAGGAATATGAAGTTGATCTAGATACTGATTCCCGAATCAACAAAGGTAGCATTGAAGCAATCAATTTCTAACACAATACACGTGTCCTCAATTCATTCAACAGTTTACAGTTTACAATTCAGTCCACATTCAATCCCCTGTTCTATCGAGTCTTTCCATATTACCTGATAATCGTCAAAAACATAAGGCAATGCATATACAAATCCCCATGATGTCAAGGACAATATCAAAGGAGTCATTCACATATTAAGCACAATTTACACATCTCCAGAGCCCCAATTACAGAACATAATGGCACTGAGCAGTTATTTACACAGAGCGTACTGAATTCACACACTTTCAGATAATCAAGGTTTTTCAAAGCTCCTTTGATGCTAATAATATCCACATAATACCAAAGGATGACAATCCGGACAAAACAAAGGAATAATCGTTTCGGAATCAAAGCACGCCCGTTCACGACTGTCGGTGGCCGACTTGAGATCGATTAAACAAACCCACCCATACAAAACTGTCGGTGGCAAAAGAGATATCTCAACAAAGGTGCTACATAGACTTAACGTCCCCTAGCACGAAAGGACGTCTCAAGAATGTCATCCAAGCAACCACAATACCACTTACCATAACCTGATTTCCCAAAATCAGATAACACTGAAGCAAACATACGAAATATATTCTGATTAGTCGAGGATAAATATTCAGTACTGTTTACAATCAAATCAATCTGTTGTCATCGGCTTCCGTAGCGTCAAATAAGCAAGAATATGGTAATTCAGAAGCATCGTTCCTTAAGACACCCAATCACGGGATTTGTACAATTTTAATCATTCATAACACATATGTCCTAATAGTGGAAGGTCGGTTCTCAATGGTGTTCATGGTTAGATCAATCTGTTGATAGCCTACAAAAGGTCTTTCAAATAAGTCAAGTATTCCAAACGGATTCAAGTTTTGGGTCTATCAGTTTTTCCGTCAAGAATAATCTGGCTATTTATTTACAAGCAATCCTTAATCCCCGTCTACAAAATCAAATTAGATAGAGGGTTTTACCAAATCGATCCAGGCAAAGGTCTTATCAAATTAAATCAAACAAAGGTCCCATCAAATCACATTCAATGAGGGTTCTAACAAGGCAATATCAAACAAAGGTTCCATCGGATCGAATCAGATAAAAGTTTTCTCAAATAGAGTACATTCGGTTCTGTAAGGCATACTCCGTTTACTTAGGTACATGGTTGATAGTTTCACAATTGTCCTAAGTTCATCAGTTCTCAAAGTCATATTGGAGTCATTCATCACAACTGTTCATATCAAAGTATTTCAAATCATGTACAATATGGCATTGTCCACATAAGTTGCGGTGTAGTTACATATGCGTGCAATTATTCATATCAGAAGGCAGGTATCATAACCAATACGACAGTTCCCAAATAAGTCTTGCATGCAAGCACATGGTGCATAGTAACACATTAAACAAAGTTCCTTGGTTGTACATAAGATAGGGTCTGTTACACAAAAGTTCTAAATTAGTCACAAAACATAGGTTTATGAGTCGGACCCAGTATAGTCACATAATCCAGTCAATTCTCTACCAATCAAAATACATGGTCTCACAATTACAGAGTTCGTCATTTAGGGTGCTCAACTCGATCATACAATTACAGAGTCATAATTCCAGTGATTTAGTCATTGAAGACAGTAATATAACAAATCACCCTGGGCATAGGTTTGGATGTATATGTGCATATACAGAGTCAATCAATATCCTAATACGTATTTCACAATTTCCCAAATGGAGCACATAAATATTCAATAAATACAGTCTCGATCTTATGGGTCTGACCAATCTAAACACACAGGCAGCAAATATGAAAGGACATGCTGATCCGAATCAAACAATACCCCAAGCAAAGGTGTACACATGCACTAATTCAGAATCAATCACATATAGGCATTCGTTTATAAATAGTATAGATACCTGGAATAACGGTTGCAGCATTCTGAGTACTCTTTGAGACGAGTGCAATTACTCTATCTTGACTAGCAATTACTACCATTGGTATGAATCTAGCTGAGGCAGAAGATTTATTCACATTTTGTTCAGTTCGGGGACAGTTCCTTACCATATGGTCCACTCTATCACACCTATAACGATCCCCAGAGATCTGATAACAAACTCCTCGGTGTTTCTTACACTGGTGGTGGCAAGGTTCTTGTCGTAGTGGCAACTGATGTTGTTGTCTTAACATCTCTGCCATTTCTTATACTATTCCTTCCAGACTATCAAGTCGGGCTGTGAAAGGGTCTGCCAACTCGTATGCCCTTACTTTATCCATGTTCTACACAAACTCTTATTACGCCTTGCCAAACACTGGGATGCCCAATACAAAAAAAATAAAAAAAAATAAACATAGATACACATACGTACATTCGCACATAGGCACATTGTTATATCCTCATTTTATGTATGGTCAAGACACATTTAATCACATACGCAACAGATGATTGCACGCTTATCAGATATCGCATGCTAAAGATTTACTAAGTAATTATATACTCAAATCATGTTCATATTTCACATAGACACCCATTGGCAGAATCGAATGCACATAGGAAACTTTTCATGATTCATATGTTCATGTATGTGCATTATAACAAAACAAACTTGTTGTACACACTAGTGCAACAATTCATATCTCATATAATCACATGTTCTCAACATTTGATTAAACTTTCATTATGGTTTATACAGAAGATTCACAGGTATGCATATACTAAAGAGCATACATATTCAAATAATTTACAATGCAAGCAGATCACAGCTTATAACACATAACTATTCATATCAAAACATTTAAGCACGTTCTCGATGCTTCCAATTTCATACTCATCACATGAATGCATCCTAGATCTTTTCTAGATGCTTATTGCTCTTTTGGACAAGTGTGTGAGTTATTAACTTGTGCTCTGATACCACTCTGTCATGACCCGAACCCGCCCCCGTGGGTTAAGGACATAACCGGCCAGTAATCATGAGATTACCTACAGCCTCAAACCAAACCAGACGTATTTTAACAGAGTTAACGGGGGCCAAACGGAAGCAATTTTAAAACTTTGTCCATGGAGCCGTGCTTATGCACATCATAACATTCCATACATACACATGTTAATAACTCACAACAGAAAATACAGTAACATAAAGTTCTATACAGACAGGATCATCCAAATCTAAGTCAGCCAAAACAAAACTATATACAGACGTACACCAAAGTCCTCGCCAACATGACAAAATAACATAGAATGGCAGACGGGTGAAGATGTGTCTCGTGCATGAGACGCAAGGGCTCTTCAAAACCTTAGTTGTTCCATATAGACTTCACTAGGGCTAGGTTTGGACTTCTCTTGGCTCACCTACAAACACATGAATGACCGTGAGTGATAGCCCAATGAATAATATCAAATAAAAGAGTTATACAAACGGTATATAGAACAACATGCTTCAAACGGCCTTGGGCCCAATTCATATTTCTATTTAACATACATATATATATACACAATTTAAGTCAAGTGACTGTGGTTCCAAACATACTGGCCTTTAGCCCATTTATCTTCCACTCATGTCAAACTGGCCTCTGGCCCATTCATGCATGTCAAACTGGCCTCTAGCCCATTCATGCATGCGTGTCAAACTGGCCTCTGGCCCATTCATGCATGCGTGTCAAACTGGCCTCTGGCCCATTCATGCGTGTCAAACTGGCCTCTGGCCCATTCATGCTTGTCAAACTGGCCTCTGGCCCATTCATGCATGTCAAACTGGCCTCCGGCCCATTCGTGCATGTCAAACTTTCATTTGTGTCAAAACGGCCTTTGGCCCAAACATTTATGTCAATCGGCCTTCGGCCCAATCATTCTTTCATATCAAACTGGCCTTTTAAGCCTTTCAAACTTTCATATCAAACTTTGTCCACTATTCAAACTAATGGACTTTACAAAACTTACATAGAAGTAAGCAATTGGACAACAACATATTTCAGATATTACTCATAGTGATCGGCTTGTGGATTTGCCCTGGAGTTTGACCCTACATATCACATAACACATATGGGTCACAAATAATTCAATCCGTTCTTTAATTCACATATTCCTCTTTAGGCTTCATTCTTATCTCTTTAATTCAATTACAATGCTCAATGTATGCTTAAGAGTGCTCAGAAGTGAAAGGGAACGGAAAACAGAACACAAAATGCATTTTTAAAATTTCATAAAACAGGGTCCCCGCTCGAATGGACCCATGAGGTCTGCAAAAGTACTAGATATGTCATTTATACACTCAAGCGTGAAGTCTGGCACTCGGGCGGAAGTCCATGTCTGCAAAAAAATGCTGGGAGCCCGTTTTTCCTGCTCGAGCGGCGGTTTCCCCGCTCGAGCGGACACCAAAAATTCTGGGTTTTCCAGCAATGCTCTTGAGCTCACATTCAACATTCAAAAGGCTTTAAGCTCGAACTAAGGCACCAAAAATATGCAAATACATCATATAACACATGGATGTAAACAATATAAAGCCAATCTTCCAAAATCATGGTCCAATTCTTCAAATTTAATCAACATTCTTTTTGTGGGATCAAAATCCATACATTCAAACTTCATACTAATTTCATAACCCCTTCAATCATGCATGCATGTAAACTTTGACTTCATTTCTATTCCAAATAATGCAATTGGTGTCCATTTTCATGGAACTCAACAAAAACATGCTTGCATGTATGTTTTAACACTCATTTTTCCACATTCAACTTAATACATGCTTGATTATGCAAAATCATGGTGATCCTATACATGCATGTGCATAGTAACTCCAAATTTATCAGTTATAGCACAACTCTTGTTCTTGATCACCAATTAATCTTTAATTCACAAAATCACAAGTTCAAACTCATGAATTTACTCACCTAGGAGCTCAATCTTCCCAATGTAAGCTTAATTCTTGAGTTACACTCCAAAACCTTCAAGCTTCTTGAGAAATCTTCAAGCCTCAAGATCAAAACCCCAATCTCCTACACTCTCTCTCTCTCTCTCTCTCTCTCTAATTCGGATCTCTCTCTCTCTCTAGAGAGTTGATCTCAGCCGAATGACTCAAAAGGGAAGAGTGAGGTGAATAATGGCCCTTTATAAGCTCCCACTCAACATATTTTATCAATATTACATAATTGGGCACTATTCCATTAATTAAATCTGTTTAATTTGATCTGAATCAATTTTCAATTAAATTTCACCATAGGCTCTAAAAATTACGCCAATCCCAATGGCGCAGTCAATTTCGGTTTCTACGGCCGATAAGGCCTTCAATTAAATTTCCAAAGCAGATAATGAAACAGATATTCCTACGGCGAACAGATAGAAATTCAAAATCACATATATTTACATAGTTGGCACACAAAATCATATCAGACATATAATCAAACTCATAATAAGGACCAATTAGCTAATTACGGAACAGGGTTATCACAAGAATTCTGCACAGTAAGGTTCGCCAGACTTGCAGCAGTAGTGTTGCTACTGCAAGGTTCGATTGTTATATCTTGGGAGATGAATGTCCAAAAAAACTCGCGAGTACCGTAGCAGAAGACGAATTTGTCTTAAGGAAAATTATGTTCAACAGAAGCCTTAATAAAATTGTTTTTTATTTTAGATTTATACAACCTTTTTGTAAATTTTCTACTTCTCTGTGAGTGTTTTGGTTTGGTTTTACCCAAACAAATTATGTTGTCTTCAACTTATATTTTTACGTATAATTTGATAATATATTTAATACAATTATTACGTGTTTCACACAATACAAATAAGGAATTGTTCCAACAATGATATGGCCACATAGCACTTTATCTCTCTGCCTTTTAGAAATATCCACATGCCTCCAATGTGGTTTTGGCCAAAAGTGCTATGTTATAATTTTGTCTATCCAAAAAAATGAAGAGTGTGCTACACTTGCGTGTTTAGAATGTAAGGAAGAAATTTCTTTTGTTAAAAATTAAATATCAATGTGAAAAGATCAAGGTTTTAAAAAAGGAAGAATTTCAAAAAAGTGAAGTGTTGTCACGATCCAAACCTACTCCTATGAGTTTAGAGTCATGACCGACCAATAATTCGAAGAATACCGAAAGCCTCTTAACAAAATCACAATATAAGGGGCTGGCGAAAACAAATATATAAACATACATCGTCCATTGAGTTGTGCAGACTTATATGGGACAGAGAAAATTTCATCTTTTATACACATATATACATGCATAATCATCTTGTAGGGGTCAAACCCAATAGACGAAACATTGTTATTATCCGTGAGGCCAAACATCTTAATTAACAGAAAGAAAATAAGAACTTAATCCTTAAACACGTGAGCTTATAACACTAGACACTTCAGAAATCTCCACGTGAGGCACAAAGGTTGGCTTGACAAAACAAATCCAGACAGAAGCCCTTAGGCCTGATCTTCGTGTTGCCCTCCTATACATATATATACACACAGTGACCTAAAGCCCAGTGAATAACATTAAGGTAAATAGGTTAGTGAATGAATTTCAAACATTTCATAATCATAAAACAAATCATAACATAATCGTTCTCATATCTAACCATAATAATGATACATCCAACAGAACATAACATATCGTCTTCTGACTAGAGTAATTAGTCTTGGACACCAATTATCAAACATAACACCACTTTGTCAAATGGCTATCGAGATCTCGTAATCACATATATGTCATAGACCCACATTAACATGTTGTCCCCCATGACTTGGGACTTTTTTTGGATGCTATAGTAGATTCAAAAATAGGACATTCGTTCACTTAAACAAAATATCATTTCAGAAATCATAACTTATCAAATAACATTTCGAATATAATTCACATGAATATATCTTTACAATAACATTACTCACAGTGGGCTTCCAAAAACTGTTGATTAGCCTTCAAATCTTAACCTACAATCACAAACGTACATGGCACAAAACATGTCTTATTATTGCACATTCATATGGCCAACATGGCTTAGCTTTCCTTATATTAACTTCTTATTCATTCCATGTCACACAACTTGTTCATATTGAACCACATATTCGGATCGAATAATTCTTCTTATCTTTTCTAATTCAATTACTCATGTTAGTTTCTTACTTCTTAAGCCTTAATGATTCATAAATCATGCTTAAGAATGCCCAAAAAGAGATGGGAGCGAAGATATGAACTCAAAACGTCTTTTGAAAACATGCTCAAAATAAGTTGTTGGCTAGAGCATATTTTTAGTCGCTAGAACCCTCGTTCGCTTAAGCCAACTTTTGGTCACTCGAGCCAACTTATGCAGACTACAAAAGTACTAGGAGCTCGTAATGTTGGCTCGAGCCATCTGTGAAATTTCTGAGTTTTAAAACACAAAGTTTGAGCTCCAAAAATGTATTATAACTTGTAGAAGCTTACATGACCATTCCAAACTCATGAAAACACTTGGACAACACTTTGAAACCTCTTTAAAATCATGAATTCAAGGTCAATTTACTACATCAAAGCTCAAAACTTTCATGCATGTAAGATTTTCAACCCCTTTTATCTTATACTCTTCAAAACATGATTTAACCCTCAAATTCATGAAGTAGAACTCTTGAAGCATTAGAAATCAATGATGCAAGCGTAAATTAGCTTCCAAATCATCATGAGTGATAGGATCCAAACTCAAGAATGGTAAAATATGGCAAAATCTTGCATATATGTAGAATTACTTCAAATTCTTTTTCCAAAGCTCATAAAACATGAAATTCACTCTCAAAACTTTGTGAATTATGCATGCATGTACAATTCATCTTCTAAATTCAACATGAATGACATGAATCACGTTCAAAATGATGAAATTAAACAAAACTATGCGTGCATGTATGAATTGACTCTAAATTCATCATCTTTAGTTCAATTCTTGCACATAATCACAAATTCCTCTTGAATTGATCTAATTGATGGCTTAAGTTCATAATTAAGCTTCAAAAATTTACCTAGAGCATTCAATAAGCCAAATTCATGTAAATCTTAGAGTTTACCTTCTTAATCTTCAAGAATCAAGCCTTAATCTTCCAATTCTCTAGCTTTCTCTCTATAAAAGTGAACTCACTCTCTCTCTCTCTCTAGAATGAATTTTTAGATTTTTGAGCTCAAATTTGAGCTTAATCACACTTTTCCTTATATATATATATACTAGGTAATTAGCTTAGACTAATTAAACATGCTTAAGGTTAATCAATCACTTAAGTTTAATTAATTTAATCTAATTACTTCAGTCTGAATCAATTTTTAATTAATTTCATCATAGATTCTAAAAATTATGCTGATCACAATAAATTAAACAATTTCGATTTCTGTCACCTTTACGACCCTCAATTCGGATTATAGCAGAAATTATAACAGATATGTCTATATTCAACAGATAGGCATTCAAAAATCACATAATACATATTACAACTAAAATTTAATACCGAATTAATTAATTATAATCATGATATGCGTTTTGGGATCGTTACAAGTGTAGACCAAATGATTTCGAAATAATGGAAGTACAAGTGGTTCGTGCATAAATTTATACAATAAAGATTTATACTATTATCATTTTAAAATTAATTTTTCTACCATCCACGTTTTTTACAGTCTCCCTTCAAATAACGGTGTTGATTATTGTAACGGTAATGGTAGCTGTCAAGACCCAAACCCGCCCCTATAGGTTTAGCATCATGACCGGCCAATAATCATAGATTACCTACGGTCTCCATACAAATAGACTCTTGAATATAAGATACGGGGCTTAGCGGAAGTCTAAAATAATAGAAAATCTTTCCATTGAGTCGTGCATACATGAAAAGGACTTCATATCATAAGTAAAGATTCACTTTTTATATACATACACCACATTAGTTTCAACATCCACACTTTATAGTATTGCAAAAACCCCAAAAAGATACACATACAAAAAAAATTATCAAGTAAAGGGGGTTCAACTAGCATGGCTCCATGAGCCCAGTTACTTCTCTTGGAAGCTCCTCAAAAGGCTGACCCGGGTAAACTCGAGGCTTTCTTAATTATGATGTTTAGCTTGCCCACCTAAATATATATATAAATAAATAGTGAGCTAGAGCCCAGTGAGAAATAACAAAATAAAGGGGTTATATGAATGAAGCTCGATAATATTGCCAAACCAAATTTCATTTTTGTTCTCATAATTCATTAATTTCATCATCAAGATCTTTCGACAGCGTTTTATGTGGTACATCCATAAAGTAACAACATGTGTTTCAATCAATCCAAAAGCCATGGTATTATTCCCCTAGCCATGGTATTGTCTCCCCTAGGCGAGGGCCTAGCCATGGTATTGTTACCGCCAAGTAAGGGCTTAGCCATGGTATTGTTACCCCCAGACAAGGGCCTAGCCATGGTATTGTTACCCCCAGGCGAGGGCCTAGCCATGGTATTCTTACCCCCAGGCAGGGGCCTACATTCAATGGATGCCACAAAATCATTTCGAAACAAAACTTCATTCATTATAAGAAAATAATGTTTTCAATAGGCCATGCTATCAATTATCAAATCATTTCAATAATTCATTCAATCAATTACATATCCATTTCGATAGCAATAATATTTTCGAAAGTAAAGATAATTTGGACATATCTTTATAAAGTTATTACTCACAGTGGTTTGTGGTGTCACTAAGCCTCAGACGTCCACCTAATCAAAACACATAACAAAAGCACAATTAAAACACTACTTCATTTTAATTCAATTATCTTTATGTGTTTCTAGCTTGTTTCATGACTATGTGAGTCCAAAAAGGTGCCTAAGAACACTTGGAATGGCATGAGAATGCAAATATGCACTTAAAAGAGTTAGTCAAAATTTGTTGAAAATAGGGTTTCCGCTAGAGCGGGGGTTCAAAAATAAGGGTGGTCGCTCGAGCATAACTTTCGTCGCTTGAGCAGTCTACAAACTTGACAAAAGTATTGGTTGCGCGAAATTCCCGCTCGATAGTCGCTTGAGCGGAAGACTGAGTAAAAAGGGTCCTCGCTCGAGCGCCACTTTGGTAGCTTAAGCGATCTGTAAAATTTTGTAAAACTTCTGGGAACTCGATTTTCACGCTCGAGCGACATTTCCCTCGTTCGAGCGGACAGTGCGAATTCTAGAATTTCCAAAACTATGTTTAAACTTCAAAACTGATATTCAAAGGTTCCAAACTCATGTTTTTTGTGCAAAAATATGGAAAATCATTGTATAACTTGAAAACATTCCCAATTTGAAATCATTTACTCAAATCATGATCTTTTTGACAACCAAAAGTTTGAAACTTCTATATTATAAACCATGCAAGCATCACATTGATTTTATATCTTCTTAAATCTTTCAAAAGCTTGATCAACCCTCATGATAAGTATGAAAACATGGGGAAACCTCAAAATTAGGTTACAAAAATGCCATGCATGTGAGAATTTCATAGATTCTAACTCAAAATGCTCATGCATGTGTACAATTCAACTCTTTTTCACCCAATTCATGGAAATCTAACACATCTCTAAATTACATGCAAAAAAGTATTGGAACTATTTGAATTAGCCTTCTCTAGCAATATTTCCAAGAATTAAAGATGGATTCCATACCTAGTGTTGAATACAAGAGTTGGCCTAGCTTAATTCACCAAATTCTAGCAATTCCTTCAAATCTCTTCTTCCTCTCTCTAAAGTGTTGAACCCTCCTTTTCAGTCAAAATCTCAGCCAATAGTGTATACAACATATGACTCAAGCCTTCATTAGGCTATATATAAAATGTAATTAGCTTAGCCTAATCAAGGTTGGTTATTATTAACCAAGTGAGCTCAATTCTAATTAATTCCATCAGTTTATTCTGATTATTTTGATCCAAATCAATTTTCAATTAAAGTTGCCGTAAAATTCCAAATATTCTAATTAGTCTATTACGTTAATCAATTTTAGTTTCTGAAGCCGTCTAGGCTCTCAATTTATGTCCCTAAGTTGACAATTTGAACAAATATTCCATGTAACAACAGATAGCTACAAAATTAAGCATGTAATCACACAATTAAACATACAATCATGCAGTTAAACTTATTAGAATAATATAGTATATTAATTCGAAGGTCGGGGTTGTTACAGTCGCTCCCCCTTAGAAAGTTTGGTCCTCCAAACTTAAGTTACCTTCGGATGGAAACAAATGCGGATATCGTTGCCACATCTCTTCCTCTTTCTCCCAAGTAGCCTCCTTCCATAGTGTTCTTTCCACCCGACTTTTACCATAGGGATAGTTTTGTTTCTCAATTGTTTTACTTGCCGATCGATGATTTGCACAGGCCATTCTTCATACATCATATTCTCATCCAAAGCAATGCGGTGGTGATCAGTCACATGGAATAGATCTCTAAGATACCCACAAAGCATGGATACATGGAAAACATTATGTACTTGTTCCATTCCCGGTGGCAAGGCAATACGATAAGCAACAGGACCCAACTTCTGAAGGATCTGAAATGGTCCGATATAGCAAGGAGTTAATTTTTCCTTTTTGCCAAATCTCATCTGCCCTTTCATTCGGTCACCTTGATAAATATATGATCTCCTGCTTCGTACTCTAAGTCCCTTCTTCGCTGATCCGCATAGCTTTTTTGTTGGCTCTATGCAGTTTTGACCCTTTGATGAATGATTTTGATCTTCTCAATGGTCTCTTGTACAAGTTCAGTTCCATAAATAGCCCTATCACCGACCTCTATCCAACAAACTGGTGATCTACATTTTCTTCCATATAGTGCCTCATATGGTGCCATACCGATGCTAGTGCGGAAACTATTATTATAAGCAAACTCAGCCGATGGTAAATAAGTTTCCCAGCTACCCTGAAAATCCAAAACACACATACGAAGCATGTCTTCTAAGGTCTGAATAGTCCTCTTGGTTTGCCCATCGGTTTGTAGATGAAATGTTGTACTAAATTTCAATTTTGTTCCCATTGCATCTTGCAGACTATGCCAAAAATCTAGAAACAAATTTAGGATCCCTATCTGATACAATAGACACTAGAACCCCATGCAGTCGAATAATTTCGTCAATGTAGATAGTAGCAAGTCTATATGCAGTAAAAGAAGTCTTTACAGCGAGAAAATAAGCAGACTTAGCCAGTCTATCAACTACAACCCAAATAGAATCTACACCTCTAGGTGTTCGAGGTAGGCCAACAACAAAGTCCATGGTGATATGCTCCCATTTCCATTTCGGAATAGGAAGAGACTGAAGCAAACCCGCTGGCTTCTGATGCTCTGCTTTCACATGTTGGCATTGTAAGCATTTAGAGTTGAAGTCAGCAATCTCTCTTTTCATGTTGGGCCACCAATATACTAGCTTCAAATCTTGGTACATTTTGGTGTTTCCTAGGTGCATAGCAAATACTAACTTGTGAGCTTCCTCCAAAATTTTCCTTTTTAAATCCGCATCATTTGGAACACACAATCTCCCTTGAAATTTCAACATGGAATCTTCAATTATAAATTCTGGTTTAGGCTTGGTGTCAAGTTCATCATAAATCTTCTTCAAGGACTCTTCATTCACTTGTTTTTGTTTAATTTCCTCGGTAATGGCAGGCTGGGTAGACATCGCAGCTATCAAGCTATCTTGTTCAAAAGGCACCACTTCAATTCCAAGGTTTTCAAACTCTATTAACAGTTCTCTTTGATCTATGAGTAAACAGGCAAGATTCCCCATATTCTTTCTACTAAGTGCATCTGCTATAGTATTGGCTTTACCCGGATGATAGTGAATTTGCAAGTTATAGTCTTTGATTAGTTCAAGCCATCATCTCTGACACATGTTCAACTCCTTCTGTGTGAAAAAGTATTTCAAGCTCTTATGATCTATGTACACTTCACATTTGGTCTCATACAAATAGTGGTGCCATATCTTTAATGCAAACACAACTACAGCAAGTTCTAGGTCGTGTGTAGGGTAGTTCTTCTCGTGTAGCCTCAATTGCTGAGAGGCATATGCAATCACCGTGCCATTCTACATTAAGACACAACCTAGACCCTTATAAGATGCATCACTAAAGATCACAAAACCTTCGGTACCTGAGGGAATAGTAAGGATTGGAGCTGTGGTCAGTCTTGTCTTCAACTCTAGGAAGGCCATTTCTCTCTAATCTGTCCATTCAAATGGTTCCCCTTTTTGAGTTAACTACGTCAATGGTACAACAATTTTTAAGAAATCCCTAACAAATCTTTGGTAATAACCTACCAATCCCATAAAACTACGAACCTCTGACACATTAGTCAGGGTAGGCCAATTAATAATTGCTTCAATTTTCTAAGGATCAACTGAGATACCATTTCTGTTGATAACATGCCCCAAAAATGTTACTTC
Organism: Camellia granthamiana; assembly: GCA_036172215.1. Lineage (NCBI taxonomy): Eukaryota > Viridiplantae > Streptophyta > Magnoliopsida > Ericales > Theaceae > Camellia > Camellia granthamiana. The sequence goes on from CM069905.1 coordinate 38,055,226, forward strand.
CTCAAGCCAAAATTTACACTTCTTCAATTTCCCGTACAGTTGCTTTTCTCTTAAATGTTTGAAGAGTCATTCTCAAATGTTGTTCATGCTCATCCTTACTTTTAGAATAAATCAAAATGTCATCAATGGAAACAACGACAAAATCATCTAAAAAAGGTTTGAAGACCCTGTTCATCAAATCCATGAATATTGTGGGTGCATTAGTGACTCCAAAAGGCATGACTAAAAACTCATAATGTCCATACCTGGTTCGGAAAGCAGTCTTTTCAATATCTTCAGTCTTAACCTTCAACTAGTGATAGCCTGATCTCAAGTCAATTTGTGGCAATACTTGGGCCCCCTGCAACTGGTCAAATAAATCATCAATACGTGGTAATGGATACTTATTTTTCACTATTACCTTGTTGAGCTCTCGGTAATCAATGCATAGTCGGAGAGTGCCATCTTTCTTCTTTACAAACAATACCAATGCACTCCACGGTGATGTGCTCGGCCTGAGAAATCCCTTATCCAGTAGTTCCTGCAGTTGGACTTTTAATTCTTTCATTTCAGTGGTAGACATACGATAGGGAGTTTTAGAAATTGGTTGTGCTCCTGGTATTACATCAATTGTAAATTCAATCTCTCTATCAACAAGTCGGTCGGGTAATTCATCCAGAAATACATTAGGAAAATCTCTTACCATTGGTATATTGTCTAGAGTAATGTCTATAGTTGGTTCAGTTATTAGACTACACAAATACCCTTGGCAACCCTTATTTATTACTTTTCGGGCTTTCATGGAAGATATGAGATATGGTGGAGGAAGTACCGTTTTTCCCTCAAAATAAAATTCATCTTGTCCAGGAGATCGGAATATCACTCGTTTCAAAGCACAATCAACAGTTGCATGGTATTTAGCTAGCCAATCCATACCCAAAATAGTATCAAAATGTCTCATGTCTAAAGGTATTAAATCAGCATACAAAATAGCATTCCCAAGGAATAATTCACATGCAACAAATACAGTTGAACATAGCATGGATTCCCCCGTAGGTGATGCAACATATAAGATATAGCTCAATGTTTCCATAGGTCTATTCAAGGTTTCAGCAAAAACCATAGAAACAAACGAATGTGTAGACCCTGAATCAATTAAAGCATAAGTAGGTTTATCACAAATGGAAGTTGTACCTAACACTATTGTCTCAATATTTTGAGTATCCCCCATAATCAGTGCAAAAACTCTTCCTTGCCTTTGTTCATTTCTTGTGGTAGATGATGTTGCAGCTAGTTTTGTTGTGGGAACTAATCCAATCGAGCTTGTGGCACCTCAGTTGCCACCCTGACGTGATTGTGTACAATCCTTGGTGATGTGCCCAAACTTTCCACAGTGATAACAAGCTCCTGATGTACGGTAGCAAACACCCCAATGTTTCCTTCCACATGCGGTACAAGTTGGCGTTGAATTACCACCTTGGCTTGAACCAGTATTGCTAGAACTCCCAGATTTGAACTTCTTATTTGTTGACGTAGTCCCTTTATTAAAATTTTGTTTTATGCCCTTCCATTCAAAGTTCTGTTTACGATTGGCCACATTTCTCTCCGCTATTAGCGCCCTAACAAGTACATCCACGTATGTCGGCAATTTGAGCACATTGATTTTATCCAAAATTGGGCCATGCAAACCTCTCTCAAACTGTCTAGCTTTCTTGTAGTCTATATCTACTATATGGGGTGCGAAACGAGCTAATTCTATAAATTGAGCCTCATACTTGACAACTAATTTTTTTTTCCCTGAATAGTTCCATAAATGCAAATACTTTTTTGTCCCGCACACATTGAGGAAAGTATTTCTCGTAAAATATTTCCAAGAAACGAGCCTAAGTAACATCCTTATTATCATCTTGAACCAACATCCACCAACGCCTTGCATCATCTTCCAATGTGAATGCAACTAGTTGCACCTTCTGAGCTTCGGTACATGGGAACACTTCAAACAATTTCTCAATCCCTAAGACCCAAGCCTTGGCCTTCAATGGTTCAATTCCACCATGAAACACTGGTGGCTTCCTTTGTTTAAATTCTCTAGTCAAAGCAATAGTACAGGTCTCCGGCTAACACCTTAGAGCTAGAGGTGGTGCAGGCATTGGAGGTGGTGGTGGTGGTTGTTGTCGTTGTTGTTACCACTAATGTTGTTGTCTTATGGCTTCAGCCATGTCTTGCATCATTTGTTCCATTCTATCCAGTCTTGAGGAGGTTGCCTCATCTAACTCATCACCTCTGGTTCTTATCATTTTCTATATGAAATTTGTATTACAACAAACACAATATATATATATATATATATGTGTGTGTAGTCTTGTACGCAATTGCATATAAAATCGTGAAATCATCTCACTCAATATATCAAATGCACATGAATGTAATCCTGAAGTCTCTTCTAGACCCTCTATACCTCAATGGACAAGTGAGTGAGATTTGATTTTGCGACTTAACAAAGTAGGCTTAAAGTTTGTGAATTTGCCACTTGACAAAGTGGGCTTAAATGTACATTCATTGAATCATTCCAATTCAAGCAACATGCCTTCATCCACAGGCACTCAAGCAATTTAACAAGTAAGCACTTAGCCTCATGGCAAGCATGCTAGTCTTGGCAATCACTCACACTCATGCAAGTATGCTAAAACACTAAAACTCACCTAGTACTCCAAGCTAAAATAAAACAAAAGAGTTAGAAAAATATGCATGATTCCTAACTATCCAAGATGGCTAATGCAATGTATGCAATAATGCAACTAAAGGCTCGACTTCTTAACATGTTATATAAAACAATTTGGTAACATGCGGTCTAAGCACGTATTCAAAGAAGTATTGAAATGACAATGCGGTTAGAATGATGAACCGAGCCTTGGTGCATGCAATACAAATGGATGCAAACACGTGACATGCTAATTGAAACGTGATGTCCCTATCTAACCATCATAAGCTGATAAATAAAAGAGAGGAAAGATGTAGGATTGGAAGACATACACTGTAGACACCCCATTTTTAACTGCTGTTAAGACTTGGGCACCACTAATTGATCACTTGATGATGAGAGTTGTGGTACGCAAATGTTCGATTTCTTTCGCAAGGAGAGCTTCAAAATCTCAACCTTACACCCCATTTTGGACCAAAACTATGTTGACCAAAACTTTTTTTTAGACCTCAAAACCCTCTCTTTCAAAATATGTTTGAAAAAGCTTCTATGATGTTCCGAGGCTCGCATTTCGTTAAAAATTGCACTTTTTGGTAAACTGAGCAAGGACAAAGTGGAAATAAATGGAAGAGAGGTGAACTCTTTAAAATAACTTTTTTAGAGGTTTGGATCTGAAGAAAATAAGAGGGGAGGGAAGAAAACTAGTTGGAGGAAGAGTTAGGCATCAATCTGTTAGGACAAAACTGAGCAGCCTTCCCTAAAATAGGCATATCTCTTTGCACAGTTAGACTTTAGATGTAAGTCCACCCCCATTGGAAATTAGACTTCTGGGGCTTCAATTTAGACTCATGAATGACCTAACACCGAGTTCGGATGGGGGAGATATGCCCATTTGAAAGCGGGCTTAAAACCAGATTTTTGTGGCCGGACACAAATACTGGCCTGCCCGCCAGTAGTGAAAATTTTGACCTCTTTTTGAGTAGATTTACCCACTTTTGGGGGGTGCCGTCCACTAATGTATTTTTCCATCCACCATTGATGGCCTGCCGGCCACAAGTGTCAAAAAACAAACTTTTTGCTGATATTTTCCTCCAGTTGTTTCCACAAAGCTCCACTTGTCTCTATATAGATATTTCGACCAAAGCACATATATTACTATATATAGAAGTCCTCTCTTCTTTCTTTGAAGGTTAGAAAACATTAGGAGTGAAGAAAATTTGGGACCAAAATATCTCTCTCTCTCTTGCAATTTTGTGTACACTTGCCTAGTTTTATCACTCTTTTGCATACACATCCTTAACCAAAATTGATCACCTTTGAGATGAGGTCCCTGAAGGTCTTGTTAGAGCTCTTGAAGGGGGTTTAGACTTGTACTTGTGCCTAAAGTTGTGCTTGGCTTCAAGAGGTATAACACTTGTCTTTTAACTTGTTTTAGTAGACTTGTTTCTCTATCTTTTCCCACTGTTTTTGGGCCTTTTTTGAGCTGTAAAAATCTCTCTTTTAATGGGCTGAAGTTGGTGTTTTAGGCCATTTAAGGTTAGGGGGTTGTCTCACCCTTTTTTATTCCTTGCTTCTAAGGCTTTTGCACCTTTGTTTCCCTCTTTCAAACCAACTTTTTTTGGGCCTTTAACAACTGAATTTCAGAGTATTTTCAGTGGCAAAAAAATTATTTTGAAGTCCAAAATTGGAGGGATTAGCCTCCCCTCCTTGTGTCTTGTTTGCTAGCCTAGTTAACTCCATATGTTAGCATGATTTTTTAGCTTTTTGTAGCTATATTACAGCATGTTTTTGCCTTTGTTTTAGACTGCTTTAGCTCTGTTTTGGGCTATTTGGGTCAGTTAAGTCTTGTTTTGCATGGTTGTAGTGTAAAGGTCCTCACAAGCATGGTGATTTAGGCCATTAGACACCCCCTGTTTGAGTTGATTGCATGTTTTGGTGTTGTTTTACACTTCATATCAACACCTAAAGCTCTCCAACCTCCCTCATTTCTTCGCTCTTTATTTTCTTTGAGGGTTGTTTCAAACTTGGGATTCTTTAAGCTTGAGATTGAGGTCCATGCTTAATGGTTTAATCCTTTTTTGAGGGTTCATTACCAATGGCATGAAACTTCTCTCATGCCTTAAACCATCCCTTAGTTGACACTTCTTTCACTTTAGAAAACTCTCACCAATGGACTTAATTGACTAAGTAATGGTTGGTAATTAAAATGAGTAAATAAAAGTGGCAAGTAAAATTGGGCAAGGTAAGCATTTGTTCGTGTTGCATGTGTTCAATCGGACGTTAATTGAACAACAAGGAGAAGTGGGGCATTTCATACTCAAAGTAATGAAATGTACCAACTTTCCAAGGTCTCCATTGCCCTTGATAATGCATGAGAGGGTGATGGTTGTTGAGTCTTATTTGTGCATTCATTAACTTGTACATCTTGGTTATTTGGCCATCATGCAATGAAATTGCTTGATCGATGGTTTTGGAACCAAGTGTATCACTCATTTGAGATTGTTTTGATGATAAGGAGGGATAATAGTACAAACAACCCATGAGAATACCCTCTCTTTGCCCTGTTTGCTCTTTGTTGCAACAAGGAAAAATGTGTCATCAGTGTCCGACCGGCCACTGCTACTGGCCGGTAGGCCCTCAGTGTTGGACAACAACCCCTCAGTGGTTGCCAGCAGGCCACCACTTCTGGCCTGCCGGCCACAAATAAATTTTGAGCAGTGTGCTTATGAGTGTAGACGTCCCCGAACGCCCCGGGAGGGTTAAGTCCCGTTCTGTTCGTTTGTGGGTCTACTACAGTTCGGACTCAAATTGTCACGGTTCTTAATCTGAACCAAAGAGTCCAAATCCAGCAAATCGTTTTGAGAAAAATGGATTTTTTGAAAAGTAGTGCCAAACATGGACTGCTTTGCCAGATACAGAGTCGCCACCTAAATATTTTTAAAATGGGAAATTTAGGAAACCCTGACTCGGTGCCGAAGGCCACGTGTCCGTCATCACCAAAGTTGTCTTGGCTCGGGAGCTTGGGTACGATCGGGGAAGGTCAACTATGAGCACCCCCTCTCGCCCGGTCCGAAGACCGGCCTCTACTAACCATGATATCCGTTTTTGAAAACGTTATGTGTTCTTATTCCGGTTATTAGCCTAGAATTACTATGTTATGCGCGCAGCAAACAAGTATAGATCAAATCGCCTAAATTGGAAAAAAAAACATTGCATGTTTGTTTTTGAAAATGGTTTGCTACTCGCAAGTAGGCTAAAATGTAGGTTTTGCCACCCTCAAGTGGGCTTTTAGAAAAGGTGGTTTTGCCACTATCAAGTGGGCTTAAAACTCACAGTTTTAATGCGTTATTCCAATTTAGGTAATTCAACCTCCATCCACAGGCATTCAAGCAGTTACACATAAGCAGCTAGCCTCATGGTAATCATGTTATTATGACAACATTCACACGCATGTGATATGCTAAAGCATAAAAACTCACCTAGTACTCCAAGCCAAAACAGAAGCTCATTAGAAATCCAATGCATGGACCTAAGCATACTGAAATGTCTAATGCAACACATGCAAAGATGCAATCTAGGCAAGCTCGGCTATCCTAAACATGGCATGTGGGATGCTATAAATAACACGTATTCAATTTGGAATTGAAATACAATGCGGTTTGTATGATGTACCGAGCCCGATGCATGTCAACAAATGCATGGATGCACGCATGCATTGCATAAGGTATGCTAATTTTAAATATGCCCTAATCTGCCATCATAAGCAAGTAAATAAAAGGGAAGAAAGAAATGGGGGTTGGAAGACATACACACACTCACCCACACTTATTACAAATATGCCCTCACACAGAGGGGCCAAAAGAATATACAGTCCCAAATAATACAGTCCGAATACAGAATAAATTATTACAAAATTCTAATTATCAAATAAATGCAAAAAGGAAAGGTGGCCACAGCCCCTACCTCGGGATGCGCGAATGATGAATGCTCGATCCGTCTTGCCCGGAAAAAAACCGTGTCATGCCACTGTTGCTTCTGTTTTTTATTGCCTTGTCTCTCCAAAAATTGCCAAAGCCACAGAATACCTTCCTTGCATGCTATTGAACACCACCGGCTGGAGGAAGTGTCGACCGGCCATCTAAAATTTCCATCGGCTTCTGGGAATGTTATCGGCCATCCATATAGTGCCGGTCGGCACCCTAAACTACCGGTTGGCATAAAATTCCTGCAGAGGACAGTTTTGACAGCAACAGCAGACAGACAGTGCATGACATGGAGTTTTGAGCATATGTAAGCGTAGCCAATGCTTCCTATCAAGCATGGGACTCAAGGAAGCATGACTCTTGGTTCTTGGGCCATCAATTATGCATCTTGGCGCATGATAGCCCAAGGAGGTTGAATTATGCATCGCATCGCAAGGCATCACATAACAATGTGAATCAAATTGACACTGTAATTTGAAAACGAAGCATCGCATCGTAATAGTCAAGTAGTGAACCAATTACAACTCGATAAGCAAAGCAAAGGATCTCGTTTCAACTAGGTGCAAGTACGACTCGATAAACAGTACAAAGACTCAAAGAGAGTGAAATACAACTCGATAAGCAAATACACAACAACTCGATAAGCAAATGGGCGTGCCCTGGTGAGAATTGATCACTGGATTCTTCAATACTTAGCATGGAAAGCTCAGGGGACCAGGGGAAGAACCACCGGCCCAGCAGAAAGTCCACCGGCCGTGAGGAAAGGGCATCGGCCGAAAATGTGATCCATCGGCCAAAACAGGTGGCCGGTTGGCAATACATTTGGCCGGTCGGCAGTCTATTTGGCCGGTCGGCAGTCTATTTGGCCGGTCGGCAAAGAATGGGAGGAACCAGCAGAATGCTGACACCTGTCCTCCATTCAACCTTATCTCCCACAAAAGACCCCAGCTTCGTAGTTTTCTTCATTTCCACTCTGATTTACTCCAAATGGAAGAATTCCTTGCCCAAAATCTCGCAACTTGGATTAACAACTTGGATGGCTCGGAAAAGTTGAATTTCCGGGCCTTTGGCATAAACGCACTATTCACTTTGCGTCGTACCCCACTACATTTTCCATTTCTTCATGCCGCGGCAAGGTTTTGGAATCCGGTGACACACGTCTTCAGTTTTAGCAGGCAAAAGGTGTGTCCTACCTTCGAAGATTTCCAAGCTCTAATGGAAACTGAGCGTGATGAAGAAATTTTGCCCCAACTTCGTTTTGGCCATGCCCAAGTCTTAGGGCAAATGTGTGGGCTCTCTATACCCGACGCTCGTTCTCCGGTTTGTGATAGGATGCTGGATATTCCAAGCTTGGTTTGCCGTTTTTCTGAGACTGGTGATCGCGGTGACCGTCACTGGCAAGGCTTCCGGCGACACGCCCTCTGTTTGTGCATGCTATCTCATTTTCTGTTTGTCTCAGGTTCCGGAGGGTCTAGTGTCCGGTTGATTGAGGTTGCCCAAGGCTTGAAGGAGGGCAAAAGCTGTATTGCCATGATTCTGGCTGAGACGTTGCTGGGCTTAGACGCCTTTTATCGTCGAGAGACGACCAGATTAGCAGGGAGTCCACTATTACTGCAGGTAATGTCTCCCACCCAATCTCACATATATGTTTGCTCACATCACTCGGCCCTCAGGCTCGGTTTTTCTTACAAAAACCCTTTTCTTACTTTTCCCTCTCATCGTACATCTCTCTATTCTTTATTCTCTCATTTTTCATCCCTCCCCAGGTGTGGTTGATGGATAAACTGCAGGTGGTGGACTCTTGCCCCGCTTACTCAGCTCGTGGTTACTTCTTCAGGCGGCGCCTAGTTGACGCCCTTGATGAGGATTGGTGGTTCGAATGGATATGCAGCTTGTCCGCAGACCGCATTGCCTGGCGGTGCCCTTGGCTTAACCTTCCGGCGATGAGCTATAGCATGTTCCAGGATACTGGGATCCGGTTGATTGGCCTGACCCATTGTGTATTCTATTTCCCATTCCGCATTCTGCGCCAGTTCGGCCATGATCAGACTTGCCCTCCGGAGGGGATAGAGTATCCGGTCGCCTTCCCGGTCCGAGGTGCACACCTTGCCCGACACACTACGGCTTGGAGGACTAGAGAGCTCCTGCCCCCGGCCCCTATTTTCAGTTGTACTTTGTCTGATGAGTGCTGGGATTGGCTCAATGAGGAGGCACAGATTGGGCCTAGGTCGGCATCAAAGGCTTCGACTAGCTCTGGGAGGGGGCGCAGGGACACCTGACTTGACTATGCCCCGGACTTATTGCTTTATTAGTACTTTCAAGTTTTCTTTATGAGCGTAATAAAAAAGCAACTCCAATTGTATGCAAGAGCAAGAGAACTCTATTTTGAAATCAATGAAATTGAAGGTTGTGGTACTGAAGATTTTCCGCTTTTGGTCCAAAAATGGTCCTAGTTGTGAAAGGATTAATTTGAACAAAGTCAACTTTTATTAAAACTTTTCAAAACTATTTTCGATACGGATCAGAACTGGACACGCTTGAGATCTGTCACTGAGATGCACAACCCCGGATCCTAGCAACTGGAAAGTTGCCCCTAGTCTGAATAGTACCACAGCACATCCTAGCAACGGAAAGTTGCCCCTAGTCTGAATAGCACTGCACCGGAGATTACGATGAATGCTGATGGACAAGGATGACTGAGATGATCAAAATGGACAAAGTTGATCGGGGAAAATGTTTATGGCTGAACTTCAGGATGAAGCTGCCTACGTATCCCAAAGATGGGAATCAAGCCTTACGTAGTTCAGGCTTAGGTTCGCTCGAGTATTTTTACTCTCCTTTTGCGCTCTAACTTTTGCCAAGGCCGCCCTTTGCGGGTTTTCAACCTTGCGAGCTCAGTTTTTATATTTTCAAATTTTTTTGTGCTCTGAATTTTGCCTAGGTCGCCCTTTGCGGGTTTTCGGCCTAGCGAGCCTCTCAAGGGTAGTATTTCTTCAACTTGTCCATGTTGATCGGCTGTGAAAACTCTAAGCCATCCAGATCCATCAGAACCACAGCCCCACCTGACCAAATAGACTTAATGATGTAGGGACCAGTCCAATTGGGTCTGAACTTGCCCCTTGGGTCGTGGATGGGAGCTCGGTTGTCCTTGAGTACCAAATCTCCTTCTTTCAAATTCCTGGACTTAACCTTCTTGTTAAAAGCTCGGGCGATTCTGCGTTGATAGCCTTGAATGTGGTACAGTGCTTTCAGTCTTCTCTCATCAAAGAGCATGAGTTCCTCGAATCTGCTCTGTTGCCAATCCGCCTTGGCTATTTGACACTCGGCCAATACTCGTAATGACGGAACTTTAATCTCAATAGGCAGAACGGCCTCCATCCCATAAACCAATGAGTACGGAGTCGCCCCAGTAGAAGTTCTGATTGAAGTCTTGTAACCCCACAGAGCAAACGGCAGCTTATCTGGCCAGTCCCGGTAGGTTTCCACCATCTTCTGTAGTATGCGCTTAACATTCTTGTTGGCGGCCTCAACCGCTCCATTGGTCTGTGGCCGGTAGGTAGACGACTTATGAAAAGCCACATTGTATTTCTCCAACAAGTCTATCACTTCCTTCTTGAAGTGGGAACCGTTATCTGAAATTATCTCATTTGGGACCCCGTAGTGACAGATGATGTTGTTTCTGATAAACTTTGCAACGTGTGAAGCCTTCAACACCGCGTAAGATTGGGCCTCAACCCACTTTGTAAAATAATCTATAGCAACCAGGATGAACTCATGCCCATTCGACCCCTTTGGCGTAACAGCCCCAATCACATCAATTCCCCAGACTAAAAACGGCCATGGTGAAGTCATATTGTACAACTTTGTCGGCGGGATGTTCATGCGATTTGCATGGATCTGACATTTGTGGCATCGCCGAACGAAACCGATACAATCCTCCTCCATGGTAGACCAGTAATAACCCTGTCTGAGGATCTTCCGTGCCAACATTACCCCATTCATATGTGCTCCACATTCTCCTCCATGGATGGCTTCCATCAGGCGCTTCGACTCTTCGGCTTCTACACACAGCTTGTGCATTCCCAGGTGACCTCTTTTGTATAATTTACCCCCGCAGATGATGAACTGAACGGCCAATCTCCTGATTGCCCTTTTGTCCTTGGCATTCGCTCCCGGCAGATATGTTTCCTTCTCTAAGAAATTCCAAATGTCGTAATACCAAGGGTTTTTGTCCTGAACCTCGTCTATAGCAGCAATCGACTCATGAGCTGGTGCAAACTTCTGGTCAATGATGACTGGACGCATCCGGACTCCACACGGGATGTCTATCATGGAAGATAGAGTTGCTAAAGAGTCTGCGAACCTGTTGTTCTCTCTTAGTAGATGGATAAAACTTAGCTTCTCAAACCGATGAATTATCAAATCTAAGGTTTGGTGATACATCATCATCTTTTCCTCTTTTACTTTCCAGTCTCCTTTAGCTTGAGACACAACAAGGTTCGAGTCCCCAATAACGTCCAATCGTCTTGCCCCTAGTTCCAGGGCTGCTTCTAGGCCAGCAATGCACGCCTCATATTCTGCTTCATTGTTCGAGACTTTGAATCAGAGTTTAAAGGCTAGAGGGATACGGGAATTATCGGGTGCTATCAGCAACACTCCTGTCCCATACCCATGTTGATTTGACGCTCCATCAAAGTACATCATCCAAGCTTCGTCGTCGATATGCAAAATGGCCTCATCTAGGAACAAGTATTCAACTGCTTCATCCCCCTCAACCGGATGGTCGGCAAGGAACTCTGCTACTGCTCTTCCTTTGACTGACTTGCGTGTGACATATTTCAAATCAAATTCGGAGAGCAACAGCAACCAACGAGGTAGCCTACCCGTAAGTGTTGGTTTCTCGAAAAGATATTTGATGGGATCGAGTCGTGAAACCAATATTACGGAGTGAGCTAGCAAGTAGTGCCGCAGCTTCCTGGTAGCCCATACCAAAGCTACGCAAGCCTTCTCCAGCGGTGTGTACCGAGTCTCATACTCTAGCATCTTCTTGCTCAGATAGTAGATGGCTCTCTCCACCCTGTCTTCAGACTCTTGTGCGAGCATACAGCCCATCGTGGTCTCGGTTACTGACAAATACAATATCAACGGTTTCCCTGGTTCTGGTGGTGATAAAACGGGCGGGTTTTGTAGATATTCTTTAATCTGTTCAAATGCAGTTTGGCATCGGCCGTCCCATTGGAACTTCTTTCCTTTCTTCAGAAGACCAAAAAGTGGTTCACAAGTTAAGGTTAGCTTTGAGATAAACCGCCTTATGAATTGCACTTTACCCAGAAAGCCTCGCACCTCCTTTTCAGTCATTGGTGGTGGCATTTCTAAGATGGCCTTGATTTTGGACGGGTCGACTTCGATGCCCCTTTGTGTAATCAGAAATCCCAGCATTTTTCCCGCTGTAACGCCAAATGTACACTTTTGAGGGTTCAGCCGCAACCGGAATTCCCTGATCCTTTGAAAAAACTTATTCAAGGCGGTGTAGTGGCCCTCTCTTTCTTTGGACTTGACAATCATGTCGTCCACGTACACTTCGACCTCTTTATGGATCATGTCATGTAGTATTGTGGTTGCAACCCGTTGATATGTAGCCCCAGCGTTCTTCAACCCAAATGGCATCACTCTCTAGCAATATGTACCCCACGGGGTGGTAAAAGCAGTCTTTTCCCGGTCTTCGGGTGCCATTACTATCTGATTATAACCTGAGAAGCCATCCATAAACGAAAGCAAAGCATGCCCCGCTGTGAAATCTACCAACTCGTCGATATGCGGTAAGGGAAAGTCATCCTTCGGACTAGCTCTGTTCAAATCCCTAAAATCCACACATACCCGGATTCTGCTATCCTTCTTCGGCACTGGAACAATGTTGGCCAACCAAGTCGGGTATTCGGATACCAGCAGGAAGCCTGCGTCGATCTGCTTGGTGACCTCTTCCTTGATCTTAATGGCCCAATCAGGGCGGATCCTTCTGAGTTTCTGTTTGACAAGTCGGGCCTCGGGGTCAAGGGGGATCCGATACTGTACAATCTCAGGATCGATTCCAGGCATGTCTTCGTAGGACCATGCGAAAACATCTTTGAAATCTTTTAATAAAGCGACTAAGCGCTCGCGTTCCTCCGAAGACAACATGGACCCGATCTGGACCAGCTGCGGGTCCTCCTCAGTACCAATGTTCACGGTAGTGATTTCATCAATTAAGGGTTTAACAAACCTCTCCTGCTCTTGTTCAATTAGTCGTTGCAAAACCGGAGGAATTTCGTCCTCGTCGTTTTCATTAAAATTTTGAAAGTCCTAATTTAAGCAATAAATCAAAGGCACAGAAAAGTACTCGGAAACCACATTCACTTCATTCTCATTATGTACTGCCAAACCGTCCAATTCTTCTGTTACAACAAACTCAAAAGAGAAAGAAAAAGACGACCTGGACAGGACTGTGGCATCCGGGTTATCACTCCCAGGAATACCGGACTCAGACTCAGACGAGCTGGAACCTGATTCCAACTCACAAGACTCGGTGGAATCAGATTCCGGCTCACTACCTGACCCGGTGCTGTTTGACAAAAACCCCTCCTCGTACTGCCAGGTGAGGGAAGGTGCGATGGATGCATCCAAAATAACTGCTGGTAGGCCCGCAGCCGTTTCATCTCCGATCATGGACACCGAGGAGTTATCCCCCAAGCACAACTGGTCGATCAAAGGATCTGAAAGTAGACATGCCAGCGCTACCCCTATTTCAAACTCTGTGCCCGCAGACTCTAATTCTTTGCCATGCTCATCCTCAACTGTTGGGTCTGTCTGCTCTTCAGCAACATCATCCCCAAGCAACTGCAGGTCAAAGAAAATTTCGAATCCTGGCACGCGCTTCTTCTTTGCGTTCAACCAAGGCTCCGGAAAACCACAGAATGGAAAATCCTCCCCCTCTCGGACGAAGCGTCCGTTTAGGGTACCCCGAATGGGCCGATGCATCAATTCAAAGGGTTTCCCTGTCTGTTTTGCCTTGGCTCTTCTAGCCATCTCTTTTCCTTTTCTTACCCAATCCTCCTTGGTGGGCAAATAACCCAAGCCAAAGGTATGGGGGTTGTGTGGCACTTCGGCCAATGCTGCGACACCTTTGCGGCCGCTTCTTCCTAATCCCATCCAGGGGATATGTTGGAGCTTATTCATGAGATACACTGCTTGGGCACTGACATAGATCCCCTCGTTAGCAGCCATGATGTTCTGTACGACCTGAGCCTCGGCCAAGGTAAAACCTGATATAAACACATCCTCCATACCATGCTCAATTTCTAGAATAGGCGTAGATACCTCCGGTGGTGGGTGGATTGATGAATTTCCAAAGACAATGGCTACTCCCTTCCCATAGGGGTATTTCACCATTTGATGCAAAGTAGACAATACTGCCTTTACTTGATGCAGCCATGGCCGCCCCAGAAGCAAATTGAAGGTTGCGGGAACTTCTAGGACATGGAAATCTATCTCGTGCTGCCCCGGCCCAACCTTTGTCTGAACTTTTACGGTTCCCATCACTTCCCTACTTGTATTGTCATATGCCCGGATGACTTGGGCTGTTGGTACAAAATCCGCGACTTTCAAGCCGATGGCATACGCAGTCCTTGCCGGGCAGACGTTGATGGCAGACCCGGTATCAACGAGAACCACCGGTATCCATTTATCCCTACACTCCACGGAGATGTAGAGGGGCTTATTATGCTCTGCCCCTCGGGTGGCAACTCCTTGTCGGAAAAAGTCAGCGTCGGGGCAGCTCCTCCCAAAAAGACTAATCCCACCAGCTGCTCTGGCGTGGTGTCTATTGAAAGCTTCGCTTTGTCCATGGCTGTCAAGACAGCCTGTCTATGCACCCGTGATGCCATGAGTAGCCCCCATATAGAGATGTCTGCTTGTATCTTTTTAAGCTGTTTGAGTACAGCCTCCTCTTCAAGTTGCTTCTCTTTTTGCTTCTCAGCCTCTCTATCCTTCCCTGAGGCCTCTGGTTGATCTAGGTGTGGGGGTTTAAAGTACCGCCCACTCCGTGTCATATGATCGACCTCTCCAAGGTACCAGGTGTCATCAGGTTGGTTGTCTCCCCAATCTTCGTCTGTGTGGGCAAGGCATAAATCCTCCTCCTCCCACCACATTCCATCAGCAGCTGTCAAACATCTGTCCGGCTCTGGTATAACTGTTCTCGTACTCACGGCACCTTCCATTCGTATGTTCGCAGTATTCTCAGTCCTTGTGCACATAGCAGTTTCAACTCCCACATGGGCCTTCGCCTTCCTGATTCGCTCGGAATCTTCAAAACTTGCTTGTTCCGACATGACTGACTGTTCAATAATCCCTGTACTCAAAATATTCCAATCTTGGGCAAAATTCTTGACACCGGCGCCCTCCGCCGATGCACTCTGCTCTTCGACCCTTCCGGTCGTCACTGATATTCTCAACCCTGCTGAGCCCTGTTCTGACCGAAACTCTCCTATCATATCAGGTTGATCGTCCAACCATCCAATAACTTCTGCTGAATTCTCATAATCGAACCATGCGACTGCTACATCCTCTGGGTCTTGGTCACTGTAAAACTGGAGATCGGCAAGGTCCTCCCCTACAGCTGTTACACCATCTGTTCCCTGTTCCGAACTATCCCCGTGAATCACACACAACTCTCCTTCTGTCGGTAATTCTATGTCGGGCCCACCTTGGCCTATTGATGAAATGTAGTCACCCGGACTATATGTCTTCTCAATACAAATTCCAGATCCCGCAAACTCTGGCTCAACAATTCTCTCTTCCTTTGGGATCTCCTCTCTCCTGTTTTCGGTTGTCACCACCGCTGGCTCAGGTTGGGTCATGGAGATGTCCATCATGCACAAGTCGGTGCAATCGGGAAGAAACACCTCCGGTTTAGGCAGGTGAGTAGGTGTGATATAGATGCTAGGGTCGTAGGACACGGCCCCAGTATGGATGAAATTGAGTCTTTTGGGTGGTGGAACTTGGTTATGTGTGGGGAGGGGATTGGTAGTAACATTGGGCTTCTCGGGAGGCAAAATCACCCCATTATCAATGAGATCTTGAATCTCATGACGCAACCGGAAGCACAAATCGGTATCATGACCGTGCTGTTGGTGAAATGCACAATACTTGGCTGGGTTATGGGCAGGAGGAAGTTTTTTTGGTAGGGGCCGCGGCTCCAGGGGCTTCAGATGCCCTTTTTTGATCAAAACCCCCAGAGCTTTGGATAGGGGCATGTAAAGTGGAGCGAAAGTTCTGGTGTTTCTGGGCGGGTATTTGGCTGTTGACGGGTTACTTCCGGACGCACCGGAGAATGGTGCAGTTGCCGTACCTCTTGGCGGGGGGTTGGCGGTGACCATGCTCACTTCGGAGGCTCTCGTAGTTGTAGTGCCGCTCAGGCCTGCGTTGCTACCACGATTGAAAGTTCGTCGGGGTTGCTCTCGGTCGTTATCAATCAAGCCTTGCTTCAAGGCATCTTCAATCTGCACTCCCATTTCATGTAGGTCAGAAACAGTAGGAAAGGGGAGTACTATCATCTTTTGCATCAACTTCGGCTGAAGATTGCGCACAATCATCCGAATTTGGTCTTTGTCCGTAGGCCTCAAGGTCATCATCGAAGCCTTGGCCCTCCATCTGGTTACGAACTCTGAAAAACTCTCCTTAAGCTCTTGCCTAGTCGTCTCGAGATCACGGGTCGTAATCTCAATCTGTGTATTGTATGAGTACTGCGCGATGAAGGCCTCAGCCATTTCGTCCCAATTCCTCTTAACGTCATCTTCTAGCTTGGCATACCATATGGCCGCCACACCTGACAGGGTTCGGCCAAATAAAGACAACTTCTGAAGCCTACTGAGGCCCATTGGCCTTAGGATATCTGAAAATAGTCTTAAGTGCACCATGGGGTCCCCAGACCCGTCAAATCGATCAATATGAGGCATTTTGAATCTGTCGGGCAGCGTCACAACTGCATCGGTGTATCCATCTTCAATATCGGGGATAGTCTTGACCCCTTGGGATCTCTTGAATAGCTTTTCAAGCTTGCTCAACTTCAATGCGGTGGGATCAGTCTCGAACTCAAAGGGAGAGTCAAGTAGGTTGGTGGGTGTTTTTGATAGCTGAGGTTGGATTTGAGGTAGGATTGGAGGTGGGGGTGGTCCTGTGGGAAGTTCTGTATCATTCTGAACATTGGCCGTCTCTCCGAGGTTTGGAATTCCTGGTGGGGGAGGAACTTGATGCGAAGCGGATGCTCCGGTTTGCTGCTCTAGCCTGGCAATTGTCTCTGCCTGTTCCTTCACCATTATGGCCTGTTGCCTGGCGAATTCTGCCTGACGAACGGCATCCTGCTGCATTATTTTCATGCTTTCTTGGAGGTGGCGCACCATCTCCTCCAAACTAGCCATACTATTCTGCTCTGGTTGAGTTACCGGTATATATTCTCTCTCTGTTGGTGACACGGAATCCTGATCCCTACTGAACACAGGTGGGGTAGATAAGGCCCTCTGAACTGACTGCTGTACTGATGTCCTCTGCCTGACTGACCTCCGTCTAGTAACCGGGGGTAGTGAGTAATACACTGGTTGTCCGTCTACCAGATCCTCAGATCGATGGAGTCGACGACCTCTAGTCCAGAGTGCTTGGGGAGTATCTACTGGGTCAGAAGCAATCGTGCTCAACTACCTAGTAAAAAGATAAATAAAGCGTATAAATAAACAAACAATTGGACAGCACAACGGCATAAAGTAAACATACAACACCGTTGGATATCATAACACACTGCTGGTGTACTGGATTACACTGTCCCTCAAATACTGATCACTATTTCTGAATCATTGCCCCCATGCCTGAATCTGGTACCCACAGATAATTGATTCCCCAAAATACTGTTACTGGTGCCCTCAGGCCGGATGCCAAAAACTTGCAAACTGATATGCGCATTCCTGTAAAGATACACTCTAAAAGCACATAGCATGTAAAAGAGAGCCAATACACCCCTATGTTGGGGTAGGGTTTCCTTGTCCTATTTTGTCAAGAGCTAGGGCTTCACTACACACGCAGCGGTTTCAAACAACCTATATCGGGTAAGCAACCTGTCCTAGTTTGGAATGGTCACTATGGATTTCGATATGCACTAGGTCGAATGGTCGAAAAGGGTGCCCCGGTAAAACCGGGGTTTGTGTTCCCATACTGGCAGAGCCCGTAACCGGTCAGCCTTATGGTCATGCCTTGACAAGACAAGCCTCCAGCAAACCGCTCAGGAATAGCAGATGGCCAACACGGTGTCCTAGGCGCACCAATGCACATGCAATGCAAAGAAACACATAAGTGTAGTCAAAATAGGATATCACGAGTTCGAGTCAAGCTCTCTAAATTCCCCAGCAGAGTCGCCAGAAACTGTAGACGTCCCCGAACGCCCCGGGAGGGTTAAGTCCCGTTCTGTTCGTTTGTGGGTCTACTACAGTTCGGACTCAAATTGTCACGGTTCTTAATCTGAACCAAAGAGTCCAAATCCGGCAAATCGTTTTGAGAAAAACGGATTTTTTGAAAAGTAGTGCCAAACATGGACTGCTTTGCCAGATACAGAGTCGCCACCTAAATATTTTTAAAATGGGAAATTTAGGAAACCCTGACTCGGTGCCGAAGGTCACGTGTCCGTCATCACCAAAGTTGTCTTGGCTCGGGAGCTTGGGTACGATCGGGGAAGGTCAGCTATGAGCACCCCCTCTCGCCCGGTCCGAAGACCGGCCTCTACTAACCATGATATCCGTTTTTGAAAACGTTATGTGTTCTTATTCCGGTTATTAGCCTAGAATTACTATGTTATGCGCGCAGTAAACAAGTATAGATCAAATCGCCTAAATTGGAAAAAAAACATTGCATGTTTGTTTTTGAAAATGGTTTGCTACTCGCAAGTAGGCTAAAATGTAGGTTTTGCCACCCTCAAGTGGGCTTTTAGAAAAGGTGGTTTTGCCACTATCAAGTGGGCTTAAAACTCACAGTTTTAATGCGTTATTCCAATTTAGGTAATTCAACCTCCATCCACAGGCATTCAAGCAGTTATATCACATAAGCAGCTAGCCTCATGGTAATCATGTTATTATGACAACATTCACACGCATGTGATATGCTAAAGCATAAAAACTCACCTAGTACTCCAAGCCAAAACAGAAGCTCATTAGAAATCCAATGCATGGACCTAAGCATACTGAAATGTCTAATGCAACACATGCAAAGATGCAATCTAGGCAGGCTCGGCTATCCTAAACATGGCATGTGGGATGCTATAAATAACACGTATTCAATTTGGAATTGAAATACAATGCGGTTTGTATGATGTACCGAGCCCGATGCATGTCAACAAATGCATGGATGCACGCATGCATTGCATAAGGTATGCTAATTTTAAATATACCCTAATCTGCCATCATAAGCAAGTAAATAAAAGGGAAGAAAGAAATGGAGGTTGGAAGACATACACACACTCACCCACACTTATTACAAATATGCCCTCACACAGAGGGGCCAAAAGAATATACAGCCCCAAATAATACAGTCCGAATACAGAATAAATTATTACAAAATTCTAATTATCAAATAAATGCAAAAAGGAAAGGTGGCCACAGCCCCTGCCTCGGGATGCGCGAATGATGCATGCTCGATCCGTCTTGCCCAGAAAAAAACCGTGTCATGCCACTGTTGCTTCTGTTTTTTATTGCCCTGTCTCTCCAAAAATTGCCAAAGCCACAGAATACCTTCCTTGCATGCTATTGAACACCACTGGCTGGAGGAAGTGCCGACCGGCCATCTAAAATTTCCATCGGCTTCTGGGAATGTTATCGGCCATCCATATAGTGCCGGTCGGCACCCTAAACTGCCGGTCGGCATAAAATTCCTGCAGAGGACAGTTTTGACAGCAACAGCAGACAGACAGTGCATGACATGGAGTTTTGAGCATATGTAAGCGTAGCCAATGCTTCCTATCATGCATGGGACTCAAGGAAGCATGACTCTTGGTTCTTGGGCCATCAATTATGCATCTTGGCGCATGATAGCCCAAGGAACCAAGATTGCATTTCAATGTTAATATGCATGCAACACACAAGATGAGAACTAGGCCCCTATCATGTCAAGATCAAGGGCCCTAGTGACATGAGAATTGAGGTGTGTCTTGTCACTCGAAGTACAAACACCCCTAATTTCTCACACTTGGTTTGACACCCCAAACCAAGTAATGCAATGCATGTTATGCAAACATGGCTCAAATGGGGCAATATGAGATGAAATGCAAGACATACCAAATGTAATGCAACATATTATGGCAAGTGTGCAATATTAGGTATGCAAGATACAAAGTGTAATGCAAACATGGACACTTAAAGTAATAGAATTGGCATATGTCAAGGCTATATTGACCAAGCACGCAACAAGCGTCAAATAAATGTGCAATGGTGGACTTAAACACAATAGGGCAGATCTCAAACCTCCCCAAAACAGTGGCAAAATATGCCCAAAATAGTAGACCAACACTTACGCAAGCATGCAAACAAATGGGCCTAAACCTATGGCACCAAAGAGAGCATCTTACTACCATTATCTTGACCACTCATGGCATATATTAGGCACATAAAAACAGAGTTCTAGCATGCAAAAACACACCCAAATCCCCTTGATATGGCAGCCCCGAAATGCTCTAAACATACAAGCTTGCATAAGGCCTATTCCTAGGCATAAAAGGGCACACCCTAAAAACATGAAATAAGCCACATATGCAAACATACAAACATGATTTATGGACTGAAATATGACCCTAAATGATGCCAAATCATGAGGATGGTCCAAGCTAAGCATGTTGGAGGTCGATATACTTAAGGCTTACAAGCCAAATCGCAAAGTAACCACATCAAGCACACCAAACATGGAAAAATCAGTGGCTAACAGATCTAAAACATGACAAATCATGATCAAGTGCTTCAAAATGTTAGGCTAAAACATGAGGATATACTAGGCTAATGGCATGGCACATTTCCAAGCAAAATGGAAGGGTACAAAGCAAGTATAGAAAGTGTGTTAAGGGCCAACATACCCACATTAGACAGAGGTTAAACATGCTCCAAAACACCCAGAAAAACTCTGAAATGAAGCCAAATGCAACCACTCATGTATGATGCCCTTTTGGCCAAAGACAAAGGCAAGAAGGGGACAAAGGGGAGAGGGGTGTCCCTCCCCTATACAAGACTTCAAAACACTTTGCTCAACACTAAAGACCCTCTGATTTTCAGTGATGAGAAGACAAAAACAACAAACCAAACAAGGCTCAAAGTAAAGACACCAAATAGGCCAAAATAAGGCCTAAAAGGGTGAGTTTGCACTCAAACCACAAAATGACCTTAATGAAAGTTCAAAAGCAAGAAAATCTAAGACTTTTTTCAGTTATACACAAAGCCCAAAACACAAAGCAAGATAGGTAAAAACTTGTTGCAAAAATGGGGAATCTAAAGTAAGTTGCTCACCCTTGAAGAACCCTTGAAGAACAGGTGGTGCAGCCCTCTTCTATTGATCAAAACCAGTCCAAAATCTCAACAAACAACCCTCCAAGTCACTCAATCTCGAAATAAGGTGTAATGGTGTGTGTGTTGGTGCAAAAGTAAGGTAAAACCACTTTTAGGCCTAAAAACACATACACAAGAGGAGAGAGAGGGAAAATGTAGAGAGAGAGAGATATATGGCAGATATATAGATATAGAAGCTCTGGTTTTGTGTTGAAAATGGCTAACCCCCTTCAAAGGGAGAGGAATGGTGCTTATATAGGCCAAGAAGCTTAGTGGCTAAGCAAAGGAAAAGAGTCAAGAGGTTCAAGGGAGTCTTGGCTTCTTGGAGAAGCCAATACAGCTGGCCAAGCTTCTCCAAGAAGCTTTGGCCAAAGGGTCAAGCTTCTAGAAGCTTAGAGGGTTCAAGGGTGCAAAGGGTGCAAAATGGTCACACTTGTGCACGGGGGAATGTGATGGTGCATTCCAGCTGGCACAGCTGGCATGCACCAAGCCTCAGGGGTGCAAAGGGTGTACACCGGCCACCAAAAAGGTCACCGGCACGAAAAAGTGCCGGTCGTCAACATATAGTGCCGACCGGTAGTTAATGTTGACAAAACACTGCCGGTGGCCTCGGAGAACTGCCGGTGGTATGTGGGGGCAGCCGGTGGGTTTCAGAGGGAGCTAAAAAGCCACTCCCTACCCTCAGGTACAAAGCACACAAGTCCTTGGTGCAAAACCAAGCACAGAACAAGCCGGTTGAGAGATCCTGAGGCACGACGCGCAGCCGGGACCTCCGGGAACTCAAAACGAACACGATCATGGATAATCACCGAGTGTTCAAGCGGTGACGTCCAAGCCTTGAGGACGGTCAAAAATGGGGTGTCTACAATGAGGCATGGCAGAGGTGATCTGGAGAAGGAAATAATGCAAAGGTTGTGCAAACAGAGGCTTTCAAGGGCAGACAACAGATGTTCTTCGGGTGGAAACCAAGCATGAATGGGCCTCTCTCGCTTCCTGAGACGAGTTATCTAGTTAATTAGTTTAATTTAATTAGCTTATGATTAGCCTATTTTGTAAATCATTTAATTTGTGTTGTAATTATTTAATTAGTTAGTTAACTAATTAGTTCAAGTGTTGTAATAATTAGTTAAATTAGTTTAGCTATTTATTCAGTTTTGTAATAATTAGCTTAATTAGCTTAGTTTAGCTAGCTAGTTAGCTTTTATTCATTCGGACTCTCCTTTGTGAGAGCATAATGTAATAATGTGTATGTCTTTCAACCCTATATTTTTCTTCCTGTTATTTACCTATTTTTGATGGTTAGATTAGGAACATATTTCAATTAGCATACCTTATGCTCGCATCCATTCATCCGTATTGCATGCACCAAGGCTCGGCACATCATTCAAACTGCATTGTCATTTCAATATTTCTTTGAATACGTGCTTAAACCGCATGTTATCTAATCAATTCATATGCCATATTAGTAGCCGAACCTATTAATTGCATTCTCCGTATGTGTTGCATTAGACATTTAACATAGTTAGGAATCATGCATTTTTTTCTAACTCATGTCTTCTTAGCTTGGAGTACTAGGTGGGTTTTTAGTGCTTTAGCATACTTGCATGAGTGTAAGTGATTGCCATGTCTAGCATGCTTGCCATGAGGCTAAATGCTTACTTGTTAAACTGCTTGAATGGCTGTGGATAACGGCTTGTTGCTTGAATTGGAACAATTCAATGAATGTACGTTTTAAAGCCCACTATGTCTAGTGGCAAATCAGTTTTAAGCCCACTATGTTTGGTGGCAAATTCAAACCATTTTCGCAAAACAAACATGAATTTGAATTGTTCCAACTTGAGCAAAACCCGGAACCGGGCAGTCTCCCGAGCACCCATGTACTGGTCTCTCAATACATCAGGCAGCACCGCCCAGGGCTACTAGGTGATCTATAAATGAAAGGATATACAGTTTGTTATCTACTACCGGAAGTACAATGTAAAGCAAAATTGAAATGAACTGTAAGCTTTGAAATACCTCTATTGCGGCTATGGTGTCAAAATATCTGCGGAAGAACAAGAAAGACTCTCGTGGTCTCCGCTCGCACCTCACATCATATCTGTAAGAATAAGGAACAACGAGGGGCATCTCCACCTCCGGCTCTAAAGCAAGCCTCAGAAAATAGGCATACACCCACAACTACAGAATGTAACAGGGCAACAATAAGTATGTTTATCAGAAAAGCAGAATACAGATAAAGCAGAAATCAGAGAATGATGTGCAGTGTATCGTGCAATGTGTGAAGTGTCTTGTGCAGTGTGTGCAGTGTATAGCCAGTGTAAAGCAGATTACGTGTATGCAGTGTGTATAGTCTACAGATAGTGTAAAGCAAAACTGTAAAAGCAGAAAGGAAAGGTGTACCTCCCAGGCTCGCCCGTAGCCTCCTAACAGATGCCCGCTCCGGCATAATGAGGAGCTCATGTATCCGTACAGTGTGGCCAATCCTGTGCCACCACAGTCATAACGCCGGATCCGGGTCACGTCCACCAGCGCGCTCAACAAATAGAGGCCGACGGTGTTCGTCCGATCGGCGAAGAGAGTAGTGCCCAGTATGAACATGAGGAACCCCCGGGCGTAGCGCTCGACCTCCTCTCGGGTTGTCAGTATCTGTGTCCTGAACTGGTCCTTGAACCATGAATATCTCACGAACCCTGGTCAGGAGAGAGGCGGGCGAATGCCGAGCAAGAAGATCTGGGCAGCATCCCATTCGCCCATATCGATGTCAAAGGGGATCAAATCACCCCCTACTCCGATGCCAGTGAGCATGGAGAAGTCTAAGGGAGTCATCGTCATCTCCCATGCAGCAGAAAGGTGTAAGGAATCGGTGGTGTCCCACCACCTCTCCACTAGCGCGCCTAGAAGAGGGCGACTCGCAGTGAGGCGCGAGAGTCCCATGCAGAATGCGCCAAAATCGACCTGATCAACGATGTGGTAGACCTCATCGAGTAGCTCCATGTACCAGTTGCGTGCAACGGTGTTCCCATAACCCCAGAAGGCATGGGAATCTCCCTGTGTTAAAAAACAAACAAATGCAAAGCAGTGTCAGGAATACAGTGTTTGAATGCATTCAGAATTGATAAAAATGCAGTGTGTGTGCATATGTTCGAGTTGACACAGTTATCATATTCAATATGCTCAGAATGAAACGGGCATGTGATGTACAAGTTTGTTTGGGTTAATCAGATGTGGAGTGATACTGGCTATCCGAGGCATATAACCTACATTGCAGAAAGTAAAGGGAAAGAGTATACCTCAGTGGCGCCATAGGAAAAATGTAACTCTGGCTTGCATAGCAGGAGCTCCAATGGCACACCTCGCACGAAGCTCCTAAACTGGCGAATGCTGTTAGGAGGCAATACATGTACCTCGGGCTCATACGTCGCCGGGTCGAATAATCGGACACTGAGAGGTAAGAGCTCAACCTCGGGATCCATCTCCATCCCTGGAGGAGCCTCACCCTGTGGAATATCGTCCGCCATCTCGAGGAGAATGAAAAATGGTCGGGGGTATGGAAAATGGGCAAGAATGCCAAAAGTCAACCGAAAGTCAACCCCGAGGGGTGAAAAATGGAAGAAAATGTCGAAGTGCGGAAGAAGGCACGAAAACCAAAGGTAACTCGGGGGAAACAAACCCCAAGTGACAGAAATCGAGAATGTGGCACCGAATACAATTTCCAATCGGTTCAAAGTGTTTGAAACGACGAGGGTTTCGCGAATCGAAAGTTGTAGGAGGCTTGAAAACAAAGGAAAAGCTTGGATCTAAGGATGGAAAACAATCTACAGAGAGAGGAGAATGAATTTTGGCTGGAGAGAAGTGAGGAAATAGGGTTTGGAACCCCATACTTAAAGACCCGAGGCAAATAGACAAAATTGCCCCGAATCTGCCACTTTTGGCCGATCGGCTAAATTGTTGGCCGATAAGCTCTTTTGGTGGCCGATGGATGGTCGATGGCCCCCCCTTGTGGCCGATGGACCTGTAATGCCCTTGTTTGGGGTAGTTCTATTGTTTGGTACCCACATCTCTCAAGAAAGTGCAAGAAAATACACTTTTGAAGCTTAAGCGGTCTCCGTGGTGACTCGAACCGTGTCTTCCGTGTGCAGCACTCGATACGCACGAGGTGTATCCTTTTTCCTATCCTTTTGTATATTGCAAAATTCGAAAGTTGCTTTGAATATGTTGCATTACATTGAGTATACCTCTTCTCGTTTTGAAGTTGCATCTCAACATTGTGGTTAACATGCCTTTGTCATGCTTACATTGAATATGTGCATCTCAATGTCATTGCATTGTCATGCATTGTCACGCACCTTTTCATTCACATTATTATGCACATTTCTCTCGCATTGTTATGCCCTCCATCCACGTTGTCACGCACTCTTAGGTTGCATTGTCTTGCACCCCTCCATCCGCGTTGTCACGCACTCTTAGGTTGCATTGTCTTGCACCCCCCTCCCCCATCCGCATTGTCACGCACTCTTAGGTTGCATTGTCTTGCACCCCTCCATCCGCGTTGTCACGCACTCTTAGGTTGCATTGTCTTGCACCCCTCCATCCGCATTGTCACGCACTCTTAGGTTGCATTGTCTTGCACCCCCCCCCCATCCGCATTGTCACACACTCTTAGGTTGCATTGTCTTGCACCCCTCCATCTGCGTTGTCACGCACTCTTAGGTTGCATTGCCTTGCACCCCTCCATCTGCGTTGTCACGCACTCTTAGGTTGCATTGTCTTACATCCCTCCATTCGCGTTGTCACGCACTCTTAGGTTGCATTGTGTTGCACCCCTCCATCCGCGTTGTCACACACTCTTAGGTTGCATTGTCTTGCACCCCTCCATCCGCGTTGTCACGCACTCTTAGGTTGCATTGTCTTCCACCCCTCCATCTGCGTTGTCACGCACTCTTAGGTTGCATTGACATGCACCCTCCACCCGCGTTGTGACGCACACTTAGGTTGCATTGTCATGCACCCCTCCACCCGTTTTGTCGCGCACACTTAGGTTGCGTTGTCATGCACCTCTCCACCCGCGTTGTCGTGCACGTCCTACTTGCATTGTTATGCACACTACTTGCGTTGTCATGCACATTTTTCTTGCATTCTTATGCACCCTCTTCGTTTGCGTTATCACGCACATCCTACTTGCATTGTTATGCATCCGTTTCGCTTGCATTGTCATGCATCCATTTCGCTTGCATTGTTATGTGCGTTCTACCTACGTGTGTTTCTACTATATTGTATCTGTCAAAGTTTCTTTCTTATGTAGGCACGATATTGTATGCATGGTTCATTTGAAGCTAGCGCAACCAGACAACGTTGTATGTACAGTTCAGTCAGAGGAACTCCGGGTGAGATCATTCCTCTTTGCATAATCATAAGTTATGTTCTGCATAGTGCATGTCATTTACATTTTGCCCCTGCCTGCAGGCGCATCTTATTGTTATCTTGTTTGTTTGTCTAAGTCTTCGACCTTGTCAAAGATGGGTCGTCTCTGGGCTTTGACATTCACTCCCTTCATCTTATGACTTTCGAGTTCTGTCAAAGAGGGGCAACTGTAGACACCCCATTTTTGACCGTCCTCAAGACTTGGACATCATCGTTTGAACAATCGATAATCATCCATGCTCGTGTTCGTTTTGAGTTTCTGAAGGTCTCGGCCATGTGCCTTGCCTTGGAGCCTCTCAACTTGTCTGTTTTGTGCTTGGTTGTGGACCAAGGACTTGTGGTTTTGTTTCTGAGGGAAGAGGGTGGCTTGTTGGCCATCCCTACAACTCATCGGCCAAGCCTTGTGCTTATCGGCCACGTATTCTCTCCATCGGCCATGAGTGTTGGCCGGTCGGCACTCTTTTTGGTTGATCGGCCATTTTTTTGGCCAAGACCCTTTTTTCTGCTTTTGCAGATATTTTTCTTCCAGCTGGTGCCAGCTGTTGGTCACTTGGTGTATCCTCCATACACATGTATGGATGGATTCAAACCAAGTCCTAGCTTGTTCAAGAAGCTTGGGACTTGGTTTTCTATAAGAAGGGAGGCCCCTCTCCCTTTCCAGAGGTTTTGAAAATTGAGATACAAGATATATATATCTCTCTATATATTTGTGTGAGTTTGTGCTCTAAAGTGTGTTTTGTCTTCACTTTTGCACTACAACACCTAGCAACACACCACCATCTTTGAGCTAAGGTTCTTGGGAGTGTTATTTGAGCTCTGAAAGTTGGTTTTTGCCTCAGAAGCTGCTGGTTTCAAAGTTGTGCTTCAAGGGTGAGTGTATTCCCCTTTTATGCCTTCGTTTGTATACCATATTGGCCATCCTTGCATACTCTTTTAGGCCTTGCTTTCAACTGAAAAAAGCTTTGATTCTAAGTGTTTAACATATTGGTTTGAGACCTCTTTGGTGTTGGGGGTGGTCTATCCCCCCCCCCTCTAGAGCCTTGTTTGGCCTTGTTTTGAGCCACCTCTTTAGACCTTCAAGATCATCTCCTTTTGGCCTTTTAGCCACTAAAATCTAGTGGATTTTCAGTGGTGGAAAGTGAGTTTTGAAGCCTTAAATCGGAGGGGGTTGTCCCCCCTCCTCTTCTCTTGAATGCTTGTGTTAATGGCTTACCAAGTTGGCATGTTTTTCTACCTCTTTGTGGCTCTATTTCAGCATGCCTTTGGCCTTGTTTTACCATGATATAGCACTATTTTGGCTTGGTTTGATCATATCATGCATGCTCCTTGCACTTGTAGTGCAAATCCATTCACTACCCTAAAATGCATCATGTTTTTGGCTATCATTCTAGTATGCTTTTGGCTCAACTCCAAGAAGCTTTTCCTCATGTTTTACCATGATTAAGCTCTGTTTGATGTTGTTTTGGTCAAGCATGCCATGCTTTGTATAGCCATAGTGCATTCTTGCTTGTTAGCTTTGAATTTCACGGCCTCTAGTATGGCTTACTTGAGGTGTTTGCATGCTTTGGTCTCATTTCAACCATGATTTCAGTATGTATAGTATGGTGTAGACTGCCCGAACATCCTAGCTCCGCGCGCGAAGGCGCGAAATCCGTTTTGTTCATTAGCTACTACAGTTTGGACTCAAATGTCACGGTTCTGAATCTAATCTTACAATGTGCGATATAAGACCGATAAATCACCAAAGAGTCCAAATCTGACAAATCATTATGGAAAACTGATTTTTAATAAAGAAGTGCCAAACATGGACTGCTTTGCCAGATACAGAGTCGCCACCTAAATATTTTATTTTTGGGGAAATTTAGGAAATCTTGACTCGTGCCTAAGGCCACGTGTCCGTCATCACCAAAGTTGTCTCGGCTCGGGAACTTGGGTACGATTGGGGAAAGTCATTTAATGAGCACCCCCGCTCGCCCGATCAAAGATCAGCCCATACTAAACATGATATCTTGCTTTTGAAAACACACGTGTTTTTATTCCAGTTAATTAGCTAATCTTACTATGTGATGCGCATAGCAAACAAGTATAGACTAGATTGCCTAATTTGGAACAAAACATTGCATATTCGTTTAAAAACGGTTTGAAGTTTGCTACTCGCAAGTAGGCTAAAACGCGGATTTCAATGAATTGTTCCAATTCAAGTAATCTAACCTTCACCCACAGGCATTCAGGCAGTTATATCAAATAAGCAATTAGCCTCATGGCAAGCATGCTTTCATGGCAACATTAACACAAATGCAGTATGCTAAAGCGTAAACACTCATAGTGTACTCCGAGCCAAAACAAAGAACTAGTTAGAAATCATGCATGATCCTAGTTCATGTTAAGATGGCTAATGCAACACATGTGAAAATGCAACTAAGATAGGCTCGGCTATCCTAAGATGTCATGTGAAATGCAACTTGATACATGTATTCAAATTGGAATTGAAATACAATGCAGTTAGTATGATGGGCCGAGCCCGGTGCATGCAAGACTGATGAATGGATGCACGCATGCAAGCATAAGGTATGCTAAATGAAATATGCCCTAAAACTAACCATCATAAGTGGTTAAGTAAAAGGGAGAAAGAAACGGGGGTTGGAAGACATGCATCAGACACACGAACGCTTATTACAACAATACGCTTCTTTGAGCTTAAACCAGTCCAAGAACACCAAAAACAACCCCTTAGCACCTCAGCAACCCAAGGATGGTGTTTAAGTGTGTGTTTGTGTGTTAAACCAAGACAAATCTACACTTTTGATGCACAAAAATGAAGAAACAAGGCAATATAGAGACAAAGCTATATCTATCTCTCTAATGGCAATTTTTTGAACCTAGAGGAGGGAGGGGGAGCCTCCCTCTTATAGAAGAGGAAAGCTAAAGCTTCTTGGAGAAGCTAAGGGCCAAGGAAATTCCTCCATACACGTGTATGGAGGATGGCTCAATTGCCCTCCAGCTATGCCAGTTGGAGGAAAATATCTCCCAAAAGGTGCCAAAAAATAGCCGACCACTTGAAGTGATCGGCCTGCTACTTAAAGTGGTCGGCCGACCACTTTAAGTGGTCTCTCAAGAAGAAAACTAGTCGGCCATAGGTGGGAGAGGTCCAGGCACCAAAAACAAGCAAGTGGTGTAGTGACTGACCAGAAAAGATGGCCCAAAGACCAAGAAAGCCAGTTGTCCGACCAGAAAATTGGCTGGCAGAAGGAAAAGTGGTCGGTAGGGAGAAAATGTAGTCTCCCACCCTTGTACCACCTTCCAAACAAGGAAAACAAGGTTTATACCAAAAACGAACCAAAGCGGATGCAAAACGAGAGATCAGGAGGCAAAGCACGCTGCCGAAAGTCCCGAAAACTAGCTGACGAGCATCAAAAGTGGTATGCAACCACAAAAGTGGTCTCTCGAACCACAGTGTCCTTCTAGGCAGAGGCAACAAGGTGTGGTTTAAAAACCACGCCAAACGGAGAACGTTAAGCGGTCCCGAGACAAGGCGCGTGGCCAAAGGCTCCAAAAATCGGAAACTAGTCTCCAAACGGGAAAAGTGGCCTGAGACCACGAAAAGTGGTCTACGACCATAGAGAGATGGTCTACAAGACCTCTCCCTCCCTCCGGGAAGAGAAAACAAGATTCCGTCCGCAAACCGAGCCAAAGCGCAAAGAGTTCAGAGGCCCGGAGGCAAGGCTCTCAGCCAATACTCCAAAACCTCTAAACGAGCACAGCATACGCCATCACCGAGTGCTCAATCGATGACGTCTGAGTCTTAAGGATGGTCAAAAATGGGGTGTCCATAGTTGCCCCTCTTTGACAGAACTCGAAAGTCATAAGTGACGGGAGTGAATGTCAAAGCCCCGAGATGACCCATTTTTGACAAGGCTGAAGACTTAGAAAACAGGCAAGATAACAAAGAAATGCACCCGCAGGCTGGGGCAAAATGCAAATGACATGCACAAAGCCGAACATAAGTTATGATCATGCAAAGAAAGTTGTAACGAAGCAATTATACACAATAAATGCGACAGTTTAAGCAGGCGAATGAAACTACATTACATGCAGAAAGGATGTAAGAGAATTATGCAATTCTTGCTACGTCTCACACGGAGTATATACAATACCGTCTGGTTCGTCTGGTCGCGCCAGCCTCAAATGAACCATACATACAATAGCGTGCCTACAATAGAAAGAAACTCAACAGGTACAATATTGTTAGAAACCTGCACATCAATGCAAGCGAAAAGTGCGTAACAATGCAAGTGAAGGGGGCCATGACAATGCAACCTAAGTGTGACGCATAACAATGCGGAAGGGATGCAAAACAATACAACCTAAGCGTGACGCATAACAATGCGGAAGGGATGCAAAACAATGCAACCTAAGCGTGACGCATAACAATACGGAGGTACGTATAATGATGTAAGTAAAACGAGCGTGACAACAAAAGTAGTGAGTGCATAATAAAGCCACAAGCGGTGTACATAACAATGCAGGTGAAACGTGCGTGACAACGTGTGTGAAAAGTGCAAAACAATGCAAAAGAAATGCGCAACTTCAAATGTGTGTTTGAAAGGAAATGCTGAAAGAAGAAATGTAAGCCTTAATAAGCATAATTCAACCATAACCTCCGATTTACCTCTCGGAAGGGTCACAACATACTTAAAAAGGATACACCTTACTCTATGGTCGAGTGACGACGAGCCATGCATCGAAGGCTTGAATCAAAGTTCCGCGGGGACATTTTTCGAGCCGAAAAGTGTACTTTTCTTACACTTTCTCGAGAACTGGGGACTCCAATCACCACCAAAACATACAAGGAGAACAAAGGAACCTTGGAGATCACCCAGGAGGGATGGCAAACCACCTAGGAAGTTGGCTGACCAGTTATTGCCCACCAAAGTGGTCGGCCGACCAGAAAAACTGGCTGGCCGACCAGTTTACAGAATCCGGGGCAAATTGGTCGTTTAAGCTTTGGGTCTTTAAGTACACAACTCCAAATCAGTTTTACTCACAACCAGAAGGCCGAATTACATTCTCCTTTGCTCCCAAACCCTTTTCTCTCTAAGATCTGTACTTTATACGTGTTTTCCAACACCCTACGCTAAATTGTTTCGCGAAAACTTTCGATTCTCTTCGTTTTGAACCGATTAGAATTTGTTTTCGGAGCTTCTTTCTCCATTTCCACCACTTGAGGTATGTTTGTCTCAAAGTTTAGCACCTTTTCTCAGGCGTTGACTTTTGTTGACTTTTTCCCTTCCTGAGAGTTGACTTTTATTTATTGACTTTTTGCAATTTTGGATCATTTCGCTCATTTTTGCATCGTTTGCAGATATCTTCAGATGGCCGACGACATCCCGTATGGCAGAGGTCCTCCATATGCCGAGGATGAGCCCGATGTTATACCGTTGCCTCCGAGGATACGGCCATTCAATCCAGAGGAGTACGACCCGGAGAAGCACATCCTACCTCCTTGCACGTTCTACCACTTCATGGACTTCGCGCAGTGGGCACCCACAGACCTACTGTTACGGGAGCCGGAGTCCCATTTGTCTCATCACGCGCATGAGGTACATACTTTACTTTTGCATTTTCCGCACATTCCACATTTTGCTATGTATCATATTCGCTCGTTTTGAACACATTCACATACACAGCACTCCACTCATTCTGAACGCACGGTTCTTACACAACACTCTGCTACTTTGGCACACAGCTCATTTGGGCACACAACACATTTTGGGCACACAGCTCATTTGGGCACACAGCACATTTTAAGCACACAGCACATTTGGGGCACACGGCTCATAATACTGCTCAATCTGAACACGCAGTTCATAACATAGCATTCAGTTTTGTTGGCGCACAGCTCATAATACTGCTCAATCTAAACACGCAGTTCATAACACAGCATTCGGTTTTAGTTGGCACACAGCTCATAATACTGCTCAATCTTAACACGCAGTTCATAACACGGCATTCGGTTTTGTTGGCACACAACTCATAATACTGCTCAATCTGAACACACAGTTCATAACACAGTATTCGGTTTTGTAGCACACTACTCAATCTGAACACACGGTCCATAATGCAGCATTCGGTTTTGTAGCACACTGCTCAATCTGAACACACAACCCATAACGCAGTACACTTTTTCATAACATAGCACACCGCTCAATCTGAACACGCAGTTCATAACACGGTATTCGGTTTATAGCACACTGCTCAATCTGAACACACAGTCCATAACGCAGTACACTTTTTCATAACATAGCACACCGCTCAATCTGAACACGTAGTTCATAACACGGTATTCGATTTATAGCACACTGCTCAATCTGAACACACAGTCCATAACGCAGTACAGTTTTTCATAACATAGCACACCGCTCAATCTGAACACGCAGTTCATAACACGGTATTCGGTTTATAGCACACTGCTCAATCTGAACACACAGTCCATAACGTAGAACACTTTTTCATAACACACCGCTCAATCTAAACATGCAATTCATAACACGGTATTCGGTTTATAACACACTACTCAATCTGAACACACAGTCCATAATGCAGTACAGTTTTTCATAACATAGCACACTGCTCAATCTGAACACGCAGTTCATAACACGGTATTCGGTTTATAGCACACTGCTCAATCTGAACACGCAGTCCATAACGCAGTACACTTTTTCATAACACAGCGCTCAATCTGAACATGCAGTTCATAACACGGTATTCGGTTTATAGCACACTGCACAATCTGAACACACAGTCCATAATGCAGTACACTTTTAATTTACAACACACCGCTCAATCTGAACACGCAGTTCATAACACGGTATTCGGTTCATAGCACACTGCTCAATCTGAACACGCAGTCCATAACACAGTACATTTTTAATTTGCACGCAGCTCTGACATTTCAATTTGAACACACAGCTCACATATTTGAATTTGAACACGCAGCCCACATATTTGAATCTGAACACGCAGCCCACACATTTGAATCTGAACACGCAGCTCACATATTTGAATCTGAACACGCAGCTCACACATTTGAATCTGAACACGCAGCTCACACATTTGAATCTGAACACGCAGCTCACACATTTGAATCTAAACACGCAGCTCACATATTTGAATCTGAACACGCAGCTCACACATTTGAATCTAAACACGCAGCTCACATATTTGAATCTGAACACGTAGCTCACACATTTGAATCTGAACACGCAGCTCATACATTTGAATTTGAATAAGCAGCTCACACATTTGAATCTGAACACGCAGCTCACATATTTGAATTTGAACACGCAGCTCACATATTTGAATTTGAACACGCAGCTCACACATTTGAATCTGAACACGTAGCTCACACATTTGAATCTGAACACGCCGCTCACACATTTGAATTTGAACACGCAGCTCCCACATTTGAATTTGAACACACAGCTCACACATTTGAATCTGAACACGCAGCTCGCATATTTGAATTTGAACACG
Organism: Camellia granthamiana; assembly: GCA_036172215.1. NCBI lineage: Eukaryota > Viridiplantae > Streptophyta > Magnoliopsida > Ericales > Theaceae > Camellia > Camellia granthamiana. The sequence goes on from CM069905.1 coordinate 38,089,440, forward strand.
CAGCTTACACATTTGAATTTCAACACACAGCTCACATATTTGAATCTGAACACGCAGCTCACATATTTGAATTTGAAACTTAATACATCTGTTCATTCTGAATGCAGGTATCCTCCCATTTCACACGGGGTTATGGATCCATCTTCGCGAGGGAGTGGTACATAGAGCTCCCGAATGCTGTCCGACACATTGTAGACGAGGCAGGGTTTGGCCTATTCTGTGCAGGATTGTCACGTCACCCGGCGAGCAGGACTCTCCTGGGCGCACTCGTGGAGAGATGGTAGGACACCACCAACTCCTTCCATTTCTCGGCCACCAGGGACATGACGATGACCCCATTTCACTTCTCCATGCCGACGGGCCTTGACGTGGCAGGCCGGCCGATCCCATATGATGCAGATATGGGCGAGTGGGAGGCCGCTTGGATTTATCTGCTCAGAGCCCATCCGCCGATTGACAGATCATCGGGCAGGGTGAGGTACACCTGGTTTGCCGAGCAGTACCGGAGGACTGCACCTCAGACCATCGAGGCCATACAGCAGTATGCCCAGGGATTTTTTATGTTCCTTCTCGAGACCACTCTGTTTTCCGACAGGGGGAACACAGTTGGGCTTTATCTGCTCAGTGCTCTGGTGGACCTATCGCGGGTCCGGCTCTTTGATTGGGGTGGCGCTGCCCTCGCTACCCTTTATTGCTACATGATCGCGACCTCCCACGAGCGGGGGACCATAGTTGGAGGCTACTGGCAAGCCTGGGAGGTACATTCTGCCCTCTTAATTTACATTTCTATCTTTTCATTATCTGTACACTGCACACGACACACATTACATTCTGTATTCTACATTCTGCACTCAGCATTCTGCATTTTTTGTATTCACATTCTGCACTTGGCATTCTGTATTTTCCATTCTGTATTCTCTGTATTCACATTCTGCACTCAACATTCTGTATTTTCCATTATGTATTCTCTATATTCACATTCTGCACTCAGCATTCTGTATTTTCCATTCTGTATTCTGACAGCCACTGTTTTGCCTTCCACAGTTATGGGTTTATGCATATTTCCTGACGTTGGCCCCTGAACTGGAGGTTAAGGCACCCCTTGAGATCCCTTACTCGCGCTGATTTGAGGGACGGTGCCGGCCCAGGCCCCGGGAGACTCTGCTCTACCTCCGACAGTTCTTCGATACTGTACGGGCGACGGAGGTAATCCAAAACTCTTAGTTCTTCATGCTTTCAGCTTTAATTCATCTTGCATATTTATGACATCTAATCAGTTTATACACTTGTTACCCGCAGGTCAATTGGCAGCCTTGGATTGGCATGCCAGGGAATCCTCGATTCTTATTTGCTGGGGCATGGGGCACCTCGCGATACAGGATTATGCTTGAGGGGTCGGTTGGCAGGGCCTGGTTCCTCGGAGAGCACTTCATGTGCCAGTCGATGGGCAACTCTAATCAGGACATCCATCACTGCCTCCACCAGAGATGCGGTCTGCAGGGGATCTCTCTCCTCGGAAGATAGAGGACCGCATGTTGGGTATTGGCGTGGTCCTTTTCCTGGAGGAGGGGGATTATGCGACATATCGCCATACGTACCTGATGCCTCCACTGTCAGGTGTCCGTACCTCCAGGAGGAGAGCCGCTGACATGCCTTCTTTTTAGCCACGTCTGGGCTAGAGACATTCCTTCAACCAGCGGGGCCGGCTCATCGAGGGTGCGACTGGATGGATGCCCTCACCTTGTCAATATGCTGGATGGCCGGATCTTCCGACCAGGCTTACAGGCTGGGAGTATGGGACACCATACCAGATTCCACTAGAGCCTCCACGGCCTGATCACCGATACATCAGTGACCCCGACTCACCACCGATATGTTTCACAGTTTGCATTTATCACTCGGATATTTAGGCATTTATTCATTTACTGATGACTTGAACTTGCATCTGCAACCTCCTAGAGAGTACACTGATGGGCTGCTCGGAGTGGTGGCCTCGCTCGAGGGCATGGTTCTGTGGAGGGAGACACTGCTGCATTCCTACAGCATCCCAGTAATTTCCAGTCTTCTTGCATTTATCATACTTCTGATGACATGAGAAAAACTGAACACTTCACTGTACTGATTCACTATGTGTGTAAAGCACATTTGACACCACATTCACATACTATATCAGCATGCACTCACTCCATGCATCATTCTTGCATCTGATATACACACTCTGGCTGATGTATCTAAACTGTCTTTTCAGGTCGCACCTGTACCACCCGAGCCATCCAGGCCTTCTCGAGCTACTAGGAGAGGGACATCGACTTGCGGCCGAGGTGGGTGCGGAGCACCTATCAATCAAGATGACGAGGAGTCCAGCGAGGAAGAGGAGTCAGCACACCCTCAGTCTGAGACATCTGCAGGCAGGGACGATGACTCTGGTTCCGGTTCGGAGGGCGGAGGCGACACCGAGGAGGCTTCCGAGGATGGTGGCTCCGATTCAGATAGAGACGTCGACGATGGTGGCGCAGAGGCTGCTCAGCCAAAGAGGGCGAAAAGGGCCTCTTGGTCTTGAGCTTGATGGCATTGATGCAGATGTTCCTGCTTTATTTTTCTTTTTACATGTAGTTGTAGCAGATTGTACAGCTTAGGCAGTTTTATTTTTCTTCAAAACTTGTACCCTTTTGTAAAATGTTGTAAAAAAGGAAGCATGGTGAAATGAAAATGGCTTTTTGTTCAAAAAGTGTTATATTGTATTCCTAGCATCGCATCGCACCATTTTGCACAAAAAGGAGATTTGAATGAAAGTTGAACAATGTGTACTGCCAAGTTAGGTAATGAACCGACACAACAGACTAAACATCTTAACTCACTAAAAAACAAAACCTTAGCAAGTTTACAACTCAATAAACAGAGAACAACAACTCGATAATCAAAAAGCAATAACTCAATAAGCAAAAACTTAACAACTCGATAAGCAAAGCCTAACAACTCGAGGAGCGAATGCATTTTAAGACAAACAAAGTGACAAAAATGCATCCGGAACAGAGGTGAACTCAGATCTTCTGTACTCTCAGCATACCGGAAAGCTAGAGACTCCCTTCTGGAGACAAGAAACAGCTGGAGACCAGCTTTTGCACATGGCCAACCACTTTTAGATCTTCCCGACCAGAAAAAGTGGTCGGCCGACCACTTATGTTGGGAACCTCCAGTTTTCTGACACTTGTCCCCCAAACAGTGCCTTATCCTCCATGAAGGTTCCATCTTCGTGGTTCTCTCATTCTAACTCAGTTTTGCACCAAACTAGAGGCATTTCTTGTCCAAAATCTCACAAATTGGATTGCCACCTTAGATGGCTCGGAGAAGGTGAATTTCTGGGGCTTCGGCATAAATGCACTATTCACGCTGAGTCGCACCCCACTATGGTTTCCGTTCCTTCATGCCGCGGCAAGGTTTTGGAACCCGGTAACACACGTCTTTAGCTTTGGCGATCACGAGGTATGTCCCACTTTCGAAGACTTCCAAGTTTTGATGGAATCTGAACGTGATGAGGAAATTTTGCCACAATTCCGCTTTGGCCACATCCAAGCTTTAGGACGAATGTATGGGCTTACTTTGCATGACGCTCGGTCATTGACTCGTGATGGAGTGCTGGACATCCCCAGCTTGATTTGTCGATTTTCTGATGCCGGTGGCCGCAGCGATCATGACTGACAAGGTTATCGGCGACATGCGCTTTGCTTGTGCATGTTGTCTCATTTCTTGCTTGCCCCAAGCTTCGGTGGGTTTAGCACTCGTTTGATTGAAGTTGCCGAGGGCTTAAAAGAGGGCAAAAGCTACATTGCCATGACATTGGCTGAGACTTTGATGGTTTTGGACGCTTTCCGTCGCCAAGAGACGACTAGATTTGTAGGGAGTCCACTACTGCTGCAGGTAATGTTTCTCACCCTACCTCACATATATTTCTCACATCACTCAGCCCTCAGGCTTGGTTTTTCTCTCAAACCCCTTTTTTCTCACTTTTTCTCTCAACGTACACCTCTCTATTCTTTAATCTCTCATTTTTCATCCCTCCCCAGGTATGGTTGATGGATAAATTGAAGGTTGTGGACCCCTGCCCAGCATATTCAGCTCGCGGCTATTTCTTCCAGCGACGTCTAGTCGATGCCCCTGACGAGGGATGGTGGTTCGACTGGATGTGCAGTCTATCCGCTACTTGTATTGCTTGGCGTTGTCCTTGGCTCAATCTACCAGCGATGAGTTACAGCATGACCCGCCAGCCCGGGATTCAGCTGATTGGCATGACACATTGTGTCTTCTATTTTCCATTCCGATTTCGGCGCCAATTCGACCATGATCAGATTTGCCCGAAAGGAGGGATAGAGCACCCGGCTGCATATCCGGTCTAAGGCACTGAGCTTGCTCGGTATGCCACAACCTGGAGGACAAGAGAGCTTCTGGCCCCCGCTCCCACTTTCAATTGCACTCTCTCTGATGAGTGTATAGCTTGGCTTGTTGAGGAGGTGCAGGTTGGGACTACTTTGGCATCAAAGGCTTCGACCAGCTTTGGGAGGGGGCATAGGAATACCTGACTTATCCATGCCCCGAATTTATTGCTTTATCAGTACTTTCAAGTTTTCTTTATGAATGTAATAAAAAGCAAATTCAATTTGTATTCAAGAGTAGGAGAACTCTGTATTGAAATCAATGTAATTGAAGGTTGTGGGTACTGAAAATTTTCCGTTTGGTCTAAAAATGGTCTAAGTTGTAAAAAGATTAATTTAAGCAAAATCAACTTTTGTTAAAAATTTTCAAAACCATTTTCGATATGGATCAGAACTGGACACGCCTAAGATCTGTCACTGAGATGTACAACCCCGGATCCAGCAACTGGAAAGTTGCCCCTAGTCTGAATAGCACTGCACTGGAGATCACAACCGAGCTCTTGAATGCAGAATAGACAAAGATGACCAAACATGATAATATGGACAAAGTTGATCGGGGAAGTGTTTATGGCTGGACTTCAGAATGAAGTTGCCTACGTATCCCAAAGATGGGAATCAAGCCTTACGTAGTTCGGCTTGGGTTCACTCATGTATTAACACTCTCCTTTTGCGCTCTAACTTTTGCCAAGGCCGCCCTTTGCGGGTTTTCAACCTTGAGAGCTCAGTTTTTATAATTTCAAATTTTTCATGCTCTAACTTTTGCCTAGGTCGCCCTTTCGGGTTTTCAGCCTAGCGAGCCACTCAGGGATAATATTTCTTCAACTTGTCCATATTGATCGGCTGTGAGAACTCTAGGCCATCTAAGTCCATCAGAACGACAGCTCCACCCGACCAGATAGACTTGATGATATAAGGGCCAGTCCAATTGGGTCTGAACTTGTCCCTAGGGTCGTGAATGGGAGCTCGGTTGTCTTTGAGCACTAGATCCCCTTCTTTCAAATTCCTGGACTTAACCTTCTTGTTGAAAGCCCTAGCAATTCTTCGTTGATAACCCTGAACATGATACAGTGCTTTCAGCCTTCTTTCATCAAAGAGCATGAGTTCTTCGAATCTGCTCTGCTGCCAATCTGCCTCAGCTATCTGACACTCAGCCAATACCCGTAATGACGGAACCTCAACTTTGATAGGCAAAACAACCTCCATCCCATAAACCAAGGAATACGGAGTTGCTCCAGTAGAAGTTCGAATTGAAATCCGGTAGCCCCACAGAGCAAATGGCAACTTATCTGGCCAGTCCCGGTAGGTTTCCATCATCTTCTGCAGAATATGCTTGATGTTCTTGTTGGCTGCCTCAACCGCTCCATTGGTCTACGGCCGATATGTAGATGACTTATGGAAAGACACATTATACTTCTCCAACAAGTCGATCACCTATTTCTTGAAGTGAGAACCATTATCTGAAATAATCTCGTTCGGGACCCCGTAGCGACAGATGATGTTGTTTCTGATGAACTTTGCGACATGAGACGCCTTCAACACCACGTAAGACTGAGCCTCAACCCACTTCGTAAAGTAGTCTATCGCTACTAGAATGTACTCATGCCCGTTGGACCCCTTTGGAGTAACAACTCCAATCACATCAATTCCCCAGACTGAGAATGGCCATGGTGAAGTCATGTTGTACAGCTTCGACGGCGGAATGTTCATGCGGTTTGTATGGATCTAACATTTGTGGCATCGCCGGACAAAGCCAATACAATCCTCCTCCATGGTGAACCAGTAGTAACCCTGTCTAAGGATCTTCCGGGCTAGCATTACCCCGTTCATGTATGCTCTGCACTCTCCTCCATGGATGGCCTCCATCAGGCGCTTGGACTCTTCATCATCAACACACAGTTTATGCATCCCCAGATGACCTCTCTTGTATAGTTTACCCCCGCAAACGATGAGCTGAGCAGCCATTCTTCGAATTGCCCTCTTATCTTTGGCATTTGCCACTGGTGGATAAGCTTCATTTTCCAAGAAGTTCCTGACATCGTAATACCAGGGGTTTTCATCTTGTACCTCATCTATGGCAACAAGCAGCTCGTAGGCCGGCACAAATATTTGTTTAATGACGATCGGACACATCCGGTCTCTGAAAGGGATGTCTATCATAGAAGATAGAGTTGCTAATGAATCTGCGAACCTGTTGTTCTCTCTTAACAGATGAGCGAAATTCAACTTCTCAAACCGAGGAATTAGCACATCCAAGGTCTGGTGATAGATTCTCATCTTTTCTTCTTTGACTTTCCAATCTCCTTTAGCTTGAGATACAACGAGGTTCGAGTCGCCGATGATATCCAACCGCTTTGTCCCTAGTTCTAGGGCTACTTCTAAACCGGCAATACATGCCTCATATTCTGCCTCATTGTTCGACACTTTGAAACGGAGTTTCAATGCAAAGGGTATGAAGGAAAGGTCATGTGCTATCAGCAACACTCCTATCCCATATCCATATTGGTTTGACGCTCCATCGAAGTACATCATCCAAGTCTCTTCTTCCACATGCAGAATGGCCTCGTCTGGGAATAGTTACTCAACTGCTTCATCCCCTTCAACTGGGTGATCGGCTAGGAACTCTGCTACCGCTCTCCCTTTCACTGACTTGCGCGTCACATACTTCAGATCGAATTTAGAAAACAGAAGCAACCAACAAGCTAGCCTACCCGTAAGTGCCGATTTCTCGAAGAGATATTTGACGGGATCTAACCTCGAAACCAGCATTACGGAGTGAGCTAACAGGTAGTGCCGCAGCTTCCTGGTAGCCCATACCAAGGCCAGACAAGCCTTCTCCAGCGGAGTGTAGCGGGTCTCGTAATCCAACATTTTCTTGCTCAGATAGTAGATAGCTCTCTCCACTTTGTCCTTAGACTCTTGTGCAAGCATGCAGCCCATTGTAGTTTCAATCACTGAAAGATACAGAATCAATGGTTTCCCCAGCTCAAGCGGCGACAACACAGGTGGGTTCTGTAAATATTGTTTGATCTGTTCAAAAGCTGTTTGGCATCGGCTATCCCATTGAAATTTCTTTCCTTTCTTCGGGAGACCAAAGAGTGGTTCACAAGTCAAGGTTAATTTTGAGATAAACCATCTTATGAATTGCACTTTACCCAGAAAGCCTCGCACCTCCTTTTTAGTCCTTGGTGGTGGCATTTCTAAGATAGCCTTGATTCTGGAAGGATCGACCTCGATACCTCTCTTTGTTATCAAGAACCCCAGCATTTTCCCTGCTGTAACGCCGAACGTACATTTTTTAGGATTCAGCCGCAGCCTATACTCTCTGATCCGTTGAAAGAACTTTTGCAAGGCGGTGTAGTGGCCCTCTCTTTCCTTGGACTTGACAATCATGTCGTCTACGTATACCTCGACCTCTTTGTGGATCATGTCGTGTAGTATTGTGGTTGCAGCCCGTTGATACGTAGCTCCAGCATTCTTTAGCCCAAATGGCATCACCCTATAACAATAAGTCCCCCACGGGGTGGTAAAAGCAGTCTTCTCCCAGTCTTCAGGTGCCATCAATATATGATTGTAGCCTAAAAACCCATCCATGAACGAGAGCAACGCATGCCTTGCAGTGAAATCCACTAATTCGTCGATATGCGGCAGACGAAAGTCGTGCTTCGGACTGGCTTTATTCAAATCTCTGAAGTCCACACATACCCGAATCCTGCCGTCCTTCTTCGGCACTAGAACAATATTGGCCAACCAAGTTGGGTACTCAGATACCAGTAGGAACCCTGTGTCAATTTGCTTGGTGACCTCTTCTTTGATCCTGATAGCCCAGTCTGGGCGAATCCTTCTGAGCTTCTACTTGATAGGTCGGGCCTCTGAGTCAAGGGGGATCCGGTGCTGTACAATCTCAGGATCGATTCCAGGCATGTCTTCGTAGGACCACGAGAAAACATCGTTGAAATCTTTTAACAAAGCGACTAAGCGGTCGCGCTCTTCCGAAGACAATGTGGACCCGATCTGGACCAACCGTGGGTCCTTCTCAGTACCAACATTAATTTGGGTGATTTCATCAACCAGTGGTTTTACAAACCTCTCCTGCTCTTGATCAAGCAAATATTGCAAAACCAGAGAAATTTCTTCCTCATCGTTTTCATTAAAATTTTGAAAATCCTGATTCAAGCAATAAATTAAGGGCGTAGAAAAGTAATCGAAGGCCACAGCCGCATCATTCTCATTAAGCACTTCCAAGTCACCTGATTCCTCTGTTACAACAGACTCAAAGGAAAAAGAAAAAGACGACCTAGACAAGACTGTGGCATCCGGGTTATCACCCCCAGGAATACCGGACTCAGACTCAAATGAGCTGGAACCTGATTCCGACTCACAAGACCCAGTGGAATCAGATTCCGGCTCACTACCTGACCCGGTGCTGCTCGATAAGAAACCTTTCTCGTATTGCCAGACGAGGGAGGGTGCAATGGATGCATCCAAAATGTTTGAAGGCGGGTTCGAAGCCATTTCATTCCCAATCATGGTCACTAAGAGGTCATTCCCCAAGCACTCACGTACGATCGGAGGATCTGAAAGTAGACAAGCCAGTGCTACCCCCATTTCAATCTCTACGCCCTCGGAAGCCTCCTCTTTACAGTGTTTAGCATCAGCTATCGTGTCTGTCTGCTCCTCGGTAATATCATCCTCAGACAATTGTAAGTCAAAGAAAATTTTGAACCCCGGCAAGCGCCGCCTTTCTGCATTCAACCTTGGCTCTGGGAAGCCGCAGAACGGGAAGTCCTCCCTCTCCCGGACAAAGCATCCGTTCATAGTACCCCGGATCGACCGGTGCATCAACTCAAAATGCTTTCCCATCTGCTTGGCTCTGGCCCTTCCGGCCATTTCTTTCGCTTTCCTCACCCAGTCCTCTTTGTTAGGCAGATAACCTAAACCAAAGGTATGTAGGTTATGCGGCACTTCGGCCGATGTTGCAACGCCTTTTCGGCCACTGCGCCCTAATCCCATCCCGGGGATATGCCGAAGCTTGTTCATAAGGTACACTGATTGTGCACTGACATAGAACCCCTCATCAACAGCTAAGATACTCTGTACAACCTGAGCCTCGGCTAGGGTGAATCCTGAGAGGAACACATCCTCCGCACCATGTTCAATTTCTAAAACTGGCGTAGAAACCTCTAGTGGCGGATGGATTGAAGAATTTTGAAAAACAATGGCCACCCCCTTCCCATGGGGGTATTTGAGCATCTGGTGCATGGTGGAAGAGACTGCCTTCACCTGGTGCAGCCACGGCCGCCCCAGGAGTAAATTGAAGGTTGCGGGAACGTCCAAGACATGAAAGTCAACATCATATTGTCCTGGACCAACCTGAGTTTGAATCTGCACAGTCCCCATCACCTCTCTGCTTGTGTTCTCATATGCCCTTATCACTTGGGCGGTGGGCACAAAATCTGCAAGCTTCAACCCGATTGCATATGCCGTCCTTGACGGGCACACATTAATAGCAGATCCTGTGTCGACAAGGACCATTGGTATCCATTTGTCTCTACACTCGACAGAGACATAGAGCGGTTTGTGATGGTTTGAGCCCTCATATGGCAACTCCTTATCTGTGAAGGTTAACATCGGGGAAGCTCCTCCTAGAAAGACCAATCCTACCAGCTGCTCAGGCGTCGTATCGATCGAGAGTCTTGCCTTGTCCATCACGGAAAGGACAGCTTGTCTATGAACTCTTGAAGCCATAAGCAGTCCCCAGATGGAGATATCTGCTTATATCTTCTTTAGCTGTTTCAACACAGCCTCCTTTTCGAGCAGTTTATCTTTCTACCTTTCCGCCTCCTTGTCCTTTCCGGACACCTCTGGTTGATCTAAATGTGGGGGCTTGAAATACCACCCACTTCTAGTCATGCGGTCAACCTCCCCCACATACCAGGTATCATCCGGTTGGCTTCGTCCCCAATCTTCGTCTGTGTGGGCAAGACATAAGTCATCGTCTTCCCACCACATTCCGTCAGCCATCAACAAGCAACTATCTGGTTCTGTTACAACTGCTTCTGTGCGCACAGCACATTCCGTCCCCTCAGGGGCTTTAGTCTTTCGCGCCCTTTCCAGGTCTTCAACTTTTTCACGCTCGAACTGCTTCAGTGCAGCCTGCTGTTCAATATCCTCTGTACTCAAAATGCTCTGGTCCATCTAAATCAAACCAGTTGACAGTCACGTCTCCTGGGTCCTGTTCATCGAAGAATTGAAGGTTGGCTAGGTCCTCTTCCAATTCCGCTAGATCATCTAGCCCCTGATTAGGTCCATCCTCTCGAACGACATTGATCTCTGCCCCTGCCAGCAATCCTATCATTGGCTTAACCTGCCCTGTTGGTGTAATGTAACCGCTCGGGTTCTACACAGATCTCACAGACCCTTTAGGCTCTGAATAACCATTTCCATCTGCACCCACAATCATCCCGGTTCTATCTTCGATAGCCACCACCATCGGCTCAGGTCGGGTTTGGGAGACGTCCAGTATGCACAAATCCGTGCTTTCCGGAATGAACACCTTCGGCTTGGGTAGGTGAGAAAGGGTGATATATATGCTAGGGTCATATGACACAACCCCAGTTTGGATTAGGTTAATGTGTTTGGGAGGTGGAGCTTGGTTATGTGGTGGGAGAGGGTTGGTTGTGACGTTTGGTTTTTCCGAAGGTGCGATCACCTTATTGTCAACGAGATCTTGGATATCGTGACGCAGTCTAAAGCACTGGTCAGTGTCGTGACCATGCTGTTGGTGATAGGCACAGTATCTAGTTGGGTTGTGGGAGGGAGAAAGTTTTTCTGGCAATGGCCGCGGCTCTAGGGGCTTCAAGTGCCCTTTCTTGATCAAAACCCCCAGAGCTTTGGACAGGGGCATATATAGTGGAGTGAAGGTTCTTTGGCCTCTGGATGCATATCTAGCTGCTTGTGAGCTACTACCAGACGCACCGGTGAATGGGGTAGCTGTAAGGGTTTTTGGAGTGGTGGTGGTGACCATTCCAATATCTGAAGATCTGCCAGCTGCAGCACTGCTTGTGCCTGCATTTGCACTGCAATTGAATGCCCTCTTGGGCTGCTCTCTCTCATTATCAATGAGGCCTTGTTTCATGGCGTCCTCTATTTGCACCCCAATCTCATGGAGGTCTACAAAAGTGGGTAGAGGGAGGACGATCATCTTCTGCATAAGCTTGGGTTGGAGGTTGCGCACAACCATCTGTATCTGATCTTTGTCCACGGGCCTGATGGTCATCATCGAGGCTTTAGCCCTCTGACGGGTTACAAAGTCGGAGAAGCTCTCCTTCAGTTCTTGCCTGGTTGTCTTGAGATCATGGGTTGTAATCTCAATTTGCGTGTTGTAGGAGTATTTAGCTATGAAGGCCTCGGCCATCTCCTCTCAATTCCTCTTAACAGAGTCTTCCAATTTTGCGTACCAAATGGCCGCTACACCCGACAGGGTCCGGCCAAATAGGGAAAGCTTCTGTAATCTGGAGAGGCCCATCGGCCTTAGTATGTCTGAAAACAGCTGCAGGTGCACCATAGGATCTCCAGACCTATCAAAGCAGTCTATGTGCGGCATCTTAAACCGGTCCGGCAGCGTCACGTCCGAGTCGGTATATCCATCCTCTATATCTGGAATGGAATGAACTCCTTGAGACTTCTTGAAGAGCTTTTCCAGCTTGCTCACTTTTAACCCCGTTGGATCCACCTCAAATTCAGACGGTGAATCCACTAGGTTGGTGGGTTCTTTAGACAGCTGGGGTAGGATTGGGGGCGGAGCTGGCCCCGTTGGCACGTCCGTATTTTCCTAGACGTTGGCTGTCTCCCTTGGTGTTGGAACTACAGGTGGGGGAGGAGCTTGGTGTGAAGCAAATGCTCCGGTTTGTTGCTATAGCTTGGCAATTAACTCTGCCCGCTGGACCACTACCTCTGCTTGACGCGCAGCCACTTCTGCTTGATGAGCAGCATCCTGCTGCATGGCGTTCATACTTTCCTGGAGCTGACACATCATCTCTTCCATTTTGACTGAAAATTGTGGGTCTAACTGAACTGATGTGTATTCCCTCTCTGTGGGAGAAACAAAACTCGGATCCCTACTATACTCAAGTGGGGTAGACAAAGCCCTCTGAACTGACTGCTGAACTGATATCCTTTGCCTAACTGCCCTCCGTCTAGTAACTGGGGGTAATGAATGGAACATTGGTTGTCCGTCTATCAGATCCACAGATCGATTGAGCCTTCGACCTCTAACCCGGAGTGCTCGAGGAATATCTGCCTGGTCGGACGCAATAGTGCTAAACTACCTTGCAAAAAGATAAATAAAGCATAATAAGGAAATAAACAACCAAGACGCGCAGTGTGCTATGTTATGAGCTGAATAATATTAAAGACAACACACAGTTGGCCTGACAACACATAGTTGGCACTTGTAAGTTGAACACACTGTTCTCAAACACTGTTCACTGTGCCCAAATGACTGTCTCGAAACTGATACCCTCAGGTAAAACTGATTCTTCAAATACTGATGCCCGCAGGCCTGATACCCAGACTTGCAAACTGATACGTGCATTCCTGTAGAGGCACACTCTGATAGCACATAGCAAGCAAATGAGAGCCAAAACACCCCTATGTTGGGGTAGGGTTTCCCTGTCCTATTTTGTCAGAAGCTAGGGCTTCACTACGCACACAGCGGTTTCAAACAACCTGCAATCGGGTAAGCAATCTGTCCTAGTTTGGAATAGTCACTATGGATTCCGATATGCACTAGGTCGAATGGTCGAAAAGGATGCCTCGGTAAAAACCGAGGTTTGTGTTCTCGTCGTGGCAGAGCCCGCAACCGGTCAGCCTTATGGCACGCTTCTCAAAGCGAGCCTCTGGCAAACCATTCAGGAATAGCATACGGCTAACACGGTGTCCTAGGCGCACCAATGCAAATGCAATGCAAAGAAACACATAAGTGTAGTCAAAACAAGATATTATGAGTTCGAGTCAAATTCTCTAAATCCCCAGCAAAGTCGCCAAAAACTGTAGACCGCCCGAACGTCCCGGCTCCGCGCGCGAAGGCGCGAAATCCGTTTTGTTCATTAGCTACTACAGTTTGGACTCAAATGTCACGGTTCTGAATCTAATCTTACAATGTGCAATGTAAGACTGATAAATCACCAAAGAGTCCAAATCCGACAAATCGTTTTGGAAACTGATTTTTAATAAAGAAGTGCCAAACATGGACTGCTTTGCCAGATACAGAGTCGCCACCTAAATATTTTATTTTTGGGGAAATTTAGGAAACCCTGACTCGTGCCTAAGGCCACGTGTCCGTCATCACCAAAGTTGCCTCAGCTCGGGAACTTGGGTACAATTGGGGAAGGTCATTTAATGAGCATCCCCACTCGCCCGATCAAAGATCGGCCCGTACTAAACATGATATCTTATTTTTTAAAACACATGTGTTCTTATTCCGGTTAATTAGCTAATCTTACTATGTGATGCGCACAGCAAACAAGTATAGACTAGATCGCCTAATTTGGAACAAAACATTGCATATTCGTTTAAAAATGGTTTGAAGTTTGCTACTCACAAGTAGGCTAAAATGCGGATTTCAATGAATTGTTCCAATTCAAGTAATCCAACCTTCACCCACAGGCATTCAGGCAGTTGTATCAAATAAGCAATTAGCCTCATGGCAAGCATGCTTTCATGGCAACATTAACACACATGCAGTATGCTAAAGCGTAAACACTCACAGTGTACTCCGAGCCAAAACAAAGAACTAGTTAGAAATCATGCATGATCCTAGTTCATGTTAAGATGGCTAATGCAACACATGCGACAATGCAACTATGATAGGCTCGGCTATCCTAAGATGTCATGTGAAATGCAACTTGATACATGTATTCAAATTGGAATTGAAATACAATGCAGTTAGTATGATGCGCCGAGCCCGGTGCATGCAAGACTGATGAATGGATGCACGCATGCAAACATAAGGTATGCTAAATGAAATATGCCCTGAAACTAACCATCATAAGCGGTTAAGTAAAAGGGAGAAAGAAACAGGGGTTGGAAGACATGCACCACACACACGCACGCTTATTACAACAATATGCCCTCACGAAGGAGGGACCGAATATATAGCTAACTTAGCTAATCTAAGCTAATCAACTAATTATTACACAACGAATTAATTAACTAATCCTAGTTAACTAATTATTACAAAACAAATTGAAATAGCTAACACATTAACTATTAAAGGTACAAACCAAAGCAAAAGCTAGCTATCTAAGCATGGCAACTAAAGAAAGCAATAAAACAGGAGCTCTCAGAGGGAGAGGACTGGATGCATGCCCAGTTGCCTCATTCAGAAATCCAATGCGATGCCCCGATTTGCCTCTATTTTCATTTGTCCTCAGAAACTTGCACCAAGCTCCAGAAAGCTGAAACTCCACCTTGGGAAGCCTGTGGGAGGGTGGTCGACCACTTTTGGTCTCTTCAGATACCTGCCGACCACTTTATGTTGCCAAAAACCAGGAAAAGTGGTCAGTCAGCCACTTTATCTGGTCGACCGACCAGTTGCTACTGCTGAACTCCAATTTTCTGCAACAGAGAGCAAGAAAGGGCATGGCAATGTATTTACAGCATATGTGTGCACAACCACCCTCCCTATCATGTATTAAACTCAAGGGGGTGTGGTTCTCGACCCTCAGGCCACCAATTGCGCATTTCAATGCGTGATGGCCGAGAAGCGAAGTTGCACAATTCAATATGAAATGAATGCACAAGTAAACACATAAAACCTAAAACTCTCACATGTATGATCAAGAGCGTTGGCGACTGGGAATTAAGACACGTTTCATCACTTGAAGTATGAAACGTCCCTCTTTTCTCGTGTTTGGACTAACACCTATTCCAAACACAATGCAACACAATGGCATACTCAATGCAACTAAATGGCATACACAATGTTAATGCATGCAACAACATGCAACATGACTTAAGCATTCAAACATGAAATGCAATATGAACAACCTAACATGGCTAATGGCATGCACAATGCTAATGCATGTAACAATTAGCATACACAATGCAAATATCAATTAGCATGCACCATGCAATGATGCAACCTAAGCATACACAATGCTAAGTATGAGGCATACACAATGCGATGTAATATAAGCATGCAAACAACGTGCAATAAGACTTGCTCAATTGACTTAAACCAAAATGAGTAGACCTCAGCCAGCCCAAATCAGTGGCCATAATGCTAAAGTAAAGGCACCAAAAACAAATGCAAGCATGCATGCCAATTGGCTCACCAATTAAGGCACTAAAGTGCAACTCTCAAGAGCACTTAAAGAGTGAAAGGCATGGAAGTGTAACAACACTAAGTACACTGAAATTAAGCAAGAAATGATGCCAAATCATTTCAACAACACAAGTAAAGCATGATAGGGTCCCTAAAGCATGAAGCTATCAAAGAGGACTGCACATGAGGCATGCAATACATGGCAAATATGTATCAAATAAGCATGGATAGAGTTGAAATGGGTCTTAACAAAGACCAAAATGTGCTAAGATGAGGGCCCAAAGTCCTAGGCATGCAAGCATACACACTTGGCCACAAACTAGGCAACAAAAGCACAACACTCAAAGGCACTTAAAGCATAAATGAAATGGGAATACGGCAATGCTATAGGCTCTGAAATGTGAGGTTAAGTGATGCCAAATCATGTACACAACACAAATGAAGCATGCAATGGTGCTCAAAGCTTGAGGCAAGCAAGAGCATTTACACTACAAGTATACAAAACATGAAGCATGTGGTTAAGGCAACCCAAAACAGTCCTAGAACATGTTAAAATGAGACTAAAACATGTATGGAAGTAAGCCAAAACATGCTAACATGAGGGGCATGAGCCATGATACATACAAGGCAAATAAGATGGATTACACTACAACTATTAGGACCAAGTATGGGATGACTCAACCAATAAAAATCAGAGTTATATCATGGCATAATAACCCCAAAAAAACATTGAAATGATGGCTCGCAAGCTAAGGCATGAAGGCATACGCAATGTTTCATGTTAAGGCATAAAGGGCAAACCCTCCAACGCATTGATTGAGTGACAAATGCAAGTGTATAGCCACACTACATGGACTGAAATAACATTACAAATGATGCCAAATCATTGAAATAGGCCAAGTAATGCATGCAAGAGGACTCACTGCACAAAGCTAACAAGCTAGAATGCACTATAGCTATACAAAGCATGGCATGCATGACCAAGACAACACAAATCAGATCTTAAACATGCCAAAACATGAACAAAATCTTCTTAGAGCTAAGCCAAAAGCATGCTAAAATGACATGTCAAAGCATGATGCATGTTAGGCTATTTCATGGGATTGCACTACAAGTGCATGGAGCATGCAAGAGATGACCAAACCAAATCCTAATAGAGGTATGACATGGAAAAACATCACCAAAAACCTACTGAAATGGAAACAAAACAAGCTAAAATGACATGTCAAAGCATGAAGCATATAAAGCTAGTTTAAGAGATTTACACTACAAGTGTATAAGGCATGCAAGAGCCAACCAAACCAACCCAAAACAGATCTGAGGTATGTTAAAATAACACCAAAAACCTATTGATATGGCCCCAAAACAAGCTAGAAACACATGCTCAAACATGAGGCATACAAGACTAGATTGTGTGATTTACACTACAAGTGCATTAGGCATGCATGGAGTGAAAAAACCAAGAAAAAATAGTGGTATGCCACAGTAAAATAACCACAAATACAAGCTAAGACATGGCCAACATGAACTTAACAAAGGTGCTCACATATGAGGCGTTCAAAGTAAGTAAACAAGACACAAAGGAAAGGGGATGACCCTCTCCTATTTAGGACTCCAAAACCACCTTCCCACCACTGAAAATCCTCTGGATTTCAGTGGTAGGAAGGTCATGAAAAGGCTTCAACAAGAGCCTAAATGAATGGCTCAAAACAAGGCCTAACAAGGCCTAAGAGGGAGTAAATCACTCCAAACGAAAAAGTGACCTGAAGAAACTATTTTAAGCATGCAAAAACAGAACTTTTTCTAGTTAAGAGTCAAGCTTAAAAACGTATGTAAGAAGGGATAAAAGCTTAAGCAAGAAAGGGAGATTTAAAGGTCAAAGACTCACCCTTGGAGACCTTCTTTACAACTGCAACTCCAGCAAGTTCTTTGAGCTTAAACCAGTCCAAGAACATCAAAAACAACCCCTTAGCACCTCAGCAACCCAAGGATGGTGTTTAAGTGTGTGTTTGTGTGTTAAACCAAGACAAATCTACACTTTTGATGCACAAAATTGAAAAAACAAGGCAATATAGAGACAAAGCTATATCTATCTCTCTAATGGCAATTTTCTGAACCTAGAGGAGGGAGGGGGAGCCTCCCTCTTATAGAAGAGAAAAGCCAAAGCTTCTTGGAGAAGCTAAGGGCCAAGGAAATCCCTCCATGCACGTGTATAGAGGATGGCTCAATTGCCCTCTAGCTGTGCCAGCTGGAGGAAAATATCTCCAAAAAGGTGCCAAAAAGCAGCCGACCACTTGAAGTGGTCCGCTTGCTACTTAAAGTGGTCGATCGACCACTTTAAGTGGTCTCTCAAGAAGAAAACTAGTCGGCCATAGGTGGGAGAGGTCCAGGCACCAAAAACAAGCAAGTAGTGTGGTGGCCGACCAGAAAAGATGGCCCAAAGACCAAGAAAGCCAATTGTCCGACCAGAAAATTGGCTGGCAGAAGAAAAAGTGGTCGGCAGGGAGAAAAAGTAGTCTCCCACCCTTGTACCACCTTCCAAACAAGGAAAACAAGGTTGTACCAAAAACAAACCAAAGCGGATGCAAAACGAGAGATCAGGAGGCAAAACACGCTGTCGAAAGTCCCGAAAACTAGCTGACAAGCATCAAAAGTGGTATGCAACCACAAAAGTGGTCTCCGGACCACAGTGTCCCTCTAGGCAGAGGCAACAAGGTGTGGTTTAAAAACCACGCCAAACGGAGAATGTTAAGCGGTCCCGAGACAAGGCGCGCGGCCGAAGGCTCCGAAAATCGGAAACTAGTCTCCAAACGGGAAAAGTGGCATGCAACCACGAAAAGTGGTCTATGACCACAGAGAGATGGTCTACAAGACCTCTCCCTCGCTTCGGGAAGAGAAAACAAGATTCGGTCCGCAAACCGAGCCAAACAGCAAAGAGTTCAGAGGCCGGGAGGCAAGGCTCTCAGCCAATACTCTGAAACCTCTAAACAAGCACAGCATGCGACATCACCGAGCGCTCAATCGATGACGTCTGAGTCTTAAGGACGGTCAAAAATGGGGTGTCTACATGTGGCCATACTCTCTTATGCTTCACTATTTCAATGCTTTTGGTGAGTCATGCTTTATGCCTTAAGTATGAGTCTATAGGCATGCCTTATTGCCTAAGCTTTTGGAATGCCATCTCAGTGGGTTTTTGGTCCTATTTTGACATGCCATAACTCTGATTTTAGTGGGTGAAGTCATCTCATGCTTGGTTTTGGTGGGTGTAGTGCAATTCTCTTTGTTGGCCTAGTATGCTCCATGCTTCATGCCTTTAATTCTAGCTTGTATTGGCCATGTTCAAGCATGTTTTGGGTCTTGTTTTGACCTGTCTTGGGATTGTTTTGAGTCACCTTGGCCCTTTGGGGCTTGCTTGTTGTGGCCATGGTGTGAGTCCCTTGGCTAGCTTTAAGCTTTGAGCCCACTAGCATGCTTTGCTTGTCATATGTGCATGATTTAGTGTCACTTGGAATGTGATTTCAGAGCCTATTTCACTGCCACACTCTCACACTTCCCACTTCTTCAATGTGCTTGAGAGTTGGTGCCTCCATGCTTTGTTTGTGAATCAATTGGCATGTATGCTTGCATATATTCTTGGACCTCATTTTCAGCATGTTTTTGGCCATTGTATTGGCATGCATGAGGCTTGTTTGAGGTTGGTTTGGCCTATTGAATATTGCATTACATGGCCCTTACCATTGCATTGTTGATTGCATATTGTTGCATGCTTGTGGCATTGCATATTGTTGCATGCTTGGTGCATTGCATGTTGTTGCATGCTTGTTGCATTACATGATTTTTGCATGCCTTGCATTGCATTGTGTGTGCATGCCTTGCATTGCATTGTGTTTGGATAGGTCGTCAATCCAAACACGAGGAACGAGGAACGTTTCATACTTAAAGTGATGAAACGTGCCTCATTTCTCGGTCACCGACCCTCTTGATCTTGCATGATAGAGGTTAAGGCATTTATGTATTTTTGTGCATTCATTTGACATTGATTTGTGCAACTTGGCCTCTTTGGCCATCATGCATTGAGATGCGTGATTGATGGCTCGAGGTCGGAGCACTACACTCCTTTGAGCCTTAGACATGATAAGGAGTGTGGTTACGCACACATTCTCTTGTAAATACACTACCATGCCTCTATTACTGCTCTGTTACAGCAAAAGGAGAATTTGCAGGAAGCATTGGCCGATCGACCATCAAATCTGCCGATCGGCTATCAATTGTGGCCAATAGCCATTATCTTTGGCCGATGACCACTATCTTTGGCCGATGGCCACTCCTCTTGGCCGACCACTTCTCAGCATGTCCATGAGGTGGATCAAAAGTATTTTGGAAGTTGGCACAGTTTTCAGAAGTCTAAAACAGTGCAAATAGAGGCAACATGAGGCACGACAGTGGATTTCCGAGCGAAGCCGACCGAGCATGCATCATTCATCATTCCGAGGCAGAGCTGTGGTGGCCTTTTTTTTTTTAGTTTCTTACTTAGTTGGTTTTGTAATTTAATTAAATTGATTAATTAGTTAAAGTTTTGTAATAAGTAATTAGCTTGTTAGTTAATTAGTTTCGGTTTGTAACTAAGTAGCATAGATTAGTGTAGCTTTTATTCGAACCCTCCGTCGAGAGGGCACAACTGTTGTAATAAGTGTGCGTGTGTGTGATGCATGTCTTCCAACCCCCATTTCTTTCTCCCTTTTATTTACCAGCTTTCGATGGTTAGTTTTAGGGCATTTTTCAATTAGCATACTTATGCTCGCATGTTTGCATCATTCATCTGTCTTGCATGCACCGGGCTCGACGCATCATACTAATTGCATTGTATTTCAATACCAATTTGAATACATGTATCAATTGTCGCATTCACATGACATCTTAGAATAGTCGAGCCTATCTTAGTTGCATTTTGTATGTGTTGCATTAGGCATCGTTAACATAGCTAGGATCATGCATTTGATTACTAACTAGCTTCTGTTTTGGCTCGGAGTACTAAGTAAGTTTTTATGCTTTAGCATCCTTGCATGCGTGTAAGTGTTTCCATGTTTAGCATGCTTGCCATGAGGCTAACTGCTTAAATGATTAACTGCTTGAATGTCTGTGGGTGGAGGCTTGATTGCCTGGATTGGAATAACTCGATGATTGTGAGTTTTGAGCCTACTTGAAGTGGCAAAATCATATTTTCTTAAGCCCACTTGAGGGTGGCAAATCCACGACTTAGCCTATTTGCGAGTAGCACTTTCAAACCACTTTCAAAAACACACATGAGTTGTTTTGCTCCAATTCGCGTGATTGAGTCTACACTTGTATGTTGTGCGCATCACATAGTAAGCTAGCTAATAAACCGGAATAAGAAAGCATCTGTTTTCAAAAACAACATATCTTGTTAGTAGAGGCCGATCTTTGATCGGGCGAGCGGGGGTGCTCATTTCATGACCTTCCCCCCTCATACCCAAGTTCCCGAGCCGAGGCAACTTTGGTGATGACGGACACATGGCCTTTGGCACGAGTCAGGGTTTCCTAAATTTCCCAAAATAAAACATTTAGGTGGTAACTCTGTATCTGGCAAAGCAGTCCATGTTTGGCACTTCTTTATTAAAATCGATTTTCCAAAACGATTTGCCAAATTTGGACTCTTTGGTAATTTATCGGTTTCACATTGCACTTTGTGAGATTAGATTTAGAACTATGATAGGAGTTCGAACTGTAGTAGCTAAGAACAACGATTTCTCGCCCTCACGCGCGGAGCGGAGTTCCGGGCAGTCTACACAAGCGAACCAACAAAGAGAGTGTTTTCAGGGAGTACCAATGCTGGCAGTAGCATTATTCCCAAACCCACTTAAGTCAACACCGTCACCACTCCTAAAATTGCCGACCCTTTTACCAATGCCAACCCACAAACAGCCAGCCCAACTCGAGCTCAAGGTAGAATTTTCACCCCCCTCTATATGAGCTTAACCAACACACTAAAAGTCCTGATGGAAAAGGGTATCTCAAACCCCTCGATCCCTAATCTCTTCCTGACCCACTCCCTGCTAGACATAACCCCATCAAGTACTGTGTGTACCATCAACAGTGCGGTCATGGCACCGATCGTTGCTACCGCCTTCGTCATGAGGTTCAGAATCTCATTGATAACCAGATAATAGCTCCACCTCAAGACCCTGATGTTACCACCAACCCATTTCCCATCCATGACCAAATATCCCCTACCCACCTTAACCTCATCCATATACTCCCATCTACCTTTAACCCCAACATATACATCACCCCGGCCCATTTACCCAAGCCTAAGGTGTTCATTCCAAAAAGTACTGATTTGTGCATGATGGATGCACCCAATCCAGTTCTCGTACGCCAAGGGCGCCAAATGGATGAACCCACTACTGCTGAGATGTTGGGAATGATTGAAAACCTTCAAGGAATAGTGGCAGATTTAACATTTGGGGTTTCGATCCCATTAAAAAGCTCCCTAATCTTGGGGCAAGCTGCAGTTGAAAAGGGCCAACCCAAAACTATCTTAAAATTGGGTGATGACAGATCAACAACAAATAGGCCTCGCTTCGATATAGCCACCCAATCCCTTGGCCAAGTAGAAGCAAGTGGCAAGGACAAAGCCGGGACAAGTATTGATCCTTATACGTAACTCTGGTGGGTTATTAAGACTTTGAAGGTCAAAGGGTTAAATAAACAGTAAGTGCTTGCAGTTGTTGCAAAAACTATGGATTACACTTTTGTCGCTCAGGATGAGAGCATTTTGAATCAAGAGGCAAGCAATGGAAGAGGATGCTTTACTAGAAATACCCATGAATACCCAACCAACACCTACCAACCCATTTGCCAATGTTTCATGCTTCCTCCTCCCAAAAATGAATCTTCACCCAACTCCACATGAGCCTAACATGTGCATTGAGCGTACTGATGGAGAATGGATATCTCAAACCACTCAATCATCGACCTCTCCCTAATCCTCTCCCACATACACACGACTCTACCCAATATTGCATATTCCATCAGCAATACGGTCACCATACTGAGCGTTGCTTGCGCCTTTGCCATGAAATTCAAGACTTGATTGACAACAAAGTCATCACCCCACCTGAAAATCCCAAAGCTATCAATAACCCTCTCCCTGACCGCAATAGATTGCTATTCCATAAGATAAAACCCATACAGAGCTTGCCACCAACCAACCACTACCCTAGCCAACACAGTATACCCGCCACTGTGCCCAAACCCACTGTGCTCATTCCTGAATCTTCTGATTCAGATCTAAGCAAAAAGAACAAAATCTTTGAAGAGATGGAAAGTTTACTCGATCTTGGTGAGTTCAAGCTTGATGAAGCAGTGATACCAGCACTGGTGGATGGAATTATGGACCTCAGTCTCAACTAGGGGAATTATCGAAAGCACTTGGGAAAGACCTTCGGAACTAGGGGCATGGTGTGAAACAGCAATTGTTTCAGTCAAGAAGAAGTATATGGACAACATAATTGTGAGGCTTAGTCTGTGAGACTCAGTTTCAAAGTCTGGGTGTGGATGTGTATTGCTGAATTGAAAGCAGGTATGGACCTTCCCGTGGGCTACTTAAAGTTGTTTTTGAATTCTATAGATGGACTTGGAGAGTGAAAACCCCTTGTGTTTCAAGGGTACTGATTTTGTTTTGAGTTGTGCCTTGTAAATATTTGTTATGAGTCTTGTTTTATTTGTTTTTTCTTGCGTTGTGTCAGTTGAGTCCTTTCCTTTGAGTCACTCTTGTGTACCCCTGTAGACACCCCATTTTTGACTATCCTCAAGACTTGGATGTCACCGTTTGAACATTCGGTGATCATCCATGTTCGTGTTCGTCTTGAGTTCTCGGAGGTTTCGGTCGCGCGCCTTGCCTCGAGACCTCTCGACTTGTTTGCTTTGTGCTTGGTTATGCACCAAACACTTGTGTTTTTGCTTCTGAGGGCAGGGAATGGCTTGTTGGCCATCCTCACACCTCACTGGCCTTGGCTTGAGGCCACCGGCCCTATTTTCTTGCTACCGGCCAAAGGTGTTGGCCGGTCGGCAATGGTTTTGGTCGGCCGGCCATTTTTGTTGGTCAATCAGCCATATTTTCTGGTCAACCCCTTTCCATCTGCTTTTGGCAGATATTTTATGCCAGCTATCACAGCTGGCATCCACATTACACCCCTTCCATATACGTGTATGATGGGATTTGCTCCCTTGTGTTAACTTCTCCAAGAAGCTTAGGAATTGAATTCCTATTAAAGGGGAGGCCCTCCTCCCTTCTCAGAGGTTCTGAAATTTAGGGTTAGAGGTTTTATATCTATCTATCTCTATATCTCCCTCTCTTTTGATTTGTGTGTGTAATAGTGTTCTAAAGGGTGTTTTGTTCATATTTTTGCACTAAAGCACCTAGTGTTACACTATCCCTTAGTTGCTGAGGTGCTAAGGAGTTGTTTTCAGAGTTCTTGGGCTGGTTTTGATCCAAGGAAGGTGCTGGAGTGGTGTTCTTGAAGAGGTTCTTCAAGGGTGAGAAACTATCCTCTTTGTTCCCCATTTTTGCACAAGCTTTTAGCCTATCTTGCATCTGTTTTTAAGCTTAACTTATAACTAATAAAAGTTCTTTTTTTAAGTGCTTAAAATAGTTGTTTAAGATCACTTTGGTGTTTGGGGTTGTTTACCCCCTCTTAGGCCTTGTTTGGCCTCTTTTTGTGCCCTTCTTTGTGAGCTCCGGGACCACCTTGTATTGGCCTTCTCACCACTAAAATCTAGAGGGATTTCAGTGGTGGGAATGGTGTTTTGAGGTCCTAAGAAGGAGAGGGTCATCCCCTCTCCTTGTTGTCTTCAATACTTGTCATATTTGCCTCATGTGTGAGCACCTTTGTTAAGTTCATGTTGACCATGTCTTAGCTGGTATTTGTGGTTGTTTTGCTCTGATATAGCACTATTTTGACTTGGTTTAGACATACCATGAATGCTTTGTATACTTGTCTTGTAATCCCATGATTTGGCCTTAACATGCATCATGTTGTAACATGTCTTTTTAGCATGATTTTGGCTTAACTTTATGAAGCTTCTAGCTTTGTTTTAGCATGCTAAAGCTCTATTTTTCATTGTTTTGGTTATGCTTGTATCACTTTGTATAGCTACCATGTATTCTAGCTTGTAGG
This sequence comes from Camellia granthamiana, assembly GCA_036172215.1. Classification (NCBI taxonomy): domain Eukaryota; kingdom Viridiplantae; phylum Streptophyta; class Magnoliopsida; order Ericales; family Theaceae; genus Camellia; species Camellia granthamiana. Next base: position 38,114,396 of record CM069905.1, read on the forward strand.
CTTTGAGTATTGAATCTTCTAGCATGCTTTACTTGGATCATTTCAGTGGTTTGGCATCACTTGTAATGTTATTTTAGTCCATATAGTATGCTCCTATGCTTGCTTTCATCAGTCCTTTAATGCCTTAAAGGGTTTGTGTCTTATGCCTCATGATTGTATCATTGGGTATGCCACCATGCTTAAGTCATCGGGATGCCATCTAAGTGGGTTTTTGGGCTCATTTTGGCATGTCATAACTCTGTTTTGGGTCGCTTAAATCATGCCATGTTTGGTTGTTTTAGGTGTAGTGTAATACCTCTTTAGATGGCCTTGCATGCCTCATGATTTTGCCCCTTGTTTTGGCTTGTTTTGGCTTTGGTCATTGCATGTTTTAGGCTCACTTTAGCATGACTTAGGACTGTTTTGGGTCATACTTGCCATATGCACTTTGTTTTGTGTAGCTTTGGTTCAAGTCCCTCGACTAGTCTTAGGCTCCAGCCTTGAGCATGCCATGCTTGACTTGTTTATGTGATTTGGCATCACTCCTAGCCTCATTTCAGGGCACGTAATGTTGTCACATTTGCATACTTTCCATTCTTTTTAAGTATGCTCGAAAGTTGCTCTTTTATGCTTAGAGTAGCGGACCATTAGCATGCATGTTTTGTATGCGTATTCCATGCCTCTGTCGTATCATTTTGGCCACTGTTTTGGACCTATTAGAGGGCTGTCCATCTTGGTGTAAGTCCATCTTTTGCATGTTGTTGCATGCTTGCCTTGTGTGTTGTTGCATACTCAGCTTATTAATATGTTGTTGCATGTTTAAGTGGTATTGCATTTGGCATGCATCTCTTCTTAAGTTGCCTAACATATTGTTACATGTTTGCCTCACATGTTGTTACGTGCTTGAATGTTGTCACATGCCTTGCATGTGTGCATGCTTGTTTAGGTTGCATTGCATTTGGCATGCTTGTTACTATTAGCCTTGCATGCTATTGCCATTAACATGTTCACGTCGCATTAGTTTTGCTTGCGTGTTTGCATCCCTTGCCTCTTGATCAATCATGATAGAGGTTGGGGCTCTTCTATGTATTTGTGTGCATTTCATTTGACATCAAAATGCACATTCGACACCTTTGGCCATCATGCATCAAAATGCGTGATTGGTGGCCCGAGGGTCGAGAACCATACTCCTTTGAGTCTCAAACATGATAAGGAGGGTGGTAGTGCAAACATTGCTTTGAAAATGCATTGCCATGCCTTGTCTGTCCTCTGCTGCAGCAAAACAGGATTTTGCAGGAAGAGATGGCCGGTCGGCCATCTTCAGTGCCGGCCGGCTATGTATTGTTGGCCGATGGCCTCACTTTTGGTCGGTGACTATATTTCCATGGCCGGTGGCCTCATCTCTTGGTCGGTGGCATACCACAGTGCTCAAGGAGTGATTCTGGAGCTTCCTTGGGATTTGTGAAGTTTTCAGAAGTACAAAGCAATGTAAACAGAGGCAGCATGAGTATGGTGATGGATTTCCGAGCGAAGCTGAGCGTGCATGCATTCCTCCCTCTTCCCGAGGCTGCTTTACTGCTTTAGTAGCTTAATTAATTTGTTTAAATTAGTTAAGTGTTGTGTAATAATTAATTAGCTTGTTAGTTAGTTAATTTGTACTATTCATTCGGTCCCCCGTCGAGAGGGCGCAATTGTGTAATAAGCGTGCGTGTGTGTGATGCATGTCTTCCAACCTCCATTTCTTTCTCCCTTTTATTTACCAGCTTATGATGGTTAGTTTTAGGGCACGTTTCAATTAGCATTTATATGTTCGCATGTTTGCATTCATTCATCTGTATTGCATGCACCGGGCTCGGCGCATCATACTAATTGCATAGTACTTCGATTCCAACTTGAATACGTGTATCGAGTTGTTGCATTTCACATGCCATTCTTGGATTAGCCGAGCCTATTCTAGTTGCATTTTGCTTGCGATGCATTAGCCATTTTAACATGGACTTGGATCATACACTTGATTACTAACATGTTCTTTGTTTTGGCTCGGAGTACACTGTGAGTGTTTATGCTTTAGCATACTGCATGTATGTTAATGTTGCCATGAAAGCATGCTTGCCATGAGGCTAACTGTTTATCTGCTATAACTGCCTGAATACCTGTGGGTGAAGGTTGGATTGCTTGAATTGGAATAATTCGTCAAAATCAGTGTTTTAGCCTACTTGCTAGCACCTTCAAACCATTTTTAAACAAACGGATATGCGATGCTTTGTTCCAAATTAGGCAATCTAGTCTATACTTGTGTTGTGCGCATCACGTAGTAAAGACTAGCTAATTAACAGGAACAAGAACGCATGTGTTTTCAAAAACAAGATATCATGTTTAGTAGTGGCCGATCTTTGATCGGGCGAGCGGGGGTACTCATAGCTGACCTTCCCCAATCATACCTAAGTTCCCGAGCCGAGGCAACTTTGGTGATGACGGATACGTGGCCTTAGGCAACGAGTCAGGGTTTCCTAAATTTCTCCAAAATAAAATATTTAGGTGGCGACTCTATATTTGGCAAAGCAGTCCATGTTTGGCACTTCTTTCTTAAAAATCAGTTTTCCAAAACGATTTGCCGGAGTTGGACTCTTTGGTGATTTATCAATCTTGCATTGCACTTTGCGAGATCAGATTAAGAACCGTGACATTTGAGTCCAAACTATAGTGAGCCCCAATGAACAAAACGAGATTCCCTCCCAGGACGTTCGGGGACGTCTACAACCCCCGGGTCTTTATCTTTATAAAGAAAGTGGGAGTCAAGATTCTGATCATTTTATTGTGCCTATGGTGATGCATGTGTGACCTTTTGCAAATTGAAAAAGGCTTTAAATTTGCTTTTGAAACTTATTTATTTATTTATTTATTTTGAATGAGATTCTGTTAATAAGCTCAAGTATTGAGAAGGATCCCCTGAATGATTTGAGTGAATTATGACTTATCAGTGCAAAGTCATTCAGGATTTCAAAATTTTAAGCTGTTTCTTTTGCAAAACTTGCGAAGATAGGTTCAGAATTGTGCGTGGTATCCTACATTGTCCTGGGGATTCTCTTCGTCGTTAGGTGATTATTTTTGGCAAGCACAAGGCGGCTTTCAGACCTACAAGTACAAAATGGTTTTTAGACCTCACAATCATAGAATTTATCCCTTGGTGTTTCCATTATTTCAAAGAGAAAGAAAGGAAGAAAAGAAAGGAAAAAAAGAAGAAAAAGAGGAAAAAGAAGAAACAAAAGAAAAGAAAAGGAAAGAAAGAAAAAAGAAAGAAGTCAACCATCAAGCCAGGGGCATCCATTGGAATGAAATCCAATCAACTGTGAGGAAGGGAACTTCTGTCTGAATTCAGGGAAGCCAATGCAAGAAAGAACCACATTACGAGAAGAACCAACTCTGAAAATGGAGCGAAATAAAGGAAGAAGACATGCATAAAAGAATGGAGAACCAAGCTCAAATTAAGGCGAAGCCAATTCAAGTGTTAGGGCAATGATGACCATTGATCAAATTCACTACAAATGTTGTAACTTTATCCTTGAGAGGCTCACTAGGCCAAAAACCTAAAAGGGCGACCTAGGCAAAAGTTAGAGCATAAAAAATGAGAAATCAAAAAATATAGCTCGCAAGGTTAAAAACCCCGAAAGGGCGACTTTGGCAAAAGTTAGAGCACAAAAGAAGAGTATCAACACTCGAGTGAACCTCAGCCATGAACTACGTTGACCTGATTCCCATTTTTTTGGGATACATAGGCAACTTCATCCTGAAGTTCGATCTCAACCATATCTATCCCATTCCTCTCAACTCAAATCATCTTACCCAATTCACATCATCAGCTTCGCATCAATCTATGAGCTACACCGATTGCTGTGCATATCATACACTTGCGCTGGGTAAGAAATAACTAACTTGAATCAACAAGTGGAGAAATTCTCAATACTTAAACTTATCAGTGGAATCTCTATCTTGAGCAAAAAAAGGAATTGAACCTTGGGTTCTTGCGAAATTGATTTCTAAAGGGAACATAAGTAAAACTAGGGGATGGATGATCAGTTACCTTGAGTCTTTTTCTGATTTTGGGTCAATTGTGAGTTATGTTGTGTCGTACCTGGTGTTTGTTTCCGTCTGCGCTCTGTATCGAGTGACCATAGCATGTTGCTATTCATCAAGTCACCATAACGTGTATGTCATTCAAAAAACGCTCTTCATCGAGTCACCCTAGCGAGTTTGTCACTCAAAAGTTCAATAGAGTGGCATGGTCAAAATTCCATACACAAATGTTCGCTCCAAACTCAAAAACAAGTCCATGTGTGGAATTCATAAACGAGCTGAGAGTGCCCATACAAGGGGCATCACGTTCATGATCATTGCAAAGTGCATATAAGGAATCTATCACTGCTTTGAAGGAGACTGGAGTAAATTCTCAAAACATGCTGGAGCAAAGGAAACGCATGAGTCTAATTGGTTGACAACTGATCTGATGATCCCCATTACTTGTGTCTACATAATGTTGAAAATAGTGGCTAGTGGCTGGACACTAGGGGCAATTTTCAGTGTATCTGATCGGGCCATCATTTGAACAAGGGGCATGAACCTAAACTTTCTCTCCAACTGATCAAAGCCATTTGTTGGGCACTTTCCCCTAGATTAGGGTGGGCTCACCCCCATGATGATTCTGATACGATTCAGCTTTCGAAAGTTGTCTTCGATCATTTCAAGACTCTCTTGGGATTGCCATTTTCCCTCTGATTAATGCATGTGTTTTGCATTATGCCTACATGCTTATACACTCTAGTTAAGTTGAACTGCGTGATTCGTTGCTCTTGCTCTTGACTTTGTTTTGTGGCAAGTTGCCCTGCACTCATCTCATAAGGTACATGATGCATTACTCTGAGTACTGCTCATTTCCCTCTGCATACCATGCGTCGCTTACCTACATCGCACTATTTTGTGCATTTCACTTTGTATCGCACTGTCATGTGCATTATATCGCACTGTCTTGTGCATTTCATCTTACATCGCACTATTTTGTGCATTGCATCGCACTGTCTTGTACATTTCATCTTACATCGCACTATTTTGTGCATTACATCGCACTGTCTAGCGCATTTCAACTTACGTCACACTATTTTGTGCATTACATCGCACTGTCTAGCGCATTTCAACTTACGTCACACTATCTTTTGCACCTTGTATCTTTGTATCGCACTATCTTGTGCACCTGCATAGCACTGTTTTGTGCATTCACCCTACACAGCACTAATTTGTGCATTTACCTATATCACACTATTTCATGCATTCAGCCCGTATCGCATTATTTTGTGCACCACTCACACTGTTTTGTGCTCTCACGAGTCTGTGAGACCTTAAATCCACTAGAGGTGTAATTCCTTTGGTGTTTGTCGTGCCCAAACGACTTCTGGTGGTTTGGTATAGCCACCTGCTTGTGTTTGCGATGAGTTCCTAAGAGACCAACTGCGACGGTGAAAACTAGAGTTCAAATGGCCAAGGCCTAGAATGCAAAGGTTCGGGATTTTCGAGACTAAAGTCTGGTTTAAATACCCAGGGGTGTATTCTCGGCTTGAAATCTGTATGGCAGCCCCATAGGTTGAGGTAGCTTGTATGCACCTCCATTCTGGATACTAAACCAACCTAGTCTATCACCTTGTTGGAGAATAGGGAAAATTGCGAACATAACCAGGAAGAAAAGTAGTACCTGCGGTTTGGAAGTGCAACCAAGACGAAGTAAAAGATCCACAGCAGCATGAGATGAGTCATCGCTAATTGCCCCTGTAATGCATCACTTCCCAACTGCTACATCATAGTTATTATCTATTGCATCATATCTATCACTTCTATCGCGTTGCATATCTACTGCATTATCCATTTTATCGTCTGCATCATTTCCATGTTAAGCTTAGTTTGGCATGTGCTCATATCTTTCCCTTGTTGAAACGTAGCTCTGCATATATACGCGCCTATTCTGCAAGAATTGTGGTCTGACGGTTTCGACACCTTTTCTATGTTAGACGTGGTTTGTTTTGTGTCCATGCCCTTTCTAGGTAAGGCATGGTTCTCACTTCATCCATTGTATCCATTGCGTCGTACTTTGTTTTGTTGTATTCACCATTTAGGATCACTATCTTTCCTCAGCAGATCATTCCTTACTTATATCATCCCCCACCCAATTACTCGTACTCTTTCTCTTTCTACGAAAAACATAGTTTTGCATGTGCTCGCACCTTTTCACGTTGAAACATGATTCTGTTATGTGTACGCATCCATGCTGCGCTGAGGCCAGTATTGAGGATGTAAGCATTTAGCCTGTGTTAGGCGTCGTTTGGCTATGCCCACTTCTTTTCTGTGTTAAACATAGTTTGTTTTGCATCCCCATCTCTTTATGGTATTTGTTTGGTAAGAACTGCTCGTGGTTTGATTATATTATTGTATTGAACTACATATCCTTTACATTGTTTTGTTGCATTGTGCATACCATTTGTGTTTTGCCCCTGAACTACGCTGGTTTGATTCCTTACAAAGGGATACGTAGGCAACCCTCGGGTTCAACCAACTGCATCTACATTTTCTTTGTTTGCCCAAGTCATATGGCCTTGTGAAAATGGATCGTCTACGGGCTTTGACATTCACTCACGCCATTTCATAACTCTGAGCTCTGTCAAAGAGGGGCAACTGTAGACACCCCATTTTTTTATCGCCCTTAAGACTTGGGCGCCACTAATTGATCACTCGATGATGAAAGTTGTGCTATGCAAATGTTTGATTTCTTTAGCAAGAAGAGTTACAAAATCTCAACCTTACACCCCATTTTGGACGAAAACTATTTTGACCAAAACTTTTTTTTAGACCTCAAAACCCTCTCTTTCAAAACATGTTTGAAAAAGCTTCTACGATGTTCCGAGGCTCGCATTTCGTTAAAAATTGCACTTTTCGGTAAATTGAGCAAGGACGAAGTGGAAATAAATGGAAGAGAGGTGAACTCTTTAAAAAAAATCTTTAAAACAACTTTTTTAGAGGTTTGGAGTAGAAGAAAATAAGAGGAGAGGAAAGAAAACTAGTTGGGGGAAGAGTTAGGCATCAATCCGTTAGGACAAAACTGAGCAGCCTTCCCTAAAATAGGCATATCTCTTCGCACACTTAGACTTTAGATGTAAGGCCACCCCCATTGGAAATTAGACTTCTGGGGCTTCAATTTAGACTCAAGAATGACCTAAAATCGAGTCCGGATGAGGGAGATATTCCCATTTGAAATCGGGCCTAAAACCAGATTTTTGTGGCCAGACACAAATAGTGGCCTGCCCGCTAGTAGTGAAAATTTTGACTTCTTTTTTAGTAGATTTACCCACTTTTGGGGGGTGCCGTCCACTAATGTATTTTTTCCATCCACCATTGATGGCCTGCCGGCCACAAGTGTCAAAAAACAAACTTTTTGCAGATATTTTCCTCCAGCTGTTTCCACAAAGCTCCACTTGTCTCTATATAGATATTTCGACCAAAGCTCATATATTACTATATATAGAAGACCTCTCTTCTTGCTTTGAAGGTTAGAAAACATTAGGAGTGAAGAAAATTTGGGACCAAAATATCTCTCTCTCTCTTGCAATTTTGTGTACACTTGCCAAGTTTTATCACTCTTTTGCATACACATCCTTAACCAAAATTGATCACCTTTGAGCTGAGGTCCCTTAAGGTCTTGTTGGAGCTCTTAAAGGTGGTTTAGACTTGTATTTGTGCCTAAAGTTGTGCTTGGCTTCAAGAGGTATAACACTTGTCTTTTAACTTGTTTTAGGACACTTGTTTCTTTATCTTTTCCCATTGTTTTTGGGCCTTTTTTGAGTTGTAAAAATCTCTCTTTTAATGGGCTGAAATTGATGTTTTAAGCCATTTGAGGTTAGGGGGGTGTCTCACCCATCTTTATTCGTTGCTTCTAAAACTTTTGCACCTTTGTTTCCCACTTTCAAACCAACTTTTTTTAGGCCTTTAACCACTGAATTTTAGAGTATTTTCAGTGGCAAAAAAATTATTTCGAAGTCTAAAATTGGAGAGGTTAGCCTCCCCTCCTTGTGCCTTGTTTGCTAGCCTAGTTAGCTCCATATGTTAGCATGATTTTCTAACTTTTTGTAGCTATATTCCAGCATGTTTTTGCCATTGTTTTAGACTGTTTTAGCTCTGTTTTGGGCTGTTTAGGTTAGTTAAGTCTTGTTTTGCATGGTTGTAGTGTGAAGGTCCTCACAAGCTTGGTGATTTAGGCCATTAGACACCCCTTGTTTGAGTTGATTGCATGTTTTGGTTTTGTTTTACACTTCATATCAGCACCTAAAGCTCTGCAACCTCCCTCATTTCTTCACTCTTTATTTGTTTTGAGGGTTGTTTCAAACTTGGGATTCTTTAAGCTTGAGATTGAGGTCCATGCTTAATGGTTTAATCCTCTTTTGAGGGTTCATTACCAACAGCATGAAACTTCTCTCATGCCTTAGACCACCCCTTGGTTGACACTTCTTTCACCTTAGAAAACTCTCAAAAATGGACTTAATTGACTAAGTAATGGTTGGTAATTAAAATGGGTAAATAAAAGTGGCAAGTAAAATTGTGCAAGGTAAGCATTTGTTCGTGTTGTATGTGTTCAATCGGATGTTAATTGAACACAAGGAGAATTGGGGCATTTCATACTCAAAGTGATGAAATGTGCCAACTTTCCAAGGTCTCCATTGCCCTTGATAATGCATGATAGGGTGATGGTTGTTGAGTCTTATTTGTGCATTCATTAACTTGTACATCATGGTTCTTTGGCCATCATGCAATGAAATTGCTTGATCGGTGGTTTTGGAACCAAGTGTATCACTCCTTTGAGATTGTTTTGATGATAAGGAGGGATACACAGTACAAACAACCTGTGAGCATACCCTCTCTTTGCCCTGTTTGCTCTCTGTTGCAGCAAGGAAAGATGTGTCATCAGTGGCCGGCTAGCCACTGCTACTAGCCGGCAGACCATCAGTTTTGGACGGCAACCCCTTAGTGGTGGCCGACCACCACTTCTGGCCTGCCGGCCACCAATAAATTTTGAGCAGTGTGCTTATGAGGCATGGCAGAGGTGATCTAGAGAAGGAAATAGTGCAAAGGCTATGCAAACAGAGGCTTTCAAGGGCAGACAACGAATGTTCTTTGGGTGGAAACCGAGCATGCATGGCCTCCCTCGCTTCCTGAAACGAGTTATCTGGTTTATTAGTTTAATTTAATTAGCTTATGATTAACCTATTTTGTAAATCATTTAATTTGTATTGTAATTATTTAATTAGTTAGTTAGCTAATTAGTTCAAGTGTTGTAATAATTAGTTAAATTCGTTTAGCTATTTATTCGATTTTGTAATAATTAGCTTAATTAGCTTAGTTTAGCTAGCTAGTTAGCTTTTATTCATTCGGACTCTCCTTTGTGAGAGCATAATGTAATAATGTGTATGTCTTCCAACCTCACATATTTCTCCCTTTATTTACCTGCTTTTGATGGTTAGATTAGGGACATATTTCAATTAGCATACCTTATGCTCACATCTATTCATCCGTATTGCATGCACCAAGGCTCGGTGCATCATTTAAACTGCATTGTCATTTCAATATTTCTTTGAATATGTGCTTAAACTGCATGTTATCTAATCAATTCATATGCCATCTTAGTAGCCGAGCCTCTTAATTGCATTCTTCGTATGTGTTGCATTAGACATTTAACATAGTTAAGAATTATGCATATTTTTCTAACTCATGTCTTCTTAGCTTGGAGTACTAGGTGAGTTTTTAGTGCTTTAGCATACTTGCATGAGTGTGAGTGATTGCCATGTCTAGCATGCTTGCCATGAAGCTAAATACTTACTTGTTAAACTACTTGAATGGCTGTGGATGAAGGCTTGTTGCTTGAATTGGAACGATTCAACGAATGTACGTTTTAAAGCCCACTATGTCTAGTGGCAAATCAGTTTTAAGCCCACTATGTTTGGTGGCAAATTCAAACCATTTTCGCAAAACAAACATGAATTTGAATTGTTCTAACTTGAGCAAACTACTCTATACTTGCTTGTGCGCATCACATAGTAATGCTAGCTTAATAACTGGAACAAGAGCACATAATGTTTATAAAAATTATATCATAATTAGTAGAGGCCAATCTTTGATCGGGCGAGCGGAGGTGCTCAATTCATGACCTTCCCCTCTCGTACCTAAGTTCCCGAGCCGAGGCAATTTGGTGATGACGGGCACGTGGCCTTTGGCACGAGTCATGGGTTTCCTAAATTTCCCTAAAACAAAACATTTAGGTGGCGACTCTGTATCTGGCAAAGCAGTCCAATTTTGGCATTTTTTTATTCAAAATCAATTTTCCAAATGATTTGTCGGATTTGGACTCTTTGGTGATTATCAATTTCACATTGTACTTATGAGATTAGATTCAGAACCACAGAAGTCCAAACTGTAGGGCTTTTTTTCAAACTTTCGAAAGGGAGCGCGAAAAAGCCGGGTTACATACACGTTATTACATTGCGCTCTCACAAAGGAGAGTCCGAATGAATAAACTAAGCTAACTAGCCACTAATTAAGCTAAGCTAATTAGACTAACTATTACAAACCAAACTCAATAATTAAGCTATACTATTTAACTAATTATTACAATACTTGAATTAACTAACTTGTTAGCTAACTAAGTAAATAATTACAACACAAGTATAATTAATGATTAAACTAAATAATTAACTACTACGCCTCGGGAAACGAGGGATGTACATGCGCATGCTTGGTTTCCACCCGAAATGACCACCGTTTTGCTTCCGAATGCCTTTGTTTGCATAGTTGGACACCAACACTGCTGCTCACTCTGTTCTGCCATACAAACTCTCTGCTGTGTTTTGCATTAGTAGCTGGCTAGCCACTGGTAAAGCTTGCCGGCCACTAGCCGACCACGGTTGAAGGTTGCCGGCCATGGATGGTAGTCTACCGACCACTGATGCACAGGTTCATCTTGCTACAATAGAGGACAAACAGAGCATATATAGGGTATTTTAAGAGTTTATTTGCACAACTCACCCTTCCTTTTCATGGAAAAATCAAAGGAGTGGCAAGTTTTGGTTCACAAACTATCAATGGATGCAATTTCATTACATGATGACTTGTGAAACCAAGTATGCAAGGTCAATAAATGCAAAACAAGACACAAAACTCCTCCCTTTCATGAAAGATTAAGGGAAGAAGTTGACCTTGGAGACTTGGATCATTTCATCACTAGCAAGTACGAAATAGTCCAAGCTCCATGTGTTCAATTAACGTCCAATTGAACACACCAAGACACAATCAAATTCTTACCTTTGCACAATTTTAGTTTCCATTTTAGTTACTCCGTTTTAATTTACCACCCATTCTTTAACCAATTAAGTCCATTGGTGAGTTAAATCCTCTAAAAGAGAAGGAAGTGTCAAACAAGGGGTAGTTTAAGGCAAGAGAGAGATGTCATGCCGTTGATAATGAACCCTCAAAAGAGGATTAAACCATTAAGCATGGACTTCAATCTCAAGCTTAAACAATCCTAAGGTTGAAACAACCCTCAAAGCAAACAAAAAGTGAAGAAATGAGAGAGGTTACAAAGATTATGCTTGCTAAAATTAAGTGACAAAAACACTAAAGCAATGCAATCAACTTAAACAAGTGGTGTCTAAAGGCCTAAAACACCAAGCTTATGAGGACACTTACACTTGAAGCATGCAAAACAAAGCTCAAATACAACAACCAGCCCAAAACAAAGGCAAAATAGTCCAAAACAAGTCCTAGAACATGCTGGAATTGAGCTAAAAATGTCTAGATTAACATGCTAAAACATGGTACAACCTGGGCTAATAAGCAAGACACAAGGAGGAGAGGCTAACCGCTCCAAATTTGGACTTCAAAACATGATTTTGGCCACTGAAAAAGCTCTGAAAATCAATGTTTAAAAGCTTGGAAAAAGATAGAAAAGGGGTGGGAAACACAAGGGTAAAGGCCTCCAAAACAAGGTACAAAAAAGAGCTATCAACCCCTCAACCTTTAATGGCCTTAAACCCAAGCTTCAGCCCAAAAAACACAAAGTTTTGACAGCCCAAAACAATGGAAAAACAGTAGGAATAGAAGTAAATAAAACAAAGTTACAAGCAAAGTCTTATACCTTTGAAGAGAAAAGCAACTCCAAGCAACAAAACCAAGCAAACAACACCCTCTAGAGCTCAAACCAAGCTCAAAAGTACCTCAGCTCAAAGATGGTGAGATTTGGTTAAGGGTGTATAGGCAAAGGTTAAGGAATTGTAATCAAAAGTGTAGAGAATTTGTAGAGAGAGAGAGAGAGTTGTAGAGAGAGGAAAATTTTTTAGTTCAAAATTTTCTAACCTTGCTACAAGAGAGAGGGGGTCCCTATATATAGAAAACATAAAATTCCCTCAAGGAGATCCAGTCCTACACGTGGGTGAAGATGGATGCATTTGGGCAAACAGCTGGCACAGCTGGCATAAAATATCTGCAAAATACACTGGTGGCAGACCGGCCATTAGTGATGGCCGGCAAACCACATCAGTGGCCGACAGCCCAAAAGTGATGGCCGGCAGCCTCTAGGGGTGGCCGACAGGCCACCATAAGTTGCAGGCTTGAAAGACGAAGGCATGGTCCAAGAATGAGGCAACAAGAATGTAGGGTTTGAAAGGCTCAAAGTTGTGGCATTCTACTGAGGGCTTCGAGCATTTGGCAAGAAAATATGTTCATCATCGGGTGTGCATGCAAGGACATCCAAGGGCCGTCAAAAATGGGGTGTCTACAAGGGGTTATATGAATGAAGCTCGATAATATTGCCAAACCAAATTTCATTTCTGTTCTCATAATTCATTAATTTCATCATCAAGATCTTTCGACATCATTTTATGTGGTACATCCATGAAGTAACAACATGTGTGTCAATCAATCCAAAAGCCATGGTATTATCCCCCAGGTGAGGGCCTAGCCATGGTATTGTTACCCCAAGGCAAGGGTGTCATGACCCGAACCCACCCCCAAGGGTTAAGGACATAACTGGCCAGTAATCATGAGATTACCTACGGCCTCAGACCAAACCAAACGTATTTTAACAGAGTTAATAGGGGCCAAACGGAAGCAATTTAAAACTTTGTCCATAGAGCTGTGTTTACATGGCACATCATAACAACCCGTACATATGTACATTAATAACTCACATTAAAATATCTACTACACAAAGCTCTGTACATACAGGATCATATAGGTCTAAGTCAGCCGAATAAAACTATATACAACATGTTCAAAAACTTCGCCCGTATGACAAAATAAAACAAAATGACAAAAAGGCGAAGACAGGTCTCGTGCGTAAGACGCGAGGGCTGACTCTTCAAAACCTTTGTTGTTCCTCACAAACTTCACTAGGGCTGGGTTTGGACTTCTCTTGGCTCACCTACAAACACATGAATGAGCGTGAGCGACAGCCCAGTGAATAATATCAAGTAAAGAAGTTATACAAACGATATGTAGAACAACATGCTTTAAACGGCCTTGGGCCCAATTCACATTTCTATTTAACATGTATACACAATTTCGGTCAAGTGACTACGGTTCTGAACAAACTGGCCTTGGGCCCATTCAAACTTTCATTCGTGTCAAAACGGCCTCTAGCCCATTCATTCTTGTCAAAACGGCCTCTGGCCCATTCATTCATTCATATCAAACATTTGTCCATAATTCAAACTGGCAAACTCATACGGCTTATAAGGAAATAAGCAATTGGACAAATGACAAGTTTGAAATATTGATATTACTCACAGTGATCGGTTGGTTGGTTTGCCCTGGAGCTCGACCCTACACATTCCATGAACACAAAATGGTCACAAACAATTCAATCCGTTCTAAATTCACATTTTCCTCTTTAGGCTTCATTCTTATCTCTTTAACTCAATTACAATGCTTAATGCATGCCTAAGAGTACTTGCAAGTGAAAGAGAACGAAAAACGAAACACCGAATACACTTTCAAAATTTCAGAAAACAGGGTCCCCGCTCGAGCGTGGGATTCCCCGCTCGAGCAGACCCATTAGGTCTGCAAAAGTGTTGGTTGTATCATTTTTACACGCGAGCGTGAACTCGGACGCTCGAGCGGAAGTTCATCCTACATAACTCCCCGCTCGAGCGTGAACTTCCCTGCTCGAGCGGACACCATGCCTGCAAGAAAATATTGGAAGCTCGAAATCCCCGCTCGAGCGGCGGTTCCCCCGCTCGAGCGGACATCAAAAATTCTGGGTTTTCCAGAATGGTTCTTGAGCTCGAATTCAACACTCTAACCAACATTTCTTGCATGCCATGGCTCAAATTTCACATATACATATACTAACATGATACCAACACCAAATTACAACACAATGAAGCTCAATTTCTTGAATTACTTACATGCATGCCTCAAATTAACCCAAACTCATCACCAACACATCAAATTTAAACATGCAAAGCTCATACCTCCATGATCTACTCTTGCATGTGAGAAATATTCATTCATATCAACTTAATTGGTGAAGAGATGATCAAATACATGGATTTCAACAAAATTCAACATAGATTATACACATTGTGTTCAAATATGGAAATTCATAGTAATTTCCTACATGCATGCATCCATTGACTTTAAATTCAACACATACAACTCAATTTCATTTCAATTCTTACTCTTGGTCATTAATCAACTTTGAATACGTAAAATTACAACTAAAATCCATGAGTCAAGGATTGATTACTCACCTAGGAGCCTTAATTCTCACAATGGTGGTTGAATCTTGCACCTAGCCTTCCCAATTCACAAATTTTGAGCCAAACTACACAAAGGTGTCTCCTCTCTCTCTTAAGGTCAGCTCTCTCTTTCTTTAGGGAGTTGATTTCAGCCAAAATCATATTAAAGAGAGGAATTAAACATAATAAGGCCTTTTATATGGCTCCACTCAAACATATTATTTTAATACCAATTAATTGAGCACTATGACATTAAATTAATCTGATTAATTTGATCCGAATCAATTTCCAATTAAATTTCATCGTAGGCTCTAAAAATTATGCCAATCGCAATGGCACAATCAATTTCGGGTTCTGTGGCCGATAAGGCCTTCAATTTAATTTCCAAAGCAGATAATCAAACAGATATTCTTACGGTGAACAGATAGAAACTCAAAACCACATATTTTCACATAATGGCACACAAAAGCATATTAAACATATAATCATGCTCATATTAAGGACCAATTAGCATACTACAGAACAAGGATATTACAAAGGGCCTAGCCATGGTATTGTTACCCCCAGGCAAGGGCCTACATTCAATGGATGCCACAAAATCTTTTCGAAACAGAACTTCATTCATTATAAGAAAATAATGTTTTCAATAGGCCATACTATCAATTATCAAATCATTTCAATAATTCATTCAATCAATCACATATCCATTTCAATAGCAATAACATTTTCCAAAGTAAAGATAATTTGGACATATCTTTATAAAGTTATTACTCACAGTGGTTTGTGGTGTCACTAAGCCTCGGACGTCCACCTAAACAAAACACATAACAAAAGAACAATTGAAACACCACTTTATTTTAATTCAATTCTGTTTATGTGTTCCTAGCTTGTTTCATGACTATGTGAGTCCAAAAAGGTGACTAAGAACACTTGGAATGGCATGAGAATGCAAATATGCACTTAAAAGAGTTAGTCAAAATTTGTTGAAAACAGGGTCTCCGCTCGAGCGCAGCTTCCTTCACTTGAGCGGGGGTTCAAAAATAAGGGTAGTTGCTTGAGCATAACTTCCATCGCTCGAGCGGTCTGCAAACTTGACAAAAGTACTGGTTGCATGAAATTCCCGCTCGACGACCGCTCAAGCAAAAAACTAAGTAAAAAGGGTCCTCGCTAGAGCGCCACTTTGGTGGCTCGAGCGATTTGTAAAATTTTGTAAAACTTCTGGGAACTCGATTTTCAGGCTCAAGCGACACTTCCATCGCTCTAGCGGACAATGTGAATTCTAGAATTTCCAGAACTGTGTTTAAACTTCAAAACTGATATTCAAAGGCTCCAAACTCGTGTTTTTGGTGCAAAAACATGGAAAATCATTATATAACTTGAAAACATTCCCAATTTGAAATCATTTACTCAAATCATGATCTTTTTGACAACCAAAAGTTTGAAACTTCTATATTATAAACCATGCAAGCATCACATTGATTTTATATCTTCTTAAATCTTTCAAAAACTTGATCAACCCTCGTGATAAGTATGAAAACATGGGGAAACCTCGAAATTAGGTTACAAAAATGCCATGCATGTGAGAATTTCATGGATTGTAACTCAAAATGCTCATGCATGTGTACAATTCAACTCTTTTTCACCCAATTCATGGAAATCTAACACATATCTCTAAATTACATGCAAAAGAGTGTTGGAACTACTTGAATTAGGCTTCTCTAGCAACATTTCCAAGAATTAAAGATGCATTCCATACCTAGTGTTGAATACAAGAGTTGGCCTAGCTTAATTCACCAAATTTCTAGCAATTCTCTTCAAATCTCTTCTTCCTCTCTCTAAAGTGTTGAACCTGTAGACGCGCCCTGGGAGGGCCTCTCTCTACAGCTCGGACTCGATTTGTGTCACGGTTCTTAATCTGAACCAAAGAGTCCAAATCCGGCAAATCGTTTTAAGAAAAAATAGATTTTTTTGAAAAGTAGTGCCAAACATGGACTGCTTTGCCAGATACAAAGTCGCCACCTAAATATTTTTAAAATGGGAAATTTAGGAAACCCTGACTCGGTGCCGAAGGCCACGTGTCCGTCATCACCAAAGTTGTCTTGGCTCGGGAGCTTGGGTACGATCGGGGAAGGTCAACTATGAGCACCCCCTTTCGCCCGATCCGAAGATCGGCCTCTACTAACCGTGATATCTGATTTTGAAAACGTTATGTGCTCTTGTTCCGGTTATTAGCCTAGAATTACTATGTTATGCGCACAGCAAACAAGTATAGACTAGATTGCCTAACTTGGAAATAACCATTGCATATCCGTTTGTTTTGAAAAGCGCTTTGGAATTTGCTACTCGCAAGTAGGCTAAAATACGGATTTCAACGAGTTTTTCCAACTCAAGCAATCCAACCTCCATCCACAGGCATTCAAGCAATTTATCTCATATAAGCACTTAGCCACATGGTAATCATGCTGTCATGTTAACATTCACACGCATGCGATATGCTAAAGCATAAATACTTACATTGTACTCCGTGCCAAAACAAGAAACTAGTTAGCAAACATGCATGTCCTAGTTCATGTTAAGTGACTAATGCATCGCATACAGAATGTGATTAGGATAGGCTCGGCTAACCCTAAAATGGCATGTGAAATGCAATCATTCGACGCACGTATTCAAGTTAGATTTGAAGATACAATGCGGTTTGTATGATGTACCGAGCCCGGTGCATGTAAGACAAATAGATGGATGCACGCATGCATTGCATAAGGTATGCTAAAATAAACGTGCCCTAATCTACCATCGTAAGCGGGTAAATAAAAAGGAAGAAAGAAGTGGGGGTTGGAAGACATACACACCACTCACACATGCTTATTACAGATTTGCCCTCACACGGAGAGACCAAAAGAATAATACAAATTAACTAACTACGCAAGCTAATTAAATATTACAGATCAATTAAATTAACAAATTAATTAATCTAATTAAAGCAGTAAAGCCCTCAGGAAGCGGGTTCAATGCATGCGCGCTCGGATTCCGCTCGGAATCGCACTGCTATGCCTAGTCTGCCTCTGTTTTTCCTGCTTTGCTCCTCTGAAAACTGCCAAAGTCTCATAACTGCTCCCCTGGACACTGGGGGATCCCACCGGCTAAGTAGAATAACCACCGGCACTGAATTGTGGTAACCGGCACAAAATAGATCCACCGGCCATCGATTGACTGCCGGTCGGCACAAAATGTTGCCGGTCGGCAATAAATGCCTGCAGAACCTGCAACTCACAGCAGCAGAGGGCAAAACTTGCATGGCAATACAATTCAAGTAATATATGCACCAATCACACTCCCTATCATGTTAATGACTCAAGGGAGGATGTGCCTCGATTCTCGGGCCACCAATCACGCATTTTCATGCATGGCGGCCTAAGAATCAAGTGTGCACTTTCATGTCAAATGAAATGCAAACCAATCAAACAAAACAAGGCCCAATTCCTATCACCAAATCAAGGAACAAGGCATGCATGCAAGATGCATTACAACCTAAGCATGCAAGCTAAGGATGCAACATGGCATGACAAGGCATTTGTGCAAGCATACTAGCAAACATGAGGTGAGCATGCAATCAAGCAAATGGTGGTCTTAAACATGATCTAGGTAACTTTAATTAGGCCTAAAATCAGTGGCCAAAATGCCCAAAAATGAAGGCTAAACACACATGCACACATGCAAGTAGATTGGACCAACACTAAGCATTAGGCAAGCAACTTTTAAGCACACTCAAAAGAGGCTAAGTATGGACATGTAGCATGCATTATAAAGCTCTGAAATCATATAAAACATGGCGCCAAACCAAGCAATAAGGTAAGCTAAACATGCAACAATGGCCCAAAACTTAAGGCTAACAAGCCAAAGTGTAAAAGAGCCATGCAATGCAAGTCTTGGCCGACCAAAACAGTCAAGGACAGACCCCAAGCATGGCAAAATAAGCATAAAACACTCACAAGGCTAAGCCTAAAACATGCTCGAACAAAGGCTAACAACCTAAGGCATATTAAGGCGATTACAAGGCATTACATGGTAGGTATGCTAAGCATGCACGGTGTACCAAAACCAACACACAACATGATTATATTATGGCATAATAAGCATGAAATGCAGTCTAGACATGATCAAAACACACTCTAACAAAGGCTTCCTCTAGATGCCAAAAAGTGTCCCTTTCAAGGACAACAAGGAGAGGGGGTGGCCCTCTCCTTGTGAAGACTTCAAGGCACCATCCCCACCACTGAAATCCCTCAAGATTTCAGTGGTGAAGAGGCCCAAACACCAAAGTCTCGAAACTCACCAAAATAGCACAAAAATGGGGCCTTTCAAGGCCTAAGGGGGGGTCAAACTTCCCCAAAGCACAAAACACTCTTAATGAACTATCAAGAGGGTCTAAAAATAGAACTTTTTTACGTTATACACTAAACACAAAGACAGCTCTAAGATAGGTAGAAATAGGATGCAAAAATGGGGAATAAAGGACTAGTTTCTTACCTTTGAAGACCACCTTCACAAATGATGCTCCAACAGCCCTTCTTGGCTTGAATCTTCCTCCAAAACACTCAAACAAGCCTCCAAGGGTCTCAAGTCCAAGAGATGGTGTGTTAGTGTGTGTGTGTGAGCAAAAATGGCACAAAACACACACTTATAGAGATAGAAAATATATCTAACCCTAACCCTAGAACTCAAGCTTTTCCAAAGCTATCTAAAATGTCTAACAAGTGTCTCCCCTTCTTCCAAGAGAAGACCCTCTCTCTTCTATGCAATTCCCTCTTGTAAAGCTTATAAAACAAGCCATCCAAGAGGGAAATCCCTCCATACACGTGTATGGAGGGGAATGGGGTGGGTGCCAGCTATCACAGTTGGCAAGAAATATCTACAAAAAGTAGATGAACAGTGGTCGGCTGTTCAAAATTGTCATTTTGACAAAATGGAGTGCCGACCGGCAACAAAGAGTGCCGACTGACAAAATATATTGCCGGTGGCAACAAAAACCAGCCGGTGGCCTCTAGCCACTACCGGTGGTGTGTGGGAATGCCTCACAAGGCATTCCCTGCCCCTCCAAGGCAAAACACAAGTGTTTGGTGCAAAACCAGACACAAAATGGTCAAGTTCGGAGATCCTGAGGCAAGGCGCGTAGCCGAGACCTCCGGGAACTCCAAACGAACGCAAACACGGATGATCACCGAGTGTTCAAGCGGTGACGTCCAAGTCTTGAAGACGGTCAAAAATTGGGTGTCTACAGAACCCTCCTTCTTTTCTGTCAAAATCTCAGCCAAGAGCGTATACAACATATGACTCAAGCCTTCGTTAGGCTATATATACAACGTAATTAGCTTAGCCTAATCAAGGTTGGTTATTATTAACTGAGTGAGCTTAATTCTAATTAATTCCATCAGTTTATTCTAATTATTTTGATCCGAATCAATTTGCAATTAAAGTTGCCGTAAAATTCTAAATATTCTAATTAGTCTATTACGTTAATCAATTTCAATTTCTAAAGCCGTCTAAGCTCTCAATTTCTGTCTCTAAGTTGACAATTTGAACAGATATTCCATGTAACAATAGATAGCTACAAAATTAAGCATGTAATCACGCAATTAAACATACAATCATGCAATTAAACTTATTAGAGTAATATAGTATATTAATTCGGAGGTCGGGGTTGTCACAGAAGCGTTGATACGGTTGCGGAGTACATAATGGTGGCGGTAATCGAATTCCTAAATTTTTTTAAATCTTCGCACAACATTAGAGAGAGAGAGAGAAAAAAAAAAAAAAAAAAAAAGGAGGAAGTATATTAAATATTAAAAATAATAGTCCCGTAAACATCAATTCAAAATGGAAAATATCAACATAATTAGGGGTGTAACCAGGAATTTTGTCTAGGAGAAGCCAACATATATACATAAAAAACACTAAGTTAGTTTTGGGATATTATTAATTGAACATAATTTCTTATATAAACGTGCAAAAGAAGTATTTCATGAGAAAACTAAATAAATATAACAAACAGTTTTTTTAGTTGTTAAAAGTTTTGAACTATTAGATCTCAATATACAATCGGTTAAACCACTGTTTTAAGCTATTTTATTGATTGATATAATCTAGTAAATAAGAAGTGAAAATTGCTTAAAGCCTCTAAAACATAATCCTTAAATTTACACTCAATGACGTTAAATGTTGCATGTCAATTAATATGTTTAGAAATCAATCAATTAAAACCCAACCCTTGCAAGGCTATTGTGGACAAATTTATAAGTGAAGTTTTAGATTTTAGATTCTTTAACATTACTCATAAAAATATAGACATACCATTTTATTTTTTAAATTTAAAAAAATAAGTGACATGCACCTCTTGGATTAATAAAATTGACTGGATAAAATTGATACTATTATTTAAAATGTGAAATAATTAGAGATCATTTTCATTATATACTAAAATATTAATGAAACAGAAACTTAGTAAAGTAATTTTTATAAATTTAAGAAACCATCCCATTATATATTTTACAATTGTTCGTCAATCTAGAATTAATATTAAATTATAAAAAATCAGAGGGGGTCGGGGGCCCTCTCGGCCCCTACATAGTTCTACCCCTAAATATAATGTAAAAGTACATAACATGTAAAATTTTGTTCAATAAATTTAATATAAGAAAAATATATATAAGTTAATATTCAAATATAATTAAGCAAAAAGGTAACGAAATATTGTAGTACTTGAAGATTGGATATTCAAATATGTATAGATAAGATTTTTACTTAAATTCTATGTAACTAGAAAAGAAAAAGAAAAAATAGCATTATATATAAAATTTAAGAAAAAAATGTAAAAAAGTAGAAGTGTAATTGTCATAACGGCCGTAACGCGGCAATGTAATGGCCATAACACTGTTGTGGCAACAATGTAACGACTGTTACAACTATTGCATAACAGTGGCAGCCATTACGGTTGTAAATTTTTACCGCATCACTATGACAACTATAACGGGTAGTGGTAACTATTACAATCATTACGTAAAGACATTACGTGGTTGTTGTGGCCGCTTTTTAAAAAACATATATACCTTTTTCTTCATATCCATCTTCATCTTCTACCTTCAACTCAAACCCTAAACCTAACCCATCTACCCCTTCAAACACTTCCTACGCCATTAAAGTGTCAAATGAAACCACTTAGCAAGAAAGTTGAATAAAAAAAGTTAAAAGGAAGGGAAATAAATTTCATTTTGATGGAGTGCCAATACAATTACAAGAGAGAAATGTACTTTACTACTTCTACTCTTTCCAAGTATATCACTTTTAGAATTATAAGTATTTGAATCTACTCCTAATCTTGTTACTGTTCATGTTAGTGCTATAACTTCTCTTATTTGGAAAGGAAAGGCATAACGAAGAAAATAAAGTAATTGAATTATGATTGGATGGAAAACCGTTCTCATTTGCAACTTCTTGGCCATCTAGTAATAGTTGAAAGGTTTAGAACTGTTTTGCACGTCCCATAATTATTTGGGTGTTGTCTAGTTCAACTAGATGGTTCAGGTTTGTTGTTTGTTTACATGTCAAGTGTTTCCTATGCTTTCTGAATTGCATGGTCTTCATGTTCTAGTTTTGATGTTAGTGTTGTTAGTGTTGCCTATGTTGGGTTTGGCGTGAGATTAGCATGTAAAATTGGAGGTAAAGTATAAAGGTGCTGAGTGTGATTTACCTAATAAAAAAACAAAATCAAAGAAATCAAAACCTAATTTTTGAAATTCTGAAAACCAAATAAATCAACACATTAGGTCAACTGAACCTCATATTGACCCTCTTTAGCCCTCCATCTATTGAGTACTAAATTGAATGTACTTGTACACACACACACACACACACACACAAAGAGAAAAGAAGGCAATTAGGCTTATCTTTTCGTAAAAAGTCAAAAATCTCTCTGTTTTTTTGCATATCTTTTTGTAAAAGCCAAAAAATTACGAAAATAACATATTCCCAAACGAGCAACACTTCCAAATCCAAAAGAAAATTTTTCAAAAAATATCTACGAAAAGAAATCAATGGTCTATATTTATTAGAACTTGCATGCTTTGGGACTGGGGCTTGCCTTGCTTCTGTCTTGCATGGACAACGTACCTCTTTCCATCAGAGGCCGGGGAAGCAATGCCATACCTTTGAGTTTGGGACACTAAGAGCTTGATCTAAACTGACCTGCAACTCCTGAAACCGGAGCTAGATCTCAATGGCACCCCTCCCCACATCCCATAAACTTTAAATCTACACCACACTCACTTTCGGATTAAAATTCAGATAAATTTTCATAATCCATGGCATTTTTGTTAGTTGAATCATACAAACTTAATTTAACTACTCTCTAATATATATACATCCATGAATCCATGCAATCTCATACACAAAATTTGGACATATATATTTTTTTTTGATCGGCAAAGAAAAATTTCATTTAACAGCATGAAATTAAAAGTACAGGTAGATGACATGCAAAATTTTGTGTATATATTATACAAGCATTCTACAAAGTAATAATAATTCGCTTACATATATATTATACAAGCATTCTACAAAGTAATAATAATTCGCTTACATATTCCATTACACATGTTCTCACATTAATTGCATTAGATATTCCTTGGGATATAGAGAAATTTACCAACCATCCAAGTGCCTAAAGTTATTTACTCCTTGGGTCGAATGATAGCACATTTCACAATAAGCCCACTCTTTCAGTCACCATGTTCCTCCATGGAAAATTCAACACTTCCAACGTTTTCTGGTGACATCATAAACTCACCCACCAGGATCTCAAACCATTCTTCTACACGCTTTCCTTTTAAAGTTTCATTACGTTGCATTTTTGAACCCGGGAGAATCAAGACAAGCGTCACTGTATAATTTGATATATGAGTATAGTACTCATCGCCACCAATCATCCTCACGACAAAAACAATTTCATACATTGTTCCTGGTGAGAGATCAATTGTTCTATCAAAAAACCCTCTAATATCTAACCAACTTAACTTTTTTAGCTCAGCCATTTCAATCTCTTCAGCACTGCATGCAAAACCATGTAAAATGTTAAAACTGTCCATGTTTGGAAAAGAAGAAAACAAAAAGTTTTATAACCACAAATATCCCCATATTCATTGTAAACTTATTTTTCCCTGTAAATAAGAAAAACAGTTTGCCCATTTCATCAACAAATGTTCCTTGAAGAAGTAATTCACAGTTAGGCCCTGTGTTACTTGAAACATAGATCGTTCCAATATGTTCCAATATGTGAATCAGAAACACAATATGTGAATCAGAAATGGAAATGTGGGATGATAGAGTAAACTTACATAGATTATGCTATTAAAATATGGTACTTCCATAGAAAAAAAAATTTAACAATTACACATCCAATAAACTATAGCCCATATATTTTTTTAAATTGATCATGTAAAAACATATTTCTAAGAGCATTTTGATCCCCTTTTTTTTCTTTTTTCTTTTTTTTGTCATTCCAAAACTCCGGACTCCCTAGATATTATTCATTATAATTGGCCTTTTTTTTTGAGTAAATAAATTTAGGATTGCTTTGAATTGCTAAATTCGCTGTTTTCGAACGAAAATAAAACATATTTTGGGACCCATGTTCCTAGGACTGGAACTAAGAAAAGACTATGGGGGGCCATGGCCCCAAGATATTGATTTGTGATGATATTTTAATTTTAAACAACAAATAACAATCCTAATCAAACAATTAAAAACAAAACGACACAACGATTTAACGTGAAAAAATCACAATTGAAGCGCCTCCAATTGTGATTAAAAATAAAAAAAAATAATAAAAAAAAAAGGTCAAAGCCACAAAACAATCCACTAAGAAGACAAAAAGGAATTACACAAGTGTACTCTCAATTACCTAGCGAATTCACGCCCGAATTGAACCGACCCTAATGTGCCTCTTCCACCACCGTCTTTACCTCGGAATTGTCTTGTCCAACATTGAATCCACAAAGCTGATGTCGAATCCACGGCAATGAGTCACTCTGGAATCCACCAAAGCTTCAGGCTCAAGTTCCCCGGAATCCACCGAAGAACAACTCCCTCTTTTGTAAACGAAACAATAATAACCCTTGATGTTCGACAATCTGAAATTCATTAATCAATCGATCACCTTCTATACATCAAGGAAATTCATATAAAATAGTCTCCAATATAAAACACTTTGTTTTTTCATCCTCTCTGAAAATCTGGACGGCTCAAACACTAAAAACAGCGAACAGCGCACTTTATAAAAAAACAGAATCGCACAGACCACTCGAGCGCACATTTCACCGCTCAAGCGGTGTGACTAAAGGCAGTGCGAAACATATAGACTGACTACTCGAACGCAACTTTCACCGATTGAGCAGTAAAACTTTCTTTCCAGAAGTTCAGGCACTTCGCAAAAATACTGGATGATCATTTTCTTTGCTCTAGCGGTCAAACAATTTCGACTGAATTTTTGCTTTTTGCTTAGTCAGTGAAGTGGCAAATATGAAAGG
Organism: Camellia granthamiana; assembly: GCA_036172215.1. Taxonomy (NCBI): domain Eukaryota; kingdom Viridiplantae; phylum Streptophyta; class Magnoliopsida; order Ericales; family Theaceae; genus Camellia; species Camellia granthamiana. Next base: position 38,139,771 of record CM069905.1, read on the forward strand.
ATTAAGATCACAAACTCCTATGCAAAGCACAATTCGGGTTGGATTCACATCTAAACACTTATAGCCTTACTGAAACAAAAGAGCGAATAAAATTACAACTGAACGGAGTTTTGTCAAACAGAATTGCCAATTACAAAAACCTAACATTGCATTCTCTTTTTATTTTCTACCAAAAAATTTCTTCATTCTATCAGAGATTGTTTATATGATATTTGAATTTTTTATGTGAATATATAATTCATATGTGGTATTATACATACATGTTTGTTTGTCTATATGGTAAAAAATAATTATTTATCTTTTGGTCCCTACAGTGACAAATTCCTGGTTTCACCCTACATGTTCCAAAACATAAATCGCTAGAGTATTAGCATTTTCTGGTAACATTGATTAAGCCCTATTGCTTCTAATCATGCCATCGATCAGTTTCATTGATTAAACTTTAAGTAGCCTTAAAGATAGCAATATATGAAGTTCCTAAGCTATACATATTATTTCACTTACCTTGTCTCCTCTTTGGTCCATTTCCAATAACAAGAATCATCAATCCAACAGATATTAAGTTTCCTTGCAAATAGCATGAAGTAATTCTTGTTCGTCTTCTTGTCGACAAAGTACTTCTGCAGTTGTAGTATCGAAAACATGCATGAATAGCAATAAATAATGACAACAATGGAAAAATAAAATAAAAATAACGATAGCAACTATCCATACTTAAATGTAATCGTAACTATTCTATTTGTTGCGCTAAGACGAGGAGTACAACACATGCATAAAACATGACACAGTTGAGAGCGCAATTAATTATAGAATTACATTGAATTTCTCAATTTCGGTCAAAAGTTTAAGTTTATTGGAGAGAAACAAGGAAAAAACCTCTACATAGGTGCTTAATAATCATGCAAACCTTACAGATTTCAAAAGAACATATGTGGAAGATCAAGGTAATTTTCATTGATGACAAGACAGATCTAAAGAAAACTTGTCTTACAAAGTTGTCACATTCTCTACTTAATCATAGAATTGAATCCTAAAATCCTCATAAGATTAAATCATACCCCTTAACTAAATATAATCTGAAAACATCCTTACCTCAAAATAACAAAAAGACCAAAACACCCTTAAAACCCTAGCTTTATTAGTACACGGTGCTTTCAAATAGTTCCTACAATATCATGAACAATGCAATTGATATTGGTCCTGTTTGGTATAGTTTCTAACAAGCTAAAAATTGATAATCAAAACGCAGAAGCTACACCAAATGGGACCAATTTGTACATACTCCAACTTATGGTGTTTGTAAACAGTGCAACTTGTTATATATACCTATATATATTGTGAAATTATGTCAAGTACCATAAATCATGTTCTTGATCATTGACACCCTCTAATAATACATTTTTGTTTACATATTTTCTATTTTGCAGAAAAAAAATAAAATAAAAACAAAATCATCTTCACATCAAATTTTGAATATAAACAGTTTCAGGATTTATTAAACATAAAAGCACAAGTTTATTTTGGTGGAGTATAAATATTTTATATGTGCACACAATATTATATATGGGTACATTACATATATTTCATTTCATAGTTAAGGTTCAAAGAATAAATAAATATATCTAAACAATCACTATGAAATATGAAATAATAATAAAAAGTTTCATTGGTTCATCTAAGATGTAGGAGAAAATCTTTATAGACTTGCCAGTTCGTTTTCTTTTAAGAATACTCCAGCATAGAGCTTCTCACACAGCTTGTCAGAATAAGATGTGTCGATCATTTTCTTTGCATTATTCAAAATCGATAGGAAATTAAGTGGGGCCTTGTTTTTCCTTTTCTCGATGGAATTTCCTTTCCTTTCATTGAGTATGTCTTATTGGTTTTTCCAACTTGTTGGGTCTCTACAATCCCACTAGCTGCCATCCTAGCCACCTCCAAAAGAAAAAGGAAACAGGAGGAAGCAAAAAAAGTAACACGATAAAATCAAAAGTGCTATTTCATATTTTAAGAGACTAATAAACATTAGTATTAAATTAATACTTGATAAACAAGAAGTACAATTTAGGAAAAAGTCCAATTTATCCCGTATAGTACGGCCATGCAAAATACCATCCAATCCGCACCGATCTACCCAATCCACACCGATCCACCCGCGGGTTTAGTTTGAACCACGGTTTAAAATTTATAATCCGCCTTCAAAACCGCTATGTTTCGCTATAGTTAATACATATGTTTTTTTTTTTTTACCTCTAATGAAATATCAAAGTAAAAACCAGTGTTAGAGTGATTTAAGATGTGGAATTTGTTGAAAATTAATATCATATATATATGAAAAATATGTAAACTTAGTTAGTGTCATATATATATAAATAATATAAGATATTATGCAAATTAGTATTATCCATTATGCAAATACTTGATAATTATTTAAAATTATTTTTCAATCAACTAACAAATTGAAACCACCCAAACCATTCAAACCGCGGTTTAGTTATTTGCCAATTCGCCGTTCATAGTTTGATATATAATTTTACCCTCAAACTGCACCGAGAACACCCCTACTGTATAGTATGGCCACAAAACACTTAGTACCTGCGTCATAGGGTTTTTTTTTTTTTTTTGATGAACAGGTGTCCAAGCTAGCTTACGCGCACCTCGACTATGATAATGGTAAGGGTGTGTGATATGTGTTTGATATTCGTACACAATTGAAACACTTAGACCGTCTAACTTTTTACGATGTTTGAAGAAAAAGAAAACCCACATTTGCTAGTAAATAAACATTTCTAATCTCTCACATGAATGAGAGATCAAAATTCTATATTTTTTCTAAATCCTATATATTTCAAGTATATTTCTACATAATTTACAATATCTTGTCTAAAAACATGATACAATTTGTAATATAAGCAAGTGTCCACGACACATTTGTGCACCCATATCTAAGTTTTGGATACATATCCAAATATCCTAAGTTTTAGGTTTATGAAGGTTTGGTGCTAACCAGTGTTTTAAAAGTAACGCTTATGCGCAGCGCAATGAGGTGTAGCCTTGCGCTTCAAACAGGTCGAGGTGAGTTGCAATACGCAAGGCGCAATTTAGGTGCTAAGGGGAGTGCCTTTTTTTTAGGCGCGGCCTTCATGGGCTTTACCTATTTTTCTACCCCAACTATTGATTAAGTGCTTTTTTGTGGGCATACCCACAAGGAATCAAAACTCTTCAATATAAAATGAGCAAACGTCATCAAAAAAGAGCAGAAAGTGATTTAAAAAATACCTAAGTGGAGAAGATTAAAAAAAGCGATCAGAAAGTGAGAAGATGACAAGATTTATGCTTCTTCTTCAGGTTCTTCTCTTCTTCTCTTCTTCAATGGGTTCTCTTGGTTGTATTATCTCTCTATCTTTGTTTTTTCTTCCTTTATTTTTTTTCTCTTCTTATTTTCTTCTTTTCTTCTTCGATGGGTTCTCTTCATGGGTCTGCCTCTGTTTTTTCTTTCCTTATTTTTCTTCTCTTCTTCTTTTCTTATTTTATTCTTCTCTTCTTCTCTTGCTTCTTCACTGAGTTATCTCTCTATTTTTTTTTTTCTTCTATGTTATGCTTGTGAAGCTTGCTTTATGATTTTTGGAGTTATACATATATTTGTTGTGTTGAAAAGTTTGCATATTTTATAATTTTGCTTTTCTTCTACTATTTGTGCCTTGCTTTGGTGAGGCACGCGTCTCGTCTCGCACCTTGCGCTTAGGTTATAGGAGACCTTATCACCTCAGTGCAACTAGAGCATTTTAAAACACTGGTGCTAACTCCTAAGACACACACTGCACAGTCGCACCCAATAGTCATACCCAAGTTCATGTAATATAAGAGTCCATGTTAACATGGCTACTGTTAAAAATTCCATCCAAATTCTCACACATTTTGAGGGTTGACAACAATTTTTATTTTTTAGTCGAAGTCAAATTCTAATGCAAAGGACATTATTGTCTGTGTCTTCATCTTCTACACCTCTAACCCATGTGAAAATCCCAACCCACTCCCTCTACGGCCACCTCCAACCACTTGAATTACTAATGGACCAAAAATTTCATCCTTCAACTAAAGCAAGATGAGAACTTCCAAATGGCTTATTCGTGGATACTATTGCTAATTTTTCCATCACAACAAAGTCATCCATCAGATCTCTGCCAAAAGCGCCAACAAATTTTCTTAATTGTATCCCCACTTGTTTTCCATTTCTGAAATGCTCTAATTCTTAAATGAAAACAAAAGCCTAGGATGCACAGCTAACCTATTCATTTAAAAAATTATAAATTTTTTTTGAGATCAGCAAAAAGAAAATTTATTGATGTAATTAACTAAGGTACACCCAAAACATCCCAAATTACATCAAAATGGTTTAAGTACAAAATGCATCATGGCAAAACAAACCCCATCCCAACTAGGTTGCCACAAGGAGAGACATTAATTAGAGGAGACTTACGGGAGTTGCAAGGGGCCAACTAGACTACCCCCAAATTAATTGATTCCATAATAAAATGATACAGACATAAAAAACAAACACCAACACCTCAAAGCTAGAAGAAATATCAAGCATGATAAGCTCTTCTTCAATATCCATCCGAGCATACAAAAAGCCTCGGAAGCTAGCCCCAAACTAATTTTCTTGGCAATAGACACCATAAGGATTCAAGAGCTCTTCATCAATATCCATCCCTAATTTTGCTACAGATGCTTTGGCAAAGAATGTTGCTTCTTCCCTTGCTCATAGACGTTTGTACCCTGATAGCCCCCCATGCCCACAGTTCTCATACTATGTTTTCTACTTTGATGTATTGGAGCCTCTTATATTCAGACATTTTTGTAACTCGTATTCATGTTTAATTAAGTTATTTGTCAAAAAAGTACTTGCTCCTCCAAATCCATCTTCCTCACTGACAACCTCAAGGCAACATTCGGTCACATCTTCATCAACCAAATAGTATTAAATCTTTTTTATTTTTCTTTTTAATTTATTTTTTTATTTGTACGTAGGCTGTTAATTTTATACCAGAAAAAGATATTATAATGATGTTCAATACACAATCCTGAGGGTCAACACAACTTCAAAGAAGCGACACCCAAGCCACAGGCTTGGACGAAATAGTACACCTCACCTACTATGATAAATCTCTCACAACCAGAGAGGCTAGGTGAAACCAACATGCTCATAGGCAAATAAGTTCATCAATAGATAAAACAAATGAAATGGGTAAGAAATAGAAAAATAAAAGCACATCTATCACCCAAATCACCTTCACAAATCCGTCGACACCCATCAACTTGTGTTTACGCTTAGCCCTATAAGGTTACTCGCTATCCTAGTAAGCAGTAAAGTGCCATCCTGATAAGGACCTCTCCTGAAAATCATGTTAAATATTGGCCGCAGTCAAAACAAATCCCAAAAAAAAAAAAATAGAAAAGAAAGTGGAGCAACCTCGAAGCATCCCGCATCAATATACTAAAACTAGCCACAGTCCGAATAGATCCCGAAGCGTTCAATATATTTATACCAGAACTAGCCACAGTCAAACACTCATTCCAATAGGAGGACAATTGAAAGACCCTGAAATATTAAGCACTCATCAAACAAGAGAATCAAAAGAGGATCGCACCCCCCAACCCAAAGTCAAGGAAACTCGACACCAGTACAACCAGATCACCTCACAATATAGCACTGCACCAATCTAGGGCTTCCCTACATGGCCAAATACAACCCTAGGATTTGGGGGAACAGATGCAGAAACAAGGCAATGGAAATCGAATTAAGGATAATGAGACAGGAAGTCATACCTTAATGTTGTGTTTAGTTGAGGGATTTGGAAAGGAATTTGAAAAAAAAAAAAAAAAAAGAGAAAAGCTATGTGAAATTAGGTAAAATATAGATATATTTTATTTATATTTCACCTATCTTTTTCCTTCCCCTTTCTATTTCCAAATCCCCAACCAAACACAACATTAAAATGGAGACACAAAACACAGCAAAACCACAAACCCATGTTGACAGGGAGGCAATAAAATTAGAAAAAAAAAAAAAAAAAAAAAACCCACCAACAACAACAACACGGCAGCAGAGAAGAAAAGGAAGCAGAGAAAGGGAGGACAGAGTGAGTGAAGGGTAAGGGGTCGAAGCGAGGCAGCATCTACCGGAAGTGACGGCATCAAGAGGAGGTGGCAGCATCCCTCTAGATCCATAAACAAAATCTACCTATGGGTAGATGGAACAGAACTGGACACTGGAAGTGGCAGAAAAGCCTATTTTTACAAGATTACAGGATGTTCAATTTGTCAAAATGATTAGCAAAAAGTGGAAAAATTTATTATAGGAATTTTTTACCATACACATCTAAGCAAAATTGTGGAATGAGCTTTACTGTATCCTTGTCTCTAAGTCAAGATCAAATAGTATAAGGTGAGAGAGAAACATTTTTTACCATACACATCAATAACGTATGGAACATCTTTATACTGGTAAGTAACAGAGGAAAAAGATTAGGAGAAATAGCAAAAAAGCTTTTAACATGTTAATATTGTTTTGCTTAGGCAAAATTGACTGGATCAAGCAAAAAACAGCAAGATGAGAAGAAAACTACAATCACTGACCTCTGTTGATCCACAGGTCACGAATCGCTCAGATAAAAAATTTAGAGATATATAGACGTGATGATCAACCTTGATTGGAAAGAAGTAATGATTGTTTTCCCTAATTCTCTCAAAATCGCTTGGAAATCATGTAGGTGCCTTGGATTGGATGAGTGGTTTGGCGAGGAAGTATAAGGAATGTCCTTTGGTTTATAAGTGTGATGAGTTATCGTGGGAAAGATAATTGGATTAGCTACATGTAGGTCCTAATAACTAGAGTTATTATTTAATAAGTCCTATGAGAAAAATTTGTCATAAAAAAAGTCACTAATTATATGTTTTAGCGATAATTTATAAAAATCATGATAAAAAAAAGTCACTAATTATTAATTTTTAGTGACATATATAAAAAATTGTCACAAAAAATTTATTTTTAACGACAATTTTACTAAGGCTTATTTTCAATAAGACTTGATGAGAATTAAGTCTAACTATTAAGACTTATTGATAGTTTATCCAAGATTTAGATTAGTTCTCAAAATATACTATGGGTTGTGATTATAGATTTTTGTATAAATTTAAATATAAAATAAAAAAATTATGTAAAATATGAATAAAATATAGTTATAATTTATTTGGAAAGTGTAAGGCTATGTAAATTTGTGTAAGTTGTCACAAGAATACATAAGTTATTTTATAAAATCGCATAACTTAAACACAAATTTGTATAAATTAACTAATAAAAATTTGAGAAATCACAATTTAGTTTAAGTTTTTACAAACATATGTAACTCACCTTACAAAATTGTGTAACTTAAATATAAATTCACGTAAGTTAACCCATAAGAATTTAAGAAACCATAATTTGACATAAATTTTCACAAATATATATAAATCACCTCACAAAATTGCATAACTTAACACAAATTTGTGTAAGTTAACTCATAAAACGTGTTGTAAGTTCTTACAAAAATATGTAACTTAATTCACATAAATACATAAGTGACATACCATATGCCTTGCACACTCAAGAATTATCCTACTTATATATATATATATATAAGGGGAATTACTTGATAGTGATACGGAGAAAAAAAAAATTACAAAAGCATAGGAGTGCAAGTGAAATATTTTTGTATTTTTTTCTTTATTCAACTGTTAAGTAATTTTCTGTATTGTTTTAAATCTTTATTCAAATTCATAATCTAAATATAATATTAATTTATAATTATTCATTTTTAACAAAAAGTAATCACTGTGTTTGGTTTCAATTTTCTGAATTCAATTTTCTAGAAATTGAGTTTTTTATTTTTCGTTTTTTTATTTTTAGTGAATATTTTTAAAATTTTAAATTTTTTTATTTTTTTAAATGCACATTACTTATATGTATCTATAAGAAGTAAAATATTTGTAAAAAAAAAGTATTTTAAAAATCAATAAATACACAAGAATATGAAAAATATACTAAATTTTCTTTCTTTCTTTTTTGTGTATTTTTGGTATTTAGTGATTTTTTTTAAAGATTTTTTCACAAATATTATATTTTTTAAGTGTATTTATGTTAGGTGTATCTAAAAATTTTAAAAATTACTTAAAATATTAAAAAAAAATAGTAAAACCAAAAAAAAATACGAAAAATAAAAAATTTTAATTTTCTAAAAAGTAAATTCTGAGTTATGAAACCAGAATAATGTTAGTGGGTTTAGATCGTAAATTTGGATAGAGTTTAAAAAATAAGAGAAAAATAAAAATAAAAATCATTTATATTTCATTCAATTTTTTTAAAATTTTTTTTGTCAAATTCATGATTTAAATATAATTTAAACAAATTGATTAGTTGTGTAGTTTTATAGTATTGAAATTATCTATTAAAATACAAAAAGGTAAAAGAATTTTCACTCATATGATAATATCAAGTACTTTTTTTTTATCCAAATATAATTATGACAAAGCATATTTAAAAAAAAATCACTTAAATAAAATATTATAATCATTTTTATTTTTATTTTCTTATCCTGCATCCGGCAATCCAAATAGGGTGTGTAAGTGTGTCTCACTGTTTTGTTTTGTTTTTGAACGATCTCACTATTTTGTTTGACTTGTTGATATCTGAAGTCTTCGATTGTAAAATATATTAGGGTTGCATTGGTCGGGAGATTTAGGGGAAAAAAAAAATTTTAAAAGAAAAAGAGAAAAAATGTGCATAAATTAGATATTTTTTTTTTTTTTTTCGAATTTTGAATTTCTTTCAAAATTTTCTAACCAAACACAATGTAGATGATATCCTTTGTGATAACTTGAAATATTTGTGATTTTGTTGTTATAACTTATATTTAGATCTTAATTTATCTTTTTTATTAGGTTTTTTTTATTAGTAATGTTACATAAATAAAAATTTTGTTCAAAATTTTTATAAGAAATGGATTCTTTCTCGTACAAATCTAATTTCTATAAGAATTGAATTCCCTCCAATACAAATAAAGAGGGGAGGTATTGTCCAATTTCGTGGGGGCATTATGAGCTCTACTTTGACTATTTAATCTAGGTTGTTTGGGATGTCCTAAATAAGTATACTTTTTGACTTTTTAGACTAAAAAGTTGATGAAAAAATATGATTGTTTGGGTTAATTTTTTGACTTTTTATGAAAAAATGTGTATTAAAAAATTGTACAAATTAGTGTGTAGGGAAAAATTAGGATTGAGAGTTGTGCAGCCGTAATTTTTTACTTTTGGTGAATAGTGATAACTTTTTAACTTTTTGAGTAACTTTTTAGCTTTTTAATTTTTTTTCAACTTGTCAAACTTGGCCTTATTTCGTAGGCGCTTCCATATATTACTTAGAAGAAGAAAAAAGGCAGGCTAGTTTTTTATTTTATTATTCATTTTTTTCCAAAATTAAATACAACGTTGGAATAATTTGATCTATTTAATTTATTTTTTTATTTTTTTAAGAATGATCTATTCATATAGATTTTAAAAAAATAAATAAATAAAAAATGAAAAAACAATTTGAATTACCAAAATATGATCTGTAATAAACTCTACGGATTTTAGAAAGCACCTTCTAATCTCATCCCATTTCTATATATAATGAAGTTACTTTTTATGTTCTATTCATTTTCAATCAAAAAATTATCATCATAATTTTACAAATGCCATTGAAATGTCATTTTAAATGTTTTCTTTGTATAAATTTTTTAGGACTATTATTAATCACATTTCTTTTCCACCATTTAGTATCAACGGATGGTATGATAAGATACTATTAAGAATAAAGTTAGATACACAAAATTTACATAAAAAAGTTAATATGTAGTTCAAATTATTATTTTTTAAGTATAAACTCCGCTATATAAGAGTAAACATCAACCACACGTAATCTATTTATGTTTAAATTTTTGTATTCACATCATGTGTCTCTAGAGTAAATCTCAACACATGATCTATTTATGTGTAAATTTCTATATATACTTTTTGTGTCTCTAGCTTTATGCTATTATCTCGATTCAAGAAAACGAAGAATTTTTTGGTGTCAATAAGATAGATATTACGTGCTATTTTTTTTTTTATTGTGATTGAATTCGATAGTAAAATATATTACATTTATGTTGGATGTGACAATAGGAAATATATGCATTTTTTATTAGTGGAAGGTACTACTTGACAATGCGTACCCTTCCTCCATATAAAATTTTTTCCAAGAAAACCAATATGAGATGTGACATAAAAAGATTACAAAAATGATATGTGATAAGAATCTCTCAAGTTTGCCATCTAATTTTAGAGAGTATTTAGGCTTGATGAACTGATTTTGGAACCAAAATTTTGAGAGAGCATTTGGGCTTGTTGAACTCATTTTGGAACCAACTTTGGTGATATGAATCATTCACATTTTAAAATGTATTGAGTAGAATATACATGCAAAAATGATTAGATATCAGTAATTATATGTTTTAATCACATTTATAAAAAAAAAAATTAGACGATAATTATAATTTCAAAAATAACTATTCATTTTTTGTAATACAAATGTAATTCAAATATATATCTATTAATGTCCAATCATCTTAATTTTTTACATATATATTTTACCTAACAAGTATTGAAAAATAACCCATTCGAATTTGTTAGGACCTTTTGTTGTCAAATTCCATGGATCAAAACCAAGGTTGTAACAAGAGTTCTTTAAGAAGTTGGTTTCCTTCAAAAACAGGATTACTTTGGAGTTCTGCAAGAAGTTGGTTTTCTGCAAGAAGTTTTTTCCAATCTTGGATTACTTTTGGTTCTCTATAAATACTTGGTTTTCTCCCAAAACTAACTAATGGATTGAAGTCCTCCAGATCTTCTTTTTGGTCCTTAAAGGTTTATATCTGGGGATATTTTATTTTTCTTTGATGTCTTATTGAGTATTCAACTCATGATCTGAAGAGTATACATCAAAGGTTTTGTTTGTTACACAAAAGAGAGAGTTGTTCTTCAGTTGTGGATTCTGAAGAATTCGAGCCTGAAGCTTCAGTTGTGTATTCTGGAGTGGCTCATCAAAGTTGTTCTTCAGTTGTGGATTCTGAAGAATTCGGTCTGAAGCTTCGGTGGTGGAATCCGGAGTGGCTCATCAGAAAGACAATTCCGTGGTGAAGATGGGATTGGAAAAGGCACATAGAGGTTGGTTCAATTAGGCGTTGTGGATTCGCTAGATAATTGAGAGTGATACCTGTGTAATTCCTTTATATCTTCTTAGTGGATTGTTCTGGTGGCTGTGGCCCGTGGTTTTTTTATCACAATTGGAAGGTGACCAATTGTGGTTTTTCCACGTAAAATCTTTGTGTCTCTTTCTTTTGATTGTTTGATTGGGATTTTTATATTCTGCTTAAAATTGATACATAATCACAAATCAACATCTAGGAGGTTTCTAGATTTTTCAATTGGTATCAGAGCGGGTCGTTCTATTTTGTTTAAAACAAAAATATATTTTTTTGAACGAGATCTTGTTTGATTTGTGATAATGGATTTAAAGAGGTCGGTTGAGAATAACACTAATAATGAATCCTCTGAGAGTGATAATGAAGACCTTGAGCAAGCCTATGAAAAACTGTATAAGGAGTCTCTTAATTTATTCAAATTGAATGACAAACTCACAAAGAAACTCAAAGCATGTGAATGTGAGAATGTCAAACTTAAGGAGGAGATTTCCGAGGCCAGAATCAATGCCATCAAGATAGCTGATGATCAACAAGTTCTTTGTGCAAAACTGTTGACTTGTGAGACAGAGAGGAATGAGCTACAGGAAACTCATGCCATGTATGAAGAAAAGATTGAATCTCTCGAGATGTCACAAGTTGCCTTGGAAGAACTAATGATCAAGAAAGAAGAAGAGCTCAAGTGTGCCATGGTTACCATTGGTCTTTGGAACAAAGGATCAAAAATTTTGGAGGATATCATTGGGTCTCAACAAATCTGTTCAGACAAGAGTGGCATTGGCTTTGGAGATAAGAGAGAGCAAAAACAGAGTGCTTCCACATCTCATGATACAAGAACTCAAGGAAAGGGAGGACAAAAGATTCAACAAGAGGAAAGACTTCTCAAACTCCCTAGGTTTGGTAAGGTAAAAGAAAAGAAGGTATACCCTGTTTTTATTTGTCATCATTGTGGTATGCATGGCCATATTCGTCCTTTTTGTTATAAATTGCATGGGAGAATGTCTCAAAAGGGTAGAAATTCGAATACTTTTTGGGTTAGTAGACAACCTTACATGTCCAGGCGGAATACCAAGATTCATGAGGGTGTTCACAACACCACAACATTTACCAAGACCGCTAGACCTAATTTTGTTATGACCAAAAAGATTTGGGTGAGAAAACTTGACTTATGTTAGTGTGTTTAATCTTTTTAGTTTTTTTTTTGGGTCTCTGTGTTTTTTTTAATGAGAAAAAAAAAATGTGTGCATGTTTATTTTTTTTTGTCTTGCTTTATTGTTGAAAAAAAAAAAAAAAAAAAAAAAACCAAAAAGATTTTCTTAGTATGGTTTTGCAAGCTTGAATTTTTGAGATGTCCTTGGTGCATATTGGAATTGATGAGAACATCCATTACATGTTAATATGTGTGTGCTTTCTCTGGTCATTACTCATTTTGGAGTGTGTGTTCTTTGATTAGTATGTCTCATTCTGTACACACTTTTGGATTAGCAAATTTTGGAGTCTTCCGCCTTAGTGATTATTTTTCTCTATGGACTTCTGGCATTGTATCTTTTGCTTTTCTAGAGGAATTGACCTATACTAGCATATCATGGGTGATGTTGAGTCTCTTAACCACCTTCCATCTTTTTGCATCTCCATGGCTTTCCCCTCTATTTTTTGTAGTCCAGCCATGAGGAAAAGGCTACCTCAGAGTCACCAACCAGGCCATCCTTATTATATCCATGCTTCTCTGGTTCGGTTTCCATACTCTTGAGCGTGTCAGCCGCCAATGAGTGTGCAAAAGAATAGAAAAAAAATGTGCACAAGAAAGAAAAAGAAAAAAAAAATGTGCAAAAGAAAGAAAAGAAAAAGATGTGAAAAAATAAAAGAAAAGAAAAAGATTCATTGATTGAGGGGGAGCCTCCGCCTTTACTCACCAAATACCCCTTGATTCCTAGTGGTTTGACTTTCCTTAGTTATGCTTAGATTCTCGTTGGAGGTCCAGCTTTCATATCACTACTCGGATTTGAATCTTGTGTTTGTCGAACTCCAAGAGTCACACACACACTTTTATCATGAGATCTATGCTTTTCACATAATGCATCATTTTTTTTCATGAGGAATCTTCTATAAACTGTGCACATTGTATTTTCAAGTAATTGTGCTTCTTGGATAATCTTGTGTGTTTTAAGGTACAAATCTGAAATTCCTTACTTGCTCAACCATATTATATTTTGTTTTACTTGTTTAGTGAGGGGGAGTGTGGTTTATCATTCAAGAGTTTGTTAACATGAACACTTTGTTTTGTTTGGTAAGGGAGATTGGCTTTAGTTGGTTTGCTTGATGCCTTGTATTGCTTATTTATTATTTTGTGTCAGGTGCATGTGTCTTAGTTTTCATCTATTCATACTACATGTTCTTAAAATCTCCAAGTTGCATCTATTTATGTTTTCCATCTCATACTTCAAGATAATCATGTCATATGTTTATTGCTTTTTCATATATTCTTGTGGGACTAATAGTTGTTTTGGAGATGGTGGCACTAATAGTTGTTTTGCAGATCATGACCTTGAAAAATAAGTTTGGAAAGAGATTTGGTTATAAGTTCTGGTTCCTAGTTGGTGATGTTGTTCTTGTTTTGATTGGAAATTTGTTTTAGTGTTTTTGTTAGGAAATTTGTTTTAGATTAGTTTTATCCAGGATTTGACAAAGGGGGAGATTGTTAGGACCTTTTGTTGTCAAATTCCATGGATCAAAACCAAGGTTGTAACAAGAGTTCTTTAAGAAGTTGGTTTCCTTCAAAAACAGGATTACTTTGGAGTTCTGCAAGAAGTTGGTTTTCTGCAAGAAGTTTTTTCCAATCTTGGATTACTTTTGGTTCTCTATAAATACTTGGTTTTCTCCCAAAACTAACTAATGGATTGAAGTCCTCCAGATCTTCTTTTTGGTCCTTAAAGGTTTATATCTGGGGATATTTTATTTTTCTTTGATGTCTTATTGAGTATTCAACTCATGATCTGAAGAGTATACATCAAAGGTTTTGTTTGTTACACAAAAGAGAGAGTTGTTCTTCAGTTGTGGATTCTGAAGAATTCAAGCCTGAAGCTTCAGTTGTGTATTCTGGAGTGGCTCATCAAAGTTGTTCTTCAGTTGTGGATTCTGAAGAATTCGGTCTGAAGCTTCGGTGGTGGAATCCGGAGTGGCTCATCAGAAAGACAATTCCGTAGTGAAGATGGGATTGGAAAAGGCACATAGAGGTTGGTTCAATTAGGCGTTGTGGATTCGCTAGATAATTGAGAGTGATACCTGTGTAATTCCTTTATATCTTCTTAGTGGATTGTTCTGGTGGCTGTGGCCCGTGGTTTTTTTATCACAATTGGAAGGTGACCAATTGTGGTTTTTCCACGTAAAATCTTTGTGTCTCTTTCTTTTGATTGTTTGATTGGGATTTTTATATTCTGCTTAAAATTAATACATAATCACAAATCAACATCTAGGAGGTTTCTAGATTTTTCAGAATTACTAGATCAACCCCAAAATGGGTTCATTCAAATATTCTCTCAAGTTGTTGAAATAACGAGCTTGTGGAAATCTAAACCCAAATAAATTATATACCATTTCTCAAAAAAAAAATTTACTTGTAAATCACTTTTTTCTAGTTTGTCTTTTCCTTATCCCCTTGTAAATCCTTGATAGAAACATAACCTGTGTGAAATTAAGAAAGAAGAACCGAAGAGATTGAGAGAAACCATGGGGACCGAACTGCACATTACAATTTCATTATTATCAGAGAAATTGCAGAATCTGCTAGTGCTTGCCAAGGGAAGATTTTTAATCTTTCCTGGACTCAGAAACAGCTTGCGTGTTGCCATCAACGAACTCAAACTGATTTTAAGCTTCCTCGAAGTCGAAGCAAACAATAATACCAGTAGTAGCAATTCGTTAGAGGTTCGTCTTCTTCCTACTGTTTACTTTGCAGAACACATCACTGATGTTTTCCTCCTAAATGCAAACATAACAAGAAGAAGATCAGATAGTGTTAGTGCAGCGTGTCAAATTATTCTTCAAAAGCCATTAATGGTGTTTCCACCACGGAGCCAAGTTCAACTCACTACCAAAATGAAGAAAATCGTAAATCATTTCAGAGCTTCCTACGGTGAATTTGCAGCTCGGTTAGAAGCACGCCAAGCTCACGATCTCACAACCAATACTACACTTGAATTTGATCATCACACACTTAGTCGAGCAATTAAAAGGCACCGACCTGATAATGACATATTTGTTGGACGCGAAGATGCTGAAAAAGAGATCGTAGCACGATTGTTCGACGAAAACGAGAAAAGCCTCCGCGTGATTTCGCTAGTCAGCGAAGAAGCAATCGGAAAAACAACTCTGGCAAGAAAAGTTTACAACAGACTAGACATTCGGCAACATTTCCAGTCCCGTGCTTGGCTCCATGTTCCGAAAGAATTTTCATACAAAGATGTACTGCTTGTCATACTCAGACAGACTCCAAATTTATTGAAAGACATAGAGCTAATGAAGGAGAACGAACTCTCAATTTTCCTTTTCAAGATTTTAATGGAGCTCAAGTTTCTAATAGTCTTGGATGATATCTGCACCACTGATGACTGGCTCAAATTTGTGAGTCCGTTCGCAGATGCCGCGAATGGTAGCAGAGTCATAATCACTACTCGCGACTCTAAGGTCGCGTCGGAGGTAGATCCGTGGAGTCATCCTCTGAATCTGATGCAGTTAACAGAAGAGGATACTTGGGCATTGTTCTTGGACAAAGCGGAACCAGACAATAGTTCACAGAATAATTTAAACAATGTCAAGGCTGAAATTCTGAGATTGTGTCGCGGTTTGCCTATGGCAATTGTGTTGTTGGGAGGCTTGTTGTTGACTGTAGAATTAAGCGAGTGGTCAACAGTCATTGATCATGTCCTTGCTCAAGATCATCATTTCTTAAAATGTATTGTTGATTTGAGCTATGAAAAATTATCATCTAGATTGAAGCTTTGTTTTCTTTATTTGGCTATGTTTCCTAAATCGTATGAGATTCCAACCCGGAGGTTATTGCAGTTGTGGGTTGCTGAGGGGTTTGTTCAAACATCGAATGAACCAAGCATCGACTCTCAAGATATGGCCATGACATGTTTGAAAGAACTAGAGCGAAGAAACATGATTGAAATTGCAGAAAGGAAATCAGACGGAAGCCCCAAGACATGTCGTATGCCGTGTTTCCTCTACAATATCTTCTTACCAAAAGCCGAGGCTATAGGATTTCTTCACGTCCACCGTCTCAATTCAGATTGCACACTTGCAGATTCACATATTATTTGGAGGATTGCAGATCAGTTTCTTGGGGTTAAGTCTACTTCAGAATCTCATACCCAAAATCTATGTTCTTATGTTTCTTTCGAAGCCCAAAAGCGAGTTACATCCAACACAAAAATTGGTAATTTGCTTAATTCACTAGTCAATAAGGGGAAAAGTTTTGTTCCTTTGAAGGTGCTTGATCTAGAGGGTGTCTACAAACCTTGGCTACCCGAGAAACTCGGCCAGTACTTGAAGAACCTAAGGTACATAGGCTTGCGGTGGACCGGCCTATACACATGTCTGGAGTCTATTGGGGATTTGCAATGCCTAGAGACTTTAGATTTGAAGTATACTAATATAACCGCTTTGCCAAGTTCAATTTGGAAGGCAAAGAGCCTTCGGCATCTCTATATGACCGGGGTGTCCATTTGAAAGCCATCATCGAAAGAGTCTTTGACTTCAACATCCAAACTTGAGACATTAACGGGGCTCCTGATTGGTTCTAAAGAGGAATCTGATGAAGAAAATGACAACTATCGCCTGGACGGGTTCACAGGCCTAAAGAAATTAGGACTCACTCGCCATTCTAAATCAGTAGATAAAACAGTTGAGTGCATTTCACGACTCGACAAACTTGAAACCTTGAAATTGAGATCAGGATTCAGACCTCGTGTTGAGTCCTTTAAAAGACCATCAGACTCTGTCAAAATTACATTTGTTTGGACTGATAAAAGATGGGATACACAATCTTCCTCTCAATCTCAAAATCCTAACATTGTCGATGTCGGGACTAAGAAAAGATTCGATGCGTGTGCTAGGGAAGCTGCCTCGGCTAAACATCCTCAACCTTTTCACACGCGCCTATGTTGGGGAGAAAATAAGATGTCTTTCTGGGGAATTTTGCGAACTCCGCGTCTTGAAATTGTGGAAGCTGGAAGATCTAAGGCAGTGGACAGTGAGGAAAGGAGCTCTGCCCCAACTTGTAGAATTAGAAATTAGAGGCTGTGATAATCTGGAAAACTTGGAGGGGTTAAAGGAGCTGCCTGAATTGAAAGAATTGATTTTAACAAACATGCCACAAGAGTTTGTAGCAGATTTGAGAGAAAAGTTGAACAGAGACAGAGACATAGTAGTCACCAATGAGTGGAAGTCTTTCCCTCTTGCCTGTAAGTTCAATTTCTTCACTACCATGAAAGTTTTTTTTTTTTTTAAATTAAATACATGCATGTTCGGATTTAGATCTTTTTCATTACAGTTTACACGTAGTTCTGTACTCAACAATAATACATTGAATTGCCAGGCTTTCTATTTAAAAATAAAATAAAATAAAAAATTATTTATGTTTAAACATGAACAAGACCATGGTTTTTGAGAATTGCTGTTATTGGATCATATGTCCAATGCTTACTCTCACTTTTTTCCATCTAATTTGAGTAAAAATTTGACTAAAAGGTTTGATATGAGATTGAGCACTCCCCTCGGTTTTTTGTCTTTTTTCATCAAATCTTTTTTGAAAAATTCCAAACTTATATTTAGACTTGTTTTAATTATTTTTTATGAAAGAAAATCAACTCTAATCCTTAATCTTTTTAAAATTTCATCAAATTTGAACAAAAATACGACAATGATTAGAGATTATGTGAGTGTCTAAAAAGTTTAGACACACTAATTTGTTTGCTGAAATAATTAAAAATAATCTAGCAGAGTCATAATATTTTCTAATAAAAATCACAATATGTTGTAATTTTTTCAAAAAAAAAAAATTATTTGTGACATATATTTACGTTTTTAATGTAGGATTAGTACTCATGGAGGCTGGAGGCAAATCTAGATTGCAGCTCGCTAATGAACTGCTTGAAAGTGAAGACAACCAACCACACTTTTAGGAAAGAAAATACTTATGCTGACAATCTAACAAATCAAATAATTCCGCTAATAAAAGAAACTCATATTTTTCAACAACCCCCTCCTTGTATTTGTAATCAAATGTTTGATGATGCTTGCTAGGATGGTCTACTATCCTAGAACCTTGTAGCCATTTACTTTTTTATCCATAATATTACTGCTCTACTGTTACCAAAAAAGAAAAAGAATGTCCATTTCGCAGCTTGCTGTATTACTACTCTTCAGATCACTGTGCTTTTCTTTGTAAAATAAAGTTGCAACTCTGTTTGAATTTGTGTTAGGTTTGATTAAATAAATGAAAATATTATATATAAAGGGAAAATAAGTTAATTTATTGACTTATTATCTTATTTAGATCAAATTAAATCTCTATTTTTTATTATTTTTCCGTAATAAGTCAAAAATCAGCTTATAACCTCTCAAAATAACCCAAAAAAAATATTATGATCAAATAGTTCAACATAGACCCATAATAATAGCATAGAGAAGGGAGTGCATTATACTAATTTTGTTATTGTACTTTATCTATTACAATGATATATATATACAACTGCCTCAGAGTTTTCCCTGACAAATATATATATATATACTAGTTTAAAAAGGTTGGTGTAAAACAGGGATTATTATTTCAGTATATTTAAATTTTATATTTTAATAATTTTTAAAAAATTAAAATATTATTGAAATTGAATAGAATAAATCATTAGATATATGATAGAATTATGTGATATGATATGTATCATTTTTTGATTTGTTATACATCTAATGATATAGACTCCAATTCTATTACCATATCATTTTGGGTAAATTTATGAGTCTCGAATATTTCTTCCAAATTTATAAAAAAGAAAAAGCATGTATGGTGTGTAACTTTTCTCAATAAATAAAATATAAAACAAATGCTAAGATAACTCTCTCATCTAAAAAAAAAAAATTACTAAGATAATTCACTGAACTAATAAAGAAACAAAATAAAATACATATATATACAAATAACTACTTTTATTAATACACAAATCATACTCGCATAACAAATGACCAATTTTATTAATAAATAAATCAATAAGTAAATTAATAATTTTTAATGATATCAAAAATATTTTGCAATCAACCATTTTGTTAATAAATAAATCATTAAGTCAATTAACAGTTTTTACAGATATGAGAAATTTTTTTTTATTCACCCAAAAAAAGAGAAATATTTTTCAATAAATAATTTTGATAATTTATTATTGTATAAGTGAATATTTTTTTTCTCCTGAATATTGTGTCAAATTGAAATTTATAACAAACAATAGTGGTAATTTCTAATATTATAGAACCGATTCATATTTTAAACAAACCTTATGGGTGTATTTGTAATTTGTTAAAAAAATAAAAGATTTATGTTTTATAATTGACCAAGAATGTTTGCGTTATTACAAAAAAACATGTTTCATAATTGATCAAGAATGTTTGTGTAATTATGGAAAAACTGTTGCATCATTAACCAAGAAAGCTTACGTAATTATAAAAAAACTTTCACTCAACATATAGGACACCTTTAGTAAATTATTCAAAATAAAAGGGTAAAATCGGGATGAAAAAAAAAAGAAAAAAGAGGCGAACCTTAAGCAGCTAAGCGGTTCTTATATCTATACTAGTTTAAGAAGGCTCGTGCAAAGCACGGGCTATTATTACAGTGTATTTAAATTTTGTATTTTGATAATTTTTTAAAAATTAAAATATTATTATATGAAATTGAATAGAAATATAATAAAATTATGTAGTATGATATGTATCATTTTCTGATTTGTTATACATCCAATGATTTAGACTTCAATTCTATTACCATATCGTTTTAGGTGAATTTATGAGTTTTAAACATTTCTTCCGAATTTATAAAAAATAAATAAATAAATAAGGTGTGTAGCTTTTCTCAACAGATAAATATAAAATAAATACTAAGATAATTCTCCTATCTAAAAAAAACTATTAAGATAATTCACTGAACTAATAAAGAAGTATAACAAAATACATATATATACAAATAACTAATTTTATTAATACATAAACTATACTCACATAAAAAATGACCAATTTTATTAATAAGTAAATCATTAAGTAAATTAACAAATTTTAATGATATGAAAAATATTTTTTAGTTAACCATTTTTGTTAATAAATAAATCATTAAGTCAATTTACAGTTTTTAATGATACGAGAAATATTTTTCAATAAACAATTTTGATAATTTATTTTTGTATAAGAGAATTGGTTTTTTTTTTTTTTTTTTTCCGGAGTATTGTGTTAAATGAAAATTTATAACAAACGGTAATTGTAATTTCTAATATTATAGGACTGATTCATATTTGAAACAAACCTTATGGGTGTATTTGTAATTTGTTAAAAACTAAACGATTTATGTTTCATAATTGACCGAGAATGTTTATGTAATTACAAAAAACCTGTTTCATGATTGACCAAGAATGTTTGCATAATTACAAAAAAACCTGTTGCATAATTGACCAAAAATGTTTACGTAATTACAAAAAAAAACTTTCACTCAACATATAGGTGTTATTTGAAAAAATATTCACTCTGTTTGTTTTTAGTTTTTTGAAAACACTTTTCAGAAAATTTTACTTTCTTGTTTTCCGTTTTTTTTGTTTACTGAATTTTTTTAATATTTTAAGAAAATGTTTTAATTTTTAGATACACCTAACATAAATACACTTAAAAAGTATAATTTTTGTGGAAAAAAAATCTTTAAAAAATTTACCAAATACCAAAAATATAAAAAAATACAAAAATTCAATATATTTTTCATTTTTTTTGTATTTATTAATTTTTTAAAATGTTTGTTCATAAATATTTTGCTTTTTATATACATCTAAGTAAGGTGCATTTAAAAAAGTAAAAAAAAAAAATGCTTACATTTTTAAAAATATTTACTAAAAACGAAAAACAAAAAACTTAGTTTTCAAAACACTTAATTCAAAAAACTGAAACCAAACACACTGATTATTAGTTGGTTCAAAAATATCACGTGATTATATGTTTAATTAATCACAAATTACTATATTCTGGCATATTTTTTAATCATTCAACACAAAATTGTGAGTCTTATCCCCTCTACCAATCACAATATATAGCATCATGTGAAGCTGTCCCTGGACCAACCAATAACTTCTCGTTATTTAGTAGCTTTTGCTCCATTACTTCACACCACTTAGGCTCGTTTGTTTGGGAAGATAATATTTTTAAATTAAAAATATTTTTTATGAAAATTTTGTTTTCAAAGAATATATTTTGAAGAAAATATTTTTTTTATATTTGGTGTTGGTGGTGGTGGTAAAACAAAAGTGAAGGTGGAGGTAGTGATATGATAGTGGGGCTGCGACAATGGTAATAGCGACAGTAATGGTGACAGTGATAATGATGTGATAGTGGAGGTGAGAGTGTCGATGATAGTATAGTGACATTAGTAAATTTTAGTCCATAAAATATTTTTGACCTTTTAGAAGTAGAAGATATTTTCTGTCAATATAAACTTATTTTTTATTGATTATAAAAAAATATTTTCATTTAACTTTCATTTTTTATTAGGAAAAAGTTTGAGAGCTCTAAATATAGAGCTTTAGAGGAGCTCTAATGAGCTGGCCGCCACTCATGATGTGATGTTTGTGCCTTGTTTTTTTTTTATTTTTTTATTTTTTATTTTTTATTTTTGCTTTACCAGATTACCAGAGCTTTAGATTTAGAGTTTTGTAGCATTTCTCTTTTTATTATATCAAATATCAAAAAATATTTATAAAAAAACAGAAAAAGAAAAAAGGTTTTCACCCAAACAAAATGTCAGAGTAAATGAGACATAAAAGTCGTGGGATCAATTGTTTTAGCCAATCAACTGTCGCATTGCTTCACACCACTCAATAGATGCATGTGCTGATGTCTTCACAAATGAGACGTAAAACTGGTGGGTTCAATTGTTTTTACTATTCAAATTTAAATTGGAGCATCACATAGAATCGTTCTCGTATACTTCATCCAATAGGGTGTTATTATTGATTTAAATTATGGAATTTATTATATTTGTTTTAAATTTTTAAGAGATAAAAAGTTTTGTATTAGAATTTTAAGATACAAGATGTTATGTGTTAATTTATAAATGAAATAGAGTAATGTTCAAAGAGTATTAAATAATTTCTCTTGGGACAATTGACCAGAGTTGTGCAAAACATACATATTTTTATGAGAAGTTATTTAGTGGTCATGAACATGGCCATTGGCTATATCTTAAGAATGTTGTGATTGATTAAGGGGATGCAACCGATAATGTTGTATTAGGACATGAATGAAAAGCATGACGCATAATATTTGATAATTGGTGGATAACGTAATCACATGGTATGCTAAGGGCAACGAATAATTTTACCATTTTGATGGTTTAAAATTGTGAATCCCACTTAGAGAAAATATATAATGATTTTCAAGCAAATTTATGGGACGTCCTAACTTATTTTTTATTGACTAAAACAGTAATTCTAAATATTTTGTAATCATTTTTGAGAGACAACAATAAAATGAATAGTGCAAAGTATTATTCTAAAATTACGAAATAACTTTCTCCAAATTTAAATGGATGAACATATTCTTTAGATGAGTTTATGGTTTTAGACGAATAACCCAATAAAAAAGTTGGTATTATTTTCACCCAGCCTGACAAATTCATTTCCACAATACACAGAACAAAACCATTAATTCAAATCAAGTTCCCACAAATAGCTGACATGCAACAACTTCAAATTCAGCCAAGAAAACCCAAAGCTCAAACTATGCATATACCAACCAACCAATGGACACAACAAGTGCAGGGCAGCCAAGTAAATCAGTTTATAACTTTGGTCTAGCAATTTTATTTTTATCTGAATGGCACTACACGTCTATACAAATGGCTTTTCAGTCGTTGGCCAAATTTTTAAATTAAATATTTGGCTAAATTACACTCAATTATCTTGATTTTTAAAGAAAATATAACAAATGCTATGACTTCCCTTTTAATTGTTTAATCTACCTTAGAACTGCATCAGCCATTGCGCGGCTACGCGGTATGACCTGAAAATGATCGTTCAAGCCAAAATGTGCCATGAGAAGCCAGACATGAGTATGAAACTCCCCTCCTCGTCTCAATTGTTGAGGATGATATCTTCCACTGCATTGGCTAGCTGCATGACACAACATTTCCATCCATAATATTGCATCTATTATTTGCCATCTATTATCTCTCAAACCAAGTAGTGATGCTAGCTTACACCCATGCAGTATCACAGAATTGCTCCTCTCCAGTTTCTTCTGTCCATACTTTTGAAGCAGCATATCAACTACTCTTCTAGGGTCTTTCTTCTTCTGTTGCTTCTGGATGCTTCTGCTGGCAGCTGGTGGTGGTAGTTTCCCTCCTCAATTAACTCTCTTGGCCTGGGATAATTGTCCCTGATGACCCTCCTTTTCAAGGAAGTCCCCTAGCCCGGCATAAATGTCCCAGAACTTGATGTGTGCCATCCCAAGTGGCAACATATAAGGATGCTCGACTAGGAGGTAAAGCATATATCGTGACAAACAATTGCCTATTTCATTAGGTTCGCGATCTTGGTAGTACATGATTTCTGTAGCAAGGTGCCAAGTAAGAATACTCTGGTCGAACTCCAATTCGACACTCCACTCAAGATCATGATCATTGAACCATTCTATTGTGCGGCCTCCCCTCTGCCCGTATATAGCTTTAAGATTTGTGTCGTAGCCATACCTTTCCTTCCATCGCCTAACACTGTCATGGATATCTTTGAAGATTCTGCCTCTTAAATCAACTTTGCTGAGTGATACAGGAGCACTCTTGTATTGGATAATATCTAGAAATTCTTCAATGCCTAGCAATTTTTGGACGCTAAGGCAGGGGAGGGGGTTTTCTCTAGAGGCAAATTTTAGCAGACCAAACTGGGCAAAGGAATTCGACCACCTCCGTTTTGGAATCGCCCAATTAGTTAGTGGTGAATGTGAAATGCACTTGATTACTCGTAAGATGGTGGTTTTGTTACGCTTAATTAACCAATAAGCAGTTTGGTCAGAGAGAATTAGTTGCAGAAATGCCCATAACTCCACGAGAAGAGCGGCTGCCAACAATACCAAAGTTATGGTACGGTCAATCTTGGAGTGGTGGCGATGTTTCTCTGTGATTAGTATTATCTCATGCAAAGATACCATCAGCAATACAATGAGGGTCAGAAATATTCCGATGAATCGTCCAGCAATGCCCCAAGCAGAGTAGACTATCTTCGCCTTTGTGTAGCGCAAATCATATATAAGCCCTAGTTCAATCTCAATTATCCTGAATGCCTTGCTCGCAGACATGGCGTGGTTTTCGAAGATTGACCAGGTTGCATACCCATCTTGGAAGCCCATTACAAGATCTGCAAAGAGACGCTTGACCATCTCAAGAAACCCATATGCTGCAAGTAATTCATTTCCATAAGGAACACATTCAAGTGATGATGATGGAATATTATTGGTTAAATGATTCGGCACGTCAACCTCAAGAGTTTGATATGGTGTGACATGGTACCCCTCCATTTGCTTCAATCTACATTCCTCCACAACTTTGGATTCACCAGAAGGGATATCTGGAATCGAGTCCCTAAATTTGTTGTCACTTGCCCAATATAGAACCCACACTCTTTCACAGTACTTGACAAGCCCAACATAGAACATTACAACAAAGAGTAGGGAAAATAGAGAGCTTGTCCAAGCCAAAACGAAGATGTACATTGTGGCCATTGCTTGGGCAACTACTCCAAATGAGTGCCTTTTCCGCAACTCATTGTCTTCCACGGAGTAAGCAGTAATTGCATCTGTGCCACCCAAGTGTAACAACATCATTGGAGCCCAAAATGCTAATAGCTCATACTCTGGACCAAAAGAATCCTTCCTGCAGATATCTCCAAGATTATTTGAGAGTATTCCAGCGGCCATTATCGCTACCGAATCGGCGAGTAAGTAGGCCGTCCAAACAATGATTCTGATCCATGTTCCGGCAATATACTTTCTACGATTGCCCAGAATGACAAGAACTATTTGGGTAGTGAGGCTAAGTAGAATCATTACTCGCAATTCCCATTCCTTCCACAGTTGCCTCAAACTTGGAGGAATGGACCCCATCGTCCTCCTCTTGTTCATTATAATCGTACTGCCAACAACTGATCAAAAACTCATATGCATCAGTTACTAAATGCAGAAAGAAAAAGGAAACAAAATACGTAGTGTAGATGAAATGTGAAAAAATTGATGGTTAATGAAGGGGATAATTCTGCAACATGAATCTAACAGCATGGTGATTACCAAAATCTGTTATATTATATTAGTACCAGCTTGCAACAACATCATCGGTTTGCTTCCAGAATAGCTGAAAAATGCAACCTTTTTTTGTCAAATGGTTGCTTTCTGAACGATATGGTTTCTTTTGTGATTGGGTGTTTAGCTGTGGAGAGAGAGAGAATGAATCCCGACTGAGACTAGGACTAGGCTCAGTAGTCAAGACCAAAAATATTTGCGTAATTACGGAAAAATCTATTTTATGATTGGTCAAGAATGTTCATTTAATTATGAAAAAACTTATTGCATAATTAACCAAGAATGTTTATGTAATTACAAAAACACATTCACTCAACATATAGGTCACCATTAATAAATTATTCAAAATGAAAGAGCAAAATCGGAAAGAGAATACGAACCTCAAGCAGTTAGACGGTTCTTATATATATAGATATATAGATAAACCACAAGGGGGTTGGCCTAGTGGGTGACGATTGGGGCCTGGAGGTTTGCTCCCTCTCAGATCTCAGGTTCAAATCTCTTAGTCAGCAAACACATACTTTGGGGCCATAGACTGCAAGGTGTAAGCCTATTTCGAAAGGCTTGTTCGGGCTGTAGGGACTTAGTCTGGTGCGCATAAGCTACCCCAAGATACCCTACATAATACAAAATATATATATATATAGAGAGATATTGAAATGTGTAAAAACAAAAAAAAGTTTAAAATAAATAAAAATATTTTGACTTATGTAAAAATTATATTGAAATTATAAATATTTTGAAAATTCTAAAATAGTTCTAAGAGTTGCCAATAATTTTAATATATCTTTCACATATTTTAATATATTTTTTACTTATTTTAATATATTTTTTACATAATTTTCAACACTAATAAAAAATTTAAAATTTATTTTTTAACATTTTTAATATATAAATTAACAAGGAAAAAAAAAAAAAAAACAACAACAACAACAACTAGGTCTCCAAAACAATCTACACAAACCACTAAGAAATCACTGGGAGAGTGGAGAAAGCAGTTCAATTTACAAGGGTGAGACCCAAGTTCGAATCTTAAGGGTGTAAAAATGGCTGATTTTCAATTGGTTCTCATTGAAATGTTATATTGTACTCCGATTAATCTTAAATTCTTCTATGATGTGTGACTGAATTTTATTAGCGTCTCCCTCATAGATCCATTTTTATGAGTTAAATTAAATCTGATCGGTAATTGATCCTCCTGAGACCAAAACTTACGAATTCAATGGCAACACACAAAGCATCTTTTTTGTCGGTGCAAAAAAATGATAAAAAAGTAGAAAATTCATAGCCACGCAAAAGGACAAAAAGCTCACTCACACAGGCTTTGAGAAAGAAATCAAGTCCTCTAGGACTAGGACAATGCCCCATTTGTGTCCATCTTTGAATTCAACCCACTTTACTGAAATGAGTAGGTGAAACCAGGTAACCCTTGGAGCAAGGATTCTTTTCTTGAATTCTCTCCTTAACTTTTTATTTGGTGAGTTATTGGATTCACTTTTAAGTTTAATTTTGATAATCTGAACCGTTTACATTTTAAGATTTATTATGTATATTATATTTGTAAAAAATTAAATTGATCGAATATCGGAAAGACTAAAAATCTAAAAGTTTTATTAAACAATAAGATTGTTTATTAAATTTTTTTAAATAAACGATTTTTAATTCTTCCGATATCCGATTAACTTGATTTTTTACATGTATGATATACATGACAAATCCTAAAATGTGAACAATTCGAATCATCAAAATTGGGTCCAAAAGTGTGCCCAATAGCCCACCAAGTAGAGAGCCAAGGAGAGGATCCTTGCTCAAAATGCTATCGGTAGTTAACAAACAACCAAATCACTGACAAGTTAACTACATGAGAGGGTAATTTATGTGTATAAATTGAGCTAAGTTAAGTCCATCAATCTTAGATATTGGGCCGAGCTATAGGCTGAGGTGAGAGCTTGGATAGCCTGGTCCTAGGCCATCCAAACACCAAGCCAAGCAAAGATGGGTCACTGGGGCTTTGACCTAGCTATCTAAAGCTAAGTCATGTAGGGGACCGAGGTGTTACCAAGGAAGAGGACCGAGCTAAGTATAGCTCAGTAGTGTGCCATCCTACAGTTAGAGCTACCACGATTCTGCCCAGAGCAACGCAGAGTCGTGCTAGCTCAGTTGACTGTAGCGCCAACCGAGGTAAAAGATTTAAACCATCTCACCTGGTTGGTAGTGAAAAGGGTGTTCTAAGGATAGGTATTATCCTTAGTAATGTGATTCCTAGAAGGATTCTGCTAGGGAGAGTTAGAGTCCCACTAAGATTATGCAAGAAGAATCTATAAAGGCTCATGACAGAACCTATGGAGAGGTATTACAATTCTTACTCAAAAATATATAGAGCTTATTGTCTATTGTCTACTTGTTAACTTAGGTATTAGAGGGGTTTCTGGCGCACACTCGCTGGCTAGCTCACGCGTGTTTTCAAGTAACAAAACGACGACGTTTAGAAGAATGCAAACTTGATCAACAAAATTATACGAGACGAATATTTCGTGCTCGTACACCACACTTGGAGTTAAAAAACACTTACTGACTGTTGTTGTAAATTAATGTATGACACTAGCCACCAAGTCTATTGTTAATTGAAGAGAAAATACCACACAGGTGACATTTGAGGGTGTTAATTTATTTATTCTCTGCGTCTTATAATTGAGAAGTTATTTGGTGGTTTTGAAATATTACTACACACTTCTCGAAATAAGACACTTGTGTTGTCTTTTTAGAAGAAACACAAAGGTGGTGGAATCTATTATTTTAACCAATCAAATTAAAATTTGAACACCACATGAATTTGCTCATTGAGCAAAAAATAATTTTCCTTAAAATTGTTTTTCATCATTGATATTTGTATCATTTAATTGAATTTATAAATAGAATAAGGGTACAAAGATTATTTCTTTTGATCACATTTCAAATACTATCTTACATGATACAATCATAAGCATAAATGTAATGGATCTCACAACAATTTATTAATATTCAATGGTCATGATTGTGCCACATGTAAGTATGTAAGACGGTGTTTGTCTTCTTCTTTTCTTTTCTTTTTTTCCTTTTTGATAAAATATATGTAACTTTCTATATTATCACTTTATCATATATCAATGGGTCTGGCTTCTCTCCAATCCGTGATCAGACTGGAAAGTGTTGTTAGACCCGTGAAAACTCATCACGGATCCCGTTTCGATACTCCGAATCGTTAACCTCCATAAATTGCAACAAACACAACTGGTGAGAAGCAAGCTAGCTACCACCAGCAGCATTCTGTTTCACTCTCTTGTTGTGAGACTTTCTATGGTTTGGAACTTTGAAAATAAGTCTGCAAGTTGCCCTTAAAAATACCAACTTAGAGCTCGTTTGGGATGTTGATTGACTTTTTGACTTTTTAGTTATTTTAATATGAGGTTAAAAAGTTTCGTTTGGAATAGGATTTTTGACTTTTTTGACTTTTGTGAGAAAAAAAAAAAAGTGAAATGATTATAGGTTAAATATAATATTTTATCCTATTTGACTAAAATAACCTATTTTATCTTCTATAACTATTTTAGCCCAAAATGTCTTCCCAAACAAGCGCTTAGCATGTACCAACATTGTGTGTATATTATTTATGTGTTTCACACTAATTATATTATTAGTAGTAGTTCACAGAAACTCCATGAAACTGATGTGCTGGTCAGCAAATGCATTAAAATAATAAAAATAAAAAACAATGATAAGATTGCTTTTGTCCATATATGTAGGTGACATCAGGCAGTGGCGTCAGCATGATGAAACAATGAAAGTGAAGCATCATCCACCTCCTCTTCCTCTGGAGGTCATGAAATTCATTCCAACCACAAACATAGACTGAAACCCAAATAATAATTTTAAAAAAATAAATAAATAAAGAATAAATTAAAAAAAATAAAAATAAAAATCCAGAGTTTCGTGTTTTTCAATTTAGGAAGATTTTGAAAAGCTAGTAAAAAGTTATCTTTTAACTTTTAACTCATTTTTGAAGAAATTCTATTTTCACATACCTAATTAACTCAGGGAACACACCTAATGAATTTTTAATTTAATGACAGTTATATCCTAATTTAAAATGACTATAATAGACATCCAGTAACAACCATAATATTATATGCAAAAATTCTTTATACACATCTTTTAAAAACAAAAAAATCTCAATATATATTTTTTTAATTAAAAAAATAAATCCTAATTTTTCCATTATTGTCACTTTACTTGTCACTCTATAAAATTATTCTTTCACTGCTCCACTTAAATGTAATTTCGCCTATTTTTCTTCATCTGCCCACATTATTATCTCTTTGAGTGGTTGGCTGAAACACAGCCATACAATAATGACCCTGAATCGAAAACCAAGTCAAAGTATTTCCTAGTGTTTGAATCTTCATCTCATAATATTCCAAAGGAAGTGAGAAAAGACTAATTCACACATAACCGAATAAATTCATAAACTGTCGAAAACATGGAATAGTTTCAGAACTACAGGATTGAATAAATTCATAAACTTCGGAAACTATTAATTGAGATTTCATTTTTTTTTTTCAGAAGTAATTTATCAAAAAAAATACAATTTATTCGAAAGTTATGTTCTGAATTCAATCTATTGTTTCGGAAACCCAGTGCCGAAGGCCCCAAACCGTCACTCACAAGACCGAAATCGAAAGTTTTATGTCAATGGAGTGCCCATATATCCGAAAATGATAAATGCAATAACAAAATAATAAATGTAATAAGAAAATGGAAAATTTTCTTACCTTCAACACTATTTTATAGGGTTTACAATGGTCTTCAATGGAGGCTGACTGTAAGTCTTCTATGCAAGTCTTCAATGGAAGAAATATTTCACTTCAGACCAAAGTCTTCAAAGGCATGGGTGGGTCAATGTGGAAATAGGGTCAATCAAAAGTGTGGGAAAAGAGGGTTAGTGGTGTGTGTGTGTACAATGGTTATGAGTGAATGGTGTAATTGTAACTTTAAGTGTGTAGATTGAGAAAATTAATTGATAATCAAATTATTAGATGTATATATTGAGAAAAGATGTGCCCTAAGCTAATTAAGTATGTGAAAATAGAATTTTTCTCATTTTGAGTAACATTACTTCTCATATTTTTTACTCACAAAAAAAATCAAAAAAATTAAAAACCAACTTTTAACTAATTTCCCAATCACCTCTTACAAGCTTTGTTTAGAGCCCACCAATTAGGACTCCTTTGGTTGGAACCAATCTGGATATATAGAAAAAGCAATCCCCTTGTCATCGTGATATATGGTACAATGTTAGGTTTTATTTTTTATTATTATTTTTTTTTTTGTGTCTTTTTTTTTTTTGTTTTTTTTTTTATTTTTGTGATTAAATAAGCCACTTTCACTCCCTATTCCAATTTATATTGGATGATTAAAAAATATGATGAAACATAATAATTCATAATTAATCAGTCATATAATCATATGGTATCCTTGAACCGACTAATAATATTTTTTTTCAAATAACACCTCATTGGATGCAGCTGGTTTGGTTTGTTGGCTTACATGTACGTTTAAGTAATTTATGATTAGCTAGCCGTACAGTGACGTGGTGTTATTAGATCAACTAATAATTTTTTGAAAAATGTCAAGAATTCTAAATAATTTAGGGATACTTACGTGTGGGTTCTAATAAGTGAACTTATTATTTAATAGGTCTTGTAGAAAAAATTTGTCATAAAAAAAGTCATTAATTATAAGTTTTAGCGACAATTTATAAAAATTATGATAAAAAAACTCACTAATTGTCAATTTTTAACGACATATATAAAAAATTATCACAAAAAAATTATTTTTAGTAACAATTTTACCAAGACTTATTTTCAATAGGACTTGATGGAAATTAAGTCCAACTATTAGGACCTATTGATAGTTTACCCAATAATTTTATCAAATATCTCATATAAATATAGGACTTATTATGTGGATCTTATACGAATCCCATACTCATATAAAATATTTGATAAAATATTTAATAAAATATTTAGATCCTTAACATTACTCTAATTTTTTTAAAAAATAACACCTCATTAGATACAGCTGGTTTGGCTGGTTAGGTTATGAGAGGGTAATTTATGTATAAATTTGGCCGAGCTAGGTAAAGTCTCCTTTGGTCGTTGGGTTGCGTTCCGGGCCAGGTAAGAACTTGAGTAGCTCAGTCTTGAGCCAGGCAAATATTGAGCCAAGGCCTGGACCAGGTTGACTAGATGTAGTCCAGGAGCGGACCAGGGTATCACCAGTATAGAGGGTCAAACTGGGTTCAGCTCGGTAGAATGCCATCTTGGTTCTGTCCAACTCAGGGCAAAGGCCAAGTTAGCTCGGTCGACTGTACTACTAGCCGAGGTAAGGGGTTTGAACCATTTCACTTGGTGGGCAGTGAGAAGGGTGTTCTCAGGATAGGCTTTATCTTGAGAATGTGATTCCTATAAGGACTCTATTAAAAGAGAGTTGGAGTCCTAATAGGATTGTGCTAGGCGGAATCTATATAAGCTCATGACAGGAACTATGCACAGGTATCAGAATTCTTACTCCTAAATACACAAAGCTTATTGTCTATTTTGCTGACTTAGGCATCGGAGGGGTTTCTGGCAAACACCCGCCAGCCAGCTCACGTTTGTGTTTTCAAGTAATAAAGCGATGACGTTTGGAGGAGTGCAAACTTGATTAACAAAATTATACGAAAAGATTATTTTGTGCTCGTACAATTGGCACCGTCTGTGAGAAGGCAACAGCGAACGAACCTTTTGATTAAGTTTTCCTTCAATTGATTTCAATGGCGCACAATAAAGACTTGCCACATTCTGCTACTGATGGACAAACCCCAGATAGGGTGTGTGAGGCGCGAAGGTTTGCTTTTTGCCCCGCCCATAGCAGAATTGGACCCCCAATATCGAAACTCGTGGAGGGACACGCGAGAAAGATGAGGCACTAGTCCTCGTCTGTGATACCCCTGTTCTGTATTATGTTAATTGGTCCCTAATACATATGTGGTTGTATGTTTTGATATGATTTTGCGTACCATTACATGGATATATGTGATTTTGGAATTCTATCTGTTCACCGTAGGAATATCTGTTGAATAATCCGCTTCGGAGATTAAATTGAGGGCCTTATCGGCCACAGAACCTGAAATTGATTACGCCTTTGTGATTAGCGTAATTTTTAGAGCCTACGGTGAAATTTAATTGAAAATTGATTCGGGTTAGATTAAATCGATTAAATTGACGAATAGTGCCAAATTGCCTTATTCTTATTATTATATTGTGAGTGGGGATTTATGTGAAGGCATTTTACACTCAATTCCCTTCCCTCCACTTCATTTGGCTGATCAAAAACTCAAAGGGAAAAGAGAGGGTCGGCTAGGGAGAGAGTGAGTGAGGGAATTTGGGATTTTGGCCTCAAAGCTTGATAATTTTGGAGGTTTAGCTCAAGAATTGTCTAGAGCTTGAAAGATCAAAACTTCTAGGTGAGTAATTCATGAATTATAGTTTGTAATTTTTGTGTGTTCAAGCTAAATTGGTGATCAAGAGTGAGATTGAAATGAAATTGGGTTGTATTTGTTGAATTGAAGCCTAATATGTACATGCATGTAAGAAGTGGCCAAGAATCTTCATGTTTGAGCACAATGTGTATGATTTGTGTTGAATATTGTTTAAAAACCATGTATTGGGACCCCTCTTCACCAATTTAGTTGATATGAAGGCATATTTCTCACATGCAAGAATGAATCATGTAAGAGTAAGCTTTTCATGTTTGAATGTGATGTGTTGGTGATGAATTTGGGTTAATTTGAGGCATGCATGTAAGTAATACAAGGAATTGAGCTCCATTGTGATGTGTTTTGGTGTCTATCTCATGTTAGTACAAATATATGTGAGATTGGAGCCTTGCATGCAAGAAAAATTGGTTGAATGTCGAGTTTGAACTCAAGGGAGTGTTCTGGAAAACCCAGAATTTTCGACGTCTGCTCGAGTGGGGGAAGTGTCGCTCGAGCGGAGAAATCGAGCTCCCAGCATTTCCTGCAGACATGGTTCCCGCTCGAGCGGGGAAGTTGACGCTCGAGTGGGGAGCTATGTAGACAGGAAGTCCGCTCGAGCGGCCGAGTTCACGCTTGAGTTGGAATAGAAGGCAACCAGTACTTTTGCAGACCTGAGGGTCCGCTCGAGCAGGGAAGTCCACGCTCGAGCGGGGACCCTATTTTCTGAAATCCTGTTTTGCATTTTGAGTTCTGTTTTCCCGTTCTCTTTCACTTGCAAGCACTCTTAGGCATATGTTAAGCATTGTAAATGAGTTAATGAGATAATAATAAAGCCTAAAGAGGAATATGTGAATTAAAGAACGGATTGAACTATTAGTGACCCTTTGTGTTCATGAAATGTGTAGGGTCAAGCTCCAGGGCAAATCCACAAGCCGATCACTGTGAGTAATATCAATATATGAATGCTTCTGAATGTCCAATTGCTTATTCCCTTATAAGCTTACGAATTGCTAATTGGGATTGTGGACGTAAGTTTGATATGAACGCATAAATGGACCAAAGGTCGTTTTGATGAGCATAAATGGACCCAAGGTCGTTGTGATGAGCATAAATGGACCCAAGGTCGTTTTGATAAACATAAATGGACCCAAGGTCATTTTGTTAAATACGAATGGACTAAAGGTCATTTTGCTACGAATATATGGGCCGAAGACCGTTCTGACATGAATGAGTGGGCCAAAGGCCGTTCTTACATGAATGAGTGGGCCAAATGCCGTTTTGAAATGAATGAGTGGGCCAAAGGCCGTTTTGAAATCAATGAATGGGCCAAAGGCCGTTTTGACATGAATGAATGGGCCAAAGGCCGTTTTGACATAAGTGAATGGGCCAAAGGCCGTTTTGACATAAGTGAATGGGCCAAAAGCCGTTTGGACATGAATAAATGGGCCAAAGGCCGTTTTGACATGAATGGAAATCTAAAGGGGCCAAAGGCCAGAATGTTTGGAACTTCGTATAGTTATATGTATCTATTCAAATTATGAATTGGGCCCAAGGCCGTTTAGAACACGTTGATTTACCATGTTATGTATATTTTGTATTTGATATTATTCACTGGGCTATCGCTCACGCTCATTCATGTGTTTGTAGGTGAGCCAAGAGAAGCACAAACCCAGCCCCAGTGAAGTCTGCCAGGAACAACATGAGTTTTGGAGAGTCAGCCTTGTGTCTTATGCATGAGACCATCCTTGCCCTTCTTATGTACTTATGTTTTGTCTGGTTGGCAAGGGCCTGGTGTATGTCTGTACATAGTCTGTCATAGGTTGACTCGTTTTGTATGATCCTGTCTGTAACGAACTTTGTGATATAGTACTTTTAACGTGCGTTATTAACGTATCTGAGTATGGTTGTTTGAGGTGCATATAAGCACGGCTCTATGGACAAAGTTTTAAATTTTTACTTCCGCTTGGCCCCCATTAACTCTGTTAAAATATCTTTAGATTAGTTTGAGGCCGTAGGTAATCTCATGATTACTGGCCGGTTACGTCCTTAACCCACGGGGGCGGGTTAGGGTCGTGACATCGTCGCTTTCAAAGCCTTGATAGACAGAAGCGGAGGATTGATCCTCAGGTTCTGAAAGATCGCATGAAGGAGCAGGACGAATTGATAAGGAGAATGACGGCTGACATGGAGACGATGAAACACCAGATAAAGGAACAAGAGATGGCAGGAGAAGAGATCCACAAAGGCAGAATACATTCTCACCACTCAGAGGATTGTAACAGGCAAGTCACACCACCCCAAAGTGAAAGCAGGAGCCTCAGGACAGGCGAGACCCAATAAAGGACTTCCGGGACTCGTTTCTCTAGGTCTGAGAGAACGAGGACTAAAAGGTCTTATACGGAGGGAAGCAGTTATCGGGCCTCGCATACACACCAAACGACATCTAGCCACACGGAGTTGCCTAGGTCAACGGACCTGCGGACAGTGCTAGAAGAGAGGGCTCGAATAAGAGAAAGCGCCCAAGCACGCAACCTCCAAAGGGTCTCTACTCTGCAGCGATTGGCTCCTTGGACACATAGAAGTGTTGAGGTTGGAATGCTAATACCGCGTCTTGTTTACGAGCTAGTAGACAAAGCGTTAGCAAGGTTGCAAAGCTCACCGTTTGTTTCGGCAACAGAGAATGCACCGTTATCCTTGGGCTTCCATTAGCCAAAGTTCACCACTTATGAGGGGAAATCAAGCCCCTACATACACTTGGGCCACTTCCGCCAAGTTATGGTTGTATACTGACGGAACGAGACTCTAATGTGTATCTTGTTTCCCTTAAGCTTAGGCAACCTGGGCTTGACATGGTTTGAGAGGTTGCCAGAAGGCAACATAGCTTCATGGGCGCAACTTGTAGAGGCATTTGTTACCAGGTTTAAGACAAACACCAAGACACCGGTGGAGATAGACCAGTTGCTCTCCATCGACATGAGCGAGAAAGAAACACTAAAGTCTTACAATAACTGGTATTAGAAGACTTTTAATCAGATTAGAGATTGCCCCACAAACCTAGCTATCGCACAATACAAACGGGGTTTACCGACGGGCAATAAATTAAGGGATTCAATGACAATGACGCCACCCCTCACAATGGAGGTCCTAATGGAGAAAGTGCATCATCATATCAGGGTGTATGAAGATGGCGCTCACGCCAAGGCAAAGTCTGACACAACAGCGATGTCAGACAAAAAGCCCACGGCAAAAGTCAATACAATCGGCCGTAAGGACCGACCAAACAACAATGGTAGAGGTAAACTACCAAACGGCGAAAACAACCAGGCAAGAAGGTTGAAAGTCCGCACCGCCATCACCACAGTGTTCAATAAACCTATCTACCGGATTCTTAGTGAGATACGCGACGCACCCTAAAAAATTTAGAAATCTCCTTGATGTTGATTTGTGATTATGTATCAATTTTAAGTAGTATATAACAATCCCAATCAAACAATCAAGACAAATCGACACAATGATTTTACGTGGAAAAACCACAATTAGAGCACCTCCAATTGTGATAAAAAACCACGAGCAACAGCCACAAAACAATCCACTAAGAAGATATAAAGGAATTACACAGGTATACTCTTAATTACCTAGCGAATCCACGCCCGAATTGAACCAACCCCTATGTGCCTTTTCCAACCCCGTATTCATCTCGGAATTGTCTTGACGATGAACCACTCCAGAATCCACCAAAGCTTCAGGCTCAAATTCTTTAGAATCCACCGAAGAACAACTCTCTCTTTTGTGTAGAACAAACACATAATCATTTGATGTATACTCTTTAAACCATGAGTTGAACACTCAATCAAAACATCAAAGAAAACTAGCAAAATATCCCTAGATATAAACCTTAATATCCAAAAAGAAGATCTGGAGCAGTAATCCTAAAATTTGATAGAAACACGTACTTATAGAAATCTGGGACTGCGAAGCTCGCTCGAGCGAAGACTCTCTCGCTCAAGCGACGAACCAAAAACGTGTGTTTTCCATAAGTGGCTTCGCTCGAGCCACGCACTCTTCGCTCGAGCGTACATTCATCTCTTTCAGGTTCTTACACAGACGCAGCCTTCGCTCGAACGAGAACTCCTTCGCTCGAACAAGCAAGGGCGGACAGGCAACTTTGAATGCAATTTTGCATTTTGCTTCGGGGGCGCTGCCCCTCGACCCCGACTAGGCGCCACCCCGGACCCGCCAAGGGGCGCTGCCCCCTCGACCCCCGCGAGCTGACCGGGCAGCTCAATCCCCGTCATAGTCAACGAAGTGGCAATCTTGAAAGAATTAACATCACAAACTTCTCTGCAAGTCACGATTCAGGTTGGATTCGCATCTAATAAACTCATAACCTCACTAAAATAAAAGTGCGAAAACAAGTACAACTGAAAGAAGTTTTGTCAAACGGGATTGCCAAGAATAAAAACCTAACAATCTCCCACTTTGGCAATGCCGTAACAAAACACACCTAACAAATAAAATCTTAAACACATAAAATCTTAAACACCCCAACCCATAACAACCAACAAAAGCCAACTTCTTTCTCAAGGTTATGATCTGCAAAACAGTTATTAGTGCCACAATCTCCAAAACAACTATTAGTCCCACAAGAGTATATGAAAAAGCAATAAATATATGACAAGATTATCTTAAAGTATGAGATGGAAAACATGAATAGATGCGACTTGGAGATTTTAAGAACATGTAGCATGAATAGATGAAAACTAAGACACATGCACCCGACACATGCACCCGACACATGAGATGAATACATAACAACCAACAAAAGCCAACTTCTTTCTCAAGGTCATGATCTGCAAAACAGTTATTAGTGCCACAATCTCCAAAATAACTATTAGTCCCATAAGAGTATATGAAAAAACAATAAACATATGACAAGATTATCTTGAAGTATGAGATGGAAAACATGAATAGATGCGACTTGGAGATTTTAAGAACATGTAGCATGAATAGATGAAAACTAATACACATGCACCCAACACATGCACCCGTCACATGACATGAATACATGAAAAAACAACTTTCTCTCCCTTTTTGTCACGAATTGACAAAGGAAGCTCAATCAACTAAAGCAAGATCATAAACGACACAAGCAAAGATATAATGATGTAAATATCAGGAGCATGTAAGAAGGAAATAATAAGCAAACAGTGCATAGCAACATGCAAAACAACTATAGCCAATCTCCCTTACCAAACAAATCAAAGAATTCATGCTAACAAACTCTTGTAATGATAAACCAAACTCCCCCTCACTAAAAACAATAAACAAGAAGAAAAATATGGTAGAGCAAAGGAATTTCAGATTTGTACCTTGAAACACACAAAATTATCCAAGAAGCACAATTACAAGAAAACACAATGGGCACAGCCAGTAGAAGATTCCTCATAAATGAAAGTGATGCATTATGTGAAAAGCATAGATCCCATGATAAAAGTGTGTGTGTGACTCTTAGAGTTCGATAAACACTAGATTCAAATCCTAGTAGTGATATGAAAGCTGGACCTCCGATAAGAAAATCTAAACACAACTAAGGAAAGTCAAACTACTAGGAATCAAGGGGTATTTGTTGAGTAATAGCGGAGGCTCCCCCTCAATCAATGAATCCTTTTTTTTCTCTTTTTCACATTTGTTTTTCTTTCTTTTGCACATTTTTTTCTTTCTTTTTCACATTTTTTTTTCTTTCTTTTGCACACTCATTGGCGGCTGACACTCTCAAGAGTATGGAAACCGAACCAGAGAAGCATGGATATAATAAGGATAGCCTGGTTGGTGACTCTGAGGTAGCCTTTTCCTCATGGCTGGAGTCCAAAGAACAGAGGGGAAAGCCGTGGAGATGCAAAATGATGGAAGGTGGTTAAGAGACTCAACATCACCCATGATATGCTAGTCTAGGTCAATTCCTCTAGACAAGCAAAAGATTCAATGCCAGAAGTCCATAGAAAAAAAATAATCACTAAGGCGGAAGACTCCGATATTTGCTAATCCAAGAGTGTGTACAGAATGAGACATACTAATCAAAAACACACACTCCAAAATGAGTAATGACCACAGAAAGCACACGCATATTAACATGTAATGGATATTCTTATCAATTCCAATATGCACCAAGGACCACTCAAAAATTTCAAGCTTGCAAAACCATACTAAGAAAATCTTTTTGGAATTTTTTTTTTTTTTTTTCTAAACAAAGCAAGACATAAAACGAACATGCATACATTAAGTGACTCAAAAAGAAAAAAAAAACACAGAGAAACCTA
The DNA here is from genome assembly GCA_036172215.1 of Camellia granthamiana. NCBI lineage: Eukaryota > Viridiplantae > Streptophyta > Magnoliopsida > Ericales > Theaceae > Camellia > Camellia granthamiana. Next base: position 38,179,544 of record CM069905.1, read on the forward strand.
AAAACAAAACCGAAAAAACAAATTAACACAAATCAAGTTTTCTCACCCAAATCGCTTTAGTATGAACAAAGTTGTGAGAATTGCGGTTCTTGGATGGTGTCTTGACGTTGTGGTTCCCTTCCCCTTCAATGGGAACCTGTCTTGACTTGGTTTCTAACTTCATATTTCTAGGTCTAGGCAAATACAAACTTGCTCTATGTTTGGTCTCCAGCTGATCAAAATAACACGGTCTAATAAAACCTTTAACCTCATTACTACCAATAAAGTGTCTCCTACCCCACGAGATGTTGGAATTTCTTCCATCTCTGTGAGATACTCTCCCATGCAACTTATAACAATAAGGGCGAATATGACCATACATATCACAATGATGACAAATAAAAACAGAGTGTACCTTCTTTTCTTTTGCCTTACCAACTCTAGAAAGTTTGAGAAGTCCATCCTCATGTTGAATTTTTTGTTCTCCCTTTCCTTGAGTTCTTGTATCATGAGATGTAGAAGCACTCCGTTTTTGCTTTTTCTTACCACTAAAGCCAATGCCACTCTTGTCAGAACAAATTTGTTGAGACCCAATGATATTGTCCAAAGTCTTTGATCCTCTGTTCCAAAGACCAATGGTAGCCATAGCACACTTGAGTTCTTTCTCTTTCTTGATCATTAGTTCTTCCAAAGTAACTTGAGACATCTCGAGAGTTTCAATCTTTTCTTCATATGTTGCATAGATTTGCTGTAGCTCATTCCTCTCTGTCTCACAAGTCAAGAGTTTTGCATAAAGAGCTTGTCGATCATTAGAAATCTTAAGGGCATCATTCCTAGCCTCGGAAATCTCCTCATTTAGTTTGACATTCTCACTTTCACATGCTTTGAGTTTCATAGTGAGTTTGTCATTAAATTTGGATAAGTTAAGAGATTCTTTATACAACTTTTCATAAGCTTGCTCAAGCTCTTCATCATCACTTCCCGAGGATTCATCATCAGTGGCATTCTCAACCGGCCTCTTCGGATACTCTATTCGTCCTTCAGTTTCAAAAGCCGCCATAAAAGCAAGGAATTGTTTATGTCCCTCTTTACCTTGATCTTCATTGTCACTTTCATCTTTATCAGATTCTGATTCATCATCCCAAGTGATAGCGAGGGCTTTCTTCTTCCTCAAACGAGTAGGGCATTCTTGAGCAAAGTGACCAAATCCTTGGCATTTATAACATTGGACTCTTTCAGAGTTCCCTTGTACCTTTCATTTCTCCTTCTTGGCTATATAATTAATTTTGAGTTTATCTTTGCCTTTGGATTTATGAGTATGAGTAGATTCCAAAAGATTAGGATTCTTTTTCAGAAAAGATTTTTTAAATTATTTTACAAAAGCATCCGCAATCTTGGAATCTATCTCACAATCCTCATCAGAATTCTCTCCAGCTCTATGATCACTACTAAAAGCAACATTTTTTTGTTTCTTTTTGAAATTCCTATATGCCTCATAAGTTTGGAGATTTCCAACCAAATGATCTAGCTTGAGGTTGTCAACATCTTGAGCCTCCTCAATAGTCGTAACTTTTGGTTGGAACCGATCGGGCAAGGACCTCAAAATTTTTCCTACAATCTTGGATTCCGGTATTTTTTCACCTAAATTGAAGCTGAAATTTACAATGTCACTCAACTTCGCATAAAATTCATCAAAGGTCTCACTATCTTTCATTAAAAGGTTTTCGAAATTAGACGTGAGCCTTTGAAGTTTTGAGCGTTTAACCGAAGGAGTGCCCTCATGAATAGTTTGTAAAATATCCCAAGTCTCTTTTGCGACTTCACAATTGCAAATTCGACTAAACTCTTCAAGTGTGACAGCGTAAAAGAGAGAATTGATAGCTTTACAATTCCAGCTACTATTTTGGTAATCAATTGTGTCCCACTTATCGATTGGTTTGGGGAAAATTACTCCATCAACGGTAATCGCCGGTTCAGTCCACCCATACATGACAGATTGCCAAATTTTTTCATCAATAGATTTTAAAAATGATCTCATCCGAGCTTTCCAAAATGAATAATTGGATCCGTCAAATAGGGGTAGTCGAACCATAGAATTTCCCTCATGAATTGAATCCATTATTACAAATCAAACAAGATCTCACTCAAAAGTTTTACAAAATAAAAGAGCGACCCGCTTTGATACCAATTGAAAAATCTAGAAATCCCCTAGATGTTGATTTGTGATTATGTATCAATTTTAAGGAGTATATAACAATCCCAATCAAACAATTAAGACAAATCGACACAATGATTTTACGTGGAAAAACCACAATTGGAGCACCTCCAATTGTGATAAAAAACCACGAGCAACAGCCACAAAACAATCCACTAAGAAGATATAAAGGAATTACACAGGTATACTCTAAATTACCTAGCGAATCCACGCCCCAATTGAACCAACCCCTATGTGCCTTTTCCAACCCCGTCTTCACCTCGGAATTGTCTTGACGATGAGCCACTCCAGAATCCACCAAAGCTTCAGGCTCGAATTCTTCAAAATCCACCGAAGAACAACTCTCTCTTTTGTGTAGAACAAACAAATAATCCTTTGATGTATACTCTTTAAACCATGAGTTGAATACTCAATCAAAACATCAAAGAAAACTAGCAAAATAACCCCAGATATAAACCTTAATATCCAAAAAGAAGATCTGGAGCAGTAATCTTAAAATTTGACAGAAACACGTACTTATAGAAATCTGGGACTGCGAAGCTCGCTCGAGCGAAGACTCTCTCACTCGAGCGACGAACCAAAAACGCGTGTTTTCCATAAGTGGCTTCGCTCGAGCCACGCACCCTTCGCTCGAGCGTATATTCATCTCTTTTAGGTTCTTACACAGACGCAGCCTTCGCTTGAGCGAGAACTCCTTCGCTCGAGCGAGCAAGGGCGGACAAGCAACTTTGAATGCAATTTTGCATTTTGCTTTGGGGGCGCTGCCCATCGACCCCGCCTGGGCGCTGCCCCGGACTTGCCAAGGGGCACTGCCCCCTTGACCCCCGCAAGCTGACCGGGCAGCTCGATCCCCGTCATAATCAACGAAGTGACAATCTTGAAAGAAATAACATCACAAACTTCTCTGCAAGGCACGATTCGAGTTGGATTCGCATCTAATAAAATCATAACCTCATTAAAATAAAAGTGCGAAAACAAGTACAGCTGAAAGGAGTTTTGTCAAATAGGATTGCCAAGAATAAAAACCAAACACACCCTTCGTTCGACAACCAGCCAAGTTGGGAGAAGTGCAAAGGGGCTACAACGCTAGGTGCCGGTGCACCTTCCATGATAAAGAGGGACACCGAACTGAAACTTGTACGCCATTAAGGCAGCATTTGGAGGAGTTAGTGGCCGCAGGCCACCTGGACCAGTATATTGAAGGGGGAGCTCAGCCAGCCCCCTAGAACCTCAACGCGCTAGATAGGATGCCAGCTGACGGTCTGTCCCAAGGCGTAATCAATGTGATACATGGGATCATCGAGCCTGAACGAGTATGTGAGCTTAGAGGGATGATCAAGAAGGCCGAGCACATGAGAGAGGTACAGAGTGCACAGCCTACTGTGTAAAAAGAGAAAACGGAGGCAACAAACGTCATCACCTTTTCTGACAAGGATTTGGCAAGGTTACAAAGCCCTCACAACAACGCACTAGTGGTTACTTTGCGCGTCAAGAATTTTGACATGAAACGTATCCTGATTGACCAAGGGAGCTCGTGCAAGAAAATGTATCATGAGACCTTCAAGCAACTCAAATTGGAGGACAAAGATTTAGCACCTGTGACATCTCCCTTGGTCGGGTTCAACTCAATGCCAAAATGGCCAGTTGGCAAGATAATTCTACCGGTAAAAGCTGGAACAATGGCAAAACAAATGTGATTCTGGGAATTGAAAGTCCCTTCCACTTACAACATAATCTTGGGAAGAGCATGGTTGCACGCCATGCCAGCGGTAGCATCAACCTACCATTAGGTGATACAATTCCCTAACGAAGCTAGAATGATTGAAGAGGTCTTAGGAGACCAAATCTTGTCCAAACAGTGCTTCATGACAATAAATGGAAGCCAAGCTGCAAAAGGGTTCGTACAAATGGGGGAGGAGCTAGAAAGCAACGAGCTATTCGCAAACGTTGGTAAGGCAGCTAAACAAAAGGTAGTAAAAGATTTGGTGGAGGTCAGAATAGACGAGAAGGTCCCGAAAAAGTTTTTTTTGCTTGGCTCATCTTTGTCCAGCACCAAGAGAATAGAGATCATGGAATTCTTGATCTCTAACATCGAGGTGTTTGCTTGGACGTCATACAATATACCTGGCATTAACCCTAACTTCATCTGTCAACAACTCAATGTCCACCCAACTGCCAAACCAATTATACAGCGAACTCGCCTATTGGCACTTCACCACGCTGAGATAGTGGCTGAGGAACTGGGAAACTTACTAGAAGCAAGGGCAAGCAGAGAGGTTCACTATCCCAAGTGGATCTCCAACACCATAGTAGTGCCCAAAAAAACGGCAAGTGGCGCTTTTGCATGGACTACAAGACAGTCAACAAAACGTGTCCAAAAGACAGTTTCCCTCTACCATAGATAGACCAACTGGTAGACCCAACTACAGGTCACATCCAACTTAACTTTCTTGATGCGTGTTAATCATGTTGTTTAATTTTAATGATGTCTAAAATATTAATTGAAAATTTGTAAATAATATACATATTTTATATTATTTGACACAAAATATTATCTGTTTAAAATACTTTTTGTATGATACATTTGTTATATAAATAAAACTATTTTGAAAATTTTACTATTCTTGTTTTGAATAATTCGGCCAATCACTATTCATCTTTTGACAATTTTGATGTAATTGTCTCTTTTAAGTAAAATTGTATTATATTTTTTTGATACATATTGCTCTAAATTGAAAATAATTTTCATCTTTTTGTATGTAAAACATACCCACATAATGAGTATCATGTGTAATTATTTTACATACTTTAAATATATTATGTAAATATATAATATAATATAAAGTCCTATTTTGGAAAGATGGTTATAATCAGATTTTTGGTGAAAAGCTACTTATAAGCAGCTTTTTTGTGAGAGAGGAAGTGGGTTATAATCTGGGAAGTGGATTATAACCCACTTCCAAAATAGGCCAAAGTTAGCAAAGCTGGAAATTGCATCTTATATAAAATATAAAGTGGCATGGCAGAGCGGTGCTATATATATATATATTTTTACATCCTTTGCTTATATATATATATATAAATAAAAGATTGAAAAGTTGCAATACATTTCACATGTTGTAATTTGAAATTAAAATACTTAAGCTACATCTTCTATATAAATTAATTTTATATAAAGGAAAATGTGAACATGGCAGGCACATTATTTTTACCTCAATTCTTTATATATATATACAATGGTCAAAACCCACATGTTAATAAGTTTGTTCAAAATATCTAGCCACAATTTTTGACAAAAAAAAAAAAAAAAGGGTCCCACATGATGTATTTATTGAAAACAAAATAGATACCTTTTGTTCTGTCAAGGAGCATGCCCACGTAATCCATGACGTCAGCAAGAAGCATCCTACCTTCAACGAGTATATTTTTGTGTATAAATAGAAGTGTTTTGTATAGAGAAAAATCAAGAACTTGAAGAGAAAAAATCTGTGTGCTCCAAAATTTTGAATGCATTGTATTCTGATATTTCACTTTTAGATCTAAGTGTAATCTTTGTTCTTACACTTTCATATCTACTCTTTGTGAGAAAATTATTGTAAAAGAGGGTTAAAGAACCTCTTATTTTTATTCATTATTTTGTGAGAGATTTTTGTAAGGGTAGGGCATTTATTGTTGAGTGAGACTCAATAGTTAAAAGTAAAACCTGTGTAAAGTCCACAGGCTTGGTGAAGCCTTGGTGGTGTATTGATTCATTTTGATAGTGAAGAAATTCTCAAGGAGGATCCTTGAGAAGTGGACGTAGGCCCGGTGTGCTGAACCACTATAAATCTCAGTGTTTGATTTTCTTTCTCTATCCCTTTTTCCTTTATATTGATAATTATTGTGTTGTTTTTATTCTGAATTTTGTGTTTATTATTTTTTTTAATATTGTAAATTATTTTTTTTTAATAACCCAATTCACCCCCTCTTGGGTTGCCTAACTGGGATAACAATTAGTATCAAAGCCTAGACTCTAGTTTATGTGGCTTAACCGTCTTAGAGGAGATCATGGCAACCCCTAGTTATTCCTTAACTAAGCGACAAGCATCCAATAGGCCACCATTGTTTAGCGGCACAAATTTTAGCTATTGGAAAACTAGAATGACCATACATGTTCAATCTAATGATTATATATGCTGGAAAATTATTTGCAATGGTCCAAAAATTCCTACCAAAACCATAGATGCCCTTAAGGTACCAAAACCTGAGGATGAGTGGAATGAATCAAATACTAGAATGGCCCAAATTAATGTTAAAGCTACAAACATGTCGTACTGCGCCTTAGATACCAACGAGTTCAACAGAATTTCCACATGTAAAACCGCAAAAGAAATTTTGGATAAGCTTATAGTGACTCATAAAGGAACCGAACAAGTTAAAAAATCTAGAGTCAGCTTGCTAGTCCATAATTATGAACTCTTTAAAATGAAGCCTGATGAAACTATTTCTCAAATGTTTACTTGCTTTACTGATATTATTAATGGTTCAACTTCTTTTGGCAAAATATACACTAATGTTGAAATTGTAAGAAAAGTGCTTAGGTCATTGCCAAAAAGTTGGGAGACAAAAGTCATTGCTATTACCGAAGCCAAGGATTTATCAAAGCTAAGTCTAGATGAGTTAATAGGATCTTTCTTAACTCGTGAGCTTATAATGCAAGAAGGAAAGGAAGAGGAGGACAATAACAAGAAGAAAGGAATAACCATCAAATTCACCTCGACACATTAAGAGGATGAGGAAGATGATTCGGATGATGATGAGAAAATGGCATTCATCACTAGGAAATTCAAAAGGTTTGTGAAAAAGAAACAAGGTGTGCGAAAATTTTTCAGAAAAGACTTCAACAACAGGGATTTTCAAATGGGAGAAAATCACAAAAAATCTGAAGTTACCTGCTACGAATGTGAAAAACCTAGATACTACAAATCAGAACGTCTGGAACTTAAGAAATAATTCAAAAAGGACAAGAAGAAAGCCATGATTGCAGCATTGGGAGAACATAGCGATGAAAGCGACTCAGAAACCGAAGTTTTCAAAAATGAGGTTGCAAACCTATACTTAATGGCACTTGGAAATAAAGATGAGGTAAATGACTAATCCTTTACGTTTGATGAATTACAATCAGCTTTTGATGAATTACATGCTGAATTTATGAAACTTAGTTTGAAAAGTAACTGCCAAAAGAAAGTGATTTCAAGTTTATCAAAAAAAATAATAATCCTTAACTTCCAAAATAAATGCTTTAGAAAATGAAGCCATGAAAATGAAAAAGGAAAATGATACTTTAACTCAAAAATAGTCTTCAATTTCTGAGAAAAAATTAGTTGTATTGCAAGAAGAAAATGAGTTTTTATAAAAGGAGCAAATTATTTTGAAAGAAAATATCGAAGACTTGAAAAATACTCTTCCCAAATTCACTCAAGGTAGAGAGACTTTAGATAAAATTCTTAAAAATCAAAATCGTACTTTTAGTAAAGCCGAAATTAGATGTAAACCTTTTTCAAAAGTAAAAACTGCCAAAAATGATTTTATGCATGCAACTTCTAGTCACTCTCGTCCCACATGTCATTTTTGTGATACAAAATGTCATATTTCACCTTCATCTCCTGTTAAAAGAAATCATTTTGCTAAAATAAAAAAGATGTGGATCCCTAAGAACATTTCAAGAGTGTCAAATTCTAACTTTTATGGACCCAAGAAAATATAGGTACCAATGGAAAAATCAAATTTTTGTAGGTCTGTTTCAAGACAAAATCCAGTAAAGATAGATGGTATCTCAATAGTGCATGTTCGAGGCACATGACCAAAAATAAAACTATGTTCGCCACAGTCCAATCAAAGGATGGCGGATATGTGACTTTTGGCGACAATAGCAAGGGAAAGATCATTGGTGTAGGTAGTATTGGTAAAAATTCATCTACTATTATAGAAAATATTTTACTTGTTGAAGGTTTAAAACATAACTTGCATAGCATTAGTCAAATATGTGATAAAGGTAATAAAGTAATTTTTGAAAAAACTCAATGCACAATTGAAAACACCAAAGATAATAAAACATTGTTTGTAGGACATAGATATGAAAATATATATGAGTTTGATTTGCATAACTTGTCTTCTCATTTTGATTTTAAATGTTTATCTGCAATAAATGAAACTGGTTGGTTATGGCATAGAAGATTAGGACATACTTATTTAGATTTAATTTCAAAACTTTCAAAAAATGAGTTTGTCATTGGTTTGCCTAAAATTAGTTTTGAAAAAGACAAACTTTGTGATGCATGCCAACTTGGAAAACAAACTAGAATTTCTTTTAAATCTAAAAATAGTGTTTCAACTACTAGATCGCTTCAACTCTTGCATAATGATTTATTCGGACCATCTAGAACATTAAGTTTAGGAGAAAAATTGTATGCTCTTGTTTGTGTTGATGATTATACTAGATATACATGGATATATTATTTTTAGCACATAAAAATGAAGCTTTTATAATTTTTCAAAACTATGTAAAAGAATTCAAAATGAAAAAAATATTAATATTTGTAGTATTAGAAGTGATCATTGTAGAGAATTTGAAAATGATGATTTAATTATGTTTTGTGATGACTTAGGAGTAGATCATAATTTCTCAGCCCCTAGAACTCCTCAACAAAATGGTGTGGTTGAAAGAAAAAATAGAACCCTTAAAGAAATGGCCCGTACTATACTTTGTGAGATTGATTTACCTAGATATTTTTGGACTGAAGCTGTTTTCACTGCATATTATGCTGTAAATTGCGCCATGATTAGACCTATTCTTAAGAAAACCCCTTATGAACTTTGGAAAGGTAGAAAGCCTAATATTAGCCACTTGCGTGCTTTTGATTGTAAATGATTTGTATTAAATAACAATAAAGATAACTTAGAAAAATTTGATGTTAAATCGAATGAAACTATATTTCTTGGTTATTCAAATTCTAGTAAGGCTTATAGAGTATTCAATAAAAGAACTTTACTTGTTGAAGAATCTGTACACGTTGCCTTTGATGAATCTAACAATGTTGTTTCCAAGAATCTTGTAAGTGATGACACTACAGAAACACATCCAAGAATAGAGAGCATTTACATAACAAATGAAGAAATTCCATCTCCTGAATTAAAAGAATAAATCACAACGAAAAATCTTCAAGAAGAATATGCTCGTTCAGAAAATGAATTAAATCTACCAAAGGATTTGAAGTATGCTCATGGTCATCCTAAAGACCTCATCATAGGTGATGCAGTGGAAGGTATAAAAACTCGTTCCTCTATTAAAAATGTTTGTGATAACTTAGCATTTGTTTCGCAAATTGAACCAAAATCGTTTTTAGATATTGAAAAAGATGAAAGTTGGATTTTAGCAATGCAAGAAGAATTAAATCAATTTGAAAGAAATGAAGCTTGGTTTTTGACTCCTCGATCTAAGGATCATCTAGTTATTGGAACAAAATGGGTTTTTCGAAACAAAATAGATAAATCCGGAGTTGTTACTAGAAATAAAGCTAGATTAGTAGCCCAAGGTTATAATCAAGAAGAAGGCGTTGATTTTGATGAAACTTTTGCACCGGTTGCTAGACTTGAAGCTATTAGAATGTTACTTACTTTTACATGTTTTAAAGATTTCAAATTGTATCAAATGGATGTTAAAAGTGTTTTCTTAAATGGGTACATTCCGAAGAAAGTTTATGTTGAACAACCTCCCGGTTTTGAAAGTCATAAACACCCGAATCATGTTTTCAAACTTTCAAAAGCTTTATATGGTTTAAAACAAGCTCCTACAGCGTGGTATGAAAGATTAAATAATTTTCTACTTGACAAAGGATTTTCTAAAGGAAAAATTGATACAACACTTTTTATAAAAACCAAAAAGGAGGATATGCTAATTGTTCAAATTTATGTTGATGATATTATTTTTTGTGCTACTAATGAAAATTTGTGCAAAGAGTTTGCTAAAAATATACAGGATGAATTTGAAATAAGTATGATGGGGGAGTTAAATTACTTCCTTGGTCTACAAATTAAACAAACTAATGATGGAATCCATTTAAATCAAACGAAATATATCAAAGATCTACTCAAAAGGTTTGAAATGGAATCATCAAAGCCTGTAACAACTCCAACGAGCACATCAATAAAAATTGACAAAGATGAGCAAGGTAAACCTGTAGATGAAAAGAAATATCGAGGTATGATTGGTTCTTTATTCTATATTACTACAAGTAGACCCGATATAATGTTTAATGTTTGTATGTGTGCACGTTTTCAATCCACACCAAAAGAGTCACACTTCACCGCAGTCAAACGTATTTTCAGATATCTTGTTGGCACTCCAAATTTGGGATTATGGTATCCTAAGGAAACTACTTTTGAATTTTTTGGTTACTCGGATGCCGACTTTGCGAGATGTAGACTTAATCGAAAAAGCACAAGTGGTACTTGTCATTTTCTTGGATACTCTCTCACTTCTTGGTTTTGCAAAAAACAAAACTCAGTGACTTTGTCAACTGCTGAAGCAGAATACATTGTTGCCGCTGGGTGTTGTGCACAATTACTTTGGATGAAACAACAACTTCAAGATTTTGGACTTTACTATGATCATATTCCTATAAAATGTGACAACACAAGTGCCATTAACCTTTCTAAAAATCCTGTTTAGCACTCACGCACTAAACAAATTGAAATAAAGCATCATTTTCTTAGAGATCATGTACTCAAAGGTGACATTGAACTTGAGTTTGTGCCTACACATCGTCAATTAGCTGACATATTTACCAAGCCTCTTAATGAAGAACAATTTTGTTATATTAGAACTAAACTTAGTATGACGAATTCTCCCTTATAATAAAATAAATTAAATTAAATTAAATTTTTTTTAATAATAATAAAAATAATAATAATAATAATAAGTAAAATTAAAATAATAATAATAATATTTTATATATTCTTTCTCTCGCTCTCTCGTTCTCTTTTTCTTCCTCTCATCCTCAAACATCATCTTCATTCTCACCATCGTTCACCATCAGCTCCACCATCCACAACATCATCCATCACTTTCATCACTACCATCATCCACCCAAATCTCTCACCGATCTACCGAGATCCATCACTGCTCTCCATAAAATCTTCATCACAGATCTTCGACATCATTTCTGATTCCTCAAGTTTCATTACCGATCCATCAAGATCCGTAACTGATCCACCAATATCCATCACCGATCTACAAAAATTCATCCCCAATCTTCTCCATTATTTCCGATCATCAACATCGTCGCCGATCAACATGTTAAAATTATTTTTGCACTGTGTAATATTTTTTATATGGTTGTATGTGCTCCGAACTCTCTTGGATTTAATAATATTTCCTTTTCCCCTGTTTGAAGAAATTATTTTTATTTGTATTTTCTCTTTTTATGCTAGTGCACTTTGTGTAGTTGTTTTTGACCGGTTCTTAATGGCCCTTGGTATTATAAATTAGTAATCTGTTTATTTAAAATTTGTGTAATTTTCTTTTGTGCATTAATTTAGGGGGAAATTTGTATTATGTAATCTTTTGAGATTATATCAATGAAATAAAAATAAAGCATAAAAATACGAGTAATCTTAAGAGGGTGTTTGTATATTCTATGCATAATTTTAGGGGGAGTATATATAATTTTCTTTTCTCTTTATCTGCACCAACAATTTTTTTTTTTTTTACAAAGACAAAAATTTTTTTTAAGAGAAATGCTTGCAATTTTATTTCAGAAGGAGAAAATATTACTCGATTACATGTAAGTTTTCAGAAGGCTTCACAGATTTTTTGCGTTTCACTTCTCTCAACAACTTTTCATGAGCCTCCTTTACATGTCTCTCTCTATTTTCGACTTCTATGAGTCTTGGCATTATAACCGTTGCATAATATTGCACCGCATTCTCCAACTACGCATTTTTCTTTTCTAGCTCTCTCTTCTCCCAACGAGTATTAACCAGTTGTTGTTTTAACAAGCACACCTTGTGTCTCCATTGTTGATTTTCTTGTATTCTTCCTTGTAGTCGTCGAGCCATATTGGAAACCGCAGTGATCGCCTGTGTACTAAGAGCCATAATGTTATTAATAATATTGATATCATTCCGATTACCGACAACACTAGGACTCTCATTTACAGGAATAGCGTGTGACTGCGCCATTGGTAACCTCTCATTTGCCTGCATTACAGGCACCTCATGCATGTCAGAACCATTGATAGCTAAGGTAAGGAATGACATGATTACACAAGAAGGCACACCAAATTTTTTTCTAACAACACTTGACAATTTCATATCTTTGCCTATCATCTTTGTCATTTTTTATACACTCCACCGATCCAATACTTGATGCATATCTACTAAAATCTCTTGTTTGTCAACATTTTAGGCGCTAGAGATGCTCCAAAATCTCCATAATGATCACGACAAGACATAAGTACCATTATTATATATATATATATTTTCGCATCTCTGATTTTTGTTTTGATCACTGCAAAAAAAAAAAAAAAATTCTCTCAAAACCTTCCTATTTTATTTTGATGATGGCAAAGGGGGAGAAAAAAACATGATTGAATTGCTGTGAATTGTTGTGCATGTATCAAATATCTTATGTAACAAAATTATCTAATATTTTGTTAATTTTAATTTTGTGTCAAATCCATTCATGTATTGCCATCATAAAAAAAAAAAAAAAAGAGATTGTTAATCATGTTGTTTAATTTTTATGATGTCTAAAATATTAATTGAAAAATTGTAAAGAATATAAATATTTTATATTATTAGATACAAAATATTATCTGTTTAAAATACTTTTTGTATGATACATTTGTTATATAAATAAAACTATTTTGAAAATTTTACTATTCTTGTTTTGAATAATTCGGTTGATCACTATTCATTTTTTGACAAATTTGATGTGATTGTCCCTTTTAAGTAAAATTGTATTATATCTTTTGTATACATATTGCACTAAATTCAAAATAATTTTGCATCTTTTTGTATGTAAAACATACACACATAATGAGTATCATGTGCAATTATTTTACATACTTTAAATATATTATGTAAATGTATAATACAATATAAAGTTAACAAAGCTGAGAATTGCATCTTATATAAAATATAAAGTGGCATGGCGGAGCGGTGCTGTATATATTTTTTTTACATCCTTTGCTTATATATATATATTAATATAATTTAAAAAGAAAAGGTTGAAAAGTTGCAACACATTTCACATGTTGTAGTTTGAAATTAAAATACTGAAGCTACATCTTCTATATAAATTAATTTTATATAAAGGAAAATGTAGACTTTGCAGGCACATTATTTTTATCTCAATTCTTTATATATATATATACAATGGTCAAAACTCACATGTTAATAAGTTTGTTCAAATATCTAGTCACAATTTTTGACAAAAAAAAAAAAAAAAAGGTGCCACGTGATGTAAATAATCTGTCAAGGAGTGCGCCCACGTAATCCATGATGTCAGCAAGGAGCGTCCTACCTCCAACAGGTATATTTTTGTGTATAAATAGAAGTGTTTTGTATAGAGAAAAATCAAGAACTTGAAGAGAAAAAATCTGTGTGCTTCAAAATTTTGAGTGCATTGTATTCTGATATTTCACTTTCAGATATAAGTGTAATCTTTATTCTTACACTTTCATATCTACTCTTTATGAGAAAATTATTGTAAAAGAGGGTAAAAGCACCTCTTATTTTTATTCATTATTTTGTGAAAGATTTTTGTAAGGGTAAGGCATTTATTGTTGAGTGAGGTTCAATCGTTAAAAGTAAGACCTGTGTAAAGTCCACAAGCTTGATGAAGCCTTGGTGGTGTATTGATTCATTTTGATAGTGAAGAAATTCTCAAGGAGGTTCCTTGGGAAGTAAACGTAGTGCCAAACCACTATAAATCTTAGTGTTTGATTTTCTCTTTCTATCTCTCTTACTTTTATATTAATAATTATTGTGTTGTTTTTTATTCTAAATTTTGTGTTTATTATTTTTTTTTAATATTGTAAATTTTTTTTTTTTTAATAACCCAATTCACCCTCCCTCTTGGGTTGCCTAATTGGGATAACAATGCGTATTGCAGTTACCATCAAATTGCTACATATGAACTGGACCAGGAGGTCACATCCTTTACAACACCGAGGGGATTATATTACTATAAGGTCATACCCTTTAGCCTAAAAATTACAGGGGCAACGTTCCAACGAATGATCACCAAAATGTTCGAACTATTGTTAGGCAGAACAATGGAAGCTTATATAAACGACATGGTGGTCAAGAGCAAGAATGAAGGAGACCATCTCAAAGACGTAGCTGAGATGTTTCGAATTTTGAAGACCCACAAATTGCGACTGAACGCATCCAAGTGCGCGTTTGGCATGGGGTCAGGAAAATTTCTAGGCTTTCTAGTGACAAACCGGGGAAGAGAAACTGATCCGTCACAGATCAAAGCCATTCAAGAGCTAGAAAGGCCCAACGAAGTACAATATCTCACAGGCCTGGCTACAGCCCTAAACTGATTCATAAGTCGGTCGTCAGACAGGTGTCGATTGTTCTTCCAAGCACTTAAAGCCAAGTTTGAGTGGGATGATGAGTGTGACCGAGCTCTGAAAAGCTTAAAAGAATACATGATTTCCCCACCACTGTTGGCAACCCCAGTGCCAGGAGAGGAACTCTTCCTTTACTTAGCAATGTCCGAGCACGCTGTTAGCGCAGTGTTGGTGCGCGCCGAAGGAATATAGCACTTGCCCATCTTTTATATGAGCAAGACATTACTGGGCGCTGAAACGAGGTACTTGCGATTAGAAAAGCTCGATTTAGCCTTAATGATGGCCTCAAGAAAGATGGTGCACTATTTCCACACACACACAGTGCTTGTCTTAACAACATTCCCCTTAAAAGCCTTATTTGAAAAAGCAGACTTTTTTGGGCAAATATTAAAGTGGATTGTGGAGTTGGGATAGTTCAACATCAAGTTTCAACCGCGAACCATGATAAAAGCCCCAACATTGGCAGATTTCGTGGCAAAGTTTGCTCCAGGTAGTCATTATGTCTGCCCAGTGGACTTGACCAGGACAACCGAGCAAAGGGAGGAAAGGGCCGTGGGAATACCGCCGCCCCCGCAGCAAGACGAGCAAGCGAGTAGCGAACCACCTAGTCCTACAGTAGCCGCTGAGGAAACGCTTGAGAATAGAACGCTAAAACAATCAAGTAGTGAGGGACAAATCGCTACAACGGACACAAAGTAAAGCGTTGTCAACATCCCAGATCCTAAGGCGTCATCAGATCCCTCCACTTGCTGGAAGCTGTTTGTAGGGGAAATGTGGAAGCTCTTCATGGATAAAGCATCCAACAGACATGGTACTAGACTTGGGATAGTCCTCATCCAGATAACTTGACCATTGAACAAGCAATCAACCTTGGATTTCCAGCATCCAACAATGAGGCGGAGTACAAGGCATTGTGAACTGGTTTGAAGTTAGCATTCCGCATGGAGGCCACTGAGCTAATGGCGTACAGTGACTCCCAATTAATAGTCAACCAAATTTTGGGCGACTACGAAGCAAAGGATGATAGAATGGCCAAGTACCAAGAGTTGGTCAGAAATAAGATCATGAAGTTTAAAATGGTAAGGCTAAAGTAAATCGGCCGAGAAGAAAATAGCAAGGCAGATGAGTTGGCCAGTTTTGCGTCGATGGCAGACACGTCTATCCCACACCCATTACTAATGGACTTCTTGCTAAGACTAGGTATTGAAGAACCTGAAGCAGCCGAAGTATGCTGTGTCGATCTAGGTCCCTCTTGGATGGACCACATCATAGTGTTCTTAAAAGATGGCATTCTGCCTGAAAAAAAGAAGGAAGCCAACAAGATTTGCGCCAAATCACAACGGTTCTGGCTTTATCCATCACTTGCGTTGTACAAGAAGTCCTTCACAAGACCTTACTTGAAATGTGTCCATCCCAGCAAGGTCGAGGCTTTCTTGTTCGAAATTCGCGAAGGCATTTGCAAAAGCCATCAAGGGGGAAGATCTCTGGCCTATCAAGCTATCTCACAAGGGTATTGATGGTCATACATGCAAGCAGACACTGAGAAGTACATCAAAAAGTGCGAAAAATGTCAGAAGTTTGCGCATCAAATCCATAAGCTAGCTAGAGAGCTCCTATCTTTGACCAACCCTTGGCCTTTTGCAATGTGGGGCCTAGACATAGTGGGACCACTCCCAACCGCGCCGAGTAACAGAAAGTTTTTTATTACGGCAACAGACTACTTCACAAAGTGGGTGGAGGCAGAAGCACTCGCATCCATCAAAGAGAAAAATGTCAAGAAGTTTGTTTGGCAGAACATCATAACCTGGTTTGGAATTCCCAAGGCTTTGATATCTAACAACGGCACTCAATTTGATAGAAAAATCTTTAGGGGTTTTTGCAAAGAATAAAAGATAGAATTTTATAACTCCACGCCGGCGTACTCCCAAGCTAATGGCTAGGTGGAAGCTTCAAACAAGGTAGTCTTAGACGGTCTGAAAAGGAGACTGGAAAAACCAAAAGGCAAATGGGCAGAAGAACTTCCACATGTCTTATGGGCTTACCGAACTACGCCACGACAGTCGACCAGCAAAACGCCTTTTTCGTTGGCCTAAGGCATGGAAGTAGTAATCTCCCTGGAAGTCGGCCTCCCCACTATTAGAAGCGAAAATTTTGATCCAGACTTGAATGGAGAGGCCATAGCCTTGGAACTAGACCTTGTTGAAGAAAGAAGAGAAATGGCATTGGTCCACATCGCCTCGTACCAACCGGAGCTGTCCAGAAAATATAACAAGGCGGTACATCCAAGGCAATTCAAGATCGGAGACTGGGTACTATACAAAGTAATGGGAAATACTTACTTGGGGATGGCAAATTAGGACCCAACTGGGAAGGGCCAAGTGATTGGTCTAGCAGGCAAATGAGCATATCACCTTGAGGACGTGGACGGCCGAGCTATCCTAATGCCATGGAACATGACCAATCTCAAAGTCTTTTTTTTTAGCTTTTTTATTTAGTTATAATTTTCTTTTAAACATTCAGTAAAACAAATAGACCTTTTTTCTTTGAGTATTTGTATTCCTCTATATGTATTCCTCTGTTTGTAAACTTGTTTGTACTCATTGCCCGACTGGGGGGTAATATAGGTTGGCAAGTTTGACTAACACATTTTTTGCACTCTTTCGCCAAGACAAGGATCTAGGTTAAAGAAGGTTGGCAGGTTTGACCAACAAATTTTTGCACTCTTTAGTCGAGATAAGGATTTAGGCTAAAGAAGGTTGGCAGGTTTGACCAACAAAGTTTTTGAAACTCTTTAGCCGAAATAAGGATCTAGGCTAAAGAAAATTGGTAGGTTTGACCAACAAATTTTTGCACTCTTTAGCCAAAATAAGGATCTAGGCTAAAGAAGGTTAACAGGTTTGACCAACAAAGTTTTTGAAACTCTTTAACCGAGATAAGGATTTAGGCCAAAGAAGGTTGGCAGGTTTGGCCAACATTTTTTGTACTCTTCAACCGAGATAAGGATCTAAGCTAAAGGTGGTTGACAGGTTTGACCAACAAAGTTTTTGCACTCTTTAGCCAAGATAAGGATTTAGGTTAAAAAAGGTTGGCAGGATAATATAGGACCGAGCAAATTAGTTCGGCTAGGCATGCAGTCAAAATAATGAACGAAGAAGAAACATAGCAACTGAGCAAACTGATCGAAGTTTTTCATTAGGTAAAAGGTGATTACAAAAGGTGAGATTTATAGCCCGGTTACAAAGCAAAGAAAAAGCAACAAAGTTACAACAAAAGACAAGAGAATGGGATCCCGATCATGCGAAGAGATCCTCCAGCTTGGCATCATGATCATTGTGCACCTCACCACTGGACAGAGTGGCCCCAGCATCGGCTTCTTGAGTCAGATTGGTTATATCTCCCCCGCCGGTCAAAATTGGCTCGGTTTGACTGGGCACTTCCAGTCGAGCTAGTAAGGTGGTTGAGCGGCTGGGGTCAGTGTTTGTAAGAGGAACGTCAATAGGATCGGGGACTTCCTCCTCTTTCTCTTGAAGGAACTTTTGCTGAACGGCGTTGGCGTAGTCCGTCATGTAGCTCGGTATGTAATAGGAAGGAGGATTCAAGAATATCTTAGAATCGTGAGCCTGGCTGAGCTTTTCAGCTGCAGCCTTCCAGCCGCACTTGAAAAAGATGTCTTTTATCACCTCACATTGTTGGACGTAGGTTTCTTCTCTCTCCTTGAAACCCTGGTCCTCCGCGTCCTCCATTTTCTTTTTTAGCTCTTGGATCTCGGTGTCCTTTTTTTCTATCTTTGCGAGCTCGCGCAAGTAACGGTCTTTTTTCTCGGCCAGGGCTTTCTGTTTATCTGCCTTGGCCGCATTGACCATCTCGGCCAGCCTTTCTTTTTCAACAATTAGCTCGGCCAAAGATGCCTTGAGGACCTTTAGCTCGGCCTCTTTGGAGCTCGTTTCAGCGATAGCCACCCTGGCCATTCTTCGCAGCTCAAGTGTACATTAGTGAGCAACTTAGTTTTTTTGTACAGTCTGCGTAGCATACAAAGCGGTTAGCCAGGCCACACAAACAAAATTGCAAAATTTAGTCTGGGAGTTACGATTTTACCAAAATAAGCAACTTGGTAGCAGATCGAATCGCCTTCAGCTCGATCAGGTGCGCGTGGCACTCCATGTCGGCTGGAAGACAGACACGCTTGGCTAAGTTGAAGGCCAAAAGGTGATCCTTCTCAACACTCACGGAATCATGGGTAGTCACAGCACGGCCTTTGAAGGTTACGGTTGGTGCCCACATCGGAGGGGAAGAAAGGTTGGCACGACCGGAGCCTCGGCTCCCTTGGGGCAGTTCAGTCTCAGCTAGCTCGATCTCCAACAGCTCAAGGTCTTCATCAACCAGGCGTTGTGGTGCGGCAGAGCTAGTGCGGGGCCTTTTGCTTGACCGAGGTGCAGCAGCACTGGTGGATGGAAGGGCCACAACTGCATCACGGGGTAACTCGGGTTGGACCTTAGTATTGGAGGCAAAGGCCTGCTTGGTAATTAGGGCGCGAATGGCTCATTTTTTGGCCATTTCTTGTTCTTCGGTGAGAGGAATGAGATTGATCTAGGGAAGATTGGGGTCCGGTTCGGGTGACGACTCAAGCAGAAAATCTGTGACTCTGCTTTTTCATTTGCCGCTATAGCAGTAGGTTGGTTCAACTCCTAATAACTCGGTCCAGTCGCGGTAGCGGTACCGTAGCGCAGCGCGTAGTGCGGCTTGGTTGGCATAAGCGTAATCAGCTTTCAATTGGTTCAAATCTGTGAAAATTGCAAGTGATAGTACGGCTTATTAGTAGTACAGGTTTTGTAACCTAGAAAGAGAAACCGAGTTATTCTCACTAGGCACCCCCTTGTTCCAGTTTATGTTATAGCCCGGTATTTGAGCATTTTGGTCTTCGAAGTTACTAGAAACCCATAGGAAATCATCATCATTTAAGTCTTTATCTGGTGTGAGCTTAACGATTTTTTCTTAGCCCTTTCTTATTCTGAGGTAATGAACCCAACCGTTATCATTTGGACCGAGCAAATATTGGTGAAAGAGCTCAGCCAATCCGAGGTTAAGACCGAGACAACAGTTTAGTTCACCTATTCCATTTATTATTCTATATGTGTTAGTGGATAATTAGGTAGGGCATAGTCTGATTTGCCTAAGAAACTCACAGATGAGGGGCTGGACAGGGAACCGAAGCCCATCCTCGATGATGGATATAAGGGTGAAGGGGATGAAACCGGGCTTGCCCCATGGAGTGGTGTCCAGCTCAGCAAAGGTAAATTGTACGTCGTCAAGAATGTGGTAGTCTCCACAGAACTCGACTATTGCACTGGGCGAACTCACCATAAATCGATATTTGCCCATGGGTGCGGCCTTATTTTGTTTATAATTATCTGCTCGGCTCCTTAGCCTGGCATTAATGTGAATGGTGTGCCTGAAATAACCTAGTCCAAGTCTGCAAAGTGAAGAACATAGAATGTGTTATGGCCATATGATGACCGGGCTAAGGCACCAGTGCGTATTAACTCATATTTTTCTCGACCAGACGAGTGTATGCAACGTGTAGCTCGACTAGAGTGGGGTCAAGGTTTTAGCCCGGTCTTGACCAGGGGCAAGGGTGTTAGTTCGGTTTGAAGGGAAATCCCTAGTACGGTTATACTCACATATATAGACTCCCAACAGTTGTTTGATTTGGTGCATTTATGGATTCAAACCAAAAATTGCAGGGGTTCACTAGTTTATATCCTAACCAATGGATGAGCATGTAGCTTTCCATTCTGTTAAAAACGTGTTTTAGTGGTTTTAAGGTTTAAATCTTACTCTAGAGCATACACAGTGGTGTGATGAAATGGAAGCATCGCAGAACATAGAGATCAGTAAGCAAATATCAACAAAAATGTTGTACAGCGTTTTGAAACGTACCAATTTGTAGGACAAATCTGATTTCGCGCAGTAGACGTGCTTCGTCGTTTGATTACGAGTTCACAGGGACACGATTCAGCCTTCACCAGTGGCAGCAATGGACGGATCACAACAATATGAGCTGGGATTGGAGTTTAGAAAATGAACAGTGGGAATGGCTTTTCAAGTGTGTTTGTATTATATGCACAAGTTGGCGGGCCTTTTTGAATTTCTGGAGCAGTGTGTGACGGCTATCACAGAGGGTGGGAGCAATTATCGCGTGCGACGTGTCCTAATCAGAACACAACGTCAAAAACGTGGGAAGACAAGCTGTACGACCAGGGAAGATTCTGGTAGTCGAGCGAGCCCTAGCTCGGTTGGTGTGAATACTTTAGCACGGCCAGAGGACAAATAATCTCAATCATTCTTGGCAGATGGAATTAAGGGGCAATTGAGAAGGTAATTTATGTATAAATTGGACCAAGCTAGGTAGAGTCTTCTTTGGTCGTTGGGCAGCGGTTCTAGCCGAGGTAAGAACTTAAGTAGCTCGGCCTTGAGTCGGGCATACATTGAGCTAAGGCCTGGACCGGGTTGACTAGATATAGTCCAAGAGCGGACCAAGGTATCACCAGTACAGAGGGCCGAACTGGGTTCAGCTTGACAGAACGCCATCTTGGTTCTATTCAACTCAGGGCAGGGGCCAAGTTAGCTCGGTCGACCGTACTACCGGCCGAGGTAAGGGGTTTGAACCATTTCACTTGGTGGGCTGTGAGAAGGGTGTTCTCAAGATAGGCTTTATTCTGAGAATGTGATTCCTAGAAGGACTCCATTAAAAGAGAGTTGGAGTCCTAATAGGATTGTGCCAGGTAGAATCTATATAAGCTCATAACAGGACTTATGCACAGGTATCAGAATTCTTACTCCTAAATACACTGAGCTTATTGTCTATTTTGCTAACTTAGGCATCGGAGGGGTTTCGGGCAAACACCTGCCAGCTCACGTTTATGTTTTCAAGTAACAAAGCGACGACGTTTGGAGGAGTGCAAACTTGATCAACAGAATTATACGAGCAGATTATTTCATGCTCATAGAGGTTACATGTACGTCTAGCTAGGATCTGTCACATCATGCACCACGAGGATCACGTATAAGGATCCGCCCCAACAACTCTCTACTACCCTTCTTACAATGGTCCAAATTCACCCAAGAGAGGATCCAACGGTCATGATCACTCTATTAAAAAATAAAAAATTTATTTTATTTTTTTAGTTTTTTTAATAGAGTGATCTGGACAGTTGGATTCTCTCTAGAGTGATCTAAACCGTTGCAAGGACAGAGGCTGAAGAGAGTGGCTAGAGAGGATCCTGATTCGGTTCGTGACACCCAACTTTTCTCTGCTTTTTTTTTAAATATAATAATAATTTTTATACATATGTAAGTATATATATTTAAATAGATTTCACTTGTACATAACAGATTTTATCATATATTTTAATTATATTATTAAAACGCATTTTTTTTCTAAATTAAAAAACACCTAACACGCGCAAATAAATCTTATTTTTTGTACTTTATATCATATAATACGTTTTAACACAAAAAAAATTATTTAATAATCTTGTAGCATTGTTCCATAACATTCATAATTTACCACCCCTTATATCTTATCTCTTAAAATCCAACTAAAAAAGTGACAGGTCTCACTTCCTCAACTAATCACATGTAATTTGTAGTAGCACCACACAATACGCAATCTGTAGTAGCACCAGACAATGAACCACCCAATCAATAACTTCTATTGTTTTTTAGCTACAGCATTCAAAGATGATCTCTAACAACTTTAATTGATAGAAGCTTTTGACAGCTTAAACGTATTGGAAGGTTTTATAAAGCATGAAAAATTTTCTGGTCAGAATACATGCGATTTCTAGTAGCACCAAACAATACACAATTTGTAGTAGTACTAGACAATACACCTGAACCACCCAATCAATAACTTCTATTTTTTTTTAGCTACAACATTCAAAAATGCACTCTAATAGCTTAAATTGATGGAAGTTTTTGACAGTTTAAACGTATTGGAAGGTTTTATAAAGTATAAAAAATTTTGTTGTCAGAATATATGTAATTTGTAGTAGCACCAGACAATACGCCTGAACCACCCAATCAATAACTCCTATTGTTTTTTAGCTACAGCATTCAAAGATGATCTCTAATAACTTTAATTGATAGAGGCTTTTGACAGTTTAAACATATTTGAAGGTTTTATAAAGCATTAAAAATTTTGTTATCAGAATACAGGCAATTTGTAATAGCGCCAGACAATACGCAATTTGTAGTAGCACAGGACAATATGCTTGAACCACCCAATCAATAACTTCTATTGTTTTTTAGCTACAGCATTCAAAGATGCTCTCTAACAGCTTTAATTGATGGAATCTTTGACATTTTAAACATATTAAAAGGTTTTATAAAGTATGGAAAATTTTGTTGTCAGCATACATGCAATTTGTAGTAGCACTAGACAATATGCAATTTGTAATAGCACTGGCCAATACGCCTGATCCACCCAATCAATAACATCTATTGTTTTTTAGCTACAACATTCAAAGATGCACTCTAATAGCTTTAATTGATGGAAGCTTTGACATTTTAAACGTATTGAAAGGTTTTACAAAGCATGGAAAATTTTGTTGTCAACATAAATGAAATTTGA